>CM060900.1:107726369-108350119 GCA_030762935.1 Hymenopus coronatus
TCTCATGTGCAGCATTACAAAGCTATGATGTTAAGAAAAAGTTGTACGTTATGTTTTTATTAAGTGTACCAAAGAAGAGAAAAGGTGGGAGATGTACTGATATGCCAGACTTCTTTAGTTCCCTATCCCTCATTTCTCCCCTTTCTTTCCCGTTACTCAATATTTGAGCGTGATGACGAACTGAAATATTAAATGCAACTCTAACGGTTCCCTACCAAGAGCAAATATGTACACATACCTTATATGAAAATGGAGAACGAAGAAGATGGAAGAGAGAGAAGACAATGGTGCAAAGACGAAGAAAGCATCGTAGCAAAGATAACAGAGCTGATAACTTCAGAATTCCTGCTAGACAATACCTGGGCAGCTTTCTTTCCGAGCGTAGGGGTTTGAGGTCCTGCTTTCTTTTACACCGGTAACATACACAATAATGAGTCACTCATAAACAGGTTAATACTAATCACTTTATTATATCACTTTCCTTCTGACTCTAGGTTAAATGGTCCGAAACTCTTATGCACGTGATGGTTTCTTTGTGTTTCTATGAATGTAAGAAAACGCAATTTTAATTTATCCGGAGCATACACCTTATATCCTGTATTCATATTATTTGTAAAATGTGTCTGAAAAAACCAATTATCTGTAAACTTATGGTCATTTGTTTTCTATTCATTCTTAATCTAATGATTACTTTAATTCCAAATTATATTCCAAGTGTGTCATTTGACATGTAATTATAAGTATAAAAAACCATATATTATTATTTCTTTAACAAGATTGATTACTAATTTTCTTCCAAAATGCATAGTTCCCTTTGTTATTCACATGTTTTTTTACTTGTAACAAACCTTGACTTATATAATTATCAGAGCTTTACTTCTCTCTGTTTACCTTCGTCGTATGTAGGAATTACACCCCCTCAAGTCTTATAAGACTACATCTGGAGTCAGACGCCTGTTGAGCAAATGCTCTGGGTAAGAGAGAGTAGCCAGAATGGATGATCAGCTAGATGACTGTATGTAAATGAGGAAGTGGATGAAATAAAATGACGATTAAAAGTATGAAAAAGATGTTTATGGAGCAATTGAAGAAATGAATGCCAGAGAAAATCGGTGAACTATTCGGTCAAGGCGCCGCATTTATTAGGGCTAACAATGAGCAGTTTTACTCCTAAAGAATAAGTTTAATTTTCATAACTGTTAGGATTTGTAACACAATAGCTCAATGGGTTGAGACAAGTATTCCTATTTTTGGTCATGAAATTGGCATGTGTTTGAGCCCATCCTGCTTTTTCGGCTCACGTATAGGACCGGTGCCCACTGACATCTTTAGATGTATGAGGGAATATGGTTGTCCGGAAGCCCTGGATCGCAAAAACCAATATTCTGACTGGGGGAAGTGTGATGCTGAGCAAGAAGCCTCCCTATACCATTTTGAACATCACCCATCTTCACTCGTGCCAGAGGGTATGAGGCTGGTAGCTTGGTGGATGGACCTAGGATCTTCAAAGATGAAGAGAACTCCGGCGCTGAACAATTACTGCAATGTAGTGTAGAGATCTATTTAGGTAACACCACTAATCACAGGCGCAGAATATATTATTCTTCTAGTAAAAGATCAGGCAACTGAGGTTAACTTTTGTAATTAGAATATTGTTGGGATCAGAAATAATTTTTCTTGGTGCAAGACTCCGGGCATATTGCCCTATTTCTCTTGCGATCACAAAATAACTGAAGTCGGGAAAGAAGTAATTCTCAGTGTAAGAGTACTAATGAATTACTGCAAGAAATGCATGCATTTTCAATAGAGCCAGCATTAATATCGGGATTTTTTTCCTAAGTCGAAGTTTCCTACATGTTTGTTGTAAAGACGGTTGGGATCGTTACAGTGGTAACATAGTTGCTGGTAATATAATGCTGTATAATCCTGCAAAATACTCCCCATGCTAAAAGGTTGATACAGTTGAAGATGCGTTCCTGTTGTATGATTTTTTATGCATCACACTGGAAACCCTTCAGATCACAATAGAGTGGACATCGCTGCACTGTCATTCCTTTTGTCGATTTCTGGCGCATTAGACTTCAAAACTTTTTTGATCACAATAGAGTTCATATTCCTGTATAAGTATTCTTCTTGCCGGATTTATGGAGCATTAAACTGGCAAACGTTTTTGAGCACAATAGAGTCGGGATCACTGCAGAGGCATTCATCCTGTAGGATCTCTAGCGCATTACGCTGCAAAGCTTCCCTGTTCACAATAGAGTTGATATCGCTCAGAGGTGATTCTCTTGAGTAATTTTTGGCGCATTATACTAGAAAACTTCCTCACAATAGAGGTAATATTGCTACAGAAGTATTGTAGTGTTTCTGGCATATTATACTGTAAAACTACTGGTTGCAAAAGAATGGATGTCGCTGCAGAACTTGTTCCCTCCCTGTGTAATTCCAGATGTACTATTCTGGAAAACTCTCCTGATCCCAAAAGAGGTGATATCACTGCGAAAGTGTTCCTCTCTTTGTACGATTTCTTTTGTGTTATCTTTCCTTATCACAGTAGTTCATATAGGAACAAAAGTGTTCCTGTTATATAATTCTTGGTGTATCATCCTGGAAACCCCCTCTGAACACAACAAAGTTGATATCGATTCAAAATCGTTCCTCAGAGCCGTAGAATTCCTGCTTTATTGTCCTGGGAAATTCTCCTGAACTCATTAGATTTTACCCTCGGTTAGGATTTCTAAGTTTTATCTTAGAAAACGTCGTGATCAGAACTGATCAGTATCGCCTTATAAGTCTTTTCTCTGTGTAAGAACCGTAGTTAATTTCCCTGAAGGACTACCTCTGAATTGATATTGAAGCAAAGTTGTTCCCTCGGTGTGTCTTTACTGGTGTATTGCTATATCAAGAACTCTTATGAGCACATCAGGACTTGAAATTGGAGCAGAAGCTCTTCCCCTCAGTGTAATGCTTTCAGTGAATTAGCCTAGAGCACTATTGTGATTACAAGAAGCTTGATATCGGCACAGAAACCCTCTTCTCTATGTAAGATTCCCAACTGTTCACTTTACGAATTGTTGTAACTAATAAATCTATTCAAATCTGCACCGTGCACTTACTATCCTGGATGTAAGTTTACTGATACATTACTGCGAAACAAAATTTTAGGGTAGTAAGAAGTAGTGGCAGCAGTTTTTAAATGATGTAAACAGAAAGAATATTTTACACCAGAGAATTTAATTTGGTCCATATATTGTCACGGAATACAGATATATTGAGAGAGACTGATGGGAAACCTACTCTCTTGTAGCTTACCAGTTGTGGATTTATTCGGGCAAGGGATAGTGTATGGAATGTGCATACAAAAGTCTATTACCTGAAGGAAAAATGAACTACCGCGTTTGGTGAAGTAAAGAATGAACCAAATCAGGAATGAACCTGTTGAAGGGTATAAAACATTGTGGCTTAATCAGAAGGAACAACTTCACTCAGAGTGAAAATGGAGTGCAGAATGAAGATGTCTTATAAGATAGAAAGTGGATACCCTTTGTAGCGAACATTTTTGTTACATATTTTCCTTGATACACGAGTACTTGTCAGTATTATTACTACTGTTGCTGGTGCTGCTGATGGTATTCGTAAAAGCTTCCCGTTTCCAATATTTCTTACAGGAATTCTTCAAAAAACAGCGATTATTCCTGTTTTTCTTTATATATGACAGACTTGCAGACCTATACGACGCTGCATTTTAAGTTAACATTACTAAAAAAATTAAATTGAGTTTTATTTATGGGCGCTCTTCTAACGGCTGCCGCATTAAGCGTTCCATTCCATATTAGGTGTGAAATACAGTTTAATTTTGCTCAGATGCCTCTTTATCAGGCCTCAGGTTCTTTTACATGCAGTTAATCTATGCCAAAGGGAACACTGGGTTTATTTCCCTTCCGAAGGAATTCATAATAAGGCGTTTTACGGCCAAAAAATCCATCACCCTCCGCCAGGTTTGAACCCGCGAACCTCATAACCAGAGACTAGTATAAAGAAAGTATTTTCTGGACTTGTAAGCCGTGGTCCATTGGGTCTTGAGGTTCCCGATGTTTCGCCAAGGGCTGCGCTTGGCATCTTCACAGCCATCGGATCAACTGCGCAGCCCTTTGCGAAACGTCGGGAACTTCAAGACCTAATGGACCACGGCCTACAAGCCCGGAAAATACTTTCTTTATTCAAGACGCCGGCCGTGAAAGCCTCAGTTTGTACAAAAAGACTAGTATGTTTCCCTTAGACTAACTTCACTTAGTGGGCTTACTCTTACCGTATGGAGGACTTACACGAGGGTGCCTAGGATCAAAAACCTACTCTCTTGTAGCTTACCACAACTGGTAAGCTACAAGAGAGCCAACGAACATTTAACCATAAAATAAATACGTAGAAGGCAGAGATCGGCCCACAGCCAGGCACGAGTGTGAGGGAAATAGATTATATGAAACAAGGCGAAATAGTAAATGTGGTAATGGAGCGATTAGTGGACTGAATGGTGGGTGAAACCGAAGAGCCCGGAGAAAACTTGCATGGATGCCGCTTTGTGCACCATAATACCCATATGTGGTCCCCTGAGATTGAACCCGGGGCCACTTTGGCGAGAGGCTAGTTGTTCTAACCAGTCGGTCCTGGCGCCGTTAGTTTTAGTTAAAATACCAATATATGCATTTAGTAGGGGTATTTTTAAAGTAAGGTCCGTTTAACAATTATGTAGGAATTACTAAATATTTTCGTTTGTTTATTTTAGCCTGTTCTTCAATCTTTACACTGTTTTTCTACAAGTTATCAATTTCTTTTGAACATTTGTCGTAGTGTAGCTTATAATTTTTAGAACTCCGTCACAAGCTTCTGGCAACAGTCCATTTCGGAAACAAGTGGCTGTTTCGGAGTTAAACCTTCTGTATTGAAAATGAATTTTGATAATCCAGTAAGCCGTGAGGTGGGAACTGACGCACATTGAGTGTAGGAAGCATTTCACTTGTATTACCAACTATCATTTATTTTACTCGCAAGATAGTAGGATTTCACGATGCTTCCCCTTCACAGCTAGTTCCCGACTCCTGCTTAAGGGATATTCGCGCATACTCACGGCTATTTCTTGAAGAACACAAGTAATGAAAACATGAGCTTAATAAATTAGTGTTTTCTGAATTATGATAAAGCTCGGATTTTCGCATCACTTATTTGAATCATCCCTAACACCAATCATACTAGGAATGTACTTTCTTCAACTATATAATCTTAAATTCAGAAAAATGCATTCAGAAACAGTGCCAAAAGTTATATGACTGACGGCCAATTTCTATAGCCAGGAGCCACAAAAGTGTGTTCTACACTAATGAGAATTTAAATGGTTGCAAAAACTTTGCAGAAAGACAGCTTAAGATGTGCAGAATTTAATAAAGTAACTTATCATCCAAATACTCAATAGTTCTTAATTTGTTGCATAACGGATCCTACTTGAAAAACATTCCTCGTATACTTTTGACTACACAAACATAATTCATATTTAAAAAGCGGAGACAGTATCCTCAAAGGTTGGACACAAGGTTTTGGGGATAATCGCCCCCCCCCCCAATTAAAAACATGGAAACTGTTTAGAAAATTTTGATTTTCTCAAAAATGGCTCTAACAATTTTCATTAAAGTGTTGAATATTGAAGATATTTGCATGACCAATAATATGTATATCTTAAATTTTCTGTGAATAGCTTCAAAGACCACTTAATTGTGGATGACCTTGCATAGCTGATATATCGTAAACATAGAAAAAAGCTTACCACACAAAAAATCTAAATGTCGTATACAGCTTTTTGTGGAGTTAATCATTTTCGAGATATTCCTTTTATTTTGTTTCAGTTTTAAACTATTTAATTTTTTCTTCAACAGGAATTCGTCGTTCCTGTTTATTTTATTTTTTTTACTACTGGCCACACAAAGAAAACTAAATTTCAATCACACACCAAGCAGCTCTTAATTGATTTAATTATAGCTTTAGCCCAGGTATTCCATTATTTCCTTTCTATTTATTAGCAACTAAGAAAAGAAACATCTTCTGCTTCAATTCATCTTGATTAGTATAAATTATATATAAAAATAAGGTTTATAAGAATAGCTTATTACAGAATAGGTAGAAAAGAAGCATGTGAATGAAACACATTAGAGGTTTTTATTTATATGGCCATGAATAATTAATGAGTGTTAATGGAAATGTGTGGCGGCACAAGGTATTATTTGCAGCATCTTTCTATTTTGTTTGTTTATTCTTTGTATATTCACCCCATTTTAACTGCTATGGTCTTGTCAAGTGCTTTTAACTCGTGAAGCAGCTCTACATTAACGGTAGGTTATCGACATCACGTTAATAATTTTTAGTACACTAAACACACACTTTAACTATCACCCTGTGGAGGAGAGAGACTAATTCTGGTTAAAGAAAAATTCCCCGCATGAAATCGAACCTGGGACCTCCAGTTGAAAAGTTAATACTTGTAAAATAATTGTGTATGAATGTATGAATTAAATTTGTAAATAAAGGAAGTATTTGGAATGTATGCTCCGTTTTTAGAAATTAGGTGCCGCGGTTTGATATTGCAGATTTTTATTTATTTATTCATTTATATATGTGGTTTACAGCGAACCATTCTATATTTTGTGCGTGAAAGACTGCTTTATTTTGCTCACAGACCTTCTTATCAAGCTTGATATTATTTTACGTGCCGTAAAGGCCTCCAGCTTTATTTTTCTTACTATGGAAGCCTTGCTAAGGAAGTTCACTATCGAAAAAATATCCATCACCCTCCGCCTGGTCTGAATCCGTGAATTTAGAAACCAGAGGCTAGCCCTAGACTACGGATGACGACAGCACACAGCCCTGCAGGCATCCCCCTGCACTCCTCCAGACCAACTGGCCCGCACTACACTGATTCCGAATAAAGGAGGAAACCGTTAGAGAGCGCATATCTATCGCGCACCACACACCACCAAACTACCCATTGAAGCCCCGTACTTCGCTAGGTGATATGAAATAAAATGAGAAATGAGGGGCCGAAAATTCGTGATTTTAGAAGAAAAAAAACACACACACACATACACATACAACATTCACTACCTCTCGAATGCGAGCTACAGAGAAAACCTCTCAGTCAACCAGCTCGCAAATCTTACCCTTAGCTCATGCCTCCATGTGCCGTTGAATAACAATGATAAATTACCATACATGAAAATGTATAGCAAATTTGAAGTAGGTTGATTGGCTCGTACATTCCAGAGAGTATTCCACACTGCAGCCATTGCGGGCTTATTGTACATCAGACATAAGGAGGATGGGATAGTAAACTATTATCGACGGGCGTCCGAGGTCGAACCGCGGGGGAAAAGTCACCGTGGTGGGTCCCTAACATAGTTCAAGCAGTTCATCTCGACGCGGGGAGCGCTAGGAGCGCGCGCCTTAAGTCTGAATTAACACCCTTAGTCCCATAAACTATTCCAAATTCACCCTGCAGCCGAAAGTAATATTTCCAAAGAGCATTCACCAACACCGAAGGGCGCCACCACCGCAGTCTTCGCCAACTCTTACAAACCGGAAAGATACCTGTTAAAATGAAGGGACAGGAAGTTCAGCGGCAGGAAGACACCTCCCCAAAATTCGCCTAGTGACCCAGAAAACTCCAGAAAAAGCATGGACCAGAGAGGTTGGCCGCGGGAGTCGAACCGAGTACCTGTCAAATGCCAGTCTCAGACGAAATGCATGAGTTACCTGGCTTTGATTTTACATTCAATAGAGGAAAAATATAATTTTGGATATTATACATTCTGTTATCTTATAAAACATCGTTAACACTACAACAAACTTTAAATACTGTTTAAAATGTAGGCCATTATTTTAATAAGCTAACGTGAAGGCTCATAACAAAGTAAAACTTCTTGACAAACTTCTAGAGGTAGTTTATGAAGTTTGTTCGTTATTACATGGTCGTTAACTATCGTTTGCTGCAACTGACATATTAATTTCCCACCTCTACACCTGCGAGCGGACCGAACACTTGTGACCCTTGTTTCCTTACTACAATGCCAACTTATTTCGGCCAGAATCATTGGCGCAAGAAAATGTAGATTTCAACAAAAACAGAAATAGCGAAAATTGAATAATGGAGTTGTAAATGATTAAACCTATTATTTTCATTTTGCCAAGTTCTCACAAAAGGTTTAGAAATTTTGGGCTAAGAATGCCGCACATATAAAATAATAATAATAATAATAATAATAATAATAATAATAATAATAATAATTACAATAATAATATATTACATTTAACAAAACTGGTGCAATTGAAAATGAAATCGGTGTATTTATTTCTTTCTTTCTTCCTTTCTTCTTAAAAATGTAAAGATCTTCAAATTTAATGCCCAAATGTCCCCGGCGGACACTATGGATATGCAGACAGTTCTACTCAATACTGGGTGGTCAAGCAAAACTTGGCTCTATCTGCCGTCAGAAGTAAAGGTTTAGAGTGAGAGGCAGAATTGGGAAACCTGTCTCTGATACTCTGGACTGCTGGTGGAAAGCATGATAAAAGTTGCGAAGAACGGCCTTAACACGCGACGTCTTAATGCTTGGAACTGTTATAATTAAGTTGGATTCCTTAATTATAGGCACCAAATTTATACTAAAAAGGTAAAAAGTGATTTTCAAGCTGTTAGGAAAGTTTTCATTGAAATTATTGCGTTGGCCAACCTTTTAGATGTTTTGAAAACGAATAGAAACATATTAAAACATGTATCTATTTTAGAGGCTGATATGTGATTTTAAGTACTTACATCAGTATCACCATTTTCATTGTCTTCCTTTCATGTTATAGCATAGAAATAACTTTCAAATAGGTTAATTAATATCCTTACATATTCCTTTCTATCCCACGGACAAATCCTCCGGTTTCCTCATAAAGAGCATTTCTACAGCTTGGGTTCAGTTTAAATTTGTCACTTCCATTGTTATTATTATTATTATTATTATTATTATTATTATTATTATTATTATTAGTATTAGTATTACTATTAGGAGCAGCAGCAGCGTTATACTCACAACCGTTCAAATTGAATGATTTAACAACCTGCACAAATGACTTCAAGTGTCTATTATTCTAAATAGCAGCAACACCCGTGTTTTGAGGATTTAACCTTTCCACATTTAGCCTTAGATTGTTTGTCCAATAGCCATGTGTTTCTTCGCTCGTATGTAGAAATTATTAAACAACACACTAAAACAAATAGTAAATTAAAACTCATGACACTGTAAAAATGAAAGGTAGCTTAGGAAACAGTAGGCAAAGGTACGGTTGGTCCAACTCAAATATCACAGTTTGTAATGATGGTTTCTTGTTAATACAACTGTGACTTTCACGTTATCATATTCGGATGACTCGTCGCCATTTATAGAGAAAATCTCAGTTGGGAAGAAGTAATATCAGGTTAATATCGCTTAAATATCCTTGTTTATTCTCAGTAACCTAAATACATAAAACTACTAAGAAAACCCAAGAATAAAAAAAAGAAACAAAAGAAACTGCCACAAAATCAATATATAAAACAGAAGCGGAAGAAGTGGTAGTTCGTCTGGTTAGATGCTACTGCTGTTATCTATGCCCAGCTTGTATATTTCATCAGTTTTTTTTGTTCTGTTTATAAAACATCGTAAACTTCCCGTACAGAAAGAAACCCCGCTGGTTACAAAAATCGAGAAACTAAACGTTATAATTAGTGTATATCCGAACACGGGAATATGCTCACAGAATAAGTGGATGTTAATGCTCACTTATCTAATACTCTATATTAGTAATGTTTTTAGTGCTTCCAATGTTGTTTTACCTTGCCTTTAGCATTGTCCCATCGGCAGCATTTGACTTAGGAACACATTGCCTTTCGGCATGGTTTAATTCGTATACTGGTTGAAGTACATGGGTTTCTGGTTAACCACACATTCACACTGACATCCATACTTCCAGTATCTGGGAATGATAGGGAATAATCTGGGTTAGAGAACAAATTCTCTTCCTCAGCCGGAAATCGAACCTGGCACCACTTGCACAGTAGGCAGGAACACTACTGCCTGAGCTACGGGGCCAACTTTAGTAAGGTAGAGTGCCACACCTCTGTAACCAGTATGATTATACTGATTCATTTTGTTTTATTTTATATCAATACACAGTAAATAATCATATGAAGATAAATAATATGTTAATGATAAAGAAGCATTGTGTCTGGTTTGCTGTTATTACAGTTCAATAATATGCAGTTCAAAATGTTGTTAATCTTTCAACAATGCGATTATGTCGCCTTTATTTTTGTTTAAGCAGATTAGTTGTAATTGTTAGACTGTTTTATTACTCCATGATCAACTTCATGTATTAGATTAACGAATAATATAGGGACGTTAAATTATAAAGCAACCCTTTTCGCGGCCTCTCCCGAGCACAGTTCCACGAGTAAACGGTTAAATACTGTAAAAGTATGGGAAATTATTTAAAAGCTTCTTTCTTAATATATTAAAACTATAAAGAAAACAAAACATCCTCGCTAATAAATAGTTCCGGTAAAGTATCATGCCATATATTAAACTAGGGTGAAAATTCAATACGAATGTGTCTCCAAATTAAGCAGTGCTATATTCGACATGCCAGTGTAGGTGTTAGTCATTATTTGTATTCAGAAAGGTCGTGATTGGTATCAGAGCAACTGATAGGGCCTGATCGTTCAAGACTGTGAGGGAAGAAGGGCTGAAAAGGATAAAGCTGCCCAAGTAAGAAGGCGTAGCCAGGAGTAAGCCGAAAAGAATACACCTTGATACTTATCGATCATTTCTCTTTTGGGTAACCTCTTCTCTGAAGTTTTTCTAAAAATTCTGTTTTGGTATTCCTGCACTTCAAAATACCTTTTGGACGAAATCTTGACATAGAACTTTGGGTGAAATACAATACTTCCTTATATCTACTATATGTAGCTGGTAGAGATTGTAAAAATGCTTTAAGGCCTGTCTATCATTATCAATGTTCAATATTGAACATTCCTTCAAATATTAGCCTTAAATACTTAAGTGTTGTATCTAAAGGTTTGCAGAGTTTATGTGGAACGTTTTGAATGAGGATAAAAACAACTTGGAATTTTGAACATTTTCCAGAGAGGGAACTTAGCCCTACTTGCCGAAAGATAATATTGGTTCTTTAACGTTGATGGTGCAGTTAAGGGAGGCGGGACCTGCCACATTCAACACCCTAGGGCTGCTTCTTCCCTCTCATTTATATATGTAACTTCTTTACAGCGAGTTTTTTTTCTTTAATATTTAGATAGTGGCTTCCTCGAAGATAGAAAAATAAACCTCAAGAAAGAAAGAACGCAGAACAAGAGAGCATATTTACACAACCTGTGTGCTTCGTAGACGTTCCTGTGCAAACTAATATGTACTACAGAATACTAATGTTAACATTTACTGCCTAATGGAGGTTGCTTCAGCTTGGGGGCGCCTCACAGAGCAAATAAGTACTCACGACTCCCAGGCACCTGCCTGAAGCATATAATACTGCTCGGAATTAAGGATAAGTCATTTGTTGTGGCATGGCTTGCCCAGAGACATATTGGCTATCGTGCTTCCCCTTGAATACGGTTCCGAAAACTTTTCCTGCGTACACATGGGTACAATACTCACCCAAGTAGAGTTGGAACAGCCTAGTCTAATGAATCTGAGTCTATACACTGGTTGAGAATTAAATAAGTTGCCCAAATGAATACGAGAATGACAAATAGATTTCAACTACCATACAAGCGATATTTCAACTGGTAAATAAACCAAATATTACAGATAATGTAACACGATGAAAGAATGTAAGTGAAACACTAATCCTGCAGTGTGAATTACATACATCTTTACTCATATAGCAACGAAAATGTTCGCTTTTGTTGCCGCTTTAGATCCTTATTTCTAAGATTGCACTTTCAGAACACAAATGATACATATAAGTACATACATAAATAATATATATCCTTACAATACAAAGTCGCCCTCCGTGGTATAATGGTTATCATGCTAACTTCATATACCCAAGGTCGCGAGTTCAAACCCGGCGGAGGACGATGGATTTTTTCGGGTTTAAAAATCCTTATCATGGCTTCCTTCTGAAGGGAAGTATAGCCGTTGGTCCAGTGTCGTAGATTTACGGCATGTAAAAGGACCTCAAGCCTGACAGGAAGACCTCTGAACAAAATTAAACGGCATTTCACACCCAATTTAGAATGGTACGCTGAGAACCACAGTAGTTAAAGAGTGCCCACAAATAACACGACATTTACATGTTATTTACACAAAACAGGCACCTACCGATATCAGTCCGGCCCATGGGGACTACACCTGGCGGTGGCGGCGAGAAGTGATATAAATCTCATCCTCCATTTCTAACAAACTACCAAACTGTATAATACACTCATTTTTACATTCTCTAGCACGTTTGTACACTGTACATAATAGATAGAGAAGGTCCTCTATTCTACCCAAAAATTCGATACCGGGATTTCACCAGAAATACAAATTTTGAGACCCACTGAATCCAGAATAAACAATTTTAGAGATATATCCGTGTGTGTGCCCATGGGCAGCATAGCTCAAAAACGAGAATTCGGTCAAATACCAAACTTGGTATTTAAGTTCAGTACTTTCAAGGACTCGATACGAAGGTATTCAAGAAAATCCCTCCACCACCAACTACTCTTTATATAGAAATGTTTTCGAAAAGTTTTATTTTCTCAAATATCGCTCTAACGATTTATATTAAATAACAAATTCTTAAGACATTTTATGACAAACAGAATGTATACCCTAATTTTTGTTGGGGCACAGCCTCTGAAGACCTCTTCATTCTGAATAACTTTTGTATATCTGGTAAACCGTAAGAGATTGGCAAAGACTTACTAAACAAAAGACATAGATCTCGTTAAAACACAAAATGTCTGCAACATACTTTTTCTTTCTTTCTTGCAGAGTTAACCGTTTCAAAGGTATTCCGTGTTCTTGGTTTCAGTTTTTTGCTACTTAAACTTTTCTCAAACGGGGAGGCGTTTGTCTTTTCACCTCTCATTTGTTTATTCTTGAAAAACAAAGACAACGGAATTTTAATTGTTTCACAAAGCGACTGGCTTTTAAAAGATCTGATTATCGCTTTACCCTAGTGTACTCCCATATTTCCTCCTACTTACAAAGAAGCCAGTAATAATATCAATTCTGTTAAATTTTATCCCGATTAGCATGATCTATAAATATTTTTTTAAAAAAGCTTTGTTTGCGGGATAGCTAGCGAAAGTTATGTGGATGGAACCATAAGATATTTTTATTTCTATACAACACACTTAATAGTTAGAGAAGGTATTGCATTCTTCACAAATATTTCACCAAAATTCATTTCTTGAGTCACCCCGAATCAAAAAATATAGAAAAAGACGTGTTTGTGAACAGAAAACTAAAAAACGGGATTTAGTGTAAGTACTAAACTTTGTATTTAGGTTCAGTTTCTTCCAAACATGCGACGTGATTCTCAAGAAAATACCACCAACCCAAACCATTATTTGCATGCACAATTTTTCGAAATCTTCAGTTGTCTCAAAACTTGCTCTAAAAATGTTTAGAATATTATGGGTATGTTTTAGACATTTACATAACACATCAAATGTATATCTTAAATCTTCTGGGAATAGCTTCTGAGAACATCCATTAGAAATGACTTTTGTGAAATTGGTAATTTGTAAGAGATAGACACAAAAATGTAGATCACTTTAAAGGCACCCAATTTATGCCATAAAATTTTTTTTTGTGGAGTTACCTATTTCCAAGTTATTCCTTCTTCTTTTACCTTTTTTCTTCAAGGATGGTTCATTTCTGTCCCGTTTTCGGCTAATTTTATCCTTTCATCTCCTTCTTGGGCGACCAAGCTAAATTTTTCTAACAGGTTGATAAAAATATGCTTGCCACCTTTGTCTATGGTTATTTTCTTTACTTGATGTTGTCAGTTTTCCTCATATTCATTAAGTTCATCAGTTATATTCTTTTTTTTAAGTTTTTCCTTATTTCACTGTCTTTTCCTTTTTTTGTCTTTTATTGTTACCATTTCTACTGATCTGAGGAATTTCATTTGTACAGTTTCAATTCACTTACACATAACCGTGCAAGCTTTCTTGGAACATTATGAAATCTGATTTGTGCAGTAGTTATTCCTCATAGTTTTAATTTTCTAACACCTATATTTCTCTCTCAATGAAAAGTCGTATTTTTCTCATAATCATGCAAATACATGGAATTTCAAAGCCATCATATAGCGTCAGGCGTTTTAACAATGCGACTGTCGCTTTACCTACTATATTACACATCGGAATATGTAAATACAATTGAAAGTTTGCCTGCATTATTAAGAAGTACATAAAATAATGAGGTTTTATAGGAAAGACTTGTGGAGGAGTGAGTACAGAAATTCATATGAATGAAACACTTCAGATGTGTACTTTATCTAGTAGGTATCTAGAAGGAAACTGATACCAAGTTTTCACTGGAAATACATGTTTTTACGTACCTTGAAACAAAAACACGTTATTAAGAAAATGTCCGTCCGTACCTGTGTGCGTGTTTATGTAATGTGTAAGTGTATACGTGTGCATGTATGTACGTATGCATGCATGGATGCGTGTATGTGAACAGATAACCAAAACTTGATGTCCAACAATTACCAAACCAATTACTTAGGTTCAACTTCTTCCAAAGATGCGACACGAAGTCATTCAAGAAAATTGCCCACCCTAAACTGTCTCTAGCAGTGAAGAGTTTTCGGAAATTTCCAGTCTCAAAAATAGCTCTAGCAATTTTCATTGTAATACCTTATGCCTGAGATATTTACATGGCAAATTAAAATATATGTCATATTTCCTGCGAATATCACATGGAACCTTCTACATTCCTAAGGAATTTTGCATAATTTTGTATAATTGGTAAACCATAAGATATATACGAATACCTAACACGAATATATGTATATATACACAAATGATTTTTTTTTTCTAGTAGCGTACCTACATTGATGCCACATGCTTAAAGTCATTTCAGTTCTCTAATTCTAGTTCTAAAATGGTCAAACCAACCAAGATTGTTGGTACATCTGCCTAAAACCTTCTAATACAAAGCAAAACCACTCCTTTAATTTGAATACACAAATTTCTAAAAAGAAATGCATAGTGGCTGGGAAGCACTGCAGTCAAAAGGGTGATAGGATACGGTTCTTTAAAATTAAAAAAATTCATTTACACTAATAAAATGCTGCCATAAAGTGTTGCGGGATATTCCTAATCCTGTATTTCACTTTGGAACTTTTTCTTGAAAGTGTAAATTTTATTAATTTTCAACCTACGTTTCCTTTGTATGTAGTAGTCGAGAGAATGTTGCCCAATTAGAAAGCTTTAATGGATACGTTTTCTAATAAGACATGTTTGGAAATATCTTCTGCCTGGATTTACAGTATTTCGTGGATAACAGCCCCACTGTAACATTTTTATGGTGATGGCTGTACTTGAATTATCAGGCTAATGTTCGCAAGCCGCCTTTAAGTCATACAATTTTGAAAAGAAAGCCGGTCCGGAAACTTTTATTTTCCCAACAAAGTACTCAGAACCTTCTGGCTCTGTTGGGAGGAAATAACAGTAATAATTTAACTAGCTGGGCTTTGAACCACTCGTATACCTAGCTTCCACTAATTTTAACAATAAAGAAAAGAATAATGAAACTTGGTTAGGATAACAATGTCCTTACTTTTCTCTCGCTTAAAGTGCATAAACACATTGGGATCAAAAAATATATATTTTAGTCCAATCTTTTTTTAAAAATGTTGATATTGTTAGCATGGTAAACTAAAAGATTTATACTGCCGAAAATCAAATACTTTTAACAACCGTAAAAAAATCGAAATTGAAAATATTACATTTTTAAACACACTAGAGCATCTGTAAAAGTATAGATATCTCAGACTCCTTTTGTAAAAATAGTTTGTTTGCAGAACAGATACTGAAAGTCAAGTGAATGGAATACATCAGATTTTCTACAATAGTAAATAATAGAAGTACTGCTTAGGAATATAAAATTAATTACTAACAGCTGTTGATTATAGCGTATGCAGTAGCAAAGCAGCTAATATTAACATTGATGGCAAACTGACGATTAATTATTATGCATTGAAGCGTTGTTATTGAATTAAAGATTAATAACTTCCTCCTCATACTTAGCTAATATGTCAACTAAACCGTAGTAAATGTTAAGAAATAAACAGGTGGCAAATACTCAGATGAGATTAAAATGATAAGTACAACTATAACCTGGGATTTTATTCCATGTCTGAATAATAAATGTATCAAAACATTAGTGCAGTAAAATAGACAAAACGAGCGAGTATATAGGTTAGGTTAAAATAACGGCATGCAGGAATTCTCAATCTCCACCGTGATAGCATGAAAGAACGTGGATAAAGCATAATATGTCAAAAAAAAAACAACAAAAACAAAAAAATCGAACGTGTTGATCAGTTTTCCTACTATATACGTTGCAAAAGCAGACAATATACGACAGATGCTTTTAACGTAGGGCCCATTATGCAATAAAATTTAAACCACTAAATATTTTTAGTAATTAATCGTTGGTTTCATTCCAATGGTCTTCACAATCACATAAATTCTCATGTAGTGTAAGATACATTTTAGTGGCTCCTTCTCATAAAAATTATTTTCCAACGCATGTAACCACCATGTGCCGTTTCTCACATGCAGATGTGTTTCTGGTAGACACAGGATGTTACGGATACTGATATAAGATGTTACGGACATAAATATAGAATTTTACGAATATAGATGTAGGATGTTCATGATATACGACGTTACGGATATAGATACAGATATTTTGATAAGTGGCATGAGGTGTATCCATTTCGGTTTGTTAGTTCTCCCCTTTTTAACAGTTTTAACAGTTTTTACACAAAACAATCACATAATTTACTTGCATTGCATGGTCTTAACTGCGCCGCAAAATGAACAGCACCTGTCAGTATAGATTATTTGTTTTGCTTCCACGTTTTCACGCCTCAATACGTGACTTTCTGGCCTTGTGGTGTGTGGTCATTGCGTGTGGTCTTGGAGAAAGCATTCAAAATCTGTTAGATACAACATTCGCTACAGTGAGGCCTGCCCGCTCAAGATTAGTGATCTCAGGGAAAATAAACACGCATATCTTGTGTGTCTCACGCCTACTTGAAGGTACTAACAAATAGAATACATATTACTCTTAATAATCACAATTACAACTCCGCAAATGAAGCACATGTATTGATATAAGGCTGTTCATTTACTGTTCTTAATTCACAACACATATATCTCCACTTATACACCTGACAGCCTATATGTAGTTTCAGGTGGAAATGGAACTGAGAGCGTGGAAGTCAGTGCTTCAATACAATTCAGAAAACAGTTGTTAATGTGAGGTTCACCAACACAGGCGGCTCATTTTTTGCGTCTTTCAAGAAGCTCCCGTGCATTTGGACGAATATCCTCTAACGGTTATCAACGTCTATTTCAGTACAGAAACTTTTAATAGGCTATTAAATCCAAGCAAAGTGATTTTATATTTAATGCACATACTCAATACTTTTAGAATGTACATGTAAGTATCTTAATATCAAATTACGGCATTTTTTACCTACAAGTAAAGATGTAAACACTAACTGATATGACACAGACTAAAAGTCAAGTGAAGTTTCTATGTTTAGTAAATGTTATATTAATTGACTAGAAGATTAATATTTATTGCATGTATGTATTTTAGTACCGTAATTTGGAACATATGTACCTTGTATATGCATTTTTGAGAGTAATAGCTTACAATTTAGAAAAACTGACGAAATTTCTATGCACATATTTAATGTTTTCAGAATGTATGTAATATGCACATATGTATTTGGACACCTTTGTATATAAGGATGTAAGCACTGAATAGTGGCATAGACTGTAAAAGCCAAATGATATTGAAAGTTTAATATATTTATTATTAGCTATAATGTGAGAAGCTTAAATGTTGTATACTTGGTGTACTTTTGTATGCTTTGACATGTTCTATGTTCAAGGCATGCTTGGCCATCATGAACGTTCAGAATGCAATCTAACTCCGAAAACAACTAGCTATAGACGCCCTCCGTGGTGTAGCGGTTACCATATACCCAAGGTCGCGGGTTAAAACCCAGCGGAGTGCGTTGGCTTCCTTCTGAAGGGAAGTATAGCCGTTGGTCCCGTGTCGTAGATTTACGGCACGTAAAAGAACCTCAACCTGGTAAAGAGGTATCTGAGGCAAAATTAAGCGGTCTCTCACGCCCAATATAGAATGGGACGCTGAGAACCGCAGTAGTTAAAGAGCGTCCACAAATAAAACTCCTTTTCCATTAACTAGTTATAAGTTTCTAAATGTACAGGTCGTGGAAATCTGTATTCTATATTAAAACAAGTATTCGAAAAAATGATAACTAGTAGAAATGTAGTGTGCGGTTTGAATAGGTTACTGAAAAATGAACTTTAAAAAATATGTAGTAGTACTTTACTGTAAAACGGATCTTACTTTATAAACAAGCTATGTATTTTGAGCGTGTCATGGACGTATGTTCTTGCCTAACATACGCTCTCTAATTTATTAATTGAACGATGGCGTACATGGTGCACATATTTGTTTGTGTACAATAGTAAAACAAACAATAAGTACTTATGCTGGCCTCTAATAATGAAAATGCACGTGCTTTTGAACTTAAACGTATATACAAATATGTTCCCTATCTCATATTTCCTTTCACTTAGGCAAATAATTAAATTTTGAAATCTAATCCCAGTTAAATAACAAAAGATATGTTATAACAAGTTTTTACTTTATCTGCACAGAATATGTACAAGTGTATAGCGAAAACGTTGTATTCCACCTAAAAGTTCGATTTCGAGATTTCACCGGAAATATTTTTGAAGTCCCATGAGGTTAAAGATAGCATTTTTAGAAAAATGTCTGCGTGTGCGCACCGGTGGACAGCATAGATCAAAAATTAAAAGACCATTAAAAGCCAAATACGGTATTAAGTTTGGTATCTTCTAAGGATGCGCCTCGAAGACTTTCAAGAAAATCTCTCCACCCCAAACTAGCTTTTACATGGGAAACATTTTGAAATTTTTGTTTTTCTCAAAAATGGCTCTAACGATGTTAATTTAAATAGGGTAAATTAAAGCTATTTACATCATAAGTAAAATGTATGTCTTGAAATTTCTGGGAATGACTTCTGAAGAATTCTTCATTCTGGTTGACTTTTATATAACTGATAAACCAAACGAAATAGATAAAAACTTACTACAAAAAATTCAGATCTCTTTGAAACACTCAATTTATGTCATATACATTTCAGTGCAGTGTTGACGGTTTTCGAGATATACCTTCTTATTGGTTTCAATTTTAAACCACGCATCTTCTCAAATGGGGTCACATTTCTTTTCATTTCTCTTCTGTTTTTCTGGAAAGGCAGAGCGAATCAAACTTCAATTGTTCCCATATCGACCGGCTTTTAAAAGATTTAACTATCTCTTTATCCTGGTGTATTACCTTATTTCCCTTCTGCTTTATAAGGAACTAACGTTTATCTCGTTTAGTATAATGTACTAGATAGTCGTTTGTAAAAATAGTTTGTTTGCAGAACAGATAGGGAAAGTCATGTGAATGCAACGCAGACTTTTAGGAAAAGGTCCTGTATCGAAAGAGAAGGCTCTCCTCCTGTCACTCAAAGTATGTTTGAATCATCCACAAGTTTGTCCATACTCTTTCGTATTTTCAACATTTTTCAATCTGCGCTCTCTTTCAGTGTTCACTGGTTTATGAACTAGCAGGAACTGAAAGAGGCCGGGCATTGAGCAATTCTAATAGTGCAACACGTTTCGAAACAGGTTGTAAAAAACACGCCTACACCGTCAGGTCCCTGTTATACTCTGTGTGCACCGAACTTCAATCCGACAATTTGCGCGAACCCTGCCGAGCTTTATTCATGAGTGTGTAACGCGAGAGGTTTAGAATGGTAAACCCTCAATACAGTAGACAGCGCACGGAGCACGCATACCGCGATCCGGTCCGAAATAAACGCTCTGTATTAATATGTATTTCTCTGCATTGGGTAAAAGGGACCATTTATTAATATATGCATTATCTTGCATTTCAGGTGAGTATTTTAGCAGTGAGAAATAATGCTTGAGAGCCTCCCAAAGAACTGCGATGCAAACATGTCCCCGGAGCGCATTGACCCAAGAGTATAGAAGGTTTGTAGCATGAGTTTCGATTAAACTAAGTATTAGCGCATGGATAGCAGAGATGGAAAATTTGCGCATGGAATTTAAAACATGAGAATTATGTTCATTAAGTCTAGTGTAAATTTTGAAATGAAAGTAATATACACCAGAAATGTACATTCTGCAATGTAGGACACTGAGCATGCTCAAATGTCAAGTGTCCACAAGATAATACTCCACACTTCCTTGTCGAAATATCTGCCATTGCGCATGATAGTGTAACGTATTGTACAGAGATGATTGGACTTCGGCTAAATACGTCCCTTTTGCTACCATTAGGAGTGCTTAAGGTAGATACTAGGGATACTTAGTGTTGAGTGGAGGGGGAAAATCCTGTAATGGACGAACCGATAAGAGAGATCTGTGGGTGTGACTGTGACTAACCTCATGACTATTTCCACTACAAAAATATTTTTAAAAACTCCAATGTGTCGTTTGTTTATTTTGTTTCCTGCAGAGCACTCCGGTTAGTCTAGTGAAAGATCAAAGCTGGCAATCACTGCTTGCTAGCGCGTCAAATATTACCCCGGATTACACTACGTGAGGCCTGGGTAACCCGTTAGGTTTATCGTTTAAAGTTCTTTCAATTAGTGAAAATGTCTATATTAGAGTAGTAAAAAATGTTATTTGCATGATTTTATTGCTAATGTTAAGCTCATTAGATACGTTGGTTGGTTTGGTTTGGATTTCTACAATCCAGCCGTCATGGGCTTATTGTGCGCCTAACCCCAGGAGGGTATGATGAAATGAGAGTATTATCGACGGTGGCTCGGAGATAGAGCCACCGTGGTGGGTCCGTAACGTAGTCCAAGTAGCCCCTGTCGACGCGGGGAGCGCCAGTAGCCCATGCCCCAAGTCTGACTGAACACCCTTGGTTCTACAGACGACTCCAGCCACCGAAAGCTGATTCACCACCACGGAAAGGCACCATCATTGCAGTTTTTACCGACATTTGCAACTCTGAAAGAAAACTGTTGCAATGATATGGAGACGAAATGTAGTGAACAGGAAGTTCGGGCGAATGAAGGAACCTCCCCAGCATACGCCTAGTGACCTGGGAAATCCCCTCGAAAATATAGAAGTCAGATAAGTCGGCCACGGGAATCGAACCTACGACCTCCTGAATGCCAGTCCCAGACGAAAAGTCCGAGCCACCTGGCTTGGTAATTAGATACATTTCAAGTTATTATAAGTATTATTCTCCCTAATGTTTCGAACATATTCCTAACCATTTTCAACTTTGCTGGAGGTATGAGGTTTAATACCATGAGAAGAAACCTGCACCTGGAGATCCCAAACGTTCCTGGTCACCTTTTGCGGTAACTTCTCAGTTTGAAACGACGTAATCGCAATCACTGAAGGAACTAAATCATTTGGCAAATCTCAAATGTTTGTAAAAAGGAATGCTGCGCAGCACAGCAGAGGAGCAAATCTCTAAAAGTAATGGAATAACGAATATAAGTATATAAAAATGCCAAATGAAATTGGACCTTTATTTTTTTATGTTTACGTTTAAAGGAGAATGTATATATTCACCATTTAAATGTACAGGGTTATTACAAAAGAAATAGACAACTTTGACTGCCTGTAAAACAAAAACTACTAGAGATAGCAACCTAATTATTTTGGAGGTATATTGAGAAACTCTCAAAGTTTTGTTTGTTTCTATTGGTAACGCTGTAGTGTTTTGTTTGTTGTTGAAGAAGCTGAAATGGCGGAAAATCCTGTGGAAAAGGCATATTGCGTGTTGGAATTTGCTAGAACGCAATCAGCAACTGTTGTCCAACGACATTTTAGAAAACGTTACCACAAAACGCCACTGACTAGACAGTCAATCTACGACTGGTATAGAAAATTCGAGACAACGGGATGTTTGTACAAAGGGAAGAGCTCGGGAAGACCAAGAGTTTCGGAAGAAAACGTTGAACGTGTTCGTTCTGCCTACATAAGAAGCCCACAGAAATCGACATCTAGGGCAAGCATGCAATTACAAATTCCACAGCAAACTGTATGGAAAATCTTGCGGAAGCGACTGCACATGATGCCTTACAGATTACAGATGTTGCAGTTTCTGAGTGAAGAAGATAAGGTGATACGGCGTGACTTTTGCATCGACATGTTGCGACATGATGAAGACGATGCTAGTTTTTGTGAGCGCATCATTTCATTTTTGTAGTAACGTGTTCTAAAATGTCGTTGGACAACAGTTGCTGATTGCGTTCTAGCAAATTCCAACACGCAATATGCCTTTTCCACAGGATTTTCTGCCATTTCAGCTTCTGCAACAACAAACAAAACACTACAGCGTTACCAACAGTAACAAATGAAACTTTGAGAGTTTTTCAACATACCTCCAAAATAATTAGGTTGCTATCTCTAATAGTTTTTGTTTTACAGGCAGTTGAAGTTGTCTATTTCTTTTGTAGTAACCCTGTATATTCAGATAAGAATATGTAGATATGTTTTAAGGCCAGATGAAGCCTAATAGAGGCAATACTTGTACATGGTTCAACCGTGTATGTATTAGTCTTAATACGCTGAAACAACTGATTTTAATACGAGATTCAAGAGAAACAAAATATCGTATGTCACATTTACATGATTTTCTCGATCCTCTATCGTCGATCTGGGTAGCTCAGTTGGTTAGGCGCTGGCCTTTTTTTTTTTTTTTTTTTGTTTTTTAAACAGTAACGGAGTCTGATCAGGACTCCGGTACTGTATCCCTATTTACATTTCCCCCCGTAGGTTTTACTGATTACTGGTTTACTGGTTTTACTGTTTCTTTTACCAACATATACACATTGCACAAACATATAACACCCATGCCCAAGGCGGGACTCGAACCCACGACCCCCTGCCCATCCTTCGGATCTCAGGTCGCGGATTCAACCCCGGCCCAGATCGGTGGTTTTTAAGTGTGCATAAAGGTGACGGTAGATTCACTGCCATGTAAAATAACTCCTGCGGGACGAAGTTCCTGCATATCAGCGGCGCTGATATGAAGAATTTTCGGAAAACTTTAAGAGAACCATAGAAACATCCAAAATAAATGAAAGCTAAGAGTAAAATTGGAAGAACATAGAGGAAAAGTAAAAACAGAAGGAGGAGGATAGAAATAAAGGAGAAAGGAAATTTGCCCCTGACCCAACTAGTATTTACAGGCTTTTGAAGAATTATTGAAGGCAACTATCAGAAAGGGGGATAACTTTGGCTGCTTTGAGCCATTTAGCGAGACGCATTCTAAAGGAAATTCTGTAACCTTTCCTCTACCAGACGAAATTGAGCGCTTTTAAGCAAAAGCAGTTAATACTCCAACCATTATACAAATGCTCCAAAAGTCGATGCAGAAGGTATTTCAGAGAAGAAAAGAGGTTTATAATTTAGAAGATATATATAACTTGAAACCACAGATTGTTAAACAGGAGATAAAGGTTTATAATAGGAACTGGGAACGTTGCGCACTGACCCAGGGAAGTAATTAAAAGAGTGGAAGAGATGAAACATAGTCAATCCATGTGGGACGTGTTTGTCCATCAGTAGTGTTTATAAATTATACCAGGAATAAGAACGATAAGACTCTAAAAGAAGATAGAAATGAAGGGAATTGAAAGAGAGTGTATTGACAGACAGAATAACTGAAAACAAAGGATACTGGACACATAAAAATGTAATTTATAGTATGAGTAAAGATATATATGTGTACGTACAGGGTGCGAGATAAATAAGTGCAAATAATGTGATATTTATTAGAGAATAATACGTATAACGCATAAGTGTATTTCATTTTGTCCGCTTACCAATAGCATTGTCATACGTGAGGCACAAATTTTAGGGTCTAATGTGTTTTGAACAGCCTTGAGCTGTGTCTCTGATGTGTTTACATACATCATACCACATTTAGTCAGGCAGGGCAGAGGAGGGTCAACCGTATGACCTGTTACGTAAACAACCGTATGTCTGAAATAGGGAACAACAGACATCCTAAAGACATCGAAAAATCTTCCTCATGACCATAGCTTCAGAAAATAGCGGTGAAAGCTGTCAATCCTAGATAATTACGTCGAACTCATAAACTGATGTCCTTAGCGCGGTGGTAGCGCAGCTGCTTACCAAGCGGGAGACCTGGGTTCGATCCCCAGTACCGGCGTGGGGATTTTTCCCCCGCTGGGAGACCTGGCCCGGGGTGCACTCAGCCTCTTAAGGTCCCTGGGGGTGCCAATTGAGGAGCTACTTGATGGAGAAGTAGCAGCTCCAGGTCATGAGGACCGCATTAACCGGCCGGGAGGGACTCGAGGCGCTGACCACATCTCACCCTCCAATACTGTAGTGGACCGAGATGGGGGACGCAGCGGCCGGGCGGTAGGTCATGGTTCCCCGTGAGCTGTCGTGCCAAGGAGTTAAGTTCATAAACTGATACAACTATTTGCAATTGTTCACCTCCCATCTTTTACATATTACATTATACTATGTCATGTATTATATTATATAAATTATATTAAATTATATCGTATTGTATTTTATTGTATTATATTATATTATACTATATTAATTTATATTATATTATATCGTATCGTATCGTGTCGTATCAAAATTACATTGTGGATAGCACAAAATTACATTGAGGATAGCACAAAATTCACATAGAATTATTATAGAATTAGATTGTTTGAGAAAAATGAGTATAATATAATAGCATATGCATCCAGGAACCGTACAGAAGTGAAAGGAACGCTATTTATAAAATAGTGATGTTAGATAGGAAACAACCAATGGCGGTTATTATTGTATGCAATAAGGAGGTACAAATAGTAAATGTCTTTCAATGCAGGGATAAGCATGTAAGTCTTACGAAAAGCACATACAAGGGGAAAAATTGTATTGTTGTGAATCATTATGCTCAGTATACGAAACAAACAAGAGACACACTTATCTAAAATGACATCACTTATAAAAGAAGTAAAGGCAAACCACTATTAAACGTTGCAGACGCTAATAAAAATCAGGTAATGGTATAGTTCTAATCCGTACAAAAAGTGTTAAAATGAAATTTACTGGATAGATTACATCTTAAAGTTGTGCATATACCAAACACTCCCAAAACTTTCCACAGCAAAGCGGGAGCATCTGAATATAGTGATGTTGATGTTAGCAGTTACGAACGTATACCATCGTATAAAGACTTGGAAAGTGTCTTAAAACTTAACAGCAAGCGATCATAATTCGATTTATTTTGATTAAACGTGTTATACAAAATGATGCAGAACCCGTAGGCTCTTTTAAAGAGAGATATGATATTAAGAATGCATATTGGAACGAGTTACAGAAAGTGTTCAATTGCCGATGAGAGTAGGATGCGGGAATAATGGTGAGGTTAGGCAAAGCGTCTTACAAAGCGTGAAAAGAGAAATGGAAAAATCATAAACGAAATTAAACACAAATAATGTTAAGTACAATGGATAAACACAGGAGCTACAGATGATGAGAACAAAAGTATGAAAAGCAAGAAGATACCTAGGGTTTATGGTAACATTCCCAATGTTTTAATTTGAGCTTCGTACTGGGTGAGCAATGCTTGACGTAACCGCGGGAATTGCCGGCAGCGCTGGCCGCTATGTAGGTGAGATAGGATTAATATTTCACCTCCGCCACGCGAAGCTTCAGTGCGAGTTGAAATCTTGCGCAAATAACCCTTGTTTATTAAGCGAGTGAGTGAAAAGTGAAACGCGGCAATATAAGTATTCTATTTCCCAAAGAATATTTATCAATGATTTATACGTACGCACAGAATCAGCGAGTGCTCAAAGGAGATATTTCAAGAGGAATTCCCTGAGGTTCACGTTTCTAGTCGGGAAGTGTAGAAAGGAAGAAAAAGTGTACAAAACAAATCTACACCCCTTAGATGGACTTAAAAAAGAACATTGGTCAAGAAATTGCTGCCATTTCTTAGAGGAGCTGCAAAGTGTATGTAATGACTAATGACCAATTTCCTAGGTAGGCGTCAGAAATGCTTGAACAAAGACGGGAGGCAGTTCCAGCTTCCCCTTGTGACTTAGGCTGGAAACGTAGAAAGCTCTTAAGGAGCCGATGATGCTGATAGGAGGACTTGCCCATTTTACGGGGATCAAGAAGACTGGACGCATATTTTGGCAGATTGCGTGCAGAATAAGGATGTTAGGAAAAAATATTACCGGAGGTATTTTTAGCTTTAAACAAACGAAGGATAGCATGCTGGGACCTGAATCTGAAGAGCCAAAACTGGCCCAGCATCGGCATATACTTAATAGAAGTACGTGTACTAAGTGAAACGTGTTAGTGTAAATAGTGTGTAGACATATTTGGTACATGTGTGAATACACTGTTAAGTGCGTACTTGCATATATGTGATATCAGAAAGTTCTTTCTTTTGCTGATTTGTTGTTTTGCTATAATAGCGCGGGATGTGGGTGGGTGTAATTCCAGTGTTGTGAATATATGTAGAATAGGGGTAGGTAATATTTTCAGTTCAAGTATTCTGGAGAGCATGTACGGTCACTTGACCCTTGCGACTGTATGACACAATTTATGTAATATATGTATTTAATAAATACTACTACACTACTACTACTACTACTACTACTAATAATAATAATAATAATAATATACCTGAGTAATTTACTTTTATTTTTAAGTGTTTGTTGTATATGTTAGAAATAACTTACGCGATAAAACGTACTGTGGGTAATTTACTTTCATTTTTAAGTGTCTATATCATTACGTTAAAACTAACTTGTGCAACAAAACGTACAATATTTACTGCGGGCTTGCTGTTACTCGCACCGCCGACACAGCAGCCAGACTCGCCGGCTGGCCGCAGGCCGCGAAACCGGATGTGTGAATGATTGTTCACCCCGTATAAACATAAAGAAATTTTCGTGCAAGTATTTCTGAATTTTAATAGTTTAAGACAAGAAATCTTTGTACGTTATTGCATTTTTTCAACCTTCTCGCTTTCAGCTATGGAAATAATTATTTTCAGCTGAACTATTTTATACTTTTAGCTAGTGCACAGAAATTTTAAATCCATAATTCCTGAAGGTTTTAAACTAACAATTAAGTATAAACTGACCTCCAAGAATCATTTTGAAAAGTGAAGAAACCTAAAGGAAGGAAACGGTAAATTAAATATTCATTTGCGACATTAAAAAGTTTATATTAAGAAATATAAATGCATGGCAAGAAAGTACATGTTATAAAAGAAATTAAAAAGCAAAAAACCAATTAAAACATTTTTACAACTTTTATGCAATTTCACCGATTCATTTCCTGAAGAAAGACATATGAATTCACGTTCACATCTTTGAAAACATTGTAATCTAAAATAAGAAAGCGTATCTTATTAAATCCACAGTGGCTCTTCAATCTTCTACTCACATTAATCCTTTTAGAACATCTCAAAAGTCTGGAAACATTCTGGGCACGTCTGAGTCATAATAAAGTGTCCGAGCATGACGATGACGTATATATGACTGGAAATATTTCTAAGTGCCAGATATTCTTATCAAAGCTTTTAGAGTAATGCATGAATAAATCCATAAGGTAAAATGTGCCGACCAAACTGCCACTTTCAAATGTCGACTCAAATGGTATGCATTTTTCTTCATTTTTGCGTTATATATGCCCCACGGTGATTATTACTTTATCCACGTTTATATGTGATTTAAAAATGCTGGGCTTATGAAGGGAATGTTTGAAGCCGACTGTGGAAATGCCTTCTTCATATAGCTGCTTTTTATTTTCATTTCTGCTTTTACTTGTCTCGTGCTTTTGTAAATTTACGTTTAGCCTGGTAAGACTATTCTTTTCTTTATGCTGCTATTTCTTTCGTTTTGTTTTTATACAATTACGTATAGGTCCGGGAAAACGGGTGTTAATAAAGTTTATTAAATAAAGAATGACAGAATATAAATCCCACTTTATTAGCAATACTGTAGCATCTGTGGGTGTGCCATCTTGGTCAAACGCTAGTACAGGTCGATTTTCTGACGAGGTCGAGGTCTTTAAGGCATACACTTGTCAATGGGAGGTCAGCAGCTCAAATCTTCCAGAGTTTCCTCGGGCCTCATAACTTGAGGCACACTAAACTTAGGCATGAACATTTCCTTCTCAAATTTCCTTTCCCAACTTTCATTCAATTCCATGTTATCATCATTGACCGCCGCCGTCGGCCTCGTAGTGTAATGGTTACCATATACCCAAGGTCACGGATTCAAACCCGGCGAGGGACGATGGATATTTTGGGCGTAAAAATCCTTAGCATGGCTTCCTTCGTAAGGGAAGCAAAGCTGTTGGTCCTGTGTCGTAGATTTACAGCACATAAAAGAACGTGATGCTTGACAAAGAGGTCTCTGAGCAAAATTAAGCGGTCTTTCACGTTCAGTATGGAATGGGATGCTGAGAACCATAGCAGTTAAAGAGCGGCTATAAATAAAACTCCATTTCCAGTACAATAATTGACCTGCTATAGCTCCGTATGCGTAATGATGCGCGTTACTAAGTAATTTGTATATAACTTGATCAAAGTATGATTTCTTCTTCTTTTTCGGATTTCACCTCTTTGCCGAGCCAGGTGGCTCATGAGTTTCGAGTGAGACTGCATTCGGGAGGTTGTGGGTTCGACTCCCGGGGTTTTCGTGGGTTCTACCGGGTCACCAAGCGAATGTTGGGGAGGTATCTTCATTCTCCTAACTTCCTGTCCCTTCATTTCATTTCAACCGGTCTCTTTCAGGGTGTAAGTGTCGGCGAGTCAGGGCGGTGACGCCTTTCTGTGGTGTTGAATGTGCTTTGGAAATGCAGTTCTCGGCGGTGGGCTCACATTGGGATCATCAGCATGATTTGGGGAGTTCAGTCATGTCTAGGGCACGGGCTCCTAGCGCTCCCCGCGTTGAGGTGTACTGTTTTGACTGTGATAGGGATCCATTATGGTGGCGCTGACCCCGCGGTCGGTTTCGGCCGCCCGTTGGATACTTTTTATCATTAGAGCTCGGTTTTGGGTTCCATGTCCCAAAAGTACCGCATTTAAAGTACTGATATTATATGGATCGTTCTGATTAAAAAAGTAACACAATAAGACTATTACTTCATAACATGATTAGTAAATAAAAACGCCATGTACTTGTATAAATAAAATATAAAACTTTATACAAACAATTCAGGATAATGTGCAGAGCTTTGAATAAACAATGAACATATAAATCAACCAAACTCACCCAGAATTCATTGCAGTGAATTACAAGATACATCCTTACTGTATCGAAAGAAAAGACTCTCCTCTTGTCTTGTCTTATGTTTGAATCATCCACAATTTTTTTTCAGTGTGGAACGTCTATCCTTTTCTATTTTTTACATTTTTCAATCTGCACTTTCTTTCTGTGTTCACATGTTGCCAGTCCCCATGGCCCCGCTCGCTAAAGTGCCTAGCTTTGGTGCTTCGTGGCGCAGGGAATCTCGGGTTCGAGTCCCACCTCAGACAAGATGTTTGTAAAAGTGTATGGGTCTGCATCTGTATGTAAAAAAAGGAAGCAAATAGGAAAACAACAGAAACGTATGGATAAATATAAACAATGAAGGAAAAAAGATAAAAAAATCTAGCAGGAACTGAACGAGGCAAGGCATAGTGCAATACGTTTCGAACCAGGCTGCAAAGACTACGACTACTCCATTACATCATAGTCATACTCTGTGTGCAGTTTCATGATTCCGGACCGAGCTCTACTTATCATCCTACCCTCCTAATGTCTGCCGGTCCCCATGGCCGCGCTCGCCAAAGCGTCTCGCTTTGGTGTTTCGCAGCGCAGGGGATCGTGGGTTCGAGTCCCGCCTTGGGCATGGGTGTTATATGTTTGTGTATGTGTGTGTAAAAGGTAAAACAGAAATTCAGTGATCATACAGTAGTCAAAGTAGGCAAATTAGGTAAATAAAAAGTAGGGTTTACAGCGCCGGGGTCCCGATCAGACTCCGGAACTGTATTTAAAAAAAAAATGTCTGATGCACAATGAGTCCATGGAGGCTGCAGTGTGGAACGCCCTTCGTAATGCACCAACCAACCAACCAACCCTCCTGAATGACCAGCTCAATGGTTGGTATCGTGGTGAAGAAGGAGAAAATGAAATGGAACAAAGATAAGACATTTTGCTGATCAAACTAACCACCTCAGGTTCCGCCTAGCGAGCGAAGAATCCGTGAAAATACCTTTCATCAAGTTGGTCGGCCCTTGGGGGTTGAATTCGAGTCCTCCCGGATGGGGGCCATAGGTGTTATCGCTGAGCCATCCCACTCGGAGAGATTTATTCAATAGTCCTAATAAATCCTAATAAGAGCAAGAGGCTCAGCACGATTTTAAGATTGCTGAAGGCTGAGGAAGCGTACTCAATTTTCCCACGCCTTATATTATAATCCTGATTCCATGAAATCCTAATGATTACCCTGGAAACAAGTACGTTATAAATAAGGCGTAAGAAGAAGATGCAATAAATGAAATGCTACAGAAGTCCCCGATTCCGGAACCGGTTCCTGGACCCGGAGGCCTGTTGGTGATCTGCGTAAGTCAATAAGTGGTGTAACAAAAAAAAGGAAATTTACAACATTACAAGGTACTAGAGAGTAATTAAAAATGTGTTATTGAAACATATATTATATAAACTTTTAATTAACAAGTTGGTAATTTGTACTATAGTAAATTTGTGGTAGATGTGATCATAGAGGAAACTGAAAAGGATAACATGAACATTATAGAAAATTGTTATTTGTATTGGTAAGTGGTGTAAGTAAAAAGAAAATTGATAATATTATGAGGTTTTAGGGAATGTGTAAAAATGGTGTATATGAAACATAAATTAGATAAATTTTAATCAACAAGTTAGTAATTTGGACTATGGTGCATTTGTGGTATATGTGTTTATTGAGGAAATTTAAAATTACAAAATTTATTTAGTTCAAACTGTGTGTCAAAGGGAATTTCAAACCTCAAGGTACTAATGAATATGTAAAAAGTCATTGTAATATAATATTTATTCTTTTCATTTAATAGGCTGGTAAACTGGGTTATATAGAACTGTCTATATGTGTTTGTAGAGTAAATTTAAAGGAACAATACCAAAAAGTTTAAGTAATTTTCTTTTAGATTTGTAGTACTGATTGTTAGTTTTAAAGAAGCTACTGGATTCCGGTAGTTACAGGAGCAGAAATGCATTAGGAATGAATTGTATAGAATTTAGATTTTGTTGTCGGATTCCAGTGATTGACGTTAATTTACTAGTGTTTAATTTTGTTTCCTGCAGATTAATTGTATATAAACAGTATATATTATGAATTGCAACAAAAGGAATAAGTTTGGAATATACGTCCTCATATAGGAAACAACAAGTCAGGGTGTAAGGTTGCAGACTTTATATACAAAATCCGTAATAACGAATCTTCATTTTAATTTTGCCCCTTAAAATTTAACAAAAATTTTAAAAATGTCACGTTTTAAAGGTTCAATAACGGCGTATAATAATTAAATAATTATATAAATATACCACAATGTGTTCGTAAAGTTCTCGCACTCAGAGTTTATCCATTTTTTCTCATTTTATTGCAGATGCAAACTAATTTGATTTGTTTATTTATTGCACATACCTTTTCATATATGAAACCAGTCTTTAACTGCATTTTTAAGAATTTCTCAATCTCTGATAACAATAAGTACACTGTCATGGCAATAAACCTTTTTGCGCGAATTAGATTTGCGACAATCCAGTTCTCAGCAACTGCTGAAAAGGGTCACTGATTACTTCCAAACATAAGGCTACTTGTTCCACAATACTTCTCATGGCAATTTTTTACAGCAATTACTGAAAATAACCACCATTTTGTTGTGAACTCAATTCCACAAGTCGGTGCATGTTCCGCGATACCTTTTACCGTTGCTGGTGTTATTTCGTCAATACATATAGAAATTGCGCCTTTGAGTTATTGTAGGGAGTGTGGGTTGCCACTTTATACCTTTTTTCTTAAATAGCCCCACTGAAAGAAATCTGGAATGGTGAGATCGGGGGAACTTGGTGGCCATAAACTTTTGGAGAAAAATTCCTTCAGCATCTCTATGGACTCGTTTGCAGTATGACAAGTGGCACTATCTTGTTAATATCATTTTCGTCCTCTTCCAACATATGAACTGCTTGCCTAATATCCCTATAGACGACATCATTGACTGTTTCCTCAAAGAATAAGGACTTGACATCAACAAACGCTGATATTTGTGAATGAAGCGATATCTTATGGAAGACATCCTGATTTTCAGTTGCCTAAAACCTAGTGTTCTGGAAGTTAATGTAGTCATTTAAATAAAACACTGCCTTATTCGTAAAGAAAGGCTTATCGAGAATGGCTAAATTGATGCGCGTGGAAGTATGAAAGCATTGGCAGTAATGAAAACTTTTCCCTGGACGACTTTGATATGATACAGAGCAGTTTGGGTACCTTAAGTGCTGTGAGTAAGGATGCAATTGATGATCCAATTTATTGCACGAAACGTCTTACCGATTTTCTTCGCGATGCAACCATTCACTGGACAACATGATGAACGAAATCTTGTGTTACTACATTTGGTCTTCCATTTCTTTGTCTATCACCCAAGAAACCCGTATTACAAAGCCGGCGCACAAGTGCATAAACGGCACTTCTACGAGGTGAGGGATCATTGGGAAATAGCCTTCTCCATCTCTCCAAACATCTACCCTTCGATTTCAAATCAAAATATGTTTTCAGCATAGTGACAGGCTACGCGCGCTTAAAAGCCATCGTTTCCGATTTCGAGGTTCCACTCTGAGTAACACAACAGATGCACGGACCTAAAGATATCATAAAGCCATTCTTCAAGTTTACAGTAATTTGTAATGCAAAGCTTGCCAACTCATCAGGTAAAATACTCCAAAGATAGTTTTTCAAAGTATAAGGGTAGTGACTTTTCAAACGCTCTGCACTATTTTCAAATTGTAATTTATTGCTATGTTTAAATTCCTGCTCCAGGCCTCGATCTGATTATTTATAGTGCCACATCTTCATATGTATGTTACTTTTTTCAAGTCATTAATCAACAAAACAATACAAACAAGTTCCCAATTTTAAGCTGCTCGGAGCTTCTTCTTGGACAACCACTGGATGAACAATGCTTCAGAGCTTGAGTAAATCAGTAGTTTTATAAGTACCTCATTTTGTGTTTTGGATGTAAAGTATAAAGCCACAGGAAAGCCAAAGTTTAATTCCAGGAAGGTATCCAGATTTTTTGAAAGGTCTATATATACTGCTTACTGCAGATTGAGAGATCCATCCATTACAAACATTTCGCTTATTAATTAACTGTCCCTTCTCACAAACAGTGTGTAGTCTAAACTTTGAGAGGTAGAATCAGGTTGAGAATCTAATGCCATAGTCGGGGTTGAATCACGCCGATTCTTTTTCATTGTTTTTTCGTGTTAATGTTGTATTACTTCTATCTCAACTGAGATGCCGTGCCAGCATCTCGATACTGCATTAAATTCTTCAGCGTACCCATATTTTCATTTTTGAGGTACCTTATCCCGAAGGCGACCTACATTATCATAACTAGTTTAAGCCCCCAGCTTCAGTTAATCACTGTTATAATCGTCGTATTATAACTTGCCCCTTGAGACAGCTCCGGCACTACGTGGTATGAGTTAAGTGGAGAGAAAGAGAGAGAGACAGATAGCTACACTGCAACATTCTGCAGGCAGCGGAATGGTAGGGCGAAGTGCAACTTGGGGTGCTTATTTGACAGTGCTAACAGTTGATTCATTAGCTTTACATGACTTAAGAGTATATATATATATATATATATATATATATATATATATATATATATATATATATTTGCGTGAAGACACCCCAATATTGCATTCCATGTTTCACTGTTAACCATTTGCGACAATACAAACAATAAAACTGTTACAGAGATGTAACGAAACTGAACTTTATATTCTGGTATACTGGCCTCATGAGCTTGCCAGGTGTCATAGCGGGAAGAGGAAAGATTACATGTAATTTGTGAGTAGCATTTCTGTTAACAAAGGAAGTACTTGATAATGGAATTAAATAAACGCATAAGGACCAGCATAATGAGTCATTCATAAAGTGCGATATTCATTTAGTAATAGATAAATATTTTTTTAACTCTACGAAACAATGCATGACAAATTTCATCTACTATATTGCACTAAGTGCTCAAAATCAATGGCAGAACTGAATGGCAGAACTGGATGCTGAAAACTAAAATCCTTGCACACTTGTGCGTATTTCATTTATTATTACTTTTAATAACACATGACTGTTGTTTATCATATACAGGGCAATTCAAAAGTGATATTACATAACTAGAGCTCATTTATTCCTTATTGAAATGACATACAGATACAAGATAGGCATCAAATGATAGAACGAAATCTTAAATTTGCATGGACATTACAAGTGTTGGATATGAGCTCCACGACTGACACGGCAGATGGCGAGCCGGTACTTCAATTCTTTCCAGACACGAGCCAACATACACTCGTTTATCAGTCCATTACAACACATATGCGTCGCTTCATATCATTCAGGTTCTGTTGTAATGGGAAGACATACATCACATTCTTCATGAAACCCCACAAAAAGAAGTCACAGGCTGTTGCCTGTGCGACTGATCCAAGATCCTGTTGCTTGCGAACATCCTAATAGTAATGAAGAGGACCATCATCTTTTTCAAAAAAAAATGCATTAAGAAGGTATTCCTCAAAAAGAGACATTTACCATTGTGTTAAAATGTCCATTTAATTGTGGCCAATCACAGTACGCTCAGCAAACAAGTAGAGTTCATATACCATGTTTCTGTTAATTGCATGAAACAAGTTTACATTTGGTGAGTCTCTCTCGTACTCCACTGTGGTATGAGGGTGTTCTGTACCCCAGATCCTTATATCATGGCGATTCACCTTTCCGTCCACATAGAGTGTTACTTCATCGCTGAACCCTAGTCTCTCTGCAAATTTACCTTCTTCAAGCAGGTTCTGCACATCCATGCACCATGTAAGTCATTGAGGCATGTCTGATGGTTTCAATACATGTACGAGCTGCAATTTGTATGTTGACCTTTTTGGCCTTTTTTTAAATATGGCTCGAATTTTCTCCACTGTCTCCCTCGATGTTTACGAAGACATTTATTAGAGCATAATAAACATCCAGTGGATTCAGACCTCCCTAAGCACCGTGAAATGCAGTTTCTATGCGGTGGGAACTTATTGAATTTAGCTCTAAAGTATGTCTGCACTGTTCAATAGTCCTCATCCGTACAAATCCCATTACACAATCCTGGTACACAATACGCACGTTCCACCTGGGCGGCAGTCATTTTCTCTTTCGACTAAATGCAAATACCTAGTGCCTCTAGCAACTTTTTTATAAACTATAACCAAAAACAAGCTAACTTAAGATGTTCTTCTATCATTTCAGGTTTCAATTCAGTAAACAAGAAATAAACGAGCCTTAGTTTTGCACTATCACTTTTAAATTACCTTGCATTGTGTGCAGGTCTTGTCTATTTTATATTTTCATGCATTCCTTCCAGAGGTCACGAGACGAAAACATGTACGAATTACTACGTACCAGGTATATAAATGAATCCATCAATAGTAGAAGGGTTATGTTATGCTGGATATTATAGTAAGAGGGGATGAAGGGGTGTGGGGGGGTATAGACGATGATTGGCTGCCACAAACGTAAGGTTTGATCCACATAAACTTTTCCCTCTATATATCTTAAATGTACATGACTAGACACTTCTCGTTGTCTGATGTGGAATATGCTATTCTGCGGTGCAAAATAGTTCCTTATGATCATATGATCATTTGTGTTAATATGTCCGGAAGTAATTATCACATTTTTATTTTTATAGGCATACGTATCAAATGTATTATGCAACAGAGCTTAGGCATCCAAAATGCGTATAAAGTGTTAGGAGTGAACACATAGGAGGGTCTTTCGTTTTAAACCTGCCTTTCAGGATAAAAAAATCACGTAACTATCACGATAGTGCTTTGTTGCACACACATCAACCTTCAGGCCTAACCTAGTTGGCCATCAAAGGAGAGATAACAACAACATAGGACATCTCTACCAGTAGTGGGAGTCGAACGGCAGAACGCGCCAGAAACTAGGCTACCGGGGCCGGCAAACACATTTTATATCGTTTTTATCCCCACTGACAGAATGGGTGATTCACATACACACTTTCCGTGGTAAACAGATCTATATAATCGTCGCAAAACTTAAAGGCATATGATCCCTGGCCAGTGCTCGCGCGAAGTGCTGTTACCAAACGTAGTGGGCGTATTCCGGTAGTAACTATGTACTTGAGAGTACATTTTGCACGCCAGTCATGGTGGGGTCCATGAATTTAACCTTGTTAAACAACACCTTTTCCATCATGAAAACGTTAACAGCTTTCCTTGATGTGTTAACCATTAATACACGTTCCATCAATGAAACAGCAAGCGTTCGGAGGTATCATCGTCTTCTTCGAATGCACTTAAATTCGGAGTCGTCACTTCATTCCTTAAGATAATGACAATAATCGACCTCCATAGTCCGTCCCTGGCAATTTCTTTGTTGTAATCTTCTTTCTGAAGCCCTTTGTTCTGCATGCCTGACTCGTGAAACCCAGTCGTTTCGAGTTACACTGCTAATTGCCCCGTGCAAGTTGTTCTACATCCCCTAATTTGAACGTAGTATTTCTATCAGGGACTGAGAATGAAACACTTCGCGTTTGCTAATCGAAAAATCACTTGTCCCAGCTTCGATGGACACATTCACACTCATATCACAAAGAGAAGTATAATAATTTCATTTGAATTTTAGCAACATTTCAGCTCGAGTTTGAAACACGACTTAACATAACCGTTCACTTTAAGGATAAAATAACACACCGCTGCGGTTAAAACTTTAACTCATTCCTTTTCAAAATGCGTGGTTTGTGTATCACACTACATTGTTTGTTTATATTGGAGATAAACGTCGCGAGGAAGGATTAGGTGTTATTTTTCAGCCTATCTATGCTATAATGAATGTTGATCTCTCTCTCTCTCTCTCTCTCTCTCTCTCTCTCTCTCTCTCTCTCACGCAACTGCGCGCTAGTACTCCCAGTCGAAAAATGAACTCTGTGCCTTTTTTTAAATAGGGGCGTGCCCACACACGCCGCTCTCGGTGACGATCGCCCGCAGAAGACTACATCGTCTCCCCATGCACATGATATTAATACCTAAACATGCAGGAAACAAAGGGAGGGGTGCTACTGTTAGTAGTGAACGTGCATTTGCTTGCGGTAAAGAAAGTGAGTTTGGTAGTCGGGTTCCGGGGTAGCACCCCAGTTTGTCATGTGATTGTACTCATGTAAGCATGCAGAACATGCAAAAGTGTCGGTTGGTGGCCCGGCGCCAGACATGACGAGTCCTGAGTGGAGCTCGTGAGTTAGTGCATGCTGTTAGCTCGAGAAGGAAATGGAAAGGGATTCTAGAAGATTAAGTCTAAATGACATGGTACGAGTGTTAGAGGCATGCAGTTACGAAATGAGTGGTGAGGCGTGGGTTTTACCTGTGGAGGTCCCAGTGCTGTCCTTGGCGGAGTGGTGGTTGTGCTGGAACTTTTTATGATGATGTGCTGTAATGGTTTGAGCCTTGGCTCTGGGTGTCCTGTAGTGGGAGGCTCTATCTGAAATTGAGAGTACTGATTATAGGCTATCTTGTGCAAGGGGAAGCTTATGGTGCCAGTTGGTTCAAGTGACTGAGAACCGTCGCTGCGGGGGTGTCATTGGTGATATTTCGATCGAAAAGTGAGAGCGGTTGCCGATGTTTGTTTATTGTTGTTTCATATGTGCCTACTGTTTGTATTAACGGGTTAGGGTTTTGGCGCAGTTGAAGTCGAGGTCGGCTAAGAGTTTTTTAATAAACTGCTCAATGCAGTGCATTCGCGTTTCTGGTGGAGCAGTTTTAAGCGCGTGAGCGTGCATACTTTGGCGATAATTCGGGGAACCCTGTTCTGGAGTGATTGAAGGGATTTAATATGGGCTTTTTCCGCATACCCCCAGACTGGGGAGGCGTACTTGACAAAAGGGCGCAGCAGTATTTTGAAAAGTGTGACTCCCATATTGAACTGTGATATGTTGTACTCGATGGGTGGTTACAGTTTGCACAGATTCTCATTGGCTTTCTGTGTGTGTTAAGTAGGTGTTGTCTCCAGGTCAGACCCTGGCCCATCACTACACCCTGGTAGGTGGCGTTGTTGGACCAGAGAATAAGTATGCCGAAGAGTCTGGTGGATAGGAAGGTTCGTGCGGATTGGCGTGTTTGACTCTCTTGGTGAAAGCTATGGCTTGAGATTTGGAGGGGTTCACTTTGATACGCCACTTTGTCAGCCAGCCCTCGGACGTGGTTGATTGTGACATGGTCTGTTGTGGCTTCGTTTCAAATGAGGTGTGGTAACAGCGCTTGGTGGTGATCAATGCCTCGTTTTACTGCAACTGCCGTACCCCCACTACTAGACTAGATAGCCAGGGATGTTAAGGTTGTCATTGGCGTTAAGATGTGTCTCAGTGAGTGGGGCAATATCGATCTGGTGTTTGACCATGAAGTTGGTGCATTCGAACTTCCGTCGGGGAATTCCGTCAGCGTTCCAGGTCATAATCCTAAACGTTTGCATAGTCATCATTGTAGGTAGGGCAAATGTTACTGGATTGGTCAGCCCGTTTTATGAAACTGGTTATTGAGTCCCTGCGAAGAGGCGGAAGAAGTTCGCGAGCTTGATTATAGTGCCTTGGAATGCACCAGGCTTAATAATGAGCTTTCGCAGTACCTCAATTGTTTATTGAGACGTAGAGACTATCGGCTGCTGCCATCGCCTGTTTGCTGACCTCAGACCGTGAGCGACTGGCAGTGTTTCTGGGCGGGCGCTGTTTTGACGCGTTATTAATGTGACCTGGCTGAGCGTCGTCAGCGCTGCTAGTTCTGATGATGTGAATACATGAACGCGTCTATGAGGAGCTGAGGCCCCGTCTGTTGTGGTGGTGCTGGCGGCGCCAGTGTCGGCTGTTGAATAGTCGTAGCCTTTCAGGTTGATCTTGCGTGCGCCGAGCTGTACGCTGGGCTGCCGGTGCTGGGGACGCGTACTTGCTTGCTCACGTTGTCTGAGAACATGGCCGCATTCGGATTGCGGCTTGTTGGCAGGAGAGCCATCTGGCCCCATACCAATAATATTCGCAGAGCGCACATTTTCTACATTCAGGTAGGACGGAGTATGTCGTGGACTCGTGCGGTCCGGTGAATTTTGAGCACACACGGGGTCGAGTTAAACACTGCGGCTCCGAGTGTGAGAGCTATTGTTATCTATTACAATGTGCTGGTGTCTTAGGGGCGGGGTAATCTTCAACTCGTATTTTGAAACCCATTGTTTCAGTAAGGTCGCATAGACTGCCACGGACCTATAGTAAACACAGCTTTACCATGTAAATTGGCAGCAGAGTGCGCTGCCTGTTGAACCGCTTGAACTGCGCGTTACCCTTTGTGGGTTCAGGCCTTTTAACACCAGTTCATTTCTTATCTCACTATCCTCGCGGTCCGCGTAGATGGGCTTCAACACCAGTCTGTGCGTAAGCTCGCCTAGAGGGCTGGTCATACTGAAAATGATGTCCATACCCTGCAGAAAATAGACTAGGACGCAGTAGTCTGTTGGGGTTCTCGTTCTAACCATGAAGTCACGTGACAGGACCTTGGAGATTATGAAGCCCTGGTTTGGATTCTCCCTACCAGATTCGTCTATTAGAGGTCTAATCAGTTCTGAGTGTTTCCTAAGGATGTATAGGGGAGATTCTAATCTGGTGCTGACCGCCTCGTCTTATATCTGGGCGGTGGCTGGCTGAGCAGCGCTGGCAGTGACAGAAGGTTGGTAGTGGAGGTGCTAGCCGTTGCTCCGGCGGCATGTCCGGCCGCTGTGACCGTTAAGGGGCGCATTGGCGTTGAATACATATTACCGGTTTGAGACGTAATGTCGGTGGAGACGGAAGCAGAGGGCTTGGAAATCACGGAATGTTGCGATATGGCATCGCTCGCTATTGCCAGGAGACGGTGAGCGGGGGCTTTCAGCAGCCAGTGTGATCTGCGCTGTCATGACAGCCGGATACCATGCCTGTGTCTAGCTGCGTCATACACCATCTTCGATGGCTCCAACAGAGTTGTTTTGGCGCAGTTGCAAATTAGATGGTCTAGGGTTTTAGTTTTTTTTTTTTTTTAATTCCTGATTAAAGATAGGACAGACAGAAGAAGAAGAAGAAGAAGAAGAAGAAGAAGAAGAGTGCTGTCGGAAGCAGTACTGTCTGCTCGTGTGCATGTCCTTGTAGCAGAAAAAGTGGAGAGGTGGCTTATTAGCCAGATAATAAAGAGAAAAAAGCTGTAAATCAAAACAGGCAGATCGTAGGAGCCAAAAAGCGCGAGCACCAGAGAGCCGGAACACGTTATGCCTCAACGGTAACCGTATTCCAACGTTGGCTGTGTCCGTAGTGCCTTACCTATTGAGACTGCGAAATGCTGAAAGAAAAAGTAATGACATGATCTCCCGCAGGAGGTTTGGTGGAGGCTGCGTTGGCGGGGTCTCCTTGGCCGTCAACTGGAAGTTCTACGGCGCGGTGCTCCTCTTTGTCGGTAAATGCTCTCTGGTCGAGTTCAAGCGCTGGAATGAACTAGTTGTGCCAAGTTGCTCCCTTTTTATACCTGTCGATCACGTGACAAGAAACTTCCAAAAGTAAAGGTTATTGTTGCACCTGTAACCACCGTAGGTGTCACCATAAAAGTGATCACAGGTGCGACAATCAGGGTTCTGATGTATAGCGCCTGCTGAGCGCACACGTGTTTAATGAAACAGGAGTGACGATGCATTAGATAATGAAATGAAGCCGCCGGTGAATGGTAACAATCAGCTATAGCTTTAAAAGCAAGCACACTTGCGGCGATAACAGCCGGCAAGACTTATTCAGAATGCGGTGATTATAGATCAATCAATGTTACTTGTACTTTCACACAAGTCATATGTACTTTAAAGGTAGAATCGGACTAAAAATATCTTGTGTGTTCGCTTTACTTTCTCTACAATGCTATTAAAAAGATGATTATTTTATCTAAATCATCCTAATCAAGATAAACATTAGCAGAAGTTGTCTTATTATTGCTTCCTTATATGTAGAAGGGAAATAAGGAAATACACTAGGCTAAAGCGCTGATCAAGTGTTTTAAAATCTCGTCGCTATGTTGAATTTCTGATATCTTTGCACGACCAGGTGTAAAACAAAAGAGATAGAAGCGAAATATGACTTCCCATTTGAGAAAAGCTTCAGGTTGCTTAAAATTGTAATCAATAGCAAGAAATCTCTGGAAAAGATTAATTATAAAAAAATTGTAGTACGTTTTTGTCCATCTCTTACGGTGAACCAGTTATACAAAAATAATCCAGAATGAATACGTTTTCAGAGGCTGCTCCTAGAAAATCCTGGATGTACATTTCGTTTGTCATGATAATATCTTAAACATGCGTATTTTAATTAAAATCGTTAGAGCCATTTTTGAAAAATATCCCATGTAAAGAGACTTGGGTGTGGAGTATTTTCCTGAAAGTCATGTCACATCTTTGGAATATGCTGAACTTCAATACCAAATTTGGTATTTAACGAACTATTCGTTTTTGAGTTACGCTGTTCACAGACACTCACAGGTGGACGTTTTTCTAAAAATGCCTTTCTTTTATTTAGGCCCCAAAACATGTATATCCGGCGAAATATCGGAATGGAATTTTTGGATGGTATACAATACCTTCTCTATCTACTAAATACATTGTAAATGCGTGCTAGAAAATGTGAAAATGGAATGCCATAGGCAGGATTTGAATCACGGATCTTCGGTTTACTATGCCGCTGCTCTAAGTAGCTCAGTTTCCAAGACAAACTACGGGTATGACATTAAATCTCTCAACTGGCTCACATTCATTTACTTCTGTTCGTGTTTTTGTCAGCGGAAACCAAGATTAGAGCTTCTGAAATTCTATTTTCAGCAGGCAAAAAGTTACTTACAAATAGCGTTAAAGAACGACAAACCTGACAAGCAACGAAACGTTTTACCATAATTGCCGGAACCTTCAATGCAGTGGATTATTTCCAAGGAGTTATGTCAAGTTCTAATTAACGCTTCGAAGTTCCGGAGCGCATCACAAAGCAAGTTTGTGTTTTTCTGGAATCGCTGACATTCCCAACTTTTCTCTCTCCAACTTAGTGTCCTAAAGACAGACGATTTTATGCGAATACGTTACTGCTCCTAAAATAGGCAAGCAGAATAACAAAACAAGGGGATTAACGAAACATTATTTCCCCGCCATTGATGCTTGACTCTTTAGATTAGATTAGATTAGAAAGCATTCTGTAGGTTCGTTTAGGCCAGAAAGCCACTGAACATAGAACTTGTCAAGGCATATACATGTACACATATGTTTACATACTATATACTATGAAAAAAAAATGTATAAAGCTCTAGTGCTAAAAGCATAGGTTACAAAAACAACAGAATACTTCTTTTTTTTTTTTTTTTTTTTGCATGCACATAAAAACAGATAGTATCAAAATATAGTGTCAAAATGTATAAATAAAGAAATAAATAAATATAATTTCATTATATGTAAAACTAATGTTATGTCAGATGATAGTTTTCAAATTATCGATATAATAGTTACTAGTAGTAATTATATAAACTAAAACATGATTATTGTATTATATACTCTTCATAAATGTCAACAAATTACAATACATATTTACAAATATGTTATAGAATTTCCAATGCAAAGATTTACAATTATGTACTAGAGTGTAAAATATCAAAACATCAGGCTTTACAGACCTTGTGTCATTGCTAAATACTCAAAAAAAAAAAAAAATCATTTGACACATTCGTGCAAGTCAAAGTATAAATCAGTTTAATTTTAATATAAAACACACACACTAATATACACAAAATACAATACATTGTAATATTTATAAATACAATGATTATTAACGGTATTGTCAGACAGATTTGTCTCTTAAATATTCATCTACAGAGTAAAATTATTTATTGCAAAGGTACTCCTTAAGAGAGGCCTTAAAAGCCCTGAAATTCCCAACATTTTCTTTGAGATTACTGGGGAGAGCATTAAATATCTTGATTGTTTCATAATATACACCTTTCTGAAAGCAACGAAGATTGTCATGGGGACGATGAAACAATCCCTTTTGTCTAGTATTAATGTTATGAATTTCCATGTGTGTTATAAAATTATGTCGATTACCTGCATAGAATTTTAAAATGGATAATATATAAACACAAGGTAAGGTGAGGATGCCCAATTATTGAAATAGTTCTTTGCATGACTGTCTGCTATAAGCATTACAGATTATTCGTGTAGCTTTCTTCTGCATCCGGAATATGCATTTACTATCTACTGAATTACCCCAGAATATTATTCCATACTCGATGATGGAATTAAAGTAGGCAAAATACACCAACTTAAGTGTATCGATTGAGTGAAATTTAACCAGTGCACGGAGAGCATAACATGCTGAGCTAAGTTTAGGTGTGATGTAGCTAATATGTGACTTCCAGTCCAAATGCTTATCTACCTGAAGGCCAAGAAATTTGACTTCATTTAGCTGTTCTAACAATGTATCATTAATTCCTATTTCTATGTGCGTTTGTGGTGAGCGAGTAGTTATAAATTGAATTGTTTTTGTTTTTTCAAGGTTTACTGAGAGTTTGTTTGCTTTGAACCAATTTGACATACAATTTAGAACATAGTTTAATTTAACAACACATTCATTGAAATCTTTACTTGTTACTAGAACACTAGTGTCATCTGCGAATAAATAAATACTTGCAAAACTGTTAATGTATAATGGGAGGTCATTTATGTAAACCAAGAACAAAAGAGGCCCTAAGATTGATCCCTGGGGAACACCATGTTTTACTGATTTCCATTCTGAGGCACTATTTTGATACCCATTGGAGTTATTAATTTCGACCCTTTGTTTTCTCTTCTCTAGGTATGAAATGAACCAATCTAATATGTTATTCTTTATTCCATAGAAATTTAGTTTAGGTATCAGAATCTCATGAGTCACACAGTCAAAAGCCTTCGCTAGTTCACAAAAGATTCCACCGACATGTTCCTTTTCATTTAACGTTGTTAACACTTTATGTGTGAGCTTGTAGGTTGCATTATCTGTCGCTACTCCTTTTCTAAAGCCACACTGTTCTTTGGCAAATAAGTTGTTCTTTTCCAAGTAATTATAGAGCCTATTGAACATTACTTTCTCAAATACTTTTGAGAAAATAGACAAGAGAAATATAGGTCTATAATTTGATATATTATCAGGATTCCCTTATTTAAAAAGTGGTTTGACAATAGAGTACTTCATTCTGTAAGGAGATATTCCACTCTTTAGTGATTCGTTACATAAATAGCTAAGGGAAATGCATATTAGGTCAGAACATGCTTTTATGATTTTACTTGATATTTCATCATATCCAGAGCAAATTTATTATATTTTTTATTTCAAATGGTGTAGTCATTTTTACTTTAAATTCAGGGACTTTGTTTATAAAAGAAGCTTTCAAAAATTTATTGCTGATTCTCTACATCCATAGTTTATTTTTAATTTGTTTGTTACATTCAAAAAGAAATTGTTGAAAATATCTGCGACCTTTTGAGGATCATAAATTTTTTGATTACCGGAATTCAGTGCAATTGAGGGGCTTTCTTGAGAGCTCTTACCTGTTTCCCTTTTTATTATATTTCAGATAGTTTTTATTTTATTATCAGAATTGGATATCTCTTTATTATAATGCAATATTTTAGCAGCTTTTATTGTTTCTTTTAGAATTTTACAGTACTTTTTGTAGTGACATTCTAAGTGTGGGGTCTTATTATGTTTCAATTCTTGGTATAATTTTCGCATATGTTTGCAAGAAGTTTTAATGCCTGTTGTAATCCAGGTGTTATTTTCCTTCTGATTATATATTTTACAATATTTGACTGGAAAGCATGCTACAAAATGAGAGTTGAAATGTTGTAGGAAATGATTGAACTTGTCATTTACTCCATTTATTTCATAGATTTCAGTCCATGATTCTTGATGAAGGGCATACTTAAACATTGTGAGGGAGCTTTCATCTACTTTTCGTGTTCTACAATATTTATAGATTGGTTTTAACTTTAAGTTTATCTCTTTAATGAGAAGTATTTGTGCCTCATGATCTGAAAGGCCATTTGGAAATGGTAAGGTTATTGAAGTTTTAATTCTATCTATATTCATGAATAAGTTATCTATTGCTGAAGAGGAGCTACCCTGAATTCTTCTAGGAAAATGTACTGTGTGTGACATGTTGTGTGTAAAAAATATAGAATTGAGTTGGTCCTTTCGGAGACTAGGTATAAGATAATCAATATTTGTCACCACAAATTATCATTTCTCGTTTAGGTTTCAATATAAACTTTAAGGAATCATCTAACTGTTTTTGAATAACTCATAGTTACCTAGTGGGGACCGATATAGAGCTATTATTGCAAAATTTACTTGATCTATGTTTAGCTGAACTGCACACATCTCTATGTCTAGGTCAAAGCAAAACTTGTTTAGATTAAACCAGGTCATTGGTTACTGGCATGCTAAGCAAACAAAAAGGAAATTCCGATGAGGGAGACATAACAGACCAACAACCCTAGAGAAGAAAATAATGTTAAACATGCGATATATCCCTTCATATGATTTTCTCTACATCTCTGTAATAAATCATTATTAAAAATGCTCTTTTCTTATCTACTTCATATAAATCAAGATAAAATTAGCAGAAATGTTTTGAATAAATGTTTCTTTGTAAGTAGAAGTGAAATAATGGAGTATAGGCTAAATCGATAGTCAAATCTTTTAAAAGCCGTTTGCCATGAGAATGAAATCCATTTGTTTGTATGGCCAGGAGTTGACAAATTGCCGTATGAGAAAAGCATAAATATATTAAAGCTGAAACCAAATAACAAGGAATATCTCGGAAACGCTCAGCTCTACTAAATAGGTGTATTGCATAAAATATATGTTTTAACGAGATCTACAGTTTCTGTGTAGTAGGTTATGTTTATCTCTTACAGTTTACTGGTTATGCAAAATTGATCCAGAATAAAGAGATATGCAAAGGCTATGCCAAGAAAATTCATGACATAAATTTTATTTCTATTGTAAATATCTTTGATATACAGCATTTTAATCAAAATCGTTAGAGCCATTTTTGAGAAAATCAAAATTTTCCAAAAATTTTTCTTTGAAAGGGTAGTTTGTGTTGGGGGGATTTTCTTGAAAATCTTTGTATCACATCCTTTGGGAGACACCAAACTTAAGTACCAAGTTTGGCATTGAACGAACATTTCGTTTTTGAGCAATACTGTCCAAAGACACACACATACACATACTCACTGACCTTCTAAAAATGTTTTTGTTTTATTCGGGGCTCTCTATGCATGTATTTCCGGTGGAAACTTGGTATCGAATTTTTGGATGGTGTACAATACCTTCTCTATACACTATTTACATATTACCTACGTGCAGAGTAAGTAAAAATTGCTTCGTGAACCTGAGGACTCCTACACCCGTTTAACTTGGTAAACCTGAAGGATAAAATGAGAAACAAAAGCCTATCTTGTGGGAATGTCAGAAATGATGTAGGTAACTTAATCTTACACCACTGACATGTCCTTCCGCGCACAATTTTCTTCCCGTGCCCCATGATTGGCTAATGCACACCTTTGAATGGCTATATAGAAACCCTGTTCCGTGGAAAGCGATATAAACAGTGTGTCATAACAGATGCAGTTCGGCCTTTCGTCATCCAGAGAGGCAAGTTTAATACAGGGGATGCTCCTACGTATTTATTGATAAAACTTGCACATCTTAGACGCATTAACTCTTTTTACATAATATACGGTAACCCCTCTCGCGGCCTCTCTTTCCTGGGCGAAAGAACCAAGAGTCGCCGGGAATATGGTGTGGGCAAAGGCGTACTAAAATCCTTTCACTATAGCAAATGCTTGAACTGTTGAACTTCTGCTCCCAAATAGGCAGCATATATGGAACGGGCATCGCTCGTTTGGTTGTGATCAGCAGAAGGAATTACTGTGATTTCTTGCATGATGTTATGACTAAGTTCCTGTAATGCACAAGGGTTAAAACGTTAAACTATATTTTTCAAATAACCAACAAATAGATATCATAAATAGTTAGGTCGGGGGAACGATGGGATCACAGATCAACACTTATAACTAGAGCTCGATTTTGGTTTCCGAAGCGCGCGCACACAGAATCGTCGGCGGTGTAAAAAGAGGGTATGAAGAGGAGTTATTAGCTTATACATGCACACGTTGAGCTACAATCTGCTCCAAAAGTAGAGCATTACATGTGTTGAGATTATTTGCATCGTTCCAATTCATAAAGTAACACAATGAAACAATTATTTCATAATACGATTAGTAAATAAAAACGCCTTGTACTTTTACAAAACTATAAAGTTTGATACAAAAAAATTAGGATTATATTATGCAGAGCTTTGAAAAGTCAATAAACACAAATCAATCAAACTCACTTAGAAATAACTGCAGTGAATTACAACATACTACTTTACTGTATCGAAAGAAAAGACTGTCCTCCTGTCACTCAAAATATTTTGAATTACCCAGATTTGTTCAGTGTCGAACGCCTACCCATTCGTATTTTCGACATTTTTCAATCTGCGCTCTCTTTCAGTGTTCACTGGTGTATCTACTAGCAGGAACAGAACGAGATCAGGCAGTGACCAATGCTAGATAACTCAACAATTTTCCAAACGGTTGCAGGTACAACGCCTACTCCATCATGTCATAGTTATGTTCTGTGTGTACCGAAATTCATTCCGGCAATGTGACCGAGCTCTACTTTTACCTCTGTCATGAAACATGTCTTTTTCATTTAACGATTCCTTAGCCGTGTATACTGTTGCAGAATCTTATTGGAACAGAGTTTGAAAACATTTCAATAAACTCGCTACGTACACGGCGTGTTTAAAGTAAACTTTTGCACATGAACACACGTCCTTTCACAAGTGACGCAACATGTCGAATATTCGACAGAGGTACCTGGCCTGGCGCAGCTGTATTAATAAATACACTCATTCATTCATTCATTCAAGACACCTTAGAGAAGGAATTGGCTGTCTGAAATCTCGGTAGGCCGTGAAGGAAGAGTGAAAGGACATAGGGCGGAAGAGGGGTTTCCTTATAATTTAACCACCTTGTTTGATTCGTATAGTTCTGAAAATATAATTTTGACCGTTATCTTCGAACATATTCACATAAATGATCATGTTAAACAAGAAACAATTTTGTACCGTACAACAGCTATTCAACGACATCAGCCGAATGCAGTCATAGTCTCATGACAAGAGATACAGGGAAAGCTGAGACAGAACAAACCTTAGCGTTGAATAAGTAAGTGATGAATTTGGAATGTTTTATTATAAAGAAAACCATGGTGCCATGGTATTGAAAAACCAAGTCAGTACCTAATACTAATGCACATGCCACATGTTGCACTAATTAGTGAAGAAGCGGAAAAAACATAGGAGGAGATAAAGAGATAATCACGGAGTACAAAGGAACATGATACCTGTCTGAAGAACAAATGCAGACGGCCACGAGTGGAAGCTTGCGTAAACACAAACAGACAAGCGGTATTACGTCATCACTCCCGGCGCATGCCCTGTACAGTTCGGCAATACTGGAATGTAGCAGTTCAGTGGACGGGTTTGAATCAAGTCAAAATGCAAACACCGCCGCGCATAGTCATACGCTCACAAAGTAAAAAATTCATTTTCATTAGTGATAAAGAAACAGCCAGTTTAGCCTGATGTGGATCGTTGAGTTTATTCTTAGTTACGCACGCTGTGTTGATGTTTTAATGATCAGATTGTACTGCACTATATTCCAGCCTTCACTGACCGCTCTAAACCGTGCCATGCTACATCAGCGAGCTCTCCTACCAACTGCATTCTTTCGTCAGACAGGTATCACATAATCCTAATGATCGGCTAGGGTGTAGCGGTCGAAGCATGCAGTGTGGAACAGAGAAGGAATCCGAAACAGTTTTTCAGAAGAACGCTGATAAATTAAGTGCAACATTTGATGACTTTAGGAATACGACTGTCATCAAAAAGGTTACATGCCGACAAAAGGATACAGACAACCTAAAATAATAAGAAAACTTCGGTTAAACTACGAATGTTGCAGAAGCAAGAAGAAGCCATATACAGAAGAAGCCACAGAAGGCTAAACAACTAACTTCGAAGGGAGGCCGATAGAGCCGACGATGAATGGATGGTGCTGAGTTGTGAGAAAATAAGAGTTTCTAGAGAAAAAGCAAAAGTAAGGTAGAGTTTGATGTACCGTGAAGTAAAACGTTTACACTTTGCGAACAACTCTAATTCCTACTGCATGTTACATACAGTTGTGGTGATAAAATAACTAAACAGAAGACAGTCTGAGGTCCACAAGGAAAGGAGGAAAGATCACCACGATACAGCTTGGGAACGTCAGGAATCATTTAATTAATCCCAGTAAAACATACAATGACTTTATGCAGTTTTCACTGACACTTCACCTAGTTCTCACCACCGGTTCACTTTCTTCGCGACGTACCAAGTTTGGTATTTAAGAAAATGTTCGTTTTGGCGTTATGTTGACAGAAGACACACATACTTTTTGAATATAGAGGTCCCAAAACATTTATCTCCGGTGAAATACCGGTATGCAATTTGAGTGGAATACAATACCTTCTCTACCAATTATGTACATGGTACATAAGTAAAAATGGGCGGATGTGCTGCAGAGTAACAAAGCTAGCCGCACAGTGTGTCCTCATTTGTTTCGTGCCATAGCGCCGGGAGAGCAAGATTTGCTCCTCGTACAAAATAAGACAATAACTCAAAAGATATTAGTTATATGGTCAATGTTTATCAGAACGGTTCTTCTTCTGTTGTATATTAAGTCTGCAATACTTGCAGCATTTTTCCGAACACTTTATGTAATTGGATAGGTAGAGTCAAACTGTAGAATTCAATGCCAGTTGAGAAATTTCATGCAACATGTAGCGAGTCAGTTGAGAAATTTCATGCCGGCACTGATTCGGAACATGTAGCGAGTCAGTTGAGAAATTTCATGCCGGCACTAACTCGCAACATGTAGCGAGTCAGTTGAGAAATTTCATGCCGGTACTGACTCACTACATGTTGCTATGGTAGCTCAGTGGTAGAACAAGAGACCGCGAGATTCGTTGTTCAAATCCCGGCTATGGCATTGAATTTTTCAGTCTGACTCTACCTATCGAACTCCTGTCCTACACACGGCTTGTGTGAAAAAAAACAATTACATCAATACCTTAAGTAATTGTTTTGTATTGTTTTCTTGGAGTTCCTAACCCACAACGAACCTACCTAAATATAAAACAATTAAGTAGTGCATCTTCGTAGGTCCCCTCAAAGAAATACTTTTCATTTCCTAATCAGTAGACTAAAATAAATGGCCTGTTATTTATGGACGCTCTTTAACTTCTGTGGTTCTCAACGTCCCATTCTAAATTGGGCGTGAAAGACCGCTTAATTTTTCTCAGAGCCCTCTCTGTCAGGCTTGAGTTTCTTTTACGTGCCGTAAATCTACGACACGGGACCAACGGCTTTACTTCCCTTCCGTAGAAAGCCATGCTAAGGATTTTTACACCCGAAAAAAGCCGTCGTTCTCAGCTGTTTGAACCCGCGACCTTGGGTATATGAAGTTAACATGGTAACCATTACACCACGGAGGGCGACTAATCAGTAGACTGTAACTACCAATCGTCATCGTCAAGAGATATAATATTTCCTTTTCTATGGATGTAAATTTTACTTTCTCTAGCACGTATGTATAATTTACATATTATTTAGGTAGAGACTGTGTTGCATTCCACCCCAAAATTAGATACCCATATTTTACCAGAAATACATATTTTGAGGTTTCCTGAATCAAAAGGAAAACAATTCTAAGGAAAAAAGTTTGTATCAGAGTGTGTGCGCGTCTTTAGACAGCATAGCACAAAAACGAAAAGTCGGTTAGTATCGAGTTGGCATTTAAATTTAATATCTTCCAAGGATGCGCCACCAAGAGTTTCAGGAAAACTACACTTTACATGGTAAAAGATCCGATATTTTCGATTATCTCAAAAATAGCTATAACGATTTTCATTAAAATGCCGTGTATAATATATATTTACATGACAAATAACCTGTGAGGCTTCCTTCATTCTGAACGACATTTAAATAACTGGTAAACTATTAAAGATGTACAATAAATGTGGGTCTCATTAAAATACATAACATGTCATATTCAGTTTATTTTTTTAGAACTAACCACTTTCGAAACACTAGACGTTGCTTGTTTGCTTTAAAATAGATATACCTTTCTTAAACAGGAGTAGCCATTCGATTCATAACTATTTTATTTTAGATCTAATCATGCAAAGAGTACCGGATTTCAATTATACAGCAACCGTTTTTAAAACAGTTAACCATCGCTTTAGTCTATTGTAATACCTTGTTTCCCTTCTGCTTAAAAGGAACTAAGTAATAAGACTATTTCTGCTAACGTTTATGTCGATTAGCTTGAAGTACAATTATTATACATCAACCGTTTTTAAAACATTTAACTATCGCTTTAGTCTATTGTAATACCTTGTTTCCCTTCTGCTTAGAAGGAACTAAGTAATAAGACTACCTCTACTAATGTTTATGTCGATTAGTTTGAAGTACATAGAAGAACAAGCTTTTGTAAGAATAGGTAGAGAAAGTCATTGAATGGAACATACGTACACGTGCTATGTACATAGTGTGTAGAGGAGGTATAGTAATAGACCCAACAATTAAATACCTAGTTTTCATAGGAAATACATGTTTTGAGACCCCCTGAATTAAAAAAAAACTTTTTAGAAAAAATGTCCGTGTGTGTCTGTCTGTGTGTATGTGCGTGTGTGTGTGTGTGTGTGTCTGTGGGCAGCATAGCCCAAAAACGAAAAGTCCATTAAAAACCAAACTTGGTATTTAGGATTGGTATCTTCCATGGATGCGACACGAAGATTTTCAAGGAAATCCGCCAACCCCAACTACCCTTTACATGGAACTTTTTTCGAAATTTTTTTTTCTAAAAAATGGCTCTAACGATTTTGATTAAAATACCGTATATTAAAAATATTTACCTGACAAATAAAATGTATATCTTGAATTTTCTGGGAATAGCCCCTAAAGGCTCTTTATTCCGGATGAATTTTACTGCATAACTGCTAAACCGTAAGAGATGGACAGAAACTTTCCACACGTAAAACGTAGACCTCGTTAAAGCACACAATTTATATACATTTTTTTCTTGGAGTTGATCGTTTTTTAGATATTTCTTGTTATTTGTTTCAGCTATGAAAAACATACTTTTCTCATACAGGAATCTGTCAACTCTTGTCCATAAAAACAAAGGAACTTCAGTCATATTACAACCAGCTTTTGACTATCACTTTAACTTATGGTACTCCCTTATTTCGCTTCTACTTACAAGGAAGCAAGTAATAAGACTATTTATTTCTGGTAATTTTTCATAGATTAGAATGAAATAAATGGAGACAAGCGTTTTAACAATAATTTGTTGCTGAGATGTAGAGAAAGTCTTGTGAATAGACCACATCAGATTTTTATTATTACTTTCTCGACCGCGTATCTACAATGCACTTAGCAGGTAGCGCAGATATTTTATGCCATCCTAATATTTGGTACCAAGATTTCACCATTTGCTTTAAGGCCCCCTGGATCCTAAAACTGTGTTGTTAGAAAAATATCTGTATCTGTATGTGTGTGAGTGCGTGTAGGCAGCACAATTCAAAAACGAAAAGTCCCTACATTGCAAACTTGGGATTTAAGATAAACACCTCCCTTGGATACGACACAAAGATTTTCAGGAAAATACCCCCAACCCCACCTACACTTTACATGGGAAAATTTTCGAAAATTTTGAGTTTCTCAAAAATAGATTTGACGATTAACATATCAAAGTACCATATGCTTAAAATACTTTCAGAGAAATTCAATATATATCTTGAGGTTTCTGGGAATACGCTCAGAAGACATCTTAATTCTGGATTAACCAATGTGGATGGACAAGGTATTGTATTCCTCCCAAAAATTCGATGTCGAGATTTCACCGGAAATATATATTTTAGGGTCCGCTGAGTCCGAAAAAACATTTTAGAAAAACGTCCGAGTGTGTGCCTATGGACAGCATAACTCAAAAACGAAAAGACCGTTAAATCCCAAACTTTGTATTTAGGTTTGGTATCTTCCAAGGATGCGACACGAAGATTTTCAAGAAAATCCCCCACCACAAATTACCCTTTACATTGAAACATTTTCTAAAGTTCTCGTTTTCTCAAACGATTTTGATTAAATTCTGGTATATTAAAGGTATTTACATTCCAAATAAAATGTATATCTTTAATTTTCTAGGAATAGTCTCTGAAGACCTCTTTATTCGGGATGATTTTTGCCGAATTTTGCTTAACTGCTAAACCGTAAGAGATAAATAGAGACTTACTAAACAAAAATGTAGATCTCATCAAAGTACACAATGTATGTCCTTTACGTTTTTGTTATGGAGGTAATCGTTTCCTTGTTATTGGTTTCAGTTGTAAAGTACTTATACTTTTATCACATAGGAAGTGTCCGTCTTTCTTTTGTTGTACTCCTTCTCAAGCAATGACAATCGCATAACGACAGCTTTTAAAACATTTGACTGTCACTTTAGCATTGCCCATTCCTTTCACTCCCTTCTACTTATACGGGACTAAGTAATAGGAACATTCTGCTAATGTTTATCTCGATTAGCAAGGTGTAGAAAGAAGAATAATCTTTTGTAGGAAGTTTGTTTGTAGAGCAACTAGAGAAAGTAATGTGAGTGTAACACATCAGATTTTTATCAACACATTCACTTAAATATTACATTGCTGGATGTTGGGTGTCGTGTAGAAGCAAAGCTTATGATGGCAGTCTGCCTACATAACTTGAAGCCACTTATAGGTCAGATAACATGCTATGTGTAGGACTCGTTAACCTTTCCGAGCGACCCCGGTTTATTTCTTAACAGCTGTGAACTCATATTATGCAAAGTATGGTGCGACAACCGCTAATTGTAACCGTCTCTCTCCCAGAGGCTGCTGTGTTGGCCAAAGCTCGGCAACATTACTTCCCAGAATTGCCCTATTTCTGTTTCTTTTACTTTATCTAGCACGTATGTACATAGTAGCTACAGAAAGTATACTCCACCCGAAAATTCTATGTCAAGATTTCACCGGAAATATCTTCAAGGTCCCTGTTACCGAAAAAAGAACACCTTTAGAAAAAGCTCCGTGTGTGTGCCTGTGGATATCATAGCTCAAAAACGAAAAGAACGTTAAATACCAAATTGGCATGTATGTTTAGTATCTTCCAAGGATGCGACACGAAGTTTTCAAGAAAATTTCCCCACCACAAACGACACTTTACACGAAACACTTTTGTAAATTTTGTTTTTCTCAAAGTACGATTTTGATTACAATACATTGTATTAAAGATATTTACATCAAAATATATATGTATATTTTGAATTTCTGGGAATAGCCTCTGAAGACCTATTCTGAATGAGTGCCAAACACAGGGTAAATTTCGTCCTCCGTGAGATAGGGGTATTGGGGTACGCGTTGTTTTCTTAAGAAGGGAAGTAAGTGAAGGGAAGTGGTACGTAAAGTAACCTCAAGTGTGATATAGACCTCTGAGCAAGCATCCCGGTCTTTCGCGCCCAACACAGAACGGGATGTGAAGAACCACCTAGTTAAAGAGCGTCCATAAATAAAGCAATTTCATTTCAGAGGGTAAATTAGTTGTTAGACTATCAAAGCTAAAGCATCATTTTTAACGCTGGCTAGGTTACGGAGGGAACATTTCAACCCCCAATAAGTTAAAGCAAATGTACAATAGTTACTGGTGTTATAGGGGTTAGCAGTAGGAGTATGCAAAGAAAAGAGGGCTGTCAAAGAACCTCAGTGTCGGAACGACCATGGCAGAGTTCTGTAAAACCAGCACAAAAGTGCGTTTACCATCCGTTCTGTAAAACCAGCACAAAAGTGCATCCACTTTTACAACGTTCCTTCTCCTGCCCCCCTTGTAAAATATCCAAGGGTTTGTTTCCAACACTGAATGTGTGCAGACTATACAGAGCATTTTTGCAATTTTGTGTATTTGCTTTAACTTGAAACATGGCAAGAACAAAGAGATAGCAACATATTCCACACGCGGTTGGAAATCCTTAACTGCCTAATCCTAATCTCTGATTGAAAGGTTTCTTGTTTCCTAACACCCGCTTGGATCAATATGAAGGCCAACGAAACAAGGACGGCGAAAAATATTAGTATTTTTTTTGTTTGTTTGTTAGAGTCAGACTGAAAAATGCAATGCCATAGCCGAGATTTGAACCACGGATCATCCGGTCTTTAGCTGGTAGCTCTACCACCGAGATACCATGGCAATTATTTTGCGATGATGTACCTCAGTGGCGACTTACAATGTCGGTAGTACTTTTAAGTCCCCGGCTTCACAGTATAGCCAACTATTATGGCCAGTTAATTTTAATTTATTTGTAGTTTGGCTCTAACTATTCAATTGCTGTCCTATATGCTTTCCATGTTTTACTGCCAAAAACAAGTACAGCTGAAACTGAGTGAATGCTGACTGTGAAACGGCTCCCAGGACTCGGACCATCGTTAACGCACTCCACCTCCTAGGCCGGCCAGGTACCAGAAGAATGGTCCTGTAGCTGCATGCTTTGTGTGTACCGCGTTGAAAATTAACATACGCGTAGTGTCTATACTTGGCTCAAATTTAAGCTGGAAAAATAAGATGCTTAATATTCAGTGCATATGTGTAATATTAATTAAAAACTGTTAACGTAATTTAACAGCAACTACACAGGGGATTGTTCGGGCATGCAGCGCATGCGTAACAAGCTCTGAATATTCGTTACTAGGCTATAACTGAAATCCTGCATAAAGATTATAAGAAGATGGGAAAATATTTTAACAAAATAAAAAGCAAATGGATCTGTACAGTAAATAGAGTTAAAGAACAAATTGCAAATGAGATAACAAATTTGAATTAAGGAATTATTTTATAGCACGAGTATGACTGGTAAAGAGCGTCATATGCACACGCGTCATATGCACTTAGCACAGATAAATAAAATAAGTAAGATTAGAAGTCTGCAAATGAAGCAATTACTGACGTCATTTTACTCATTACACTGTTCTTAATCACAAATACAAATATCTGCTCTTATATCACTGCATACTGATTAGTAACTAATTCCTCTAACACGTATACACAATGTGCATAGTTGATAGAGAAGGTATTGTATTCCACCCAAAAATTACATACCGAAATTTCACCGGAAATACAAATGTTAGGTTTCCTTGAATAAAAATAAAAACAAAAATATTTAGGAAAAAGTCCTTGTGTGTGTGTGTGTGTGTGTGAACAGCATAACATAACAAACGAAAAGTCATTTAAATATCAATTCTTTAATTTTAGTATCTTCCAAGGATGCGACATGAAGATTTTCAGGAAAATCCCCCCACCCCAACTATCCTTTGCATGGAAAATGTTTTCAAAATTTTCTTAAAAATGTCTCTAACAATTTTAATTACGACAAATTAAATATATATCCAGAATTTTCTGGGAATAGCCTCTGAAGACTTTTTATTCTGGGTGGCATTTTTATAACTGCCAAACCATAAGAGATAGACAAAACCTACTACACAAAAATATAGATTTCGTTAACGCACACAATTTGTTAGGTACATTTTTCTTGTAGGATAAACCGTTTCCGGTATATTCCTTTTAATTGATTTCAATTTTAAGCTACTCAAACTTTACTCAAATGGAAAGTCACCTTTCCCTCCATCTCTTCTGTTTTACTCCTCGCAAGCAAAGAGAACCGAATTTCTATTGTTTCACATTGACTATCACTTTAGTCTTGTGTATTCCTTTCTTTTACTTACAAATAAGCAAGTAATGTGACTAATTCAGATAATGTTTATCTCGATTAGCACGGTGTAGATAAAAGAATAGCATTTTGTATAAATAGTTTGTTCCTGGAAGAGCTACAGAAAGCCATGAGAATGTAAAACCTCAGATTTATTAATAAGATTATTTTTATCACGATATGAGACCAGAAAATGTAATGCATTAGAAATTATTTTTGTAGTTATGCGACGACCTAAAGGGATTTGAATTTCATTTGTTTGCTACTTAGACTTAGCATTTACAGAGTAATTAATGTTTTATTATTGTTTCTAGTTTTAAGAAATTGACGTTGCTGTACATTTTCTGTAACAGCACAAAGAGTGAATAAACAAATATAACTTTGTTTCCTAACATATTATGCCCTTGCATATCCTTTGTTTAACAGCAAACAGGTATCTAATATGCTTGAAATATTTCTCATGCTAAAGTCTGAACGTTATTCAAACCATCATATTATCCTCTTGTTACAGGCTACAGCGCTATTTGCTTTATCCCTTGGAGTGTGCACTTGAATTGTCTGTCCTAAAAGCCGCATAGTATTTCATCGAAATACAACCTCATTAGTGAGTGAAGGGTCCTTCAGGTTCTCCTGCTTACCAGATTACCCTATGTTATCACTTAAAGTGACTATAGCTCAACATATACTCATCCTGAGAAAATTGCAGAAATTAATGTAAATATTGCAAACCAGACTGATAAGGTAGAGTAAGATTAAAAAACATGACGTCTTCCATTCACTTATATTTCTCTAGCTGTTAAAAATATTTTTCTTAGAAAAGATCATTATTTTATCTACGTCATGCTAATCTACATGAACATTAGCAGAATTGGTCTTATTACTTCCTTCCTTGTAACTAGAAGGGCTAAAGCGATAGTCAAGTCTTTAAAAAGCTACTACCTATATGAAACAATTGAGGTTCCGTTCACTTTGCATAGCCCGTCTGAGAAAAGCTAATTCGTTTAAAATGGAGACCAATAACAATGGATATCTCGAAAACGGTCGACTCTACAAGAAAAACGTAAATGACATAAGCCATTTCTTTTAACGGGATCTATGTTTCTTGTGTATTAGGTTTTTAATATATCTCTTAAGGTTGAAGCGTTATGCAAAATTCTACAAAACTCGCCCAGAATAAAGAATACTTCAGAGGCTATTCCAAGAAAATTCAAAATATACATTTTATTTGTAATGTGAATATCTTTATATACGGTATTTTAGTCAAAGTCGTTACAGCCATTAATGAGAAAATCAAATTCTTCGAAAAATATTCCATGTAAAAGGTAGTTGGGTTGGGAAGGGGGTTCTTAAAAATCTCCATGTCGCACCTTGAAAGATACTGAACTTAAATGCCAAGTTTGGTATTTAATAGACTTTTCGTTTTTGAGCTATGCTGTCCACAGACACACACCGGACCTTTTTCTAAAAGTGCTTTTTAGGAATCAGGGGACCTTAAAACATTTCCGGTAAAATTATTGTATCAACCTTCTGGATGAAATACAGTACTCTCTCTCCCCACTATGTATATAAATTCAAAGTCATAGCTGGGACTTGAATTAAGAATCTCCCAGTCTCCGTCGGATTTCGCTTACCCTATTTTTAATCTCTACTTCGTACATAGTTAGAGAAGGTATTTCTCTGCACCCAAACATTCGATACCGAGATTTGACCAGACATACACATTTTAGGATCTCCTGTATCATAAAAGAAATAGAAAAAGGTTCCTGTGTGTGTGAACACGATATCTCAAAAACGAAAAGTCGGTAAAATACCAACCTTGGTATTTAAGTTTAGTGTCTTTAAGCGATGAGATACGAATATTTTGATGATAATCCCTCCATCCCAAACCACCCTTTATATGGAAAAAATTTAGAAAATTTTGATTTTCTCAAAAACAGATGTAACGATTTCGAATAAAATACCTATTTACATGACTAATAAGTTTTACATCCAAAACTTTCTGGAAATGGCACGTGAAGACCTCTTCATTATGGACTTGTATAGCTGATAACCCGTAAGAGATAGACAAACGCTCACAACACAAAAAATGCAGATCTCGTTAAAACAAACAATTTCTGTCATATATATTTTTTCGTTGAGTTGACCATTTTTAACATATTCCTTGTTATTGGCATCAGTTCTAAAATAATTTTCTCATGCGGGGTTTGGCAACTCCTGGTCATGCAAAGAATCGAATTTCAATCACATAGCAACCAGCTTTTAAAATATTTCTCTTTAGTGCATTCCCTTTTTTCATCTCGACGTAGAAGGAAGCAAACATTCAGACAATTTCTACCAAAGTTTATTTCGATTAGCATGAAGTAGTTAAAATAATAATCTTTGTAACAATAATTTATCACTGAGATATAGAGGATGTATGTCATGTTTTAAGTATTATAAGTCAACTAATAAGTCATATTTTTTTACTGTGGTGACATTTTTTCCGGCAAATCACAAGAACTGAAACTATTTTGAGATTACATGTCCCAATACTGGCTTATAATGTGATTTGCAAGGTAAAATTCGAGTTATTTGGGGAATTTAATGTCGACTAAACTTGGTATAGCTCAGATTGTAAGAGCAAACTGATGGTGAACGGGAGATCTGTGGTTCAAATCCCGGCTATGACAATGAACTTCTCTGTTTATCTTTCCAACAATTAATTGCTATTTATTGATTACACTATGCAGCCCGAGAGTTAAAGTGATTGCGACATTGTAAGTCGCCATTGTGGTATGTCATCTCAAACTAATATGCGATATCCTTGTCATTTGGTATTGAATTTTTCAATCTGACTCTACCTTTCTATTTCTTGTTCTACACACGTCTTGTGTGGAAAAGCGTTTAACTATCAATAAAGCTGATACTTGAAAATTTAGAAATACCCGAGTTGTTTTTGCTTATTTTTCAATTTATTTCAGAATTATGCACAGTCATGTCAATAAATTATTTTTATATTTGTCCATTAACTTGCTCATTCACCGCTTCATTCCGAACGAGAGTTACCAAGATGTGGCGGGAAATGTGGGATTGAAACGATATTCGGGCTCCCAGTAGCTTTCCCTCTCAATTGATGGTGCATGTATTTTCTACGTGCTGTTAGATCAGGCTATTCCAGTTAGATATCCTGCAGAGAGCAGCCGAGTACTCACTATTTGCAGGAGTGTGTCTACAACATGAAATTATTTGGCGTGGGAGACGGTTTTCACTGTTTAACACCAGGTGTGTTGTGACAGTTGAACAGGATATGCACTGCTGTTATATAAAGATCCAAATATTCTGTAAAACAATATTTATCACTTTAAACCGCAGCAATGCAAGTGCTCAAACTTCCGTCTCTATAATTGTTTTGGACCGTAAGATTTAGTTGTTATGTTTCACAAGAGGTTAGTAGAGACAGTAAAATAAGCCTGGTTTTGTGGAACTGAGAGTTACTTTCAGCCTTTTAAGGGGAAAAAGTGTAAAAACCTAAACCAATTCATCTCAACTGAGATTCAAATGTTGACCCTAAATTTGAGAGACGTACACGTGTGTGTGTGTGTGTGTGTGTGTGTGTGCGTGTGTGTATGTTCAAAGAATGACCGAATAGTTGTTATGAAGATTGGTATATGTAGGCATACCGACTTTAGATTTCACTTACACAGTAGGCTAAAGCACAGTAACTGCTTTCCACATGGAATGTACTAATGTAGTGTGTAGTCAATAACTCAATATATCACTTATTCTTATGTTTCTAAAAATGTTGCGTAACAAAAAGTGTAATGGGTAGTCAACGGTGAAGAGCACCTAACACACTGAGAACTATGAGAATATATTGAGGCTAACACCTTCCAGGAGAATAGGATGAGTGAAGGAATCATAGGAGGCCATAGGCAGGCAGGCCACCAGAGACCAAGTTTCCAAGCCTGATGACTCGTCCCACTGCCGAGCCGCCGAAGAGGGCGTGGAAGCGACCCGTTGACCTGGTAGCCACTAGTATCCACAGGGAGAAAGGGCCGCGCCGTGGCCGAGTGGTTAGACCACTCGCCTCTCGCCTAGACGATCCAGGTTCGATCCTAAGATTTGTGGTGGACAATGCGGCGCAGGGCGTGTTTTCTCCGGGTTCTCTGTATTCCCCCGCCATCGCATTCCGCCGGTGCTCCATCTTCATTCCGTGTCATCGCCTGCGGTGCCATGGCAGTAAAAGCGGGCGTTAAACACTATAAAAAAACTGGGAGTACTTCCATCTGCATCCGTGCCATCAGACTACGCTAACCTGAAAGTATATGTGAAAGATGATAGGGAAACCGAACGAAGTAGAAATGATAGAACGGAGATCGTGATAGAAGATAAACCACCCAGCACCAAGAAAACCCCATGGATCAGAGTGGGAAGTCCCCGAGGATCGAGAACCGAGACTTCCAAATGTGAGGCCCACACGTTACCGCGGCGTCACCTCGCGTGACTGCATAAATGAAGTGTATAATAAAAAGGTCAATTAACTTTCTTTGTTTACTAAATATAGAAGGTGATAAGAGTTTTAGAGGAAAGCGAGCATAAGCATAGCCACTACATCCGGTACCAACAGATGCATTGCAACTTTACATGCCTTACTGCGCCATCGGACACTGGCAGTTAAATTATTACTACAATCGGTCAAAAAATCGAAAATTGCTTTATTTATTTATTTATTTATTTAAATTTATTACAAATAGTCGTTGGAATCTTTATGCGTCTAAAGGGATCAAGGTTTGCTTGCTTCAAGCTCTACATACATTAAAGATCTACACTACGCCTTTTTCTTAGCATATTACTTCCGTCAAACAGCGCCCCCCCCCTCAAAAACACATTTTCACACATTCAAGATGTTCCACGTGACGCAGTTTGTGTTCAAAACATCTCAGAATATACAGAAGTATCTACTGTAATATTACAATTATTCTAACATTACTACTAAGATTTAAAAAAATTTACTTTTATGAAAAAATAATTAATTTTAAATATCAAAATTTCTAAACTTTTAAAACATTATAATAATTCAATAATCAGAGTTACTGAATTATTCCCGTTTAAAATGTTTGTGTGACGGAAAGCTCTAATTTAGAAAAAAAAATCTCAAATTTCGGCTCTTGTGGAACATTTTGAGTTTGCAGTGTATTTACATATTAAAATTTAATAAATAATTTAGATCTTGCAATTTGAATGGCATTGGGTGTTCATATTGACATAACAATGCAATCACAGCAAAACTTTCAGAAAAATCTATACAGAAATATGGAGATTTGTCACTTATCTGCGAAATTCTACTCTCTGTGGCTTTCTCACGTTGTGTCTTTGGCTCACTCCTTTCCTTCACAATTACCTCTTTCTCTCCCTCCATCCATATTTCTCTCCCTCGCTTTCTCTTTTTTAACTACGCTTTCTCCCCTCCCTCCACTGGTTCTTCCATTCTCTCGCTCTCCCCCCCCCTTTTTTTTAAATACAGATCCGGAGTCTGATCGGGACGCCGGCGCTGTATACCCTACTTTTTATTTACCTAATTTGTTTACTGTGATTACTGTATGATTACTGAATTTCTGTTTTACTTTTTACACACACATACACAAACATATAACACCCATGCCCAAGGCGGGGCTCGAACCCACGATCCCCCTTTGTCACCTTCTGCCTCTGACACTCTGTGCAATTACATATTGTGCAGTGTTTGAAAATCTGGTAAAAAACGTTTTTTTTTTTTTTTTTTTTGTTTTTCCTAGGGGAGATCAATACAAATTGAAACATTAGTAAAAGAGTTGGCAATATCTGTAACTCTTTGTTATGCTTACAATTAAGTGGGAATAATAGTTTATCGTCGTAACTGCCTTACATATTAGTGTGTGACCAAGCTCCGTGCGGCTGGAAGGAATCCAGTAAATTTACGTTAAGGAGAAATAACATTGTGGTGTGGGGCGAAGGAAGGCGTCCACGTAACTAGTGGCGTATGAGAGTTTTCAACGAAAAACTAAATATACAGTGCAATTAGATATTAAACATCATCTAATGTGCTACTTGTCTAATCTAAGTATGCCGCATCATTTTAAGATAGTGATGGATGAAATTTCAGCCATATTAGTCAAAATATGCTGTTACGGGAGGATACTAAATATATTAAAATACTTATATGCAATATTTCAAAGTTCTTTTGTGTCTAAAAGTGACCTTATTTACATCAAATACAAAGATCTGAGCTATTTAAATGCCCCTTAGCGGGGGTATTTTCATCTTTCAAGGCTAGGCGGTGTATTTTTAAAACATATCTGAACATTCAAAATTAACTTAATCCAGAAAATACATACCTACTACAAATTTAAACTTTTTCTGGATCTTCCCAAAACCGTTCTTGATAAAATTAAATATGATGTTTTATTAAGGCATTGATTTTAACAATAAAAAACAAAATAAAGGTGAAATGGTAAAAGGTTTTGAAATTGTCCTCTTACAGTGCACTTAGTGGAAAGGGAAGGTATTGTGTTCCCTCTTAAAATTCGATACCGAGGTTTTTCGGGAAATACGGGTTTTATAGTTCTCTAAATCCAAGAAAAGCATTTTAGAAGAAGACCCGCGCGGGCGTGCGTTTGTATACGTGGACAGCATAACCCAAAAACTAAATGCTGATTATATACTAAACTTAGTATTTAAGTTCAGTATCTTCCAAGGGTGCAACACAAAGGCTTTCAGGAAAATATCCCTCAACTACCCTATATATAGAACATTTTATGAAAATGTTGATTTACTCAAAAATGGCTAAAAAGTTTTACTAAAATACCATATGCTTAGTATATATTTTATGACAAACAAAATGTATAGCTTGAAGACCTCTTCATTCTGGATGGCTGTGTATAACTTTTGTAAAACTAGTAAACCGTAAGAGATAGACACATCTTATTACACCAAAACTGTAGATTTCGTTAAAACACACCATTTATGTTAAATGCATTTTTGTTGTATAATTAACCGTTTCCGAGATATTCCGTGTTATTGTTTTCAGTTTTAAGTTACTTAAAACCTTTCTCAAACGGGAAGTCACCTATCTTTCTTTTCGTCTCTCTTTTGTTAACCCCTTGTTAGTAAAGATAACGGAATTTCAAGTGTTTCATATTGCGACCGGCTTTAAAGAATTCGTTAAACACACCATTTATGTTAAATGCATTTTTGTTGTATAATTAACCGTTTCCGAGATATTCCGTGTTATTGTTTTCAGTTTTAAGCTACTTAAAACCTTTCTCAAACGGGAAGTCACCTATCTTTCTTTTCGTCTCTCTTTTGTTAACCCCTTGTTAGTAAAGATAACGGAATTTCAATTGTTTCATATTGCGACCGGCTTTTAAAGAATTTGACTAACGCTTTAACCTAGTGTATTCCTTTAGTTCCCTGCTACTTATAAGGAAGCACGTAATAACACAAAGTTTGCTAATGTGTACCTCAAAAAGCATGCTATAGATAAAAGAATAGTATTTTATAAGCAACGTTTGTTTGCGGAACAGCTAGAAAAAGTCGTGTGAATGGAACACGTCTGATTTTGTCTACCTGTGTAAACAAGGTATGGAGATTCTGAGGCTTGAATATTTTATATATTCTTCGATGATACTGCCAAAAAGTGTAATCATTCCACTCCAGTGCTGTACGAGAAGAAGGATTTTGAAAAATTTATGTTTTTACGTCTAATGAAACGAAATTCGGCAGAAGCGTCTTTTTATATCCTCATGCGATTAGAAAACATGAATTTTATGGTGATAAAATTGTAGAAATCATAAATATCACCCATCATCCACCTTAAGGGTAACAGTTTTACTGTAATGTGCATTTTAATATGCTCGGACGCGCTAGCAGCACCACTGGACGGTATAATTACCACATAGTCTGCGATTCCTCCCCGCTTAACCGTCCACCCCACATCTCACAAACACCCTGAGCTTGGTCTCTAGCAATATGTAATATTCAGTATGTTTTCGTGAGGAATTGCATTGAAAATTGCATCTGATCCTTTTGGAATCGGATAGAAATGATTTTGCTTGTAAACAACTTCGCATTCAAATTTTACTGACTATGACAAAGACAATATCTTCTACTGTACTCTTTGCAACACGCTGCACGCTCATCACTTTATTTCCTTCAATAAATTTTCCAGGAACTGGTGTAATAAAAGGCACAAGCTATTTTTGTCCTTTCCATAATCTTGGAACATTCACTAACCTCAAAAACTGCTTACAGTACACAAAACAACACACTAACATACTTTTAACAGGTTCACCAACATAAATCCAAGTCGACCAATATAAAATCTTGAATTATTTGTCCTCAAAACTTGCGTATTTAAAACGATGTCAATTAATATTGAATTTAATTCAATATTGGACCAGAAAAATTGGACCAATGTCTATATGAATTCCTCATTGAAACGTAACTAATAAAGGAGTTGCTTTTTCATCACTATTCAATTGAAGTTTGAAAATAGCAATATTTGTCAACATTATACTTAGGAAATCTTACTAAGTAGCACTTAAACAGAAACAAATAGTAAGGAAGATATTGCGCTGTCTTTTTTATTAGCTAAGTTACAGCTTCCCCCGCCGTTTTGGGTAAGTTATTAAGGTATCAAGCAGTATTTTTTCTAAGTGGGGCCTAAAGTATATTTCAGACAGAGTGGCGAAGAGCCTACCTCATTGGCAACAGAATAGTGCACAATACTGCGTAATGCAAGCGGAGCTGCAACCCTAAGCCACTGTCTTGCTCTTCGACGGGGTATCACGCCTTGGAGAATCTAGTTTGGTCAAGGGCAAAGCCTGCTCAGGACTGGTCTTTTAATAACAGTCGATGTGGCCATTAGGCCTGACAGCATAATACAGCTGGGTGTACTACGTTTACCAACAAATATATAAAACTGAATATTTTATCTTTAAGGTAATGCATCACACATATTACTATTAATTACTAATTAAAATAGTAAATTAACAGAAAATGTTCTAGTATCAGTATTAATATACAGAACAAGCCTTTAAGAAATAGAAAGAACAACAATTTTATTACTGGGTATTAAAATATTGCAAGAAGTGTTCATTGCACAATGAGGCAGAAACGGCTGGAGGGAAGGAGAGAAGGATGAAGTGAGAGGAGAAGTTTGAGAGAGGAAGGAGAGAAATTGTGTCAGAGAGGGAGACAATCGTATACGCAGTTAAATCAATAACGCCAATGGAATCCTTAGTCTCCACTCAATTCCAATTTGTTTAATAATTGTGCCCTCGATCCATTTGCATTTGTTGCTTTGGGATTTAGTGCGGTTGCAGTTATCTATAATTAGCTTTAAGAACTTCTGAGTAATGTTATTGCTCAGAATATTTTCATGTACGAGTATCTATAGAGAATTTTCACCCAGTTTTTTGGAGGGGAGGGGGTGTTAGTAGAGCTCATATCAATTGTCCCTCAAGAAACACTGCGAGTGAATTTTGACAATCGGTCAAAAATCGAAAATTTCTTATTATAGCAAGTAGTTGTTGGAGCCTTTGTCCGTCTATAGAGAGTTGACATTTAGCTGTCTTCTGTTTACTTCGGGCTCCACAGGCGTTTAAATATCGTACAGTACAAGTATTTCGTAACATACTGTCTATGGAAAAAGCGTTTTTCTCAAAATTATATTTTCACACCTTCAAAATGTTCCACATGTCTCAGTTTTTTGTTTTAATGCAACTAAACTGTCCCAAAATGTTTAGAAATGTATATTGGAATACAACAAATGACAGTTATTCTAGCACCAATTAATAATGTTTCAAAAATATTTTTAGGAAAAAATTATTAATTTTAGAGATTAAAACCTCTAACCTTTTTAAATAATTATAATACCTCACTAATCAAAGCTATTGAAATGTCACCAATTAACATTTTCGTGTGTGATTCAAAGCTCCAATTCAGAAAATGTCAAACAATTTTCTCAAATTTTGAGGCGCGTGCAACATTTCGGCTGCAATATATTTGCGTACCAATTCAGCTTATGAAATTATTTATATCTTGCAAAGTATTTATCCAATGACAATGAAATTTGGTATTCATATTAACAAACAGTAGCTGAATCAGAATAAAGTTTTAGGAAAATCATTACAAAAACGTAGACATTTTAAATGTATCCTGTATCGCCTGTCGTATTGGTACCTTAAACTGAAAAATCAGATTAACCTTCAGATCAGGTTACCGTAAGTTTTCGTCGTTTTTAAACCTATTTCCACAGATTCTTTCATTCTCTTTCTCTCATACCACTTTCAGACTCTACGTAAGTTAGGAAATAATCCTAATAAAGACAAATTCCCACCACTGGCCGGGAATCAAACCCGTAGCCAGCGGTTCAGTAATCAGATCGCTAACCTCTAGACCACCGAGGCAGTCAAAGCAGTATATTTGTTTTGCATTTACAACAACATTTGAGTATAGTAATTTCTGGTTGGCTCAAAGATCTGTGCTTTTCTCTTATCCATTAAAAAGATTTCTCTTCTCTGTATTTTCCGTTCTAAGAAACGTCTTTGATTAAAGTTTAAATGGTCTTGGTAATGTTTACCCGTAGCTAACTAACGAAAGAACGATATTCTGAGAAAATGCTCTCTAGGATAGAATAAACGTTCGGAATCTTATGTTTTCCAGACCGAAAATCTTGTAATTTTCAAGAAGTAGCATTAATAATTGAATTTAGATAAGAGGAAACAACGCACAGGCTTTGCTTTGAAAGACGAAGAGAAATAACCCGGTGTGCTTTATGAGGTTAGTATAAAAGCATCCTTTTAGGATTTACCTACTCAAAGGCTAGGCGGATCTTGTACCATAAGAACAAGCGACAAGTTTCAAAGGGTATGTGAAAATGTAGCAACTAAACAAACCGACTAGCTTTGCCTGTGTATTTTATATCAAAACTTATAAAACCTTATTTAAGGCATTCTGCTGAAACATATTGTAACAAGAACTCCCCTTTTCTCAAACAACAAGAACTCTGGATTTCTTCCAGAAACTGATTACAATCAGAATCTCCGAATAAAAAACTCTTTCAGCTGTTGAAAAAGTGGACTCAGGGCAGGGTCTCGTTCCTCGTTTATACCTGATGATCACGTGACAGAAAAGTTCTAGAAATTGTAGCACGTGCAAAACAATCACAGATGTCATAAACTCACTCAGGTGTAACAATGCGGGCTTCGACGTCAAACAACTTTCCGACAACTTGTGGTCACTCGCACAAGTGTAAAAATCGATGCCAAAAATTAGTTATGAATTGCGAAGCAAGCGTTCATACACGTTCAACGATTACTACGCAGGACGTAGACGCAATATGTTAAGAGCTTGTTAATTTTTAAATATTTCCTTTTCAGCACATTTCAAGAAATCCCGAACGTGTAAATTTAATTTATTTAAAGGGCTAAGAGGAAACTAAATGCATTTTTGTTGCAGGTGGTAATGGGATTCACGACCTCGATTTACTTTTCGTAGTGTCTAACGCCGGTTTTTACTACTATGGCACCGCAGGCGATGACATTGATGATACTTGGAATAAATATGGAGCACCGAAGGAATGTCATGGCGGGGGAAACCAGAGAACCCGGAAAAAACCCGCCTCTGCGCCGATTTGTCCACCACAAATCCGACATGCGGCCGCCTGGGATCGAACTCAGGCCACCTTGGTGAAAGGCGAGTTGGTATAAGCACCCGGCCACGGCGTGACCTCACGACTTCGATGGCTTCAAGAAAAACGGGATTTAAAATTTACCTACTTAAGTAAAACATTTGTGGAGTTTACTTGTAGTATATAATAAGGCTATTATCGAACGAGGTGGCGACGCGATAATCTGTGCCACTCGCATTTCGGAGGTACCTGGTTCGATACCCGGGGACCGCTCACTCTTACTCATGGATTTTTCTGGTTTTCCCGTGTCGAAATTTCAATGCTGTAGTGGTTTCTTTCAATTTTCTGTCCCTCCATGTGTTTCATTATTTAATTTCACCTTCGCCACGCTGATCTCTTTCAGGATTGGAAGCGCCGGCTATGATCCTTCAGCACCACGTGACAGGGAAAAAGAATGCATTCTGAAATTCTCACTGTCCCCAGAGCTCGAGATGGTAACTGGAGTATAAGGTCTGCTCCTAGGACCCTAAGCGGGGCGGGGTCCCCGGTCTATCTGACCGACTGTCGTGTAGTCTCATTCCTCTGCCATCGCTCCTGGCTCCGGCCGCCCGTTGTCTCCTCTCGCCTCATTCTTTCCACTCTCTCGTGTGGTATGTATACATTAGCTCACTGGTTCATTGTCGTATCCCATCCGTCCTACTCATCTACCTACCTAAATGAGTGTTAAACATTTTTACTTTTTCTAGCACATATGTACAATATACTGAGAAGATAGAGAAGATATTGTATTCCACCAAAGACATTCCATACTGGCATTTCAACGGAAATAATATCTCTTAGGATGCCCTAAACAAACAAACAAAAGTGAATATATATTATATATATTTAGAGAAAGGTCCTTGTGTGTGTGTATGTGTGTCTTTGTGTACGGCATAACTCAAAAACGTAAAGTCTGTTAAATACTATACTTGGTATTTAAGTTCAGCATCTTCCAAGTATTCGACACGAAGTTTTCCAAGAAAATCCCTCACGCCCACTACCTTAACGTGGAACATTCTTCGAAAATTTGTTTTTCTCAAAAATTCCTAACGATTTTGATTAAAATACATGTGTCTAAGGTATTTTAGTACAAACGAAATGTCTATCTTGAATTTTCTGGGAATAGCATCTGAAGACCTCTTCAGATGAGTTTTATATAACTGGTAAACCATAAGAGCCAGACAAAAAAAATGTAGAGCTCGATAACACACACAATTTATGTCCTACAAATGTTTCTATAATTTTTTTAACCGTTTCCGAGAAACGAAAAGTCGTCTTTCGTGTAATGTCTCCTTGTTTTACTCCAGGTCGTGCAAAGGGAACCAAATTTCGATTTTTTCACATACCGACCAGCTTTTAAAATATGTTATCATCGCATCAGCCTAGTGTATTCCCTTATTTGCCTTCTACTAATAAGTAATACGACCAATTTTGCTAGTGTTTATCTCGATTACCATAACGTAACTCAAAGAAAAATTCTTTATAGGAATAGTTTGTGGAATAGGTAGAAAGCGATAGTCAAATCTTTAAAAACCGGTCGCTATGTGATACAATTGAATTCCATTCTCTTTGCTTGACAGCAGTAAAAGTCGAAAAGAATGATGACCTCCCGTTTGAGAAAAGTTTAATTGGCTTGGGATTGATACCAATAACACAGACTCTCTCGGGAAAGGTTAACTCTCCAACAAAATTTTTATGACATAAATTTTGTGTTCTAACGACATCTACATTTGTTGTGTAGTAAGTTTTTGTCCATCCCTTATGGTTTATCAGCTAAACAAACGTTATACAAAAGTCATCCAGAATGAAGAGGTCTTCAGAACCTATTTCCAGAAAATTCAGGATATGCATTTCGTTTACCATAAAATGTCTTAAACTTATGGCATTTTAATCAAAATCGTTAGCCTTTTCCAGAAAATCAAAATTTACGAAAAATATTCCATGCAATGGGTAGTAGTGGGCTGGTGGATTTTCCTGGAAATGTCTGTGGCGCATCCTTAGAAGACACAGAAATCAACCAATAAGTTTGGTGTTTAACCGAATTTTCATTTTTGAGATATGATATCCACTTACAGACACACAGACAAATACAAAGACCTTTTTCTAAAAATGCGCTTTTACTATCTAGCCCGTATGTATAAAGTACATAGGGGATAGAGAAGGTATTGTACTCCATCCAAAAATTCAACACCGGAATTTCACTGGAAATATGTTTTGAGCTCCTCTGAGTCCAAAAAAAAACAATTTTTAGAAAAATACCCATGGGTGTGTCTGTCTGTGGACAGCATAGCTGGAAAACGAAAATCCAAACTTGCTATTTAAGTTCAGTAGCTTCCAAGGATGCGACATGAAGTTTTCCAACAGCATCCCCTTATACCTACTACCCTTTTGTGGAACATTTTTCGAAAATTTTGATTTTCTCAAAAACGGCTCTAACGATTTTGATTAAAATACGGTGTATCAAGGATATTTACATCATAAATGAAATGCATATAATTTTAATTTTCTGGGAATAGTCTCTGAAGTGCTCTTTATTCTGGTTGAGTTTTACAGAATTTTGTTAAACACTTAAACCGTAATAGATAGACAAAAATTTACTACACAAGAAAATTAGATCTCGTTGAAACACATAATTAATGTCATATAAAGGATTCGACTATCGCTTTAGACCAACATATTCCGTTCTACTTAAAAGGAGACATGTAATAAGAGCAAGCATACCAACATTTATCTGAATTAGCATGATGCGGATAAAAGAATAATCTTTTGTAAGAATAGTTTGTATTTGGAATAGCTAGAGAAAGTTATGTGAATGGAATACATCAGTTTTTTTTTTTTCATTCAGGGGACCCTAAAACAGGTATTTCCGGTGAAAATCGATATTGAATATTGGGGTGGAATACCATACCTTATCTTTCAACTATGTACTGATGCATTTGTGCCACAGAAAGTAATAAAGGAGTGCGGATTAAAACTGTAGTGAAATCTTTTAAAAGCTATCGCTATGTGAAACAATTGAAATTTGGTTTTCTTTGCTTGCTAGGAGTAAACAAAAGAGGGATGAAAGGAAAGATGTCTTTCCGTTTGAGAAAAGTTTAAGTAGCTTAAAACGGAAACCAATAACTCGGAATATCTAAATATATATATGACGTTAGTTGTGTGTTTTTTCTTTTGTTGTTGGTTTTTTTTTGTTTTTTTTTGTACATGTATATGTTTTGTGGAATAAGTTCTTGTCTATTTCTTAAGGTTATATTACAAAAGTTATACCAAGAGGTCTTTAGAGAATATTCCCAAGAAATTCAAGGTGTGCACTTCGTTTGTCATGAAACTGTCTTAAATATTTTGAGAAAATCAAAATTTTCGAAAAATATTCTATATAAAGGGTAGTTGGGGTGGTGAGATTTTCTTGAAAATTCTCGTGTCGTATCCTTGTAAGAGACTGACCTTAAATATTTGGATAGAATACAATACCTTCTTTATCCATATTGTACATATGCGCTAGAGAAAACTAAAAAAAGTAGAAAAAGCGGGGAAAACTTTACTTGAGCAGACTCTAGACCTCGGTCCCGGTTACAAACGACGTTAAGTTGAGAGCTACTGTATTATACTCGTTTGTACTTCATGTTTGTGTACAGTAGAGGAGATAGGAAAGGGAGGTAAACACACCGATACAGTCCGGCGAAGGTTTCTAGCTAATGCTGATAGACCTTGCTGTTTCTTAGACATTTATTATTTCCATATAGGTAAATGTAGCATAAAAAGTCTTCAATGTAAACATAAATTACATTTCAATAAAACAAGCCTTTCACATTCATTTTCTCTTTGCAATGGAATCAGTCTCAGAAACGTTACTGAAGCAAGATTAACTTGTAATAGCAACAGATAAAATCAAACGTTTCCCATGTACATAACTCACTTTAAAAGGTAAAATGAGTACCGATATACGTATTATGTTTATGTATGACGTGAAAAGAGCTTTCTGTTATCAGTTAAGGTAATGTTGTATTTAGAAAAGCTTCTCCAATTTGTATAGCAAATCGGAAGTATGTGACATCATCAATGTTTATTCTTGTGATATTGTGCTCACTACCCAAAATTACGTCCCTTATGTCACACATAGTTGCAGATCCAGCATGTTTGTGCATTACAGTTTCGCTCTTATAGTAACCGGATCTGGTCACTATGTTTTCACTGTCGGTAATAATTTGTCTACATTGCGAAATACTTGGAACATTTCTAAATTTGCAGATTCAAGCATTGTTGCTATTTTAGATAGCTCTACATAGTTTTAATGTATACTAAAGATTCCTTTAGCTCTTCAGATATTAAGTGATTTTGATATATCTATTGCAGCACAGCCCTTGCTGTCTAACGAATTTAGTGCCTAAATTATTTTAAGATAGTGACTTGGATAGTATGTTGCTATCACTCAATGAACACTTCTGAAGGCGCTGTCATTAGAAACACATATAACGCAACGTTCCCATAATTACAACCTGTTTGTAAGGCATAAGACTATACCACCCCTGCTCGACGTGTGCCACGTCACAAAAACCACACGCAAACACAACTCAGTTTTCGACAACATGCAACTAGTGCTGAAGTCCTAACTGTTGGCATATTCTTTAGTCAGAGTTTTGAAACAGTGGAAAGGATAAATGCAGGGAAACCGGTTCCTGGCCCAGATCGGTTACGTGTGTCGAAACCTGGAGGAAGCCATCGAGCAGCTACGTGGTGCCCAATCTCCCGCATTTGGGATATTGTATAGTATCGTTTAGAGCCCGCAAAAAGACCTTATGCTTTCGGAAAAATTGTGAACTATTCAATTTTTTAGGGATGATTAATTTTTACAAATGTTTTATTTGCAAAAATACCAAACTGTTTTGTTTCTTCTGAGTATTCTGGTGCAATCGAGCATATAGAAACGTCTTTCAGATCAACAAATGGGTTTGTTATGCTTTTCGAGCCACTTGAAGAAGAAAACCAGAAAGCTTTGGAGCAGTAACAGAAGATGAACAACTTAATCTTTACCGTTGCTTCCGTCATTGAGATCTGCCCCATCAATCTTCATTTGCCTCCAATGGATGGCCTTCTCGATTCCAACCCAATTAAGGTCAGCAAAATAAGCCCTGTATTCGGCTCTTCTTCACATATTATGAATTTGACTAAACTATTGGCTAGTACAAAATATTAACTTAAGTTTATTTTTTATATTTTATTCTGTTTGTTCTGGGAAAGTAAACTAGAATGAAATATAAGTGCCGGTTTAGTATAAATTTCAGAAAAGTTCCAAATTTTGCGACTTACACCGCCAGTGTGTCGAAATTTCGTTTCGTGAGAGTCCTTTTACATGCGAGTAAATTTACTGATATCAGGCTGTCGCTTTTGAGCACACTTATAAAGGATCGGTCTGAGCCAGAATTAAACCCGTAACCTTGGGATCAGAAGGGCAGAGCCTAACCAACTGACCCATCCAGACTGACATTGAGACATAGATAAATCAGCTACAGGATATTTATTTGAATGAAAATGGTTTAGAATTAGTTACAGTATGTTATATGAGTGGCTAGGTTTTATTTCCTCTAACCGAGCGAGGTGGTATCACTGTAACATGTGACACTCGCATTCGGGAGGTCCCGGATCTGTTTCCGGTGACCACCAAACCCCACTATTGGTTTTCGTGTTTCTTCCTGGCCAGTTAGGCGAATGCTGGTATGGTGCATTCTGCTAGGATCAATATACCGTATGTTAAAGATATTTACCTAAACTTAAAAGGTATATTTTGAATTATCTGGGAATATCCTCTGAATCCCTCTTTATTCTGGTAAATTTTTTGCAGAATTTTGCCTAACGGTTAAACCGTAAGAGATATACGAAAAGGTAGATTTCTTTGAAGCGCATAATTTGCGTTATATTTAAGTTTTTCTTGTAGAATTTGCCGTTTTTGAGATACTCCTTGTTATTGGTTTCAGTTTTAAACTACCTAGGTTTTTTCAAACGGAACCATGCAAAACGAACCGAACCTCAATAATTTCACAAAGCGACCATTTTTTAAAAGATCTAACTATCGCTATTGCCGAGTGTATTCCCTTACTTTCTTCCTACTTACAAATAAGCAAGTAATAAGATAAATTCTGGCAATGCTTATCTGGATTAGCATGCTGTTGACAAAATAATAATCTTTTGTACAAATAATGTGTATATGGAATAGCTAGAGAAAGTTATGTGAATGGAATACATCAGATATTTTCTAAATGCGGGTCGTTGCAGAGCAGAGGTCATTATCCTCTTCATATGGTCAGTCCTCGCCCGTTCTGAGCTTTATCGCAAAACATCCTAAGGAAGCTGGTTAGCAAACAATCTCTGGCATCTGTACTACTGAATAGACACTTGAAATTTGTACCAGGTGGCCCACCAGCCTCGTATTTAATGCGCAAAAAGAGTTGCAGAACTCAACGGAGTTTTTTTAAGTTAAAACCCTCCAGTGAGAACTGGCGTGAATAACCCCTCGCAATGAGCTCGACACGCTCACCGTCCCCGCTGATAAGCAAGACGGTAAGGTGGAGGTCGCGCTCGCCATTTCTTCACTAATGGGTTTTAACTTGAAATAACCCTTTGAGTTTCACAACTCATTTAACGCATGAAGGAATATATTTACGCACATCAAATACGGGGCATTTGGGATATCTGGAACCTTATACACTTATCAATGTATTTCAATGACAGTTGAAACATAGATGGGTTATGCTTTATAAGTGTTCTAAATTCTCTTGGTAGTATATAGTTAGATTTTACAAATAAAAGGCAATAATCAAAAGAGTTATCTTCAAAACATTTCAAAATATGCTCACGATTAGTAGGTTTTATAGAAAATATAATGGATAATATTACTATAAAACTTGTACACATTTCTGTACCACATACATCATAATGCGATGGCAGAATAATTCCATTATTTGTATACTTAATACATTTTACAACTTCTGCTGATACAGTATCATCTGTCTTCTAAGACACACATGCGGTTTAAAACCTAATTATATGAGCAGACAAAGTGGAACATATTGAATAAATCTGCTAAATCTCAGAACACTAATAATTTTTTAGAGAATTATAGCTATAAAATCAAAAGTGTAGTTTTCAGTAATTGCCACTTTAAATATATGCCTACAATTCTTTCTGTGCCATGTGTTATTTAAACTCACATTAAAGAATTTCATGACGCAGCGGTTTTTGCCCAATCTTATCTGATGGCCGGCGCAGGGCTGTCGGAGAGATAGACAGGGACAAGTAGACGCGGCAGCGTAAACAGATATTCAGAATCTTCAGAAGTTTCCCTTCTCCCCGCTTCTAGAACATTCGAATGATCTGTGGAAAGTTCAACGACTATATAAGCCTGCATGCTTGCGAGTGCCTTGATTACTAAGTGCGTTTCTAGCTCGATATAAAGTGCTGTTCTCCGAGCGAGTTTTTAATAAATGCTGTGACGTGCAGTGAGCACTTCCACTGCAGGACATCAGAAAGGTCTTGTTTTCGACTTTCCAGCGAATGAAACATCAATCACAGGTAGTTTAAACCTAAGGTGTGTTCCATATATTCTCTGATCAAAGCATTTTGGGACACAAAAGACAAATCTAGGAAGCCAGTTGCCTGTACTCTTGTCGGTTATGTGTGTCGGAACCTTGTGTCAGCCACTGTGAACTCATAGGTATGTCATCCTTATCTCCTCACACTGCCTCAAAAGTTCTGACAAAAGAATAACCTTGTGCCACATCTCTGTCATTACGTACATTAGTCACGTTGGCTGCTGTTATACAAAATAACTCCATAACTAACATGATAATATTTTTTTTAATATATTCTAAGATAATTAGCAAATTTGTAATTTCGAACCGAATGAATTAAATTTATTACGTAATAGAGTTAATCTATCTGGAAAGCTTGAAAGTTCTTTTTAACAAATGCATTAGAGGGTTCTTCGGTTTAAACCTGACTTACAGGATAACGTAAACTCCAGTATCTCTGATGACAGAGTGCCTATATCGCTTTTTGTCCACACTTGCATTGCACACCTTTTGTTTGTCTCCATTCAAAGATGTATCTACTTACATTAGCTAATCTGGGAAAAAAGAAAGAAGGCGGTGCGGAAGAATGTATGTTAGTAGGGCAAGATTATAAGAACAAAAAAGTTTAATTAGAGTCAATGATGCTGATTTTGAATCAGAAATATATAACTCCCACAGAATCTACTGAGTATTGTTAATACATAAAACAGGAGTCAGAAGTATTGATGCTAGTATACTGAAACATAGTGTACTTCATAAAACATTTGGTCGATATTAAATGATAATATCAGAAAAGGTTTGTAAAGCATAGAGGAAACGCCTTCCGGAAATTTAGGACTTAGCCCCATTAATACACGCGAAGAGACTTCCAATTAGGTCTTTTTTCTCAAAAAAGCAACTGAAAGAAGATACGTTTCTTAAACGAGCAAAATCCATTTCCTTTACTCCTACTAACTACTAATGGAGTAAGCATCCGGAAAGGGAGTTAGAGCAACAGTGGTAAATATAGTTTAAACGTTTCGTGATAACAGATTCTGATACTCGCTTTACTTTTAGATAAACTAGGGGCAAAACATTAACTGAAAATACCTATGGTTGATAACTGTTTCAGAAGGAGCAACCGTTATGTCTAATGCTACCATATATTACTTTCTCCATATAGTACTCAGCAGGTAGCGAAAATATTGTATTCCACCCGAGACTTCTGTATGCAGATTTCAAAAGAAATACATTTTTTAGGGCCCAAGAAACAAAACACTTTTAGAAAAATGTTCGTGTGTGAATGTGCGCCTTTGCGCTTATAAGCAGTGTAATTTAAGAGAACACAGAAGTGATTTAGGTTATTTTGTTTAAAAAAATTGGGATGTGTTCCACTCACATGACTTTCTCTACACCTCTGTAAGAAGTCGCGCCGTGGCCAAGTGATTAGACCACTTGCTTCTCACCGGGTTCGATTCCAAGCGAGGGCATGTGAGATTTGTGGTGAACAAAGTGGCGCAGGGGCGGGTTTTCTCCAGATAAAGAAATGGCGTGTTATTTATGGACGCTCTTTAACGGCTGTGGTTCTCAGAGTCCCATTCTTAATTGGGCGTGAAAGACCGCTTAATTTTGCTCAGATGTCCCTCTATCAGGCTTGAGGTTCTTTTACGTGCCGTAAATCTACGACGCGGGACCAAAGGCTTTACTTCCCTTCCGAAGGAAGTCATGCTAAGGATTTTTACGCCCGAAAAAATCCATCGTCCTCCACCAGGTTTGAACCCGTGACCTTGGGTTTATGAAGTTAGCATGGTAACCATCACACCACGTAGGGCAAAGGGTTTTCTCCGGGTTCTCCGGTTTTCCCCGCTATCACATTCCACCGGTGCTCCATCTTCATTCCATGTATCATCAGTTCCATCGCCTGCGGTGCCTCAGTAGTAACAACGGGCGTTAAACACTATCCAAAAAGATTTCTGTAACACATTAGTGTTAAAAGATTTATTTCTCTATCTACTTCATTATAACCACGATTAAAATTAGCAGAAATAGCCTCTTTACTTGCTTCCTTATAAGTAGGAGGGAAATATCAAATACACAAAGCTAAACGGATAGAGTATTTTAAAACCAATACTAATAACAGAAATATCTCCGAAATTGTCAACTCTACGAAAAAAATGTTTATGACATATATTGTAATATAAATTTCTGTAGCAGCAAGTTCTCTCTCTCTCTTACGGTTTATCAGTTATGCAAAATTCACTCATAACAAAGAGGTCTGCACAGAGTATTCCCAAAAAAGTCAAGATATCAATACATTTTATTTGTCATGTAAATATCTTTCATATACGGTATTTTAATCAAAATTGTTACATCAATTTTTGAGAAAATCAAAATTTCCCAAAGTTTTTCCATGTAAAGGGTAGTTTGGAGTGAGGGAACTCAAAATCTTTGTGTCGCATTCCTGAAAAATACTAAACTTAAATACCAAGTTTGATACTTACCGACTTTTCATTTTTGAGTTATTGTGTTCACAGACACGCACCACATGGACCTCTTTCTAACAAATGATTTTCTTTTCTGGATACAGTGGACACTAAACTTGTATTACCGGTGAAATCTGGTAATCAAATTTTGGATGGATAGCAATAACTTCTCTATTTATGTAACAAGCACTGTATAAAGAGAGTTTTTTTTTTTTTTTTTTAATTTTGGGTGCAGAAAATGCGCCGTACTTTAAAGTGCAGATTTGTAATGTTTGATTCTCCTAAGGCGAATGCAACACATGGTTTGGGCGACTTTTTAAAGCAGTCTCTATGTTAAACTTTAAAGCCATTCTTCTAAGGTTCAAATTGTTTGTTATTTTCCTATATTCACAATCTATATTCTCCCGCAAGTATATAACTAGATGCCTAAACATTTTTCGCAACGCCCTGTACAATGTGTGTAATAAAATATCTGGTTAGAATTTTGATGTTTGTTGTAGTTTAGATTTAACAAAAATAATAAGTATAATTAAAAACCTTTTTTGCAGTTTTTCCACTCGTAATTTGTTTTAAAATAACACTATCCACTTTAGGAAAATTTCATTCAGCCAATTGGTTAAAAATATATTAGGAAATGTAATTTTTAAAATGTACATGCAGCTCAATACCTGTAGAAGTTAGATTTTTATTTTATCTAATTAAATCAAATAAATTAATTAATAAATCCAAAATGAAAATATATATTTGAATTAAACATGGTATGAATGATTTCATTGTTACCGGCAATGTGTGTACAAAAAATTAGAGTTCTGGTTTTAATGCCTTTAGAAAATCTCTTTTGTCATTTCAGTGTTCCCTTAAAGCGAAATTTCGGATTAATATCAGACTTAGTATTTACATTCAGTGCCTTTAAAGATGTGTCACACAGATTTTTAAAAGATCCTCTCACTCCAAACTTTTCAAAAATCTTGATTATCTGAAGAAAAAAACATTGTTGCAACGATCGTGATTAACTTGCAATATATCAATGTTTATTTAAATATCTAGTGTTAGAATGAGATTGTACACGTGTTACATACAACATTTTATGCAATTTTAGCATTAAAATAAGTAAAAATAGCTAATAAATTTTCTAAATAAAAATTATAATATATCAGATCACAGATTGACATAATATGGCTGTTAAGCAGATGTTTCATTTGTTTTAACACAAGTAAAGGAAAATGGACGGTAAAACTAAAATGGACGGTAAAACTACTGAAAATATATATTGTACTCCGCTTGACATTTTGAACAAAGCACAAAGTGCTTAGAGTTTATTAATTACAGAAGAATCAAAAGATGTTTACGATAAAGAATTAGAAAAGTCCTGTGGATGCGTTAGTTTGACTAATGAAATCACATTACTGGCATACTTTTTTCAGAGCTGGTAATTGTGCTAACGTTTATTACTTCTTAAAATGGTTAGTAGTTTATAGTTAGATTTTAAGTGGTGTAGTTACCAAATGCATTAAATTATACAGGGCGCAGTTCCGCAACAATTCTTGCAAACACTGGCGCTAGCATTACTGATGTAAAGAGGTTAGGAGGGTAGAAGTCAGCATCAGTTTCTGAAAGTTATGCAGAAGAATCTATTGCTGCCGTGGTAATTATGTCAGACATTTTCTGACACTGGTTATTATGCCGACATAATAAACTGTTTTAATGCTGGGAGTGTTTAAGGATATTCATGTGGCAAACACAATCTGTAGGTTTCTGCAATTTTTAGTGAATAGCTTTTGAAGTCCTCTTTACTCGGAAGGATATTCATTTAATCTTGCATCACTGGTAAACGTCAAGCGGTAGAGGAAGATATATTAAAACTGTAGTTCTCTTAAAAAAGAAACGATATTATTCATATAGTCATTATAGGGATTGGCTGCTGCGGTGATTTCCGTTGTTAATGCTTCGAAAAGAAACTGTCGATTTTTTGTTTCTCGCGATATCCTGAACATGGTATGCAATTTCATGTCCATGTGTAAAGCACACGCCGCTAACATCTCCTTGCGAGAATCGTTGCAGGATACGAAGCCTAGGTACGTAACCACCAACGCAAAGTAGAGAGCAGGCAAGAAATAGCCCCTTCCTCATCTAAAAACCCATCCGGATGCAACGAACTGTAGTGAACGTTATGCTGAATCTCCTTTGGGATGAACGAGGCGTTATCTTGGAACAATGCACTCCAAGGGGAATCATATTCCGACACTTAAAGATCTTCAAACCGCCCTAAAATTCTTCACACGTGTTAGCTTTCAGTTCTGAAGTGAGCTGCCCGTGGCACCCAACTTACAGACACTTTGCTGTACTGAGCAATGGATACTCTTCAAATTTGTGTGTTTTTCATCCATCACACGGCGATTTTCCATCAAAATGACCTCAACTGCTGCAATAGAATCTGGTTTCACAATGCTGTGATCCTGACCTGGCTAGGGAGCGTCTTGCACAGAAGTCACGCCGATTCTGAACTTTCTTCTCTCTTTCTCTCTCTCTCTCTCTCTCTCTCTCTCTCTCTCCCTCTCCCCCTCTCTCTCTCGCTCTCTCCCTCTCTCCCCCCTCTCTCTCACTTGTTCCAATGATCTACATGCAATACCACACTGGATCTTCATCCACCGATAGATTTCAATAGGTTTCGTACATTCATTGTTGAGAAAAAGTAAGACAGAACGATGTTCTTCGTGCGGCATGGGCAGTTTAAACTAGTTTTCTGGTAGTTTCTCTTGCTCGAAGTATGCTGCCACCAGTTGAGTGTTACTTAAACCATTGGTAACAAAGGCGCGAAGATTGGAATTTTATTATATGGTTAAGGCTTTTATTTGACTACCTCTTGTGTTATCTTACGGGATCCACTCACACTGTTCGTCTTTTCTCAGGCAGATTTCTTGACTGGAAACATTTCCCCATACTATATCCTCTAAGTTTCCACATAAATAAATTGCTTATACTTTGCCATTTAGTCGAAAATTATGATCCTCAGCTACTCTCAGAACTACAAACACATTTTGTTTGGATCGACCCTTTGCTACCAACCATTTATCAGCAGGAATTAAGGCAATTCATCCGCGAAACTTGGCAAAAAATGTGATAACATTCGTTTTTTAAAGTTCTTTATACACATAACTTGCACTTCATTGTTTCACAGCTCCTTTTTATATGGTTAAGGCTTTTATTTGACTACCTCTTGTGTTATCTTACGGGATCTACTCACACTGTTCGTCTTTTCTCGGGCAGCTTTCTTGACTGGAAACATTTCCTCTAAGTTTCAACATAAATAAATTGCTTATACTTTGCCATTTAGTCGAAAATTATGATCCTCAGCTACTCTCAGAACTACAAACACGTTTTGTTTGGATCGAACCTTTGCTACCAACCATTTATCAGCAGGAATTAAGGCAATTCATCCGCGAAACTTGGCAAAAAATGTGATAACATTCGTTTTTTAAAGTTCTTTATACACATAACTTGCACTTCATTGTTTCACAGCTCCTTTTTAATACCAACATTTTTAAAGCCACACAAATGGGTATTTAATCAGTCCTTTACCATTTAGGAAAAGCACCACATTGAAATTTAAGCTCTATTTTCCTCATTTTCTTCTTTTTAAAATGTTTCGTTATTAAATTATTTTGGGGCCATAGTTTATATACTATTAGCTTGCAATTTTCAAGATAGATTCAAGAATTGCGGATTTAAAAACTTGTGTGCTGGTTAAAAATGTTACTGTTCGTTTCACCAACTTGCACACCAAAACCTGAAAATGCAAAAACATATATATATATCTTAAAACTATTGAAATCAATAAATGCCTGTACAAAAATGCCTTCAACTTTGATTACTAAATTATAACTAAACATATATAGAGCGATAAGATAAACCATAGGGAGCAAGGAGTACTTCATATTGCCATATAAAAAAATTAAGTTTGTATAAAAAATACTTTCACAGCAATTTAACATAGCTTCTTAAAACGTGTATGTAGATAAGTTTTATCAATTGAGAATATGATAAAAAGTAAAATAATCAGAAGAAAGATGTAGATTTTGGAAATTCACATCTGCTGGAACTACAGGCTCGCTTCTAGACTCGAAAGTTATCGTAAGAAAATTATCTGCATATGCAGTCATAATGCTGTCCGAAGTCACAAATCACAATAAACACTACGTTTTTGGAAGAATTCTATATTTAGAAGCACTAAAACTGTATCCGTATTATTTTTCGTCTTCATTGTGGTCTTTTTAAGAGGTTTTGATGGGCCAAAATTCTTAGGCTTGGCTCGCACCCGAATGTCTAATTTAGTTCTAAATAAAATTGTTTTTCAATTATTGATATTTATTATTATACTTCTGTCATTCAATGAAAGACTGATGTCTACTGTACAAAGGGACTCAGGTTCGATTTTCGGTACCGACATGTGATTTTTTTCTATGCTAGATTACTTGAAAAGGAATGCATTCAGGCCCTTGAGACCAATTGAGGAGCCACTACAAAAAAGTGGCTGCTGAGGCCCTAGAATCCTCATGGTGACGATATGCTCCTTACTGACCACATTCCGCTTCTATTACTGCACTTTGTCCAGTTTTTATGTGTGGGTGGACGGAGGGAGGCGGAGTTTACAGCTGTCGTGCTGTTGCAACACTACGAACAATTGGCACAAGCAAAAGCTTATCCTACTGTTGTTACTACTGCGAAGGATGTCTGCATGCTAAGACAACTTGTACTATTCTGGGCATCTCAAAATCGCAGACCAAATAATGTGGTACATTAAATGTTCTTTAGTTTATATTTAATTGTGGACGCTTTTTGACTACTGTGGTTTTCAACGTCCCCATTCTATTGGGCGTGAAAGACCACAGGTTTTGCTCAGAAACCTTTATCAGGCTTGAGGTTTTCTTACATGCCGTAAATTTACCGCAAGTTACACCGGTTTTACTTACCTTCGGAAGGAAACCATACTAAGTGTTTTTACGCCAGAAAAATAGTCATAGATCTTTCCGGGTTTGAATCCGCGACCTCGGGAATTAGAGACTAGTATGGTACTCGTATACTATGAAGGATGATTCAAGTTTCGTCTATATTTTCCCTTTACATGAAAATGTGTTGGCTTTTATTTTCCCAAAAATGGTGCTAATGACTTTTATTAAAAGGTCATACGTTTAAGATATTTGAGTGATAAATAAAATGCTTTATTGAAGTGCTGAATTTAGAACGTAGTTGCTCTTATTTCAAGCCTGATCCCGAAGTACATTTTTTATATTTAAACCCGAAGCCAGCCCGCGGTGAGCCGAGGCCGTGCACTCGTGAGCGCCCGCATTGCTCTGAAAAATCACTGAGTTACTTAAAGGGAGTAGATATCAGAAACATAGGAAATATCGCCGCTTCGAGGGTTCGAGATGCTGAGGAGTGGAACGAGTCAAATTCATTCGTACTGGGAGAAGAATATTAATTACCAGGAATATTATTTTCTAGAACCTTATAGCACTTTAAATTTATATTGTTTTAGCAAGCAAACACACAGAGTTGGTCTCGAATACAAATTATTTTGGTGTAAATAAACAGCCGAAGTGAGAGCATTGCACGTGTTTATGACACACAGGTCAAAGAAACAGGGGTTTTAACTTTATCCAACGCAAGGTACAGTCAGATATACACTAAAAGCATAAGTTTAATTGGTAAACTTTCCTACTGAACTGGGTAGAACTACCTTAGCGCAGTCACCTGTTTTGGTAATCTGGTGACCCGGAGCTTTTGCGTTGCAGCACATTCTCCCTGTAAAGTATTTCTCCTGATGTACAAACAAAAATATTCCCTCTCATGGGTTCCAAAGAGAAAAATCTGATGTGTTCCGCTCACATAACCTTCTCTAGCTATTCCACATGATATTCTTACAAAATATTATTCTTTTGTCTATTTCATGATAATCAAGATAAACATTAGCAAATGGTCTTAATACTTCGTTTCTTATAAGTAGAATGGACATAATGGAATATACTAGGCTAAAGCGATAATAAAATTCTTTAAAAGCTGGCCGCTATGTGAAAAAAATTGATGTTCGCTTCGCTTTGCATGGTCTGTTGTAAAACAAGAGAGGTGAAACGAAAGGTGACTTACCATTTGCGAAAAAAAGTTACGTATTTTAAAACGGAAGCCAATAGCAAAAAATACCTCAAACGGTTAAAACCACATAAAAATAAATATGATATAAATTATGTGTTTAACGAGATCTACATACTTTGTGGAGTAGGTTTTTATCTATCTCTTATGCTTTAACAGTTATGCAAAAATTCTACCCAAATAAAGAGATCTTCAGAGTTCATTCCCAGTAAATTCTAGACATAAATTTTATAATTAGAGCCACTTTTGAGAAAATCAAAATTTTCGAAAAATGTTGCATGTAATGGGTAGCTGGGAGAGGGGTAATTTTGCTGAAAATTTTTGTGTCGCATCCTTGGAAGATACTGAACGTGAATACCAAGTTAAGTATTTAACCTACTTTTCGTTTTTTGAAGTATGATGTCTACACACACACAGCAACCATAAATATTTATATTATTCAGGGAGTCCTAAAATATGTATTTGCGTTGAAATCTCGGTATCAAATTTTTAGGTGGAATACAATATCTTCTCTGCCTACTTATGTACATTGTGCACATATGTTAGAGAAAGTAATTAAGTTTCGTAAGGATAGTTTGTAGACGGCGCCGTGGTCGAGTAGTTAGACCACTCGCCTCCTACCTAGGCGTTCGATCTCAAACGCTCGCAGGTGGGATTTGTGGTGGACGAAGCGGCGCCTGAGCGGCTTTTCTCCGGGTCCTCCGCTTTACGTCGCCACTCATTCCATCAAATGCTCCATCATCCATTTCGCTTACTTTTCATATCATCCACCTCCTCACACTCATGACTGCAAGAAAAGAAAAAAACAATACTTTGTTAGTCATTAATAACCTTGCTAGATGGCCCCGTGATAACGTGTATGGCTCGCTTTTGGGAGGTCGTGGGCTTGATTCGGCCTACCATATCCATGGGTTTTTTATGGGTGTTTCAACGTGGTCTGACGAATGCTGGGTAGTTTTCTTATAATTTTCTTGTCCGCCATTTTCTTTTCCCGTCATTTCTGTTCGTCTGTTTCAGGGCTGAAGGACTAGCAGACGGTGTTGGGTGGGTTGCGGCTGGATGATACCTTGCGTAGTCGGAAGCTCTCGTTCGGCACCCGCTTTCGTGACTTTTGGGTTCGGGCCCCTTCAGGAAATCATTAGAGGCTCGGGGCTCGTAAGAGGAACTGGGCTGTTTCGGAGGTGTTCCAACCGTTAGGGACCCCATGGATGCTTGCGGCCGTCGTCATCCGTATCTGTCTCCCTCAGCCCTCCCTTCTGGGGTCACATAAGACGCTTAGGGCCCTAAGGACTTATACGGGTGCACTGTCCCATTGTCTGGGGAACCCGACCGTGCCTGTAATGCTAATTTCCATTAATAAACAATGAGGGTATAGAAAATCATGTGAATGTAACGCATTGTTATTTTGTTGTACTCTATTAAAGATGATAGATATTTTAATGGATATGTTCACATGCAAAACTCTACAAGTTCCGCAACACCAACAAACCGCCATAATCGTATCATATTTACTTAACTTAGTCGGCTTAACTTCCCCGTATGGGAGCTTAGGATAGGCTGTTCCAGCTTGAGTGCGCACCAAAAGAGCAGTGAGTACCTTCCGGGTTACATGTGCCTTACCTGTAACATGTAATACACAGCATTGAGGGCAAAGTACAGTCACAGGTGAATTAAGTGTTGGAAATTAAATGACAAGACACAAGTATTGTGTAATGATCTTTGCGCACTGACGTAATGGCCACCACGTTCACCTTCCAGCTCTGCTCCACCTGTTTGTAAATGCCGTAAATCTACGACACGGGACAAACGGCTTTACTTCCCTTCCGAAGGAACCTATACTAAGGATTTTTACGTCCGAAAAATTCCATCGTCCTCTGCCAAGTTTGAACCTGCGACCTTGGGTATATGAAGTTAGCATGGTAACTATTAAACACAGAGGGCCTCTCCGAGTTTTGTAGTTGAACACTCTGCCTTAGAAGAGTCGAATTGGAATAGCTGCCCTAAGACTTACAAGCCTGTCGAGGAGCCAGTGACATTTAATCTTACGAGGGATCGGCCCAAAGCCAGGCATAAGGGTTAGTAAGTAGATGGTATGAAATGAACTACACTTGGACTATGGTAAAGGTGATGATGCAGCATTTGGTGGGATGAATGCCGGGGGAAACCGGAGAACCCGTAGAAAGCCCAGGCGTTGTTTTGTCCACTACAAATCTCACATGCGGTCCCCTGAACCCGGCCGCCTAGGTGATAGGCAAGCGATGTAACTACTCGGCTACTTAACGTTTAATGACTGTAAATATTTTCTGTTGAATAGCATTTATATTCCTATACTTTTATTTGCGCCAAATTTGTACACCTTCAAAAATAATGAAACCTACATATTGGATGGCTCCTTTTTTCATTGCACCCTTGGAATACCGTTATATAGAAAATTAAATGTGGAATTTTAATCTGGTACATATTACGTTAAAAATGAATTTATGTAGAAACAATTATAATGTTCGAAATTTGGATTGCTTTCATGGTAGTCAGCATCCATTTATTTTTGTTCTTTATTTTTCTTAATATGACCTTGATGCTGTATAAAATTGTTAGTACACCACTTCTAAATGCATTAATATTTCGAAAAATACATTTTAGTAACCAAAAAAAGATAATCAACTTGGACAAACGTAACCCTACCGAGTATTTGTTTTATATATTAAAAGCACACAGTGAATTTTTTTGAAAATTTCCAGAAAATCAACCTTAGGGTTCAGGGTCCTAAAACATTCAGAAACTATAATTCAATATAATTTCAATATATATATATATATATATATATATATATATATATATTTGTCACTTTAGATATTGTGGCTGTTTTCGATTATATTCAACATGGTAACTACTATTTTATTCTACACTTTTTTTCCCTTTAAGTTTTATTTCTCGGTAATTTTTTATCTTTGGGGTCTTCATTGAATACTTCTAGAAATGTTTGTGCACATTCTGAAAATTTAAAATCAATGTTGTCGTATAAAATATTGATTCTCTTATAGTTCCGTAGCTTATTTCTAAAGAAATACCAATATTTGAAGTAACATAAATTTACAATAATAGATTCTTAAAAAATATTTTCCTTTCAACTAGAATAGAATACTGAATAAAAAAAGTACATTAATATAGCTTTGCGTGCTGTAAGCATATGAATAGCATAGTGACTTTAAATATTATTATAGCACTTCATGAGGAGCAGTTGGTACAGGATAATATAATTCGTATTTGAAACTCGGAATTTGAAAGGAAAATTATAATCGTTCGTTTTTTCAACTAAGACTAAAGTTCATATTCCATTTTCAGCCGAGTTGACCAAACTCTTAAAGAAATTAGATTTTCAATGGTTTATTCCCTTTAAGTTGTAACTCTAAAAACATACAAAAATGACATATAATCCATCTTCCCCTTAAACATTAATTTGTATTGCACCAAGAAGCAGTTTATTAAAGGTTTTTAAAATTGTATCTAAGAAGAGGAAACGGATGGAAGTGAGTAGGGGGGGGGGAGAAAGACAGAGTGAGAGAGAGAGGGGAAGAGGGTGCGAGTGTGGAAGGAAAGATGGACACATCAACGCTATCTTAATAACAGGAGAGGAGCTGCGTGTCCTGGTAAAACACCTTTTCTTAAAGTTTTTGATAGATAAATATCTCAGCTTCAATCCCCTTAGACGGTATTTCCTTACGTCACTGCTCCTGAATGACTATCAAAGGGTTTATAAACAATTATTAATGCTTCTGTTATTATAATTCTATGTCTGTATGTGTAATTTATGTTAATTTCTTATATTTAGTTTATAAGTTTTAGCTGTAGCTGTGTTAACATTTCCAAGCCAGACTTGCAAGTTACTGCGCAGTAAAATCTAACAAAAAACGCCCTACATTGTCCTCAAAAGCCTTGAAAATTCTTGCCTTTCTTTTATATATTATGGCTGCATTAAGGTAACAAGTGCTTGTGGGATACAAATCCCGAAAATTTCGTAAGCAGGGTATTTTTCATTGTGTTTAGGTGTCACCTGACCAGAAAACAATGAAACCATGTGACATAGTGGCGCTAAAAGTAAGTTTTGGAGGGAAAATTCAGTTAATGAAAACTTAGAACGCTTAAGCCAGCCATCTTATCTCTCTTAAAATATAAGTAATTCAAAATTCAGAAAATTCACAATTGCTTCTGTCAGTCAGACACTTACTCTACGACACTCAGTGGAAAGATTTCGCGCCAAAGTACCAAGTGTTATGTAATTCCGATAAAGGGTATCAAAGTGCGACGCGAACGCGATATTTATGTGTTAAGATGTTAAAGTATTATTCACGTGGAAACTATCAACATTTGAAGTGTTTACTCAAGTCTACAAAAGTGTACATATAAATGCTAAAGAGTTTTGTCGAGGTGACTTCACCTAAAGTGTTAAATGTTCCATCAAATAAAAAAAGCTGAGTGAAACAGGATCCTGCTGCAGTTATTAATGTCCGTACCAAAACCTTTCCTGTAGTCACCCTGAAGAACTCAACTGCTCTACTGAGACGATGAACCCAGAATTAGCGAATTAGCCTCGGCAGAGAATACATCTTCAGTAAAAGGGTAGGTTACTTATTCAGGTCCTGGCATCAAGCACGGTGAACTGCACCTCCATTATGTATGCTGTCAGTCAATCACTCAGCTGACACTTCTAAGTTAGCATATGGAAAGTGTCTTCCCACTCCGTAATTAATCACCGACTAGTAAACATACAATGTGGGCAGTTTAAATACACACATAAACAAAACGACATCGACAAGCGCGACACGCCCCATTAGCATCAGTGCTATGTACATAGCTTAGACATTCCTCACATTTGGGAGCCTTAATCTAAGAGATCTTCCCTTTCAGATAATCTCCCATTGAAGGGAACCTCACTTAATTTCGGACCTTACAAATTAAAATAAATCCATTTTAGAACCCAATAGTTTTAGTTGTCCAATATTTAGGTCATAGGCAAAGATTCGTTAAATAAATACTTTTGAACAATTCTATAAAATACAAATTACAAGGCTAAGAGTATCCAAGCGCTTAAGAGAGGAGGAAAGGAAATCAGGTTGAAAACTGTTACCGGAGTTTACGCTGTAACGTCATAAACCAGCCTATCCCTGTCCAGCCTGATGGCGTATGGAGAACAGTCATGAGATCGTGCTTTACGTGTCATCAGTATCTCATGGCCGCTGTTGTGAAGCCAACTGCTTGAGAATTCCTTCGCCTACAAATTATATCGCACTTTTTCAGGTGGTCACTTTAAATTGTGAGTCGGCGGTCATCATTTCTGGGCTGCATATTCGCTGGTTATTCTTCGCGCCCAGCTTACAGCTGCTGGACGTCTGTGTCGCGATAGTTAAACCATTTGATGGAATCGTCTCAGGGTTTTTTCTGATTGATTGCAGCGCATCCACGGTATCTAGTAAGGAATGCCGTCAGTACATTCTCCTCTACACTATTTATTTCTCTGCTAAAATTATTACTTTTATGTCACAACAATTGTTCCAGAATTCTTGAAAGCAGTCTGAAATGTATAAGAAGCGTACGCCACGTATGGAATTATTATATAAAGCGCTCTCTCCTCCGTGATAACTATTAAACACCCTTCAACACGTCCGACACACGCTATATTCCTAAAGTGATGCATTTGTGAAATTTGACCAAAAACTATAAAAAAATATATACTTTGTTTCACAATAAAATGATATTAATCCTAAATTTTAAGAAAATATGTCGCTTTTCGCACTTGTCACACTTTAATTACCGATTAACTGAAACTATAGATGGGTAGGCGCATGTTTATTAATAGTGTAGCGTGGGATCGAGCGACCGCTGAAGGTCTGCCTGGCCTACTGTGACCATTGAGCAAGTGGACACAATAGCCAGGCAAACAAGGCCTCGTGTCTCTCTGGGAGATCTCTAGAACCTTCCTTCTCCCCAGCCCGAGAACATTCTTCTTTCAGAGTATTCTCTTTCTAATGCAAAAACGCAATATTCTCGTAGTTTTTAAGACTGCGAACTTCGGAGACCGTTACGGACTATATAAAGGTTCGACAAGTGCCGGAGAACTGAAGAGATGAAGTTGACTTAAGTGAAGTGAGTTAAAGTGAGTGACGTGAACGCACTGACTCAGTTATTTGTGCAACAGAAGTGCAAATGTTGTGTTATATACTGTGTTCTAGTGACCAGTAAAGAAAATTTAACTGAAGCTCGTGTTCTCATTTGTTACAATGGGAACTCGCAACTATAACCCCGATTTTCTCGCTAACATTTTTCAAACGCATCTTAATAGGTTCTCAAAATGTTTCGTACGATGCAATTTTCACTAATTTGTTTTAAAATAGTTATATTGTGTCTCAAAAACATATTGAATAAAATTACCATATCAATTTTTCGAAAAATGCTCCAAATTTGATAAATAAACTAATCAACTTTGAAAAATCAACAGATTTGGAGAGCGCGAAAAGAAAAAATTGTTTCACTAAGTAATTATGTGTAATATAAAGAATATAATATGAGAAATATATTTGTATACTCATTTGCTTTAGAACTGTATTTTTGTATGTGATTTTTTTTAAAAATACATCACATGTAAAGAGAACAACGAAATTAGCCACTAAAATTACTATTTATGCAACCATGAAAGCTATAATTTTGGTGCATGGCAAAAATATCTCCATTATTGGATATAATAGCTATTATAAATTTCAATAAAATATTTTGCATACTGTGGATTTTGTAAATTACACAGATGCACCGCCGTACCAGCCCTTCTCCTACTACTTGTCTTTTCTCTACCGTACCCGTTACTTTTAAATAATATGTATTTTACCTTAAATCTTATTGGTTGCTTTAAGTTTTGTTCGCTGGTTTTCTGTACCATACGCGTGTACTTCCGTGGCACCAAGAAATCATTCCTCTTCTCCACTGTAGTCAAAAGAAAATATTCTACTCTGGTCCCTAACAATGCGTAATTGGCACACATAACCTTTAAAAATTCTAAATGTTGCATCAAAAAGAGATATTCCCTTTAAAAATCTCCCAATTATGATGGTATTAAAATCCCCCATTACCTATGTAGGTGTATAAGAGAAACATACAATTATATACACAGTAAACATACACTTTTAAAAAAAAAGTAATAGACATAGATATAGCTTTACCTTCCTTACGGGATTTGACCGGATAGTCCTGGTTTATTTTTATGTCCGAAGTAAAGTCCGGTGTTTTAAACATAAAGCACCTCATTGTAATTACGATACATTCAGAAAATTGTATTCATCTTTGTCGGACAGAAATGTGGTAGAAAAAATTGTGTTATATCCGAGGGGTTTCGATGGAAAATCCAAGAAAGTACACTCGTAGCATCGACAAATGTTTGTATTTAGTAACCGTCGTCTCTTACCTGAAGGCAGTTAAAGTTTCAGATATATCCATCACGTGGTTTCGTTGCCATAGGCGACTGAATCAACAATCGTGTACTTATTTAGAAACATGGAGAAAAAAAACGAGTTTTATGCGGTGATTAAACAGTTCTATTTAAAAGGCTTAACACCGAAATAGACAAAAGCCGAGTTCCAGGAAGTTCATGGATCGTCTGCTCTTTCGTTTGCAACAATTTACAGTTGAACAAATGAATTTAAACGTGGCCGTATATCCACAAATGATGGAAATCATTCCGGACGTCCAGTGGAAGCGACTTCCTTCGAAATTATAGACAAAGTCCAGGATATGGTTTGAGTGATATACAAATCAAAGTTCGCGAAATAGTAGCGGCCACAGGCTTGTCACAAAATACAGTGTTCTTAATATTGCACAAAAATTGGTTTTTACAGTGATCTCAGCCAGATGGGTGCTGCGTTTGCTCTCAATGGAGAATAAACGCAATCGGGTGATCGCTTCGGAAGCTGGTTTGATACTTTTCTGTCGCAATCCTGACGAGCTTCTGCGTTGATACATAACCGTGGATGAAAAATGGATACACTACTTCACTCCAGAGATAAAAATACAGTCAAAACAGTGGGTTTTTAAAGGCGAACCGGCTCCAAAGAAGGCAAAGTTGGCGAATCTGCACACAAAGTGATGACCTCGGTTTTTTGGGATGCACGCGGAATCTTCTACATCGATTACCTGTCGTAAGGAACAACGATAAATGCAAAGTATTATACATCATTATTACACCAGTTGAACGGAGAAATCAAGAAAAAAAAAAAAAAACACCCTCATCTGGCAAAGAAAAGGATTCTCCTTCATCAAGACAATATTAGGTGCACATCTGCGCAGTTTTGATGGCGAAAGCTGTAGAATTAAAGTTAGAATTAGTACAACATACACCGTATTCACCAGATTTGGCCCCCAATGACCTTTTTTTATTTCTAAACTTGAAAAATTATCTGACGGAAAACGATTCAGTCTAACGAAGAGATATTCTCCCAAACAGATGCCTATTCTGAGGAGCTTCCGAAATCCTACTTTTTGAAAGGCTTAAATCAATTGGAGAAACGCTGGGAAAGGTGTATCGAGTTAAATGAGATCATTTTGAAAAGCAAATAAATAAATAACTAAAAAATTTAAAATAATTTGTTTTAAATTGTATTCGTTGTTATTGTGTGCCTAACGTGTATATTCACCTCTTCTCTAGCTTAGTTAAGAGAAAACATTCCAACCTCATCTCCAGATGTGACTAGTTGCCAAGCAAGAGATGTTGCCCCACTCAAAACTATCAGGAATTCTGACGTTTCACCAAAGACAGAAAACGTCCCGTTAGAGTTGACAGCTGCTTGAAATCCTGTTGCTGACTACAAGGCACGTCGAATAGTTCACTTATAGGTCCATCATATAAAGCAATTCGCAGCTTTAATCTATTTAAGTGTAGAATATAAATACTCAAACGAACTCGCTGTCTCAAAATGGAGAAAATTATTTTGTCCAGGTACTTGCTTTTCCTAAATGGGCTGGATGAACTCCCATTGCTGTTACTCTTTCATACTCTTTAAACTTCAGTAGTTGTAACTCTACAGCTACAGCTTCAACAATTGTCCTTGAAACATAGAAAACATTTTTAGTGTGTGAAAACTTCAGGAATTGTAAAAAAGCAAATTAGGGTTCAACCCATTGTTGCCTGTCGGTACCTAATAAGTTCAGCTTGTTTTAAGCGTAATTATACAAATAGGGTTGTACTCTAGGATTAGTTTCAAGTTAAACTAACCTTCAACCATAAACGACAAGTAATCAAGACTCCTTTATGTTGTAAAAATGTATACAGTTTCTGCCCTAAAAGCGCAGTGATTTTTTAAATAAATAAAAGAGTAAGACCCACATAACTACAGTCAAATTTAACCCCATTAGCTTCCAAGAATCACACCAATTATTTTACTTGGGCTCTCCCCGTTCTTTACCACAGTCGCTGGGATTTGAACTTGTAACATTTGGCTTTGAATGGATGGCCAGTCCATTATCTATCACGTAATGCTCATGGACATTTGAACCACTTTTTTGGTAGTGCCTTTGGCAGGATTATGAAAACTTGTTTAGAAGAATTTAAACTTTTAATTGGGATCTTCATTTATCTTCATCTGTATTTTCTCTATTATTTATATAATAATTTTATAGGTTTATTCACATACATTTTTACAAGAACTCCAGTTTTAACTTGAATTAAAGGAAAAACGGCATATGGGGTCAAATATTCTAAGATCAATAAACCTGTCACTAATTTCTTCTACCAGATATTAAATTTACACACATAATCTTGTGTTTCCACTTCAATTTCAAAATTTTTTCCAATAACATTTTCTTTAATTGTAGCTCGCACGTTTTAGTCTCGAGGTCTTTCTAGAAAATTCTTGCTCTACTCTGAAAGGTGAGCATAGTCTGTATTAGATCTTAAGTAGTTATTTTCACTTTACGTTGAAAGGCTTTGTGACTGTAAATGTTGAACAACATCTTGAAAAATGCCATATCTAACAGACGCTGAAAGTAATCACGTTGAGGGAGATTTGCCTCTTTCTTTAAGGAAGAGCTTATACCCTCTATTAGTGAGGAAAACTTATGGAGAACTTTACTTCCAGACAACCATCTTACAAAACTATACCGCGATTACCACTGCCGAATTCTTCTGGATAAAAAATAAGTTTTCGGAAATCTTTGGGACATGAGCTGTGTAGGCAAATTCTCAGAATTATTTCTCTTCATATTTAACATTTTTACAGATTTATATGGCTGTTATACTTGTGGCAGCTTCGTGAATTCAGTATTTCAGTGTCAAAAGCTTTCAGGAGCCACACAAAGGTGACGAAAGATCCCGGCGTGGCCACCCACGGTATATGGCTTATTTATTTGTGTATTTATTTTTCCTTACAAGGTACTTCCTTACCTTGTGTTCGATTTTTGAGCCACAACAGTTCGCCGTGTAGTTTTCAAGTTTCTGAAGATGAGAATATTGTCGTACTGCCGTCGTCCTCCGTGGTGTAGTGTTTACCATGCTAACATCATATATACAAGGCCGCAGAGGACGATGGATTTTTTTTTTCGAGCATAAAAATCCTTAGCATGGCTTCCTTCGGAAGCGAAGTAAAGCCGTTGGCCCAGTGTCGTAGATTTACGGCACGTAAAAGAACCTCAAGCCTAACAGAGAGGCTTCTGAGCAAAATTAATCGGTCTTTCACGCCCAGTATAGAATGGGACACTGAGAACCACAGCACTTAATGAGCGTCCATAAATAAAAACTCCATTTACATCTGTCATATTGTCATGTCCTATTCATCAGGTTTGTTGTAATGGTTTATAACAAAACATGGTTTATCCGTTGGTTTCTGTTGGCGGAAAGTTTAACAGCGATGGAGCATTAATTTGATATCCCAGCCAACAATATGTTAGAAACAACGCTCAGAGAGGCGTAATGTTCCTAAAGTGATTAATGATTGTGCGGTCAGGTACTTGCGATGCGCCAGATGTTCAGGTATAATGTTCACAGGAAGAACGGCACTAAACCGAAGCAGATATTAAAATTGTCTCAGTAATGTAAATTAACTTTCCAGATTTACGACCGCGAACGTGAACTCTGCAGATCTTAGGACTGATTCATAGTAAGTATGCATCTTATAAAGTGTAGTTGCTAAAATGTTAGTAGCACCATTACTGCATAAAAGTTTATATCTTATTCGTCGCGATTGCTATAAATATCAGCAATATCCTTATGGCTCCAAAATATTTAGTAAGAATTAATGTTTAAAATACTTTTTGCATTAAAACAAGAGCTGTCTCTTGTATCTAATGGAAAACCTAAAAGTTACTATCATGTATATTTCCAGAACCACAACCAGAATGATGGGTTATTTCTCATTACTTAAGGTCATAGTGGTTCAGTCACTATAAATTTAATTTGTTATAATTTTAGCTGAAGCGTATTCTTCTTTTAATCAGAAATTGGAATAATTTATTTTTAATTACAAAGCACTGATGTTCTTTGCAGGAGTATAATACCTTGCCGTAACCTTCGCTTATATAATATATAATAACTCCATGGCACGACAGCTCACAAGGAACCTTGGCCTACCGCCCGGGCGCTGCGTCCCCCAACTTGGTCCATGACAAACGTCATGGTTGGGGTGCAGTATTGGAGGGTGAGACGTGGCGAGCGGTTAATGCGGTCCTCATGACCTGGAGCCGCTACTTCTCCATCAAGTAGTTTCTCAATTGACCCCTCAGGTACCTCACGAGGCTGAGTCCAGGTCTCCCAGCGGGGGGAAATCCCCATGGAAGCGAACCCAGGTCTGCCGCTTGGTAAGCAGCAACGCTACCACCCCGCTAAGGAGACGATCCATAAGCTTTGCTTACTCCCACTAATTATAGTGGCAGGAAGCTTTGAGGTAAATTTCATCAGTTGTTGCCAGTTTTACTGTAAGCTTTCCCACTCACACCCTTCGTCTACCTTGGGAATCGCTCGCGACTGACATCGGGGAATATTGGAGCATCGGCTAAGCATTTCATTATTTGTCTTTTCGTATAACGGGGACACGTTCAACTTAAAAGTGCTCCCCCTTCTTAAACAGGGTTTTTCCAGTTAAAAACGATTTAACTTATTTTAATTCCGTCGGCATAACACAAATAAAATGCAAGTGAATGATGTGTAGTGGGAGGTTATTGATATACTCTCTAAAATTTATCAAAGAAGCTAAAACGTCATGTATAGAATCAAAACATTACCGAGCAGTTACAGTGCGTAAATAAGCGCCAGGTTACTGAAAGATACTAACAAGGAACCTATCATTATACTCATATCAAAAACACTTCAAACGTTTTCCTGTGGTCCGCGCCCCAACTGTAAGCTGTCGTTTTCAGCTTGAAATGCCCTCAATTGACTGCAAATATTTTGAAACATAAGTAAACATATTATAATACTGTTAGCATGTGGAGAACACTATACCCATGACGCAACTATTTGATGTGCTTGGTAGCAAACAAACTTGTTTTAATCACTACATCAACACCAGTCGCAACTCTTTCGCTTTCGTCCCTGCAAGACGCTGATGAGGACGATCGTCTCCGAGTTATCAGAACCCGGCCTGCAGGCAGGGATATCTATCTCTTACTGCTTCACCTAACACTTTCCAGGTTCGATCTGGGGTACTTCAAGCTGAAGACAGCAGCTTGTATTTGGAGAATGATTTCTTATACGTCTTGAATGCCACAGAAAAACCTTTGAGATATTTTCAATATGAAATAGTAATAGGTTAATTTTAAATTTTTGTGCATGTAGCCCTGAATGCAGAACGGTGTATACTGCATACAATTTATATGTTGTTGCGCACTAAAAATTGGACTTCTATTATAGCACCGTAACAGCATTTATTCACTCTTTATATTATTAGTAAGTAGTTACTACATTAATATTCATGCATAAGTGGCTAAGTTTGGCATGTGTGCTATAATCGTTCTAAGGAATGACGACATTACCACGCAATGTACACAGTTTCATTCATCACCAGTAAGAAACGTCGGATGTGCGACATTCACATGGCTTTCTTTATCCTCTATCGTTTATTACTGGGTATACAATTTATTCATACATAGTATGCACTACACTCACTTGACTTTCTTTATCCTCTATTTTTATTAGCGGGTATACAAATGTTTCTTACGAAAGTTTATGTTCTATCTCATTAATTTTAATTGAGATAAACTTTTGCTAAAAAAGCTGCGTTACTCATTTCGCTATAGGTACAGAAGGAATAGCGATAGTCATACTTTTAAAAACTGCGCTCTTTATACTGGGCTTAAATTTGCACACGTCGTCATGCATTCATGAGAAGCACATTGACATCGGAAAAACTTCAAAAGAATGGCGACGAAGTATTGAATAATTAAGTGGCCATGTAAACCTATATATCGGGAATGACCTATGGCACAGAAACGTTGTTTGGACGCTCTAAAGGGAACTAAACTAAATGTAACATTTGTTTGCACTATGCTTTCGTGTATCGCTCAACATTTACACTTTATACACTGTATACAAAATTCCTTCACAATAAAGGGGACTTTATATGCTATTTCCAGAAAATTCTGGGTAGCCATGAACTTTATTTTTTCATTAAATTACTTTACTACTATATTTTATTCAAAATCGTAAGAGCCGTCTATTGTAAAAACGAAAATATTGAAAAATCTTCCATGTAAATAATTGTTTAAGCTAGAAGGATTTTCTTGAAACTTTTTGTGATGCATGTTTTGGAAGATACTGAATTTAAATACCAATTTTTATATGTAAACAGCTTTTCATATTTAAGTTATGCTGTCATTGGCTAAAATTAAATAATGTTATGTTACTAGCTGGTAATTTAATAATTAGAATGTTTAATTATTTCTCCATTGCGAATCCCAACTAACAAAAGAGGTTTCAAAAGTAGTTCAGGTTTCAAAGCGTTTTCACTGAAATGTGTATGATCAAGATTAAACATAGTTATATGTTCAGAGCTTTATGCAATTATCAATTAATAAAATTACAACTGAAACTATTTGCACCAGTGTTTAATCCCTTTTCTTAAGGCATACTGCACCGAGGCAGTGAGTATTGCACAATAAATTAATTGATAAAGAGAGTAGGAAATTTGGGAAGAAAACCTTCCAGGTATAAGTACCTTCCCAGCAAAAATTTAGTTTTTTTTTTTTTTTTTTTTTTTTTTTTTTTTAAATGAACGCTCTTCAACTGCTGTGGTACTCAACATACCATTCTATATTAGGCGTGAAAGACCGTTAAATTTTGCTCAGATATCTGCTTATAAGGCTTGAGATTATTTTAAGTTCCGTAAACCATTGACGGGGAATTAATGGTTTTATTTCCCTTCCAAAGGAAACCATGCTAAGGATCTTTACACTGGAAAAAAAAATAATCGCCCTCCGCCGAGATTCAACCCGCGACCTTGGGAACCCGAGGCTAGACAGTTTATCCTAGTTTATCCCGATTAACATGGAATAGATAGAAGGTAAAGTTTCTACTAAGGTTTCCATAAGAGTGAGTAGAAACAGTTATGTAAGCGCGACAGATCACACTTTTAGAAGAACGTTGTGTCTCTGGTCTGTGGTTAGCAGAACTCCTAAACGAAATGTCAATAAGCACCAAACCTAGTAAGTATTTGGGATCAGTATCTTCCAAAGATACGACACGAAGATTTACAAAATAATCCTCCCACGCCAAATCGCTCTTTACATAAAATATTTTTCACAATTACAGATTTTCTTAAAATGCATTATTTTAAGACACATACATACAAGGTGGTTCGCCTGTCCCTTATTCTCTGGTTTTATGCAACCCGCAGATTACAGTCTAACCTGAAAACATCGTTCCCGAGACCCATCCTCTGCATACCAACACTGCAGACTTTGGCGCTAGAGGTCATAGCTGAACAGTAACGTATATGATTAACGCATGGTGTTGCATGAGTTTCGAGATACTCGATTCAGTTTCGAATCTTACAAAACGTTGAGAGTTCTTTCCCGCTTTCTTTCTTCCAGATTTGGCACAACCCTAGATGGGATATCGGAACGCATTTTAACTTGCTTATTTGTTTCTTTTATTGTTGTTCTCTTTATTTATGTTTATTCTAACTTAATCAGTCCAGTTACAGGAAATACAAATGAAAATGAACATTCTGAGGCTTATTGATTCAGTTTCTTCTAAATATGCAGGTATTATTACAATGTTTTAAAACTAACATTGGTATTTCAAATAATACTACAGAACCAGACCAATTTTCAGGGTATCTCTAAAACGAAAAATACACAAAATATGTAGGCTGACAATCACAAATTTTGCCAAATACATAGATATTCACTAATACTTTCAGTTGAAAAGAAAATTAGGTTTAATCCCCATACTTAAATAACTTCCTAATATCTACTAGATAAAGTGTTTGCGGCATGAAACTTAGTGATGAAACACTAACTGCGAAGAACTATCGATAAAATGTTAGGAGTTCTAATATTTTAAAATTATCTTTATTAACTTTATACGTTTTGAAAATTTCCTTTGTTGTTTAAAGGCTTAGTGACGTTTCCTTTTCAACATCATTAGAAATAAAGTTTAGGATCGAAGACTGAAGAACACGTAAAATGAACTTTCGTTTGTTCTTCATTCGTATACATTTTTATTTACAACTAAAATTATTAGAGTGACAAACACTGAACCTCGATGCATAATACATAGAGAAGAAAAAAAGTGCACGCAGACCTTGGGACTCTAACCGCTGACATACTGGATGTCATTAGGGAACACGAAATTAACCAGTTGAGCTACAATCATTGCGCACTCTTCTTGCGTTAAAACTTGTAGTATAGTATCACACATGTCTCCCTCTCCGCTTCTGATCTCTTTATAACTGTTGTGGACCCCTTTTTGTAGCTTAAGCCTTTCATTTAGCCTTCATTCACTATAATTTACGTTGCCGAACGTATATCAGAGATCCTATTGATATAGCATGTACTGTAACAGGAGTTAACAAGCGCATGTTTTTGGAATGGACGTAACTATTGCTGCTAAGGTCTACTTTCCGACGAAAAGCAGGCTAGATTAGCATGGTTACCAAATGGCCAACATGCACGGTAATTTCGACCTTATTACTTTCAGAGTTAGAAGTGTTGCATATTTCCAAAAGTAACAAGGAACAGGTGGACCACCTTGTATATGACAATAAAATTATATCTTGCATTATTTGGTAATGCCCAATGAAGCCCTCTTGATTCGGAAGGAAAATTTTATTAGTGGTTAACTTTAAGAAATAAACAGAATCATCAGTCTGGTTGGTTCATTTGGTTAGGTGCTGCCTTCTTGTCTCAAGGTCACGGGTTCAAACCGGAACACACTCATTATTTGAATTGTGCTTAAATGCGACAGCCCCGCGTTATTTTACATGCAATACTAACACCTGCGGGCCAAAATTCCGGCACACTACCGGTGCTGATATGATTCTGGTAGCCAACCATATCACTAACAGATGCATATATTTTTAATAATACACAAAACATAAAAATATGATAGGAAGAATATGGAATTTCTGCGTTAGCATTTAGCGACCGAAGCATATAGCCAGCATCTGATTATCGACTCGGTTTCCTCTACTTCCGGTACCTTCAATGAAATGTGCAATGAGCAGTTTCTGCAAAGCTTTACCTGGATTATAATGAAACATATCCAAAACTAAGATTTCGTAAGAACAATTTGTAGAAGTTACATCAAAATAAACGATAGGAGATGGAGAAAATGTGGATGTAACATATAAGATTTCTCAATGCATATTTTCGTTTCAGAGATATATGGGGTGGAAATTCTGGGTGAATCATATAATATAATCATTAGCGTGTGTGCAAATGTTCATGAAAGGGAGGATAAAAAAAAATAACAATGCCCAGTGTGATGTAAAGGAATTAATAAAACTCGAACAATATGACAGTTTGCCCATGATATTTTTTTTTTTAATTTGTCTATTTAAGGTCACTTTATAACAACATGGGTCATCAGTATTATTCCTACATATCAAAGATTAATGTATAAAAAAAATATATGAGAACTGTGGTCATAAACTTAACAATCTGAACCTTGTTAATAGGAGAATACAATGCTTATATGTTGATAAACAATTATAATAGTAATAAGAGCTGTAGCATTCCCGACGGCGTAAATCTTCGAAGTTCTCTCGGGTTTCCAGCCAGGTGTAGATATTGTGAGGCACCAACGTTTTGGGAGCATACATTGTGCCTGTCTTCAGGATTACTAAATGAATTGAACTAATGTGGTCGTATTAATATAGGTACGGAACTCACGAAGATACCTATATTAATAAGACCACATCAGTTCAATTCATTCAGTAACCCTGAAGACGGGAACAATGTATGTTCCCGAAACGTTGGTGCCTCAGCATATCTACACCTGGCTGAAAGCCCGAGAGAACTTTGAAGAATTATAATAATATCAAAATCTGGCTTTGTCAATTAAATTACATTATATAAAATACAATATTAGCGATATCTTCGTTAATTTGATAACTTTTCCGCATTCTTCGGTGGTGTTGAATAAGCAATACAGGTCACTCTTGAGGTTTAAGTCCTTTCTTTCGTTCAGTAAAGCACAGCTCAACATTTGGGGTATGGATATTTGGTTTTTCTCTTCATCAGATAGCCATGGCTGAGGTTTAAGTGGCCGATGTGCAACCTGGTAAGTAGTACATGTTTTCTTTAAAAATTAAAAGTTGATTTTGCCAGTTATGTAATAGGTTTCCTAACAAGTTGCAACTTTGAGGGTGTATATTTCCACTGTTCGTTCCAGTGATCCGTAATATAAATTTTAAACATTTTTCACATCCTGAAATGCACCATTTACTTCAGCTTCAGCTTGTTGCTACCACATCTGTTTTTTTCATTTCCGGTAGTATCTTAATGCGACTAAAAACCATATAAATGAGATTTAGCAGCCGCTATTGCAGTGATAAAATAGCCGTTATTGAACACTTTGAATGAGTGGATTCTTCAAGAATATATTAGCAACAGCTGTAAGTCTGAGAAGATCAAAAATAGTGCAGTTTTGTGCCTTTGAGTGTTTATTTCGATTGCTTTAAAGAGGGCCCAGGCTTCACATGAAAGGATGGAGAAGTAATCTGTTAAGCGATATTTTTTTTTTTTTTTTTTTTTTGGGTAGTGTTTAACGCCCGCTTGAACTACTAATGGCACCGCAGGCGGTGACACTAATGATACATGAATGATGATGAAGCACCGTTGGAATGCGATGGCGGGGGAAACCGGAGTACCCGGAGAAAACCTTCCCCAGCGCCGCTTTGTCCACCACAAATCTCACATGCGGTCGCTTGGGATCGAACCCCGGCCGTCTAGGTGAGAGGCTAGTGGTCTAACCACTCGGCCACGGCGCGGCCCTTGGTAAGCGATAAGATTTGGTTTCTTAAAATGAGGAGTTGACTATGGCGCATCCAGAGTTCGAGTCTCCTTCAGATCCATCAGTGTAAACATTGTGATGATGGTGGAATTTTTGATGAAGCAAGGAGACCATTGCTCATAATTTTGTAAAGAAAAATATTTCTGTTCTGCAAATAGGATACGTTTAATATTCGTCATTACCAGTTGCTCAAAAATAATCCTAGGATCCAAATATAACACTATCTGAACCTGAACCTTTCATATTAAAGCAATGCAAATGTCTGGACCGTCCATGGCTGTTGAAATCTAATACGTCTGTCAGTGAAGAATGGCATGCTGAAAAAATATAAATTTTTACATCAGAGCATATGACAAAGGCATTTTTAGCAAAGAAAACTACTTCAATGCAATGTTCCAGCGTTTATCATCAGACAGTTTTTCCTAACTATTTTATGTCCATTTCATTGCAGAGATATTATTAATTAACTGCTGGCCGTCACCGGATGACAAAAGGGCACAAAAAGTAATTAACTACTACAGCTAGGAGTAAACTACGCAATTTTGCATTACAAACCTAAAATATGCATAGCCCCCGATGTATGCATTTATATGAATTATTAAAAACTGATCGCAATGTCTGTAGTAATACAGATACAGGGAGACCCACTTAAAACTTGCGCGAAATATCTCTAAAACAAACCTGGTGCGTCCCATTCACATGACTCTCTCTACCTGTTCTACAAACAAACCATTCTGCATGATCCTAACCGAGATAAATATTAACACAAATAGTCTTATTACATAGCTGCCTATAAGTAGAAAGGAAACAAGGGAATACACGGCTAATGCAAGAGTCAAAACATCTAAAATCTATCTCTATGGGATTGTCATTGGAATTCGGTTCTCTTTCCATGGCCAGGAGTAAAACAAGGATACGTAACGGATGAGGACTTCCCGTTGGAGAAGCTTTTAAGTATTTAAAAATTAAAAGCAATAATTTCTCGGAAATGGTTAGCTTTACAAAAAACAGCATATAACATAATGTGGTGACTTAACTAGATCTACATTTCTATGTAGTAAGTTTTTGTCTTTCTTACGGTTTACCGTTTATGTAAAACTCTTTCAGAATGAAAAGGACTTCAGGACTATTCCCTAGAAATTCACGATATGCATTTTGTTATACGGCATTTTAATCAAAATCTTAGTCATTTTGGGACAATCAAAAGTTTCTAAAATTTTCTCATGTAAAGAGTAGTATAGGGTGGACGGATTTTCTTGCAGGTCTTCATTTCGTATCCTAGCGAGATGTTAAACTTAAATACTAAGTTTGGTAATCGTTTTTGAATTAGGCTGTCCATATACATACTGAACATTTTTTTTTAATGTATTGTTTGTTTTGATTCAGGGGTCCTCCACGTATTTCCATGAAATTTCGAAATCGAATTTTTGGGGGCAATATAATACCTTCTCTACGTATTTATGTATTGCACAAACGTGATAGAGAAAGTAAACATCCATATTGGAAAACAACGTTCTAGGTATTGAGGCAGGAGACGTTGATTAAACACATAATACGGACCATTCCAGGAATTAAGTAAACATTGGTTTTAGGATAAAGATGTGTATTTTTAATGGGCATACACTATCAACAGTGAAAATATGACAGCGAAGCTATTAAGGTAATCCATTTGTGAAATTTGGCCAAAACTTGTTAAAAAATTAAAAAGTCCCTGTTTTACGGAATAAAATAATATGAGTTCTAAATTTTAAAATAGTATAGCATTTTTCCCCGTTTGACACATTTGAGCTGGCAATTAGTTAAATCAAAATAGCTCTTGGATAGATACATACTTGCCAAAAGGTATACCCAATTTTAAACTTTGTTTTCCGAAAACCTTTTCTCAGTACTTTTCCATTGTGAAAATCCTCCTTACGATACAACTTTTTAGTTTTATTTTCAAATTTTTGCACTGCCTCTCAAAAGTACAATAAAGAAAATGTGTGTATATTTTTTTTTTCTAAAAAATACTTCAAGTTTGAGAAGTAAATAATTCACTTAAGTCAGGAGGTTTGTTGACAAAAGTAGTAATATTAATGATATAACAATGATAGATCTATTTGTAACCTTATTTATTGTAAAGCTTGAATATTTAAAAAAAATGCATTCGGTGGAGAATTTTATTAGAACAATGTATTCAGTAAATAAAAATTACTGCTTAAATAACCAAGCCGGCCGATTTTGACACATGGCAAAAATAATACTGTTATTATGTGAAGTAATTTGTATAAATTTCAACATGTTCTCATATACTGTAGATTTGCCAACTTTCTCAGAGGGATTACCATATAAACAGAGTTTGTGGCTAGGTATTACGGTTAAATGCAACCTGATCTCAAGTGTTGTATTTCAGGCGTTAAACGCAAATTTCAATTTCTCGGGATGTAATTCATCTATCCAGCTACAACAAACGCCATTGATAATGTAATCCTCCACGTAATCAACTGCAGAATAATATAGTGTCCATTTAAAATTAAACACGAGTTAATGCTGAAAATCATATGCGCTTAGGTGTCCATATTATTTACCTTAATGGGCATCTCCTCCCCCTTCACACCCGTGAAAGCTGCTTTTCAATATCTACAGTAACTTTCAAATGGGATGAGATTTGTCCTTGAGCGCCACCAGGCCGGCAGCCAATTGGAGTGCAGCTGTGTTGACACATTCCATTCCCGCTTATCTGGGGAGTAACGCGGTGATTCCGTCTCTCATAAATACTACTTGCACTAAGACAAATTACTCAAATGCTGCAAAAAATAATTCATGGGGAAGATAAGGAGTAATATTCGTATCAGAATCTAAAAACCACAGATGTTTTAGCTCAAATAGTTTTCATAATACACATAAATAAACATGTAGCCAGGCAAATTTGAATGATCCGTGTGCGAGTGAGAGGGAGATATGAAAAGAGTTGGGGTAGCAACCTGTCAACGCATCTCATTCGCTGCAGCGTAGAGCTCTTCGCATCTGAAAAGCATTATAAGGTTTCTTCAGAGATACATTTTCAGTGAGCCTACCTGTACATACCGAGTAAGATGGCTCCGCGGTAAAGTGCGGGACTAGCATTGGTGAGGTCCAGGGTTCGATTCCCGTTGACCGCTACTCTGACCTTGTGTTTTCCTGTTTTCTCTGATCGGTAGGCAAATATGGTAGTTTCTCTCTACCGCAAATACCTTTCCATCATTTCTCTTTCATTTCATTTCCTTCTTTTAAGTGTGCTTCTAGATTTCGCGGCGTTGAGCGATACCGGATAAGTACTGCGGATGCTTGCTCAAAGTAAAGAGTAATGTTTGTGGAAATTGGGGGGGGGGGTACTTAAAATGGGTGCTTGTTTTGGGCGCTGGGCTCCCAAACGCAATTTCGGAAGAAGAGCAAGGTGACCACATTCGCTATACGCCCGCCTCTACAGACGAATGCAAATTGTTAGACTCAAGGCAAAATATTTAGTTATTATAGATTTTCTTTACTGTTCAAGTCTAAAATTCTTAAAATTTTGGAATCTTGTTTTGGTTCCATGCGTATAAAGGATTTTAAATGACCCTTTGGGTACGTTCTATTCCTAATTAACCGTTATAGAATTAATAAACAAGCGTATATTAATGTGCAAAAGTGAAATGGGAAATATTTACCCTACTGTGGATTATTCTATTGCCTTTCAGATGTTTGAGGTTATTCTTAAGAAAAATGACTTCTCAAAAAAAAAGTTGCATTCTCAGGGAGAAACAGCTAAAAGGCAACAGATTTAACCGTAATGTTTAAGCCAGGATCTTAAAAATTGCCACGACTCCTGTTTTAGTCGAGTAGGAACTGTGGTTGCAAGAGTAAACGGAGTCCAAGGAGAGACCGTAGACTCATTAAGTTGGCTAAGTACAAGAGAATAGTCACCAGTCAAAATTTAAACAAATCTTAAGAAAGTATGTACTTGATGTATACGCTTCCACTGTTTGTAGAAAGCTCATAAATGCAGGTCTTTACGTCGGCCTTAAAAAAAATAACTTTCGCCAAGGCAGGAAAAAGGATCCAATGGGCTTATAATGAAAACAATCACTTTAAAAATGACTTATGTAAGGTGAGAGAATAAATGTACAATTGTTTAGATGAAAGAACCCTACATATTTTTTACGACTTCCAGCGCATACTTTAAAGGACTCTATATCACTGAATTTCGACTTCTTATGACAACAGAAATTGAGTTTTCTATTGCATGTCTGCTTTTCTGATGAATCCGTGTTCTGCAGCCAGTATGTAAGCAGAGCCTCAACGGAGAAATTGTTTGAATTCTGTGTGGTTGAAAATGTCGAACATCTCGCTTCTATCATGGCGTGGAGCTCCAAGTCAGCATAAGCTACAGACGTGGATATTTAGTACAACAATGAGCCAATATCAGTACAGAACAGCTGTGCAATTTTTAGGCAAGATAGCACAGCCTTCATTAAAACAACGCAGGAATGTTATATTTGACTGGGAAAAATTGTGAAAATACATGAACCCAATTGAAAATGTATGGGCAAGTACAAAAAAATTAAGGAAAAGAAGAAAATAATCACAAAGGTGCAACTCCCAGAGGCTTATAAGAAATATATCAATGCAACGAAGAGATTAAGGGGGGACGTAGGTTAAAAATGGCGAATATTTCAATTTTTATTTCATAGTTAATTCCTAATACATTCAGCTTTATGTTCCCAAAGTTTCGTAACCTAATTCGATTTCTTTGTAGTCCAAATAAATTAAAAAGTTAGAACTTAGCATGCCACGACCAATTTTTCTGCTTGCGTGATTATCAGCTTTGATCCCTTGTTTCTCTGCGTTTCTAACAGACAAACACAGTTATAAATATTTAGAAGGTATGTTTCTTTAGTTTCTGATCAGGAAGAAAAAGCTGACTACAGTTATGGTGGATTATAGGCAGTATTTAAGTATGTAGATCACTCCCTAATTAAAACAATCAAACAAAATTTTCTTTTCTTGTTTTCTCAGTTTTATAATTTTTCACACTTATGTACCTTTTTCTTGGAAACTATTAGAGATATTACAATGAAATTTTGTACACACATTTTCAGTCCGCAATGGGTATTTTGGCGCAGCTAGCTTTCTTTTGATTTAGATTCTATAGGTATTGTGCTATGAAATACATAATAATTTGAAATTAAAAAACTCGCATACGTTGAAAAATACTTTAAAAATCATTGAAGGGAGATAGAGAAGAAAACTTCTACGCCAAAATATAGCATAATTATAATACTTTATGTACACTTGTTTTCAAGCAACTTCACCCGAGAAATACTAAGAAAAAGGTACATTTTTTTTTTGAGGTTTTGAAAATTCCAATGTAGTGTACTTTCTTTGTTTGTTGACAAAATTACTCATAAAATAGCACAGTCATAGAAGCTATCAAGACAATTAACTGTGCAGAATTTCATTGCTTTAAGACAAAAACTATGGCGATGGTAGAATTTCTGCCTACATCCCCCTACCCTTAAGGAAACATTTCCAGCGCTTATAGAAATTGAAATTTTTATCAAAGTGAAAGGCATGGGAACAAAGTATTACAAATAAAATAATTTCAAACCACATATTGGGAACTTAAAGAAAACAATATTGCTTGAGTCTAATAATTTTCACTCATCGGTAGTGGCTTCAGTACTAAGGTTTCAATCTGTCTGTAGATGCCAGAGTTCACGCACGTGCACGTGAGCTGTGTTTTGTTTAATAATTCAGCTAGTTCATTACATCTTCCATGTTTTCCGGTCCAGCATTTCCTGTTCCCGTCATTTCCTAATTATCTCTTTCAGGGTTGAAGGACCAAGCGATGGTGAATAAATAAATTGACTTTTATGTATGGACACCTTAACTGCTATGTTCTCAGAGTCCTGTTTAAATGGGGCGTGAAATACCTCTTAATTTTGCTCAGAGGGCTCTTTATCAGGCTTGAGGTTCTTTTAAACGTCTTTACTTTCCTTCCGAAGGAAGTCATAGTAAGGATTTTTTGTCCGAAAAACGTCATTATCCTCCATAGGGTTTGAACTCGCAGCTTTGGTAACCAGAGGCTAGTATGTTACCGCTAGACTGCGGAGGGTGACGGGAAATTAGCAAATACATTAGGCTAAAGCGGTAGTTTTTTTTCTAGTGTTTAACGCCCGCTTTTACTGCATAGGCACAGCAGGCGATGACAATGGAATGATGATGGAGCACCAGGGAATGCGATGACGGGGAAAACAGGAGAACTCGGAGAAAACCCGCCCGTGCGCCGCTTTGTCCAACAAAAATCCCACAAGCGGTAGTCTGGGAGAGCCGAGTAGCCTACCACTCGGCTACGGCTAAAATGATAGTAAAAGTTGTATATGCTGCCGCTATGAGATTGACATTGAAATTCGACTGTCTTTGTATGACCAGGAGTAAAACAAAAGCAGATGCGAAACAAAGGACGTCTTTCTGTTTGAGAATACATTAATTATTTTAAAAGTAAAAAAAAAAAAACAAGGAATAGCTCTGAAATGATAAACTCTTATAAAAAAAGGCATGTCATAAATTGATTGTTTTAACGAGATCTACATTTTCTGCATAGTAGGATTTTTGGCTGTCTCTTACGATTAACCAGTTATATAAAAGTCGCCCCGAATGAAGACGTATTCAGAGGCTATTTCCAGAAAAGTAAAGATATAAGTAGCATTTGCAGTGAAAATATTTAAAACGTATGATACTTTAATCGAAGTTCTTAGAGCCATTTCTGAGAAATTCAGAATTTTCGAAAATGTTCCATGTAAAGAGTAGTTAGGTTGGAAGGATTTTCCTGAAAATTTTGAATACCAACCTAATGAATTTTGAATATCAACAACAACTTAAATACCAAGTTTGGTATCTAACAGACTTTTCGTTTTGATTTATGCTGCACACACATGTGCGTGTGTGCAGGATGTGCTGTGGTAAGCATAGCTCACAAATGAAAGTACCGTTTAATACCAAAGCTGTTATTTAAGTTTATCATATTCCAAGGATGCGACATCAAGATCTTCAAGAAAGTTCCAGACCCCAAATTACTCTTTATATGGAAATGTTTTTGAAAATGATGACCTCTTCATTCAGGATAAATTTTGCACTGCTAAACCGTAAGGGTTAGACAGAAAGTCACCACACAAAAAGTGTAAATCTCGTTAAACACACACAATTTATGTAATTTTTCATTTTTAGGATTAAACGTTTCTGAGATCGCTCGTTATTGGTTTCAATTTTAAACTACTACTTAAAACTTTTCATTTCATCTCTCTTTTGTTTTTCTCTTGCCCGTGCAGAACGAAACCCGAATTTCAATTGCTTCAACATAGCGACCGGATTTTTAGAATAATGTACTGTGACAGTGTATTGTCATATTTCCCTTCAACTTAGTAGGGACCAATATAACCATTTATGCTAATATTTGTCCCAGTTACTAATGTATATAAAGGAATAGTCGTTTCTAACAATAGTTTGTAGAAACAGGTGTATGAATCGAGTACATCATATATTTGCTTTCTATACTATATCTGGGCATTCATCTCGAATCCGGGTCAGATTGGGATTGGCATATTAATGAGATTACAATAAATTAGGCACAAGTATTTACATGCTAAAGTTTTCGGTTTTAGTAGATAAGCAGTCATTGTTAAACATATATCACAGTCATAAAGGCGCCTAAATTATGGAACTTTTCTGTGAGGAAACCATCCTAACAAAAATATACATTATATTACATACATATATTACATTATATATATTTTTTCTAGCAGTAGAAAAATGTTCAATTATGTTAATTTATGGAGTCTCACCAAAGAAACATCGTAAACTACTTTTTATACAGTTCAACATTCCTATATTCTCATGAATTTTATTCTCAATTGCCTTTGTTATGTTAAAAAGAATCTTGAGGTTTACATGTGATGTACTACTGTTTACGATTATCCCAAACGGACAAATAATAACATCTATTTTACAAAATATAAATATAGTAAAACTCGAAAGGGGTTATGGAGTGCAGTCATTAAATTCGTTTAACTTTACCTTATGGTTTAAAAATCTTAAAATGAACAATTTTAAAAGACGTGTACGAATGTTTCTAGCAGCAAATCCTTTATATAACGTACGCAATTACTACCATTCCCAATGCTAAATTTAGTTATTTTGACGATTGCCTTAAGTGTAACACGTTTGCAGCAATAAAGATATCTAAAAAAAAAAATTAGGAGAAGTATTGTATTCACTCAATCATTTTATGTAGAGATTTCCCGGAATTGTGTTTTAAGGACCCCCAAATCAAACAATAGAACCAATTTACAGAAATAGATCAGAGTGTTTTAAAAACATATCTCAGAAAGGAGGAGTCGGTTAAAAACCAAACTTGGTATTAAGTTCAGCATCTTCAAAGAATATACCATGAATATTTTCAGCAAAATCTCCCAATCTGCACTTTATAGGGATAATGTTTTTAAAATTTTGTTTTCTCTATAATGCTATCGATTTTGATTGAAGCACCTACTAAGATATATGCATGACGATAAAATGTATGTTTTGAATTTTCTGGGAATAGTTTCGAAGCCCTCTTTGTTATGAATAACTTTTGCATAACTGGTAAACCGTATGAGACAGGTAAAAATCTTAGTAGGTACACAAAGAAATGTGTATCTCGTTAGAGCATACAATACATTTATATTAAATTATGTTTGTGGAGTAGGACATCTCAGAGGCATTTCTTCTTGGTTTCCTTTTAAAATACTTATAACTTATTCATATGGGAAGTCGGTATATTCTCTTGCCCATGCAAAGAGAACGGAATTTCAAAGTCATCACAAGGCAATTAAAAGATATTGCTATCGCATAAAGTTTACTCTATGGCCATGGATCCCTAATACGTGCACGGACGAGTGCAATAAGACATTTTCCACAAATATTTACTTGGATTAATATGAAATAGAATCAACAGTAAGAATAATTTGTACCGGAGTGACTAGAGAAAGTAATGTGAGTGCAAAAAATAATGATGTTTTTTTTAAATTAACTAGCTTTTGTGATCTAGTAAGTGTGAGCAGCTATAAAAACTCAAGCCTGGGAAACAACAAAAGCAGATCCAGAGCTATTATAACAAGCAGCTGCTATCTGTACATGATATAAACGGAGACTAGAATAGTCAGTCACATGGCATGTCATAATCTTTTATTCATATTTTCCTACATATTTTTATTATTATTATTATAACTAGAATTATTACTATTATTAATATTACTATTATTATAATTATCATTATTATTATCATTATTATTATCATTATTATTACTATTATTATTAATATTATTATTAGTAATATTATTATTACTATTATTATTACTATTATTATTACTATTATTAATATCATCATTATTATTATTATCATCATTATTATTATTATCATCATTATTATTGTTATTATTATTATTATTATTATTATTATTATTATTATTATTATTATTATTATTATTATTATTATTATTGGTGATGGTGGTGTAGCCTTCAAAATAAAATAACACTCATCCCGCATTTAATAATTTCCGTTATATAATTAATAAATAAACAAGATAAAATGTAACAAAGTATCGCATACTAATAAAAAAAATATACGTTGTAACCATTATATCTAGTACCCAACAATTGTATGTGGAATATACTAGGAATAAATAATAATAATAACAACAACAACAAATCATTGCAGCTAGTCACTTAAATTACGTTGCGTTGCCTGTCTCTGCACTACCAACATAGCAGCCGAGGTACTTAAGGCACGGCTTCAGTTCAAATTGGGTTGGCATCGTCCTCACTGGTCAATGTTTTAGCAAGTGAATAAGTTCGAAGTGGTCAAGTTAGCCTAAACGGTTGCTGATTTCCCTAAATACGTAAAGGTAAAATGTGGAAAAATACATATGTATTTCGTTTAAAACTCCAGGTTCTAATAATTACCTATAATTAAAGTGGGCATAGCCGTATGTGGAGAAAGAAGAGAAAGAAAGGAATTTCCGCACATTAGCAGAGCACTCACTCACTTCGTGAAAATATGGAGCAAAGAGCAAAGTTGCCCAAAAACCAGCGGACTAAGACCATTAAGTAGTATACAGAATGCAGAGCTCTGTAGACTTAGCATAGAAGTAATATTCCGAATAGGATAATTAAAGGATTATTAAAGGCTGGAGCTCAGCCAAGCGTCAAGCGTCAAGGACCCAGCCACTTCTAACGCTCTGCCTCTATGTGTTGTGTTCATACTAGCGGAAATGACGTCTGTCGGCAAGAATTCACAATGGCAGTCAACATTCAACCGCCTAGAAGTTTAATTACGGGGACAGAGTCATGATATTGTCTAATACCTGTGTATTATAAGAACTGAGATTGCCAATTCAGGCTATGAAAATCTTCCAAGTCAATATCATAGTAGGAATCATAGGCTATGGTGCTTGTATATGGGTAAATTGATTAAAAATAAATAAGAGTATAATCTTTTGAGATCCATTCGAAGGAAGTTCTTGTTGAGATGCACAGGAGCGATGAATACTACACTACATTGGCACGTCTAACTCTTCCGTCCATTTGGCCAATAGATCAATTGTAAGGCAACGTGCCGCAAATTCTTGGCTAAAGAGAAAAACTATGATAAATTAATTGAATTTATGGGGACTCCAGTGGGAGTAAAAGAGAGATACGTTAAACTATAATAAAGAAATGGTAGGACAAATGGGATATGTGTTCAGTAGAAGATGCATTAACAAGTTTTGTGTCAACATACAGGAGAGAATAGAATTGGAGCATTTAATATCAAAGGCATGACACATTTCTTATCGGGTCATGGTGCCTTCAAGACACACTTGAAAATCAACAGTGACGTCTACGGAATATGTGAGCTACCGTATACACCCGAATGTGTATTTTTTGAATGTTTGCAGTACCACAAAAGAAAGTAAACAATTAGGGGATATTTAAAGAAGTGGAGAGGACTGTAAAACGCTTCAACAGATGGCAGAAACAATCTCGAGATTAATTTATGAGGACGATTGAGAAAAGCTTTGGAGGCAGCTAAAGAAAAGGATTTAGCAATAAGATCAGAAAGAATATAACTGAGACAACAGCCCAGGAAGAATTCAGAGGACGGAGAGGACAGCAGTGAACAGCTTAGATTAGAGGATAGATTACCAGAAATATGGAATAGAAAAAATACTATTGAGTATCAACAGGAAGAGAAATTGCAGCTCGAAGACGGCGGTGAAGAATGCAGAAGATAGAGAATAACTCATCATCTAATGTCAAAGGAACCTTCAGCGAAGAGATAGTAGTACACGTCAAGAATGTCAGTGAATGGGCAAAAAGAAGCAGCTGGGAACTCGCTTCAATAATTACCAAATGGAGAAGTAGGAGTGGGATAGCAGAGGAGGACAAATGATAGGTTAAATAGAAAGGGCTTAATATAGGTTCTGTGTCAACATTTAGAAGTTTTAAATAATGTTTTCATATCTTTATTGTGATAGTTCATTGTCAAATCAGTAAATCTCATTTAGTAGCTTATAGTAGTTTTTTTTTTTAGATATATGACTCCGATGATAATGGTCAATGATACAATACGTGGATATTCTCTGATATAGAATCCAGATGTCAGGGTAAAAGTTAAGCAGATTCTATTTTTATTAATTTTAAATTTTTGTTCGTCTGTTATTTTGTGCAACGGTGCGGCGAAGAATTCCTCACCCACCGGCCACGTGTTCTTACATCTTATGTGTAAATGCTGCTTATATCAAAACCTTTAATTCATAAGACAATCTCTTTTGCATTTTTCGGAATTTTTATCATTTACAGTTACCTTGCCGGTACCTTTCAAGATATATGAAATTATTGTTGGTCTTTGCTATTCGTCACATTTGAATGTTACAGCACGTGAAATCTGCATACTCATACTCCTAACACCTTGTCTGCCTGTCCGTCTGTCTATCTGTCTGCCTGTACGTGTGTGTGTGTGGTATAAATCGTGTGTTTTAACGAGATTTTGAATTTGATTTGCTAAATTTTTCTCTGTCTCTTACAGTTTACCAGTTACACAAAGTCATCCCGAATGAAGAGATCTTCAAAGGCTATTCCCCAAAAATACAGGATATACGTTTTTGTTTTTCATGTAAATACCTTTACTATACAGCATTTTAATCAAAATCGTTAGAGAATTTTTGAGAAAAACAACATTTTTGAAATTTGTTCCATGTCAAAGGTGGGGTGGGAGATTTTCTTGAAAATTTCATGTCGCCTCCTTGGAAGATACTAAACTTAAGTATATACTTTGGTATGTATCGGAATTTTCGCTTTTGAGCTATTCTGCCGACACACAAACTTATACACACGATCCTTTTTCTAAAAATGCTTTTGTTTTTATTCAAACCATGTTCTCAAAACATGTTTTTTCCTGTAAAATCTCGGTATCGAGATTGTACATATGTGTTAGTGAACGTTAAAATAAACGGTGGTGAATTTACAGAACTGTTGTTATGAAAACGAATTCTTACTTTTAAAGAAGGCTTATTTAAACTTCGGGTCTGTGACGGGAACAGAAAAGTTTAGTTTCCTTTCAGACACCGCAGCGAGAGGAATAATTAATTCGTTTTAGTTTTTTTTTTTTCCTCCTGACTTTTGTTACTTTATATCGCACTCTGTGAAATATTCGTTATTCATAAAGGAATTGCAGACTAAATGTCCCAAGTGGCATTATATCTGGCATTTGATGAAAGCAGAGTGGAGAACTGGAAAGCGTCTTCTAAAGATCACAGCCTCTTGTTTCTCAGGTACTAGCTTCCTCACCCTCAGTTGTCTTCTGGAAGTATTCCTGGCTTTTGCACCTCGACGTAGTGAAGTGGGCAGCTTGCAGTCTGCTCACACTAATGGTGTTACATTTCAATATGAACATGGTTACAGTAAGTGTTTGCACAGTTTTAGTTTACTAAAGAAACCGCCAGGACAACTGCAGTTATGGTGCGTATAACTGGAATTTAGCTCGAGGGTTCAATTCCTGTAGACAGTTCACCATGACCATACGATTTTCGTAATTTTCCCTTGTCTGTAGTCAAATTATGATGTGACTTCTCCTTTACAACGATTTACTTTCCATCATTTCGCTCTCACCCCGCTTCCTTGTCATCTTTCAGGTCTACTTCTAGGTTTCGAGGCGTGTTTCAGTACCAGACAGATGGCGCGAATGCTTGCTCATAGGAAAGAGCATTCCCCGTGGCCACTACAGGACTACTTGTTCGATGGTTCATGTATTACCCTCAGAGGCAGCTTCAGCATTGGGACGGGTTTACGAGTCTGGAATTCTTGGCGTGTATCTGCCCCGTCTTCCTGCGTCCTGTTGCCTCCTGTGATTGCTTCACTTCATCCCTTACTCCTGGGGGATGATATGTATAATAGAGCTATGCAGGTCGTAGGACTCCAGTGCTCCCCTCAGTTGTATAACCCCTATCTGCGTTGTGTAAAAGTGGGTATAGGTTTTCCAATGTTATACAAAGGGACATTTTTGTTCCTTGTCTACAGTGGAACATTTACCATGTAATACATATCACTACCTTTTTTATTGGTACCCATTGATCAAGTTTCAATATTTTGCAGTTTTTATCTAAATTCTCAAATATTTATCACTAGAGCTCGGTCCGAGGTCACGAAGTTGTCGAATTGAGGCTCGGTGCACAGAATATAAATACGAAGCGTGCTGTCTACAGCCCGTTTCGAAATATATTGCACTATCCAGCAATGCTCACTCTTGGCCTCGTTCAGTTCCTGCTAGCAGATATAGCAGTGAACATGTCGAAAATACAAAAGTATGTGCGTTCGACGCTGAGCAAACTTCTGGATGATTCAAACATATTTTGATTGATAAGAGACCTTTCTTTTGATACTGAATGAATTTGGTTGTTTTATGTTCACTGTTTTTTCAAAGTTCTGCACATTATTATCCTGAATATTTTGTGTAAAGTTTTGTACTTTTATTGTGTTTTATATATTACTCACATTATGAAATAGGTATTTATTGTGCTACTTTATGAATTAGAGCGATAAATATAATGTCAAAACATGTAACAAGTTATTTTTGGCACAGATCATACCTCAACGCGTGCATGTTTACCCACAAACCCCTCTCCACTACACTCTCTTTATACCGCTACTGCTCTATGCGTTCGCAACAGTGTGCCCTTCGGAAACCAAAAATGAACTTCGTTTATCGTATGCTTCTCTACCGCAATTATAAGTATGTTTTAAAATTCACAGTTATGTTTAGGATTTACTCAGGAAAAATTATTTTACCTTTCATTCTGACAAGTTAGATTTTCCACATGATGTAGAATTCGTAGTTTTGAAAAACTAAAAGTACTATAATAACATTAAAAGTTAGTACACAGAAGTAGCATATACAGGATGAGTCTGTCCATCGACAAACTTCTGGGGCATTCCTGGTTGGAAATGCTGTTTCCGCGGCATGAAAAAAGATGTGTAATCTTGTCAACTGGCAGCGCGTTAACAAGCAGCTTTCATGATTTTAACACTTTAAAAATGTGGCAAGCACTATTTTTCAATTGTTGAACTTCATTTTCTCTGAGGTCTTTCTGAAATTTTGAACAGAAATGGCTATAAACCACATCACGAGGAGCACTTTGAAACAAAGTGATGTAAGAAGGATCAAAACCGAAAAGAAAAAAAAAAGGTATTTGAAGTAAACTCTGGTAATTAATAAACCGAGGTAATTGAGGATTTAAATCATCATATGTTGAAGCTTTAAATCTGTCTGAGAACAGAAACCAAACTATTGTAATTCACGTTTAAGCTTCAAAATATTTTTGGACTTAAAAGTTAATTATTTTGGTTTTTTTTTCAAACTACTGGTAAAATTTCAGTCATGGGTATTCCTATAAAGAACGCTGGCAAACTTGAAAGAAATTCTGTTTAGTATTCGCCTACCACGACACTTGACAAGTGTCGTAAGCAGCGCCTGGATTTTAATGACCTAAAATGTCTGAAAAAAGATTAACTAAAGTACTCTAAAATGTTAAATAATGACTTTATTTTTAAAATTTTGGTGTGCTACATTTACATAATTTTCTCCAGCTGTTCCATATACAAACTATTCTTACAAAAGATTATACTTTTATCTACATCATGCTAATCGAGATAAACGTTAGCAGAATTGGCATTATTACTTGCTTCCTTGTAAGTAGAAGAGAAATAATGAAATGCACTAGGCTAAGGTTCGCTTTGTATGCTCCCGTTTGAGAAACGTTAAATAGTTAAAATTTAAAACAATAACAAGGAATATCTCAGAAACGGTCAATTCTACAAGATAAAAATATATGACATAAATTATGTGTTTTAACGAGGTCCACATTTTTGTGTTTTGAGTTTTTGTTTGCTTCTTACGGTTTAGCCGTCAGGCAAAATCTTACAAAACTCACCAGAATAGAGTTATTCAGAATCGATTCCCAAAAAAATTAAAAATATGCGTTTTATTTTTCATGTAAATATCTATAATATACGGTATTTTATTCAAAATCTTTAGTGTCATTTTTGAGAAAATCAATTTTTTTTAACCATGTAGAGGGTAGTTGGGGGTTTCTTGAAAATCTTCGTGTTGCATCCTTTGAAGATACTTAAGTTTAATACCTAGTTTGGAAGTTAACGGACTTTTCGTTTTTGAGCTATACTGTCCACAGACAGACAAATACACATGCATAGGGAACTTTTTGAAAAATGCTTTACTGGGACTCAGGGGACCTCAAAACATATATTTCCGTCGAATATTAACAAAGAAGCTTGGGTAGAATACAACACCTTCTCTATGCACTACGTACGAGTGCATTGTGCATACGGACTCTAGAAAGAAAAACCAAACAAACAAATCTTTAAATCAGTCAATGTGTATTTGATGTGAAAGATTAAGAAAGTGTTTACGGTATACTAGTGTCAGCTTTATTATGATATAAATTAAAGTAAGTACTTTTCTGTTATTTCTTTTCTTTTTGAGAGAGAGAGACAGAGAAACCTTGTGTGTTTAAATCAATAAAAAAATTGCTATTGTTAATTAGGTTTATAGAAGTATTCCGCGGGGATGCGATTTTTACATATATGTTATTTTCAGATGGATTCTGACACGAAGTCAGAAAATGTGTATGTATATGGAAAGCAGGTGTATCAGAAGGCTGTAAACATTATTGCTGCATTATGCTACTTCGTTAACGGCGAAAGAAAATCTTCAAAAACAACAATTGTCCAACAATGGAAAAATTAAAAAAAAAAATCTTATTGCAGGCTATATTCCAGAAGCGGAACTTCTCAGGAAATGTTTCATGATAAAGCATTGAAACGAGCGATTAACTTTACGGAAATACAAGAGGAACCTTTTTGTAAGAAAGAGCTTTTTGAGAAAAAAATTGATTGTGCTTTTTCCCGCAAATTAAAAGAACAATGCGAAAATGAAACTTTCGTAAATTCAAGTTCCATTGTGGAACAGTTGACAACTGAAGCAGTTGAACAGTGCGAAAATAAAAGGTTTAATTGTTGGCACAAAATTGAAATCCAGTGTGTTTATAAAGTGCAAAGGTTTTATTCAGTGATTTGTTTGTCGAATTTGAAATTTAGGGTAACAGCAATAATTTTCGAAATTATGCACTCTGGAGGAATGCAATAATTTTATACTGTCAATGTAAAGCTGACAGCAAGTCATAAATGTTATATTGCATTTCAGGAGAGCAATCAGAAAGTCCAGCAGCTACTTTTCTTTCAGAGACGAGAAAATTTTCGCTCCTGTAAAAATAGTTTTTGTATGTATAATTACACCCAACGACAGAACAATTATTGCTAGAATCACAATCACTAATTTCCACCATCTCAACGAAGACATTCTTCTTTTACGAACGCATATGCACTGTATATGACTCCAGGAAGAAAATGCACGGCGTTGCCACCAGAGTGTACCACTTGCAACTTGCACGGAACCTTTAACAAAAACGCTTTGTGTCCTTGCCGAGATCTCTCGGTGGTTTAGAGACTGATATTTACATTTCTTCTAACAGCCTAGTGGTATAGATCAGGCCTGTGGGCGTTAATTTACGCTGACTGGAGCATAACATACTTAATTTACCTGTTCTATGTATTGCTAAGATTACACAGTGTTAACTCAAACGTAAATACAATCTATGTTTGACGTCAGAACCTGCGTTAAATCCTGTAATATATCTGAAAGCAAACGTTTGGAGAGATGTTACAAACGGGAATTACTAACATATCGTTACTTAAATGTTATGTAACATACCTAGAATTTCGAATTTTATCACGGACTGTTCCTTAAAGGCCGGTGTTTGTTCTAATGTCTGGAGATTATCACTTTGATGAATTTCTGGAATTTTCAATATGAGTATACCACCGACATTCCAGCCTCCAGATGTGGTATGTTGCAACCAATAATCAGGGACACTGTTAACCAAGGTATGCCGATATGATTCTAACAATAAGAAAATGTCGATATATCGTGTAATCGATATACATACTTGGTTGCTTGTGACAGCAGTTTCGAGGAACACACAATACTTGAAACACACTTGGAACTATACCTCACGGAAACTACTGTCAGCTTTTACTTTCTCTACTACGTGCTTAATAGGAAGAAGTGTTTCATTGCACCAAAAAGAAATTAATATGTTCCACTACCACCAATTTCTTTACCTGTTCCACAAATAAACTTCTTAAGATTATTCTACCTTCTGGTCCATGGTAATCGAGATAACCATTAGCAGAGTGGTCTTAATACTTAGCTCCTCACAAGTAGAAGGGAACTAACGGAATACACTATGCTAAATTGATAGTCAAATATTTTAGAAACTGTCGCTATGTGATTGTCATTCAAATTACTTATTTGCATAGCCAGGAGTAAAACAAAAAAGGCACGGACGACTCACTGTTTGAGAAAAATGTAAATATTTTAAACTTGAATCTAATAACAAGGAATATTTCGGAAACGGTTAGCTTTACAACAAAAATGTAAAGGACATAAATTGTGTGTTTTGACGATATCTACACATTTGTGTAGTAACAAAGTTTTGTTTTTCTCTCTCTCCCTCCCTTGCTTGCAGTTTAACAGTTGTGCAAAAATAATTTAGAATGAAGAGGAATTCAGGGGTTATTCCAAGTAAATTCAAGACATACATACTTGTCTGTAATGTAAATATATTTAATATAGGTTGTTTTAATCTAGCATTAGAGCATTTTTGAGAAAATCAAAAAATTCAAAAACTTTCCGTTTAAGGCTAATTTGGGGTGGGGGATTTTCTTGAAAATCTTCTTATTGCACTCCTTTCACCAAGTTTAGTATTTAACACACATTTCGGTTTTGAGTTTTGCTGTCTACACACAAACACACACCCATAAGCACACACAACACACACATTGGCCTTTTTCTAGAAATGTTTTTTATAATCAGGGTGTCTCAAACATATTTCTGGTGAAATAGGATAACAGCTCTATCTACCAATTGTACATACGTGCTAGGGCAAATAAAATTACATATCGTGAATTCACTATAAATACATGTCCAAAGGCTACCTGAATCGAAAACAAAAATTATTTTAGAGAAAGATCCATAAGTACGTGTTGAGGCAATACTATGAGACCCGGAGGCAAATATTATACAAACGCAAACCAAAATAATCGAAGAACCGATACTCAAATTATTTATAGAAGACATAATTCAGAATATTTATGTTCCTAACTGAGAAAGAAATATTGGGAAGAAATATCTCTCAGAAGATACGCTTGTTGGGTCACCTAATGGGTTTTCCACAGTCTTAAGAACTCTAAGAGCAGTAGCACTTGCAAAGCTGAGTTAAACAAACCAGACAATTACGGGAAAAAAACAAGTCGTCCCGACTCATTCAAGCGTGCAGAAGATGCTCTTTAATGGAATAAGGAACAGAGCTCGGTTTTGGGTTCCGAAGCGCACACTGATACGAACACACAGAGCAGCAGCGGTATAAAGAGAGGATAGTGGGGAGGGGTTTGAGGCATAAACATGCACACACTTAAGTATAATCTGTTCCAAAAGTAGCTCATTACATGTATTGACATTATATGTATCGTTCTAATTCCTAAAGTAAGACACTAAAACAATTGTTTCATAATAGGATTAGTAAATAAAAACGCTTTGTGCTTTTCAAATAAAGGTATGAAACTTTATACAAAAACTTCACGATAATCGTGTTAAGAGCTCTGGAAAGACAATGAAAATAAATCAACCGAACTCACTCAGAATTCATTCCAATGAATTACAAGGCACATATTTGCTATATCGAAAGAAAAGGCTCTCCTCCTGTTACTGAAAATATGTATATGTTTGAATCATCCACAAGTTTGTTCAATATCGAACGCCTGTCCTTTCGCTCGTATTTTCGACATTTTTTCAATCTGCGCTCTCTTTCTGTGTTTACTGGTCTATTTACTAGATGTCGGTCCCTATGGCCGCGCTCGCTAAGTGCCGAGCTTTGGTGCTTCGTGGCGCAGGGGATCGCGTGTTCTAGTCCCGCCTTGGGCATTGGCGCTTATAAGGGATAATTATAAAGAAGGAAATGGGGTAAATAAAAAGAAAAAAACCTAGCAGGAACTGAACAAGGCCAGGCACAGTGCAACGCGTTTCGAAACGGGCTGTAGAGACCACGCCTACTTCATCACGGTTGTGAGAACACGCAATCCTCGTGCCTCGAAAGGAGTCATATCTGTGATATGTTATATTGTAATACCTAGTGGGAAAACAGGAGTACCTGGAGTATTAAGAAAACGGTTCAATCAGGCTACCCGTTGGGAGACATAATAAGTTGATGTATTAAGATAATTTTCTCGCGGAACTTGTAATCGTGGTGTTGGTACAGTCACGCCATGGGGAGTAGAAGGGAAATATTTAGTGTGCTTAATAGATAAACGGTCTTATCTGGGGAAGAAATCATTTTGTTTCATTTCCTCGTCATGGTCACCGTAAGAAACCATGACCCTCATCATTGTGCTTAAGATCCTCTATTCCGAACTGAGCCAGCCGGCTTTCCTCTCAACTCCTGAACGCAACTACCATCCTCACCGCGTCAGTGTGTGGGCGCGCGCGTGCATATGTGTGTGATTCTCCTAACGTAAAAGGTAGCAGTCCGATAATCTGTGAGCTTGGTTTTTATTATATGTGTGTTAATTACTCTTTTTAAAGTTTTTTTAAAGGTAGAATGAGCTGGAAAATGCAGTGTCGTGCGCGGGGTTTCAGTACGGATATCCCGCTTTCGTGCAATTGCCCTTTACCATAGAGCTAACATAACAACGTGACAGCAGAACATTAAATCCCCAATCTAATCGAGTATTTTCCTCAGGTAGTGCACTACGCGTCCCATTTCATAGATAACAATCTCAATGGCGACTTACAAATTAGTAAGCTTCTTTAATTCCCGGGAACACAAAGTTCGAATTTACAATGGGGAATTTAATATCCTACGGGTATGTTGTGGTGGTAATTGAATGGTTAAGGGCAAGCACACGGGAAACTGGAGTTCCGCGTTCAAATCCTGGGTATGACATTTAATTTTACAGCTAGCTCTATCCTGAAAACCAAACTTGGTGTTTAAGTTCGGTGTCTTCCGAAGATATGGCACGAATATTTTTAAGAAAATTCCCTCCACACCAAACTATCCTTCACATTAAACACATTATGAAGTTGTATTACTTTCCGCAAGGTCTAACGATTCTTGTTAAAATATCTATTATATGTTGAAGATGTTTTCATGGAAAATAAAACCAATATCTTGAATTTTTTGGGAGTAGCGTGCACTTCATTCGGAAGGAATTGTGTATAGTTTAATATAACTGGTGGATTACGCCCGTTAATGTGAGGTTCCGCTTGATGACCGTTATCTGGTGCGGAATCAGCAATTAGTGACTGCACACAGGCACCCACACCTACTCCAAGCAGAGTCCCGACGCAGCTATCTCTGCATATAAGGTATAGCTACCATTGGACAAATACTAATGAGGTCGCTGATGACTTTCCTCATTTCTTCTCAAACAATTGCAACAGTGGGGTCGAAGTGCAGCTGTCTCATAACAGGTACGCGACCATTGGTTACAAGAGGAGAGCCATATTCTGGGAGCGCCATTGGACAAACACTAAATAAGTCACTGATTCCTACTGTCTTTTCTCACGACTTCTCAAACGATAGCAATAGTGGAGTCAAAGCGCAGCTGTCTCATAACCGGTACGCGACCATTGGTTACAAGAGGAGAGCCATATTCTGGGAGCGCCATTGGACAAACACTAAATAAGTCACTGATTCCTACTGTCTTTCCTCACGACTTCTCAAACGATAGCAATAGTGGAGTCAAAGTGCAGCGCCACCATTGGTTACAAGAGAAATGCCATTGGACAAACGCTAAGTCAGGGGTGTCTTAAAAAAGTTTCCGCAGTACCCTGGGATGCTTGTGGCTGTGGTTAAAATGGGAGCCGAGCTCTGGAGGAGGAGCATAATTTATATTTAAATAATACTGTGGGAACTGTTTGCTTCAAGTCAATGCTGTCTGGTTATGCTTATTTTTTTACAGTGTTTAACGCTCGCTTTTACTACATATGGCACCGCAGGCGAAGGATAAGCTTGTGAAATGAAGCCAATACGTTAATCATTGAAAAGAGGTCGTTTTAGTTGAGGACATATTCCTTAATTATGATAAAATTTCAGAAAATGTAAAACAAATCTTGAACGCTTTGCACACTCCACATGTCTTCATCGTGATTCTGCGTGAGATTTAATTACTAAATTCCAGATTCCGTGAAACAGAATGATGCTTCGAAAAACGTTAGGTGTATACTTTTAACAGGCTAAATTGGACAAAATGTCGGAGGTAATGTTAAGGAGCCTCACTAAATGATGGCAAGAATTAGCACAGGAAACAGCTGTTTCTGCGCAGGTAGGACATAGAACCGTTAGTAAGGAAATGAAACTACATACCTATAAATGTACAGTTGTTCCGAAATAAAAATGATGAATTAAAGGAAATCACAAATTTACCGGACAAACCCTCACGAAATGTCCGAACTGAGGGCAAAATAGTCGAACTCTGCTCCATTTCCGACAATAACTAGCGCGATCCGTTACCAACCGAACCCGCCGGTCCCCATGGCCGCGCTCGCCAAGGCGTCCGGCTTTGGTGCTTCGTAGCGCTGGGGATCGTGGGTTCGAGTCCCGCCTTGGGCATGGGTGTTATATGTTTGTGTTTATGTGTGTGTTGTAAAAGTAAGGAAACAGCAATCCAGTAATAATACAGAAAAACAAGGTTAAAGAAAAAAAGGTAAATAAAAGTAGGGTATACAGTGCCGGAGTCCCGATCAGACTCCGGTACCGCATTTAAAAAAAAGAGATAAAAAGAACAAAAAAAAAACTGTGATGATTGAGCGTACTAGCGCGCACCTCACTGCGGAGACACATTTGAAACACCCGTTTTAACCGAGAGTGTGGATGTGTGCATAAATTTAATGACTTTAGAGGTTAATAAGCGACACCTAAATGTAATATAAAAGGGACATCAAAGCGCCGTAACGAAAACCATGCAACTATAACAGCATATAGTGGTTCATTGCAATTTTGTTAGGTTGCCATTATATTAAATGACAATAATACTCACAAGTAATAGTAATCAGAAAATAATAACCATAATAAAAAGCATCGTAATAAAATAATTTATTGGTATTATTGCTATTAATAGCAGCAGCAGCAGCACCGTTATTCGCGTATCGAATTCGCAAGTGAACAAGAGTAGTATAACAAAGCTCACGCACGTTAGTACACTCTTCCCCACCGACCTAAGTTAACTTGAAATTGCCCCGTTTAGTTCATCTCTTTTAACACAGAAGGTGCGCTCGTGAAATATGGCGCTGTTGGGTCAGCTGGTATTCTAGTTGTGCAGAACAGGTTTCACGGCTACTCACACTGAAGATTCGCGCTTCAGGCTGAGCTGCCCCAAAACCTGCTATTCTGCTCTTATGCTGATCACTAGAGGGTGGAACCGAGTGACATTTTTCTGCGAAACGGTTCACAAAAAACGGTCACCCGGAGTCGCCCTCTATTGATCGCCTCTATCAGTGGTAATATTAGTATGAAGTAGAGAACAGGAGTCTAATGACAACCAAACTTGTAATACAACATTAGGGAATTTTTAGTAGCAATTGTGGCTAGTGCTGAACAGTTCTGTATAGTTATATGTATTTTCGCGAGGTGGAACTAGCGCTGAATCTTTTATTGTTGCTATTTCAAATGTCCTCTTTGTAGCATAAGTCATTACCAAAATATCCGTTAGTGGTTTGAATTGACCATTACTTCATCATAATTTTAAAGTTCTGCAACTTTCAGTTTTATCTTGTGATTGAAAGGCAAAAATGTGAAATTTTAGGTTCAGCATATAGCGTCAAGTTCTTAAATATTTGGCTATCGCTTTTCTCTTTCCATCTATAATGAATTGTGTAATTTAGCTGTTTCTTCAAATGTTTAGTTCGATTATGAAGCTCGATAGATAAAAAATAAGCTTCGTAAGAATAATTTGTATACACACTAATAAATAATATATGTAGAGATTATCTTGACAATATAACGCATCGGATTTTTAAAAGTAGAAATGCATCTACCGTTTTGTACTACGAATTCGCTATCGCTTCAGAGGAAAAATATTAATTCTACATATTTTGTAGCACAGAGATTAACTTTAAGCTCACCTTTAAAGAAACTTTGTTATACACACCCGTACTACCGTTAAATGTGGTAGTTTCTGTGTTCTCAAAGTGTATGCTTATGTTTTTAAATATGCGAGAGTTTGTTTTCTGTAACCCCCCCCCTCTCTCTCTCTCTCTCTCTCTCTCTCTCTCTCTCGTCATATCTAGTGTAAATTACCGGGTTTCTTAGAGAGTTAAATAAAGTATCTGAGTGTTATTGTGAATTTAATGTGCTGTTAATGATTTTTAAAAATGTAATTTTTTATGGCTTTTAAAGAAGACTCAGAGTGAAATTTTAAATTTCTATATTCTTGTATATATGTTTTTGAAAACGTAATTGGATTGTATTGATGTTTTACTAACACGAATAAAAATTTTAATTTAAACTTGAAAAGTGCTTTGCAAACTATACATTATTTCATAAATTATATTGTGTAAATATATTGCATAATCAAAATATTCCATATGCCTCAAAATTTTAGAAAATTGGTTTGTTTTCTTTGAGTAGGAGCTTTGAACCACACACAAAATTTTATGAGTTGATATTTCATAACATTTATTACTTAACTGTGGTCATTTTTAAAATGTCAGAAGTTTCAATCTCTAAAGTTAATCATTTTGTCATAAAAAGCATGTTTTAACAAATTGATATTTGTGCTAGAATAATTGTGTCGCGTGGAATATTACTATAGACACTTCTAGTTGCTAAGAATTAGATTATTCGATCTTTAAGTGGCTGTAGTGTCCGAGTCGTGTGTGAATATTTAAATGTTGACACTCCATGCATGCCATTTGCTAAGCGATTTTCGAATTTGTGATTGGTTGTAGTCAAAATTTCGCTCCCAGAGTCCCTTAATCAAAAGATGGTACTATTAAGAAAATAATCGTATATTACTTTATAAAGCTATTGAATAAAGGATCAGAGCTCTTGTATATTCTTTAAGAGTTTCACACAGATATTTTAAATAATCGTAGTTTGAGATAATGGGTCAGGAAATTGAGATTTGATACTGGCGGGATGGAGCTTTCAATCTGCCTTAAGGTGATACATCTGTGAAATTTTACCAAAAACTGTGAAGGTTTAAAAAAGTATGTTTTTTAATAATAAAATAACTTTAATTGTAAACTTTAAGAAAATATATCGTTTTTTTTTCCATTAGGCGCATTTAACTACCAACTAACTGAAGCTTGCTGCTCCCCATGGCCGCGCTCGTTAAAGTGCCTCGCTTTGGTGCTTCATGGCGCAGGAGATCGTGGGTTAGAATCCCGCCTTGGGCATGAGCAAAACTATAATTAAATAAGAAACAAGGAAGAGTTGGCAAAATGGGATAAAAGAGAGAGGAAAAAGGTATAAAGCTTCGGAGACCTGACAAGATTCCGGAACTGTATTAAAAAATAAAAAAATAAAAAAAAAAAAAAAAAAAAAAAATAAAAAAAAAAAGCTTTAATTGTGCAGGTATATACTTATTAACAGGTAGGCCCAACATCAAGCCATGTTTTCTGGTACATATTTTTCAAATACTCTACCATACTCAAAATGTTGCACACTATGCAATGTTTTACTAGTTTCTTTGTTTTTTACTGTCTCTAAAAATACATTAAAGAAAATGTTCATATATTTTTCCGAAATAATGCTCCAATTTTGTGAAATATGTTGTATTTTTAAAATAATTTGGGAACAGTATGAAAACTAAACATTTTTTCTTTAATAATGTTGGTTAATATAAAAAATATAATATAACTGTGTTTGTAAACTCATTCACCGAAAACCTTGATTTTTATGTGAATATGCTAAAATGCATAGCGTTACTCGGTTTAGTAGAGCAATGAATTTAGACAATAACAAATTATTATTTATATAACCATGCAGGCTATAATTTTGATACCTGGCAAAAATATCACTATTATTATATATAATACTTGGTATAAATGTCAATAAGAGTTTTGTACACTGTGGATTTTCCATAAGACAATACATAGTCATCTGCTGTAAGTTGTGCGGAAACGAAGTGAAATAAACGTAGGAAAAGAATGGAGTAATCAGAGGTCGGAGTTCCCGTTTCTTTTGATACCAGACAAGAGGGAACAAAACAAATGCTAGCAGCATTTTCGTTAATGAAGAAAAATCGTGCCCCACGAAAAGGGGAAGCCAACAAGAGCAAGCTAGAAAATTAGAGAATTTGGGTTAAATCCTGGGAACAGTGGAGTGCAGTAAATGCCATTTTTATTTCCAATAATTATCTGTAATTCTGATTATTTTAGGTTAGGTATTGCATTGTTTATTTGAGTTTATGTTGATTATCAAGCAGTTATGTATAGTCGAAAGCAAAAACTCGTACTTAAGCTTTTGGTTCCCAGTAGTGCTTTTTTCTTTATTATTATTGGCATAATCCCCTTATCAGTTGTCACACCTAGCCGATTTCTTATTGGACTGAAGAAAATGCGTCGAAGGGTGGGAAACTGAAGCATTTTGCCTTAGTGACTCGTGAAACCCACGCCAAATGTTTCCGTCTCTCATTGGTTGTATGTAAAAATGCAACGAAACCTTAACCAAGGAACAGAGATCGTTTCTGATTCAGGAACGAAGGGAAGGGTGAGGATGTAAGAGAAATGCAGTGGTTGGATGAAATTTTGTACAGTGTTAGATAAAATTTCCTTATCTTCTTTATTATATATATATATATATATATATATATATATCATTTAAATAGAATAAATACATGCGCAACAAACCAAAAATGAACTAAAGGAAGAAATACCACGATAAGTCTGTTATTGCAGACAAAAGTAAAGTAATTTGTAAGGAATTGAGAAATACAGAAATGAATCACAAAATAAACAGCATTTAAAAAGACGCGTTTTCGCATTACTTGAAAGGGTTTGCAACGTCCTTTATAGCTTTCTTCATATGCATTTACCTGCAAAACGTTGGTAATAAAATGTATTTAGGATAATCTTAATTCCGAAGTGATTATGGAAAGGTAGAAGCAGAACAAAATGTTCAGTGCCATAGTTGAGACGCGTGGAATTTCTCTGCCATCTGAACTACTAGTTCCGTGTTCGTCTCTCATGAAAATTCCCATGTGACCCGAATTTTTTCAGAGTAAACAAGACGCTATTCAACGTCTCTTTAGATAACATACCCCAATATCTACCTTCATATTTTTACATTCTAATTCTACCCTTACTTCCTGCGGAAGAACAGTTAATAAACCTGTATTGATTACGTTTCCTTAACGAATCAAAAACAGTCTTGGACCCTAGCCCCTGGTGCACACCCGCCATTGCAAAAAAGAGTGTGCCAGTCAACTTGGCTAGACCCAGGTGGAGCCACGAATGTTGGAGGAGCTGCTTAACAAATCTTACCAACTTAACACAGAGCCATTATATCGGAGCTTTTTTATGCTCATGACTGTACGTGAAATTCTTTATTACCGAGCAATCGGAGAACATTACCGCTAAACAAATACATGTTCGATGCTATGAATTAATCATTTCTTTACGGTATCAATTCACACAGTTTTAAATCCTGTTTTGATGTAAGCTATGCATTATGTGATACCACTGTAATATAACTCCTAACTGCATGGGCAGTTTTGAAACGTAAAGCTTTCTCTTGCTTACAGAAAAACTCACAAGCTTATATTGGATTCGGCTCGTGCGGTATTACATGAGTACGTAATAGGCTAAATATTGTTCACAATTACAAAGTTTTAAATGTTAATTCCTGTAAAAGTCGCAAACATCCATACAAAATTAATGTTTACACATCCACAAATTTGGGATTAAGGTACTAGATTAAAGTTTACTATTATCAGTCCTTTTATTTTTGCGACCTCCCCCCCCTCTCTCTCTCTCTCGCTCTCTGTCTCTCCTCTTCTCTATCTCATGACTAGAGGGCGGATCCAGGTGGCTGTTTTCTGTGAGGTTGACTTACCTTGTACTGTAGTCTGTGTGTGTTGAAGGGGAGAAGGTGAGTCCCGATGCCAACAACAGGCATCTGCCTGCCTGCCTGCCTGCCTGCCTGAGTGCTCGTACAGGTTGTATCAAACAAATGTGTACACTTTACTGTACTTGACGACTGTTAATGTATTTATTCCATTATTGAACACTACATTTTACGTAGAGGTACAGTAAATAATACATAGTCAATACATTGCAGGGGACAACAAGGTATATTCAGAGATTGTCGAAAGCGAATGCTCTACATCTCTCACTTAAACAAAAGGAATATCGTGAGAAACATCACAACACGTAATATATTTATACACTTTTTGATTTATAAAGGTCGGTTTATTTTTGCAGCAAGGCATCTCGCACAGCATAAAAACAGTATTTTTTTTTCCAACACATTCTGAAGTTTATCGTTCGCTTTTTTCCTAACTTCTCGTCTTTTACTTCCTTGATGTTTGCATATACTTCTTCTACTATGTGGTATAAACATAAAACATAAAAGAAATGAACGATAAACTTCAGAATGAGTAAGAAAGGTATGCTGGTTTTTCAATAATATGTGCCATGCGAGATGTCTTACACAAAAATAAACCGATCCTTCCAGATCAAAAAGTGTAAGAAATATATCAGGCATTGACATAATGCATTATTCGTATGCACTTGTTGTTACGTCTTGCGATGTCGAAAGCAATTTCTCATTATATATCTTTAGTTTAAGTGAGAAACGTAGAACATTCACTTTCGACAATCTCCGCATATCCCTTATTGTCTACTGCAATGCATTGCCTATGTTGTATTCACTTACCTATATGTAAAATGTAATGTTAATGGAATAAACACATTAACAGTTGTCAAGTATTGTATAGTGCACGCATTCTTTTGATACAACATGTAGCAGGCAGGCAGGCAGGCAGGTGCCTGTTGTTGACATCAGGACTCACCCTCTCTCCTTTTTTTTTTTTTTTTTTTTGTTGATGATGGGGGAAAAGGCAGCTAACGCCCTAACCCCAGGCAAGCCTGGGAGTGTGAGACTCCCCACCCTGGACTCGAACCAGGGTGGCACTACTCACAAAAAAACCCCACCGGAAGTAGGAGGCCCATGCCTCTCTGGTGCAGTACCGCATTAAGCACCTGCGAATTTCTGGTGATTGTGATTGCTGCCTGCCAGTGGCAGTAACAGCGAGTGATAGTGAATTTAGCCAGTGGACACACATGACTTGCGCCCTGAGTGCCCCTCTGGAGAAGTGGTTGGTGAAGATGAATGGTGATTTACGGTGAGTTTACTCAGTGTTCTGAGTGGATCTGCTGGTGTTTTCGGAGTTGTCGTGGTTGCTGGGACCTGTATAAACCGCTTGCTGATATTGGAGTTTTGTATAGCGGGTTGTTGTATGGAAACTGGTCGGCGGAATGGTGTTGCTGATTTGGGTGGTCCTGCTGTAGCTGCACTTGGACACTGGCTATCCGGTTGGACAGCTCAGCGGTGGAGGACTGCAGAGTGGAGATGGCGGCGGTGGTGGCAGCTTGCAGGTCTAGTAGCTTCCTGGAGATGACGCTGGTGAAGGCCTCTTCTAACGCAGCTAAGCGAGCGCCGATATTCAGGATCTCCGCATGAAGGTCCTGAATGGCATCCCGCGTCGCTGTGTCAATAGAAGCTGGAGGTGGTGTGGCGTCTGTGTGTTGGGTCTGCGGTGATTGTACTGGCTGCGGAGTGGTGCGCCCGTCCCTCGGGTAAAGGGGACACTGGGCCTGGCCAGTAAAGTGTCCTGTGCCACGGCAGGTGGCACAGAACCGGCGGCGACGGCGAAGATTGTGCTCAGTGCACTCAGCGGTGGTGTTGGCGGAGCCACAGTAGTGGCACCGCGGCGTCGCGGAGCAGTAGTCGGCGTTATGCCCGAAGGCACAACAGCGACGGCAGGGCCGGTTACGTTCCGTCTTGCTAGCCTCGACAACCAGGAGTTGCCCTAACAAGGGCAACCCTGACGCCAAGGCAGCGTCGAGGCCCGAACTATCCTGAATTTCCAGCCTCACAAGTGGTGTAGGTCCCCGGTTGCAAATTATCCTTGTGGCCCTCAAACAAGAAGGCCACTTGGATTTCGCTGCGGCGAGGAGGTGCCGGGTGGAAAGGTCCCTAGGGACCCCCCGTACCACGGCACTGAACCGGGGCGGCGGCGACCTGGAGCTGGGCGGCGGTGGTTGCGGTGATGGCGGCAACTGCGGCAGCAGTTGCGGCGAGGGTGTGGTGGCGGCCGGCGGCGAAGCAGGGCTTGCCGGGACCGGTAGCAACGGAGAATCTGCCTCCTCGGCGGCTGCCGAGGAAGAGGTGACGGGTGCTGCCTTAGCAGCGGCGAGTCTGCGCAGTCTCTTCTTGGCCATCTTGATGAGTCGAAGAAGATCAACACATACAGACTACAGTGCAAGGTAACTCAACCTCATAGAAAACAGTCATCCAGATCCGCCCTCTAGTGATGACAGTTGGAGTGATCTATAAAACAGTAGCTATGAACCCATCAATACGCTATGTGGGAAAATGTTTTATGATACGTTCCAGAGATATTATTCAGCAAGTATTTAAAACAAATATTTATCTCAATAATTTACATGTTACCATACACCGTATAAAACAACAGCTTGTCGAACTGTTACCATGCCGAAAAATAGTAGTTTAGCGTCCTCTAGGCCCCTGAAGTCGTCTTGTAAACTTTTAGCGGCGAAACAAACAAAATCCAAATTATAGTTACCAATCATATCAACTTTCACGTGTTTCAAACAAAATACTTGATCAAAGCAAGAAATATAAGCCAACGTTGTTTTTTATGTTAAACGAAAGCTTTATCAGCATTTCTCGCACTTTGTACCACTCTTTAGGTAAATGGTACACATATGATTTTCATATTGCTGTCGAGATTTTGCTAGCAGCAGCTTTGGTTCAATCTTTCTGATTCAAATTGAAATTTTCTCTGGTTTTTCAGCTAAATCTTCAATCACAAACATGTTGTTAGAAAGGAACGTTCAGAGTAAGCACACTGCCATCTATATCCACATCTTCTTGCGGCCAACACTTCACTTGGAGGCGTTCGTACGGTTCATAGCGTAGGATTAGGCAGCTGTTAGAATATATCAACAAAGGGAATATGTATTGTGTGTTTATATGGTGCTTACACTGGGTCTTCAGATTTATTCGGACTTTATCGTCAGTGGGTTTAAATGCATGGCATCATTATAAGCTCAGCGAGCGTCTGTCTCAAAGGGCATGCATTGCACACTTTGTTAACAGGTTGGTGTATTGGGCAGTACAGTAATGTTTTTCACCAGGCATTTTGTTCAATTCTTTAGTTGTTGTGTGTTTTTCTTAATTTATTCTGTGTAGGTCAGTTTTCATTTACTGCTGTAAAGAGTATGAACAAGCGTTTATTGTAATGGGGAAGTTGTGCCATTAAGCCTTCTACGTTACCATAACCGTCCAATGTGGCGGCACCGTGGCATAGCGGTTAGACCACTCAAATCTCACGGTGGCCCGGGTTCGATCTCAGGTGACCACATATGGAAATTGTGGTGCATAAAGCGGCGCTGGGTGGGTTTTCTCCGGGTTCTCCGGTTTCCCTCGCAGTCGCATTCAACCTGTGTTCCATCTCCATTTCATGCATCATCAGTGTCATGGCTTGTGGCACTATGTATAGTAAAAGCGGGCGTTAAACGCTATAAAAATATCCGTTCAATTATTCGAGTTACCCATTAACATAAATGCTATGATTGCGAGTTTACGAGACGCAAGTGAAATGTATATATTGTAGAGGTTCGATAAGTTCCAATTTAATAAGCTAACCTCTAAACTTTTGACACCCACCCCTTCTACTCATCGTTCGCTGGTTCTCTGCAAGAGGCAATGCCTAATAAACTCGCTGCCTAGTATTGACGTCATGCGCGGACAAACGATTGGTGGCAAAAATTGAATAAATCTGATGACCCTATATTACATTTTATTTATTTAATATTTAGAAAGCTTGTACTAAACGCTAACCACTTGCGCCTCGTCCGAAACGCTTAAATCACGCGCTAAAGCCTTATCTTGCATAAGCAGTTGATACATAAATAGCCTGTTTTAGTGTGTTATTTATGTAAAACAATGTAGTGTAAATCCGCAGGCTTCCACGGCGGTTGTCAAATATAATGGTAGCTGCTTCCGGTATTGACCGATTTGTCTTGGAGCTCATGTACTAACAATGTACTAACTAGTCGGAAGAAATATGGGCATCCCGTCTCATATCGAGCAGTTCTTCATTAGGTTGGCTCCTTTTGGCCAACATTCAAGGCTAATCGGTTGACCTCGCACTTCATTGCCCTTTGACTGCCTCGAGACCCGATACATCTACTCTATGCATGGACTAGAGCACCCTGCGTATGACATCACGTCCAGCCCTCCAGTGTAGCTATGGGCGACGGGCTTGCTCCGTCCCCCCCTAGCCAAAACCTTGGCATAACCTAACATTCAAGCGCGATAACATGAGAAAGCACGCAATGAAGTCGGTATATTAATCATTAGAGACACTCTTTTTCGCATTAACGATAAAAGAGCCAAACGTGATATCATAGCGGTTTCACGATATCTTTCTGAATTAAATTAAACTGATCAATAAAACAATCTTATTATTACAGCGAATTTTAGTGACAAGTACTATTTGAAGCAAAAGTTTGCAACAAATGCGAAATATCAGCGCTCGTAAACAGAAAAAAAGGGTTTTCACCTTCTTTTAAATGTATCCCGGGCACTGTTTATATTTTGAGCCTAATAATAAAAGATAGTAATTTGCTATTGAAAATTGCTTTATTGTTTCTCACCATTTTCTCCTTTATGATAGATAAACTTTTGCATGCTTTCGAACCATCTGTCACAGCATATTTTCCAATCTGCGCAAGTCACCTCCAAATGATAGTTTTTGAACGCATCAACGGCTTATTCTGCTGTCGAAAATCGTTGCCCTCGCATTTTATTCTTGATGTTGGGTGCCAAATCAGGTTAGTGCCGCGGATTAGTCATCAATTCGTCACTTGTTTGTTTCCCTTATTTCGCCGAAGACCTCTGTAAAACAAATATATCATTCAGAATGGACCGTTTTATGTTCCTCTAAAGGCACTGTTGCCGCAAGTCCGGTTTTTCTGGAAAATAAAGCAGGCGACCGTTTGTTTCGAAGCTTTATGAATACGAACAACTTTTTTAGGATTTGGTTCACCTTGAGACACCGATACAGTTGACTGCTGTTTATGTTCCAGCTCACATGCATAGATTCATGATTCGTCACTTCTTACAATCTTATATACATACGTCTTTTAAAGCCCAAATATTGCATTTCTTGAGCATTTGGGTGCACCAATCAACACGAACATCCTTTTGAATTTGTGTCAAATTATATGGGATTTAAGGAGTGCAAACCATTTTCATGGCTAAATGACCACGTAATATTTGATATATGCTGATGGAACTAATGCCTGGGGCTGTCTCTATCTCGCAGTATGTAACATGACGATCTTGCACAATCAGTTTTTTAAACACTATCAGTGTTTTCTGGCACAACGACGGATTTTGGACTACCCTCACGAATTTCGTCAATGGGCGAACGGCGGTCACGATTAAACTCGTTATTCCAGTATTCTACAAGGTCAAAAGATGGAGCTTCATCGCCAAATGTAGTAGTAAGTTGATCAATGTACTCTTGTCTTTATAATCCATGTTAAAATTTATAATAAATCATCGCACGAACATGTTCACGAGTTAGTTTCATACTTTCGCTGAGAAACAGTTTTAAAGCCACTGTAAACAAGCAAATAACGCTCTATTGACAAATTTAAGTAGATTAAGGTCAACAATGACAAACATTCCAGTGGAAACACCAGATGGCAACTACAGAAATCAGTGTGGCCGAGGCTCGAAATACAAATAGTGGCCATCATAATAAAAGAAAATTATACAAATAATAAACTGATCATTAAGTAAAGTTTTACATTCTTGGAAATTGAACCTTTAATACCTGGCCACACCAAAAATTAGGTTGAGAATCCGAGTAGAAATTATTATTATTATTATTATTATTATTATTATTATTCGTGACTTTCTCTACCTGTTCTACAAACAAACTTCTTACTAAAGATTATTCCTTTTTGTAGTGCATGCTGATCGAAATAGACTTTAGCAGAATGATGTTATTACTTAGTTCCTTATAAATAGACAATATGCTAAAGTATTAGTCAAATGTTTTAAGGGTTTTACTATGCGTTTGTCATTGAAATTTTGTTCTTTGCTGGCCCAGGGTAAAACAAAAGAAACACAGACAACGTTCTGTTTGAGAAAAATATAAGTATTTTAAAGTTTAAATCCATAACAAGGAATATCTCGGAAACGATATTTTCAAGAAGTCTACATTTTGTGTGCAGTAAGTTTATGTCTGTCTCTTGCGCTTTACCAACTATGCAAATCTCACCAAGAATGCAGAGGACTTCAGGGGTTATTCCCAATTAATTGAAGATATACGGTTTTGAGAAAATCAAGGTTTTAGATCATTTTTCCATGTAAAGAATAGTTTGGAGCGGTAAGATTTTCTTAAATCGTTGTGTCGCATCCGTGGAAGATACTAAACTTAAGTAACAAATGTTATATTTAACGGTATTTTCGTTTTCGAGGTATGCTGTCCACGCGCACACACACTGTCCTTTTTATAAAAATGTTTTTTTATTCAGGGGACCTCAAAACATATTTGCGCTGAAATCTGACATCGAATTTTGGGTGGAATACAATTCCTTCTCTACCTACTATGAGCATGATACTACGTGTGTGTAGATAAAGTAAAACACAGAAAAAGAAAGGAAAAAGAACACTTAATTTTAATTAAATAACTGCCACGGTGGCATTAAAAAGCATTATATTAATAGTTTATTGTGTACATTTACCTTCCATGCATTATGTTTAAAGTTATATTTAATAATTTTAATAAAATAATTACTAAAATTAATTATAAGGAACTTAAAGCGATAATACAATCTGTGTAGTGCAACTTATACTTATTTTGCGAAGTTAGAAGAAAGAAAAAAAAAGGGGGGGAGGGGACATATTGCCTCCAATAATCAGTATGGAGTGTCGAGTAGAAAAAATGAATACTACCGACACTTTTTACTCTTGTAGTTTAATCAAAGACCTAGTGGTGCGGAAGTGACGAGAAGACTTTGTGGTGTGTCGAAAGTAAAGCATTTGCTGAGAGAACGGCTCGAAATGGTGTTCTCATCTCCCGAGAAGGAAAATTCGACTTGTGTGGTGAACCACATTCCGGAAGACCTCTTCGTGATGAAAACCGCCTAATCAGTCAGTTCACGATGGAACTCGCCAAACAACGTGGAAATTTGCACAGGTTATGAATTGCAACCTCACAAACCATTGTGCGCCATTTGCATTCATTGGATAAGGTGCAAGATAATGCAAAGCCAGAATCACCACAGATGCGATTGCTGAACTTGGTTGTGAACGACTTCCTCAACCTCCATATTCACCAGACTTTGTTCCTTCTGAATATCATATTTTCCGGTCTCTTTCTAATAACATTCAGGGACAATGTTTTAATGGTGAAGCCTCTGTTAGCAACTGACTAACAGATTTCAACACGAATCCACAACCGTTCTATAGGAGAGGCATTGAGCTCCTACCTCAACATTAGCAGACGGTCATTGACAAAGATGGTGATTACGTCACTGAGTGAATGCGTGAGTGATTGATTTATGACGTAGTGTATCAGTCTTGTTATTGTGTATTGTATTGTAATATAATATACTGCATTGTAGTATATTGTATTTTATACTATTAAAATCATGGTATTGTAAAACCGGTATGGACCGACACAATATACAGGATGTTAATGAACTACACCGAAATAATTTGCGAGATTGTGCACGTGACTGATACAAGTAATTTCAGATCGGCAATGCATTGTCCCCGGATAAACATAACGCAACTACATAGCGTTAAACGTGTGGGCATCAGGTGCTGATAAGTCGGTGTTTAAGCAAAGCAGGTTGAAAAAGTGGCTTTGAATGTCTTTAAAACTACTGCCCGAGTATAGAAATATCGATTTTTATCAGCTCGTTACTAGCGTTCTCAAGATTTAAAGTCGCAAAAATCTGTAAAATCTCAAACTAATCACTTGACAGTGCGACACTGAGCATTCATTAACTACGTTCTTGAGTTATGTAGCAACTCCGGAGGCATTCTGCCAACTGCTGTCGTGACTTAATGCGTAACGTGGGAAGCTGATATCACAAAGGTCATGAATTCGATTCCTGTCATAGAGAAAATGTTGTTGTTATTATTATTATTATTATTATTATTATTATTATTATTATTATTATTATTATTATTATTATTATTATTTTCATTCCAGACGAAGTGCCGCGATACGTTGCGTTCTGGAACTTCAGAAACTTATAGTCGTTACTTCGACATTTCAATAAACAGGTCATGAGTGTCCAATCTCAAATTACTTATAAGTAATCTACATATTCTGTGAAAATATTTCGGTAAAGTTCATTAGCATCCTGTATATCATCTGGCTTATCCGACATTACACGATTAGTTTCTAAACTGGAATGACGAATTAATTACTCTTATTTACCTCCTCATTCTTTATCAGGGGGTTTTTATGGTGAATCCTCCCCTTTACCCTCTTATACATCTTTATACAGCTCTGAGCATTCCTAATAATGCATGAAAAATTCCCTAATATTCACACAAAAGGATGACACATTGGTGGACGTCCGACGTCCTTCAGGTGATGCATCTGTGAAATGTGTGCAAAATTTGTGAAAAATTAAAAAATAGTTGTTTTACACTATACAATTACATGAATTCTAGCTTTTAAGAAAATACCTTTTTCCCGCTTTGCATAATATAACTACCAATTAACTAAAGCTTTAGATGCGTGGGCACATGCTTATTAATAGACACTCTAAAATTTGGACTTTATTTTCTCGCACACTTTTTTCCAACTCTTTTCCATGCTCAAAATTATCTACATGATGCAATTTTCCACCAACCTGTTTAAAAAATTGTATATTGTCTCTCAAAAGCGCATTCAAGAAAGTGAACATATACTTTTTAGAAAAAAATCTCAAATTTTGATAAATAAATTATTAAATTTTGAAAAATCAGAAGTTTTGGATAGTATGAAAAGTAAAAGTTTTTCTACTGTAATTTGGGCTAATATAAAAAATATAACATAACAGATCTGCTTGTAAGCCCATTTTGCTGTAAGAGTGAATTTTATTTGAATATTCTTTAAAATGAATTGACAATAAAAATTGTTATTTATTTAACCATACAAGCTAGAATTTAGTTACATGTCAAAAATATCGCTATTACTGTGTACTATAATTCGTATAGATTTCAATAAGATGTCTTACATACAGTTTGAGTGAAATTTGAAATGTGTATATTTGTATACATATTTTTTTAAAGTTTTGCTCTGGTTGCATTGTTGTTAGTTAATAGGAATACCAGATTTCTTTTAATTTGGATAAATACTTTGTAAGATATAAATCATTTCATACATTTTATTATGCAAATATATTGCATAACCAAAATGTCCCACACGCCTTAAATTTTGAGAAAAATTGATAGTATATTCTGAATTGGAGCTTTGAACCACGCACAGAAACTTTAAACGGGCATAGTTCAAGAACCTTGATTACTGAATTATTATATATTTTTTTTAAAACTAAGAAATGTTACTCTCCAAAATTAACCATTTATTCATTAAAATATTTTTTAAAACATTACTATTGGTGATGGATATTTTTTCTTTTTAATATTACAACGGATACATGTGCACCTTCTAGGAAGTTTTAGTTGCATTTAAAAAAAAAAGTTGAACAGCGCAGAAATTGTGAAAATGAACTTCTGAGAAAAACGCTGTTTAATGAAATATTGTGCTAGGAAAAAGTTGTAATGGCTGTAGAGCCAGAAGTAAGCGGAGGACAGCTAAACGCTGATTGTCCATAGACGCCCAGGGGTTCCAACTATTTGTAATACTAAGAGATTTTCGACTGATAAAGGCAACTCCCAGTGTCCATTAACTTACCACTGCCAGTTTTCCAACACGTGAAATGCTGCGTTGCTGCGAAGCTTATAACTAACCAAGGAAGAATCCTTGTTTAAATGGTTGAATAACGTTTATAGTTAATTATAGTACATTAAACTTAAACCTTTTAAGTCTCATAGTAATTAAACAATATAAACCTACATAGCTTTCATATAGTGCAGAAACCTTAGGAAATACAACGGAATGGAAGTTAGACTCGTGAATATGAAGATTTCGCACCCACAGGCCACTAATTTGACCTCTTTGTAAATGACACATACACTGCGCCCATTGAGAAAAAGTAGCTTCTAAGTTATCAACAAAAATACAGGTTCAATGATTTCTAATGTTGGTTGTTTTCTCTCTATATACAATTATTTACATGTCCTGCCAATGAACTCGGTTACAACACACAAGGCGAAGTGGCCAAAGTTTCTTACATGACGGTTATTGTTGTTATTTACTTAATCACTCATTCATTTATTCAGGCTATGCAAAATGCATTGAACATTACGTGTCCTTACTCTAGGTTGTTTTCCAATTATATGATATTTATGTAATGACTACAACCATTTCTAATTATTGTGATCTACTGTGTGTTGTAGATATCATTTGTATTATCTCTTTTCATTGTCCAATTCCATTTATTTACACATGACTTTTTTTATGTTTTATTCCTGTTTTTCCCCTCTTTTTCTTTTTTTCTCATTTTCCCTACATTTCCTTTGTTTTAATTTGTTTACCGTATTCTTTTCACTTACAAATGTGCATATAAGCCGGCCAAGTAGAGTAAAGTCCTATACCGGGGAGCGCCACTTGTACATGTAATGGCTTCCCCGCCCGCCTGTACAATCCAGTTGGGAAAGCGCGAGCGATAGTTCATGGTGGCATTTCCGTTGTGTGTGTTAAAATCGTGTATATATTCATATCATAAGCAATCAAATAAATTCTCAACTCCATTACAATACAATAAATTTGTACTTCTCTTTCACCCTCTCGCGTGCTTGGCATTATTACCTCACTTGCTGGTCGGTCTTCGATCCAGTGGCCTTTTCTTCTCCCGATTCAGCATTGCTGTCGAATCCTGCATTGATTATGTATCCTTTGCATTTCTTCTCCCATATACATCTCTATTTCAACGTGCTTCTTGAATATTTTTCACTTTTGAACCGAGTTTTTCCGGTCATTTGCTATTGACACAATAGCATTCCTACACATCATGATCTTTGAGCCACTACGTCAGAGCGTTCTCTCATTAAACTCCGTTTATCTTTACACCTTTTAAATTTCAATATTTTCCTACGCGTTCTTTTATTCTGTTTACTTCCAAAGAAATTAATTTCCTTCAAGTAAAACTTCATTAATTTTCGCAGCGCAGGGATTTCTTTTTACCTGATATTTTGCTCTAATGACACACTCGTCCGGATCGTCCAAAACGACTTTGTTGCAAAACGTTTACCAATCTTGTGAGGTGGTGTAAGTTTACTCGTTCTACCTTCTTCAAGCCGGCCCTCCTTTCTGATCTGGTATATCGCTGTCTTATTCTTGCCGGCAGAAGCGACAAGAAGTTCAGTAGCATTTGTAATAAGTATTTTCTGAGCTTCTTTCTTCTCTTCGTCACAAATCTTAAGAACATTATAAATAACACGCTTTGCGTTCCATCACTGTCACTGCATACTACGCTGCGTACTAGTGAGATAATCCAGAATGTACAGCATTTCAGGACGTATGCATGAAGTCATATTGCGTCATCGCATCAGTCCTCCTGCGCTTCGCTCCCTCTACAGATCTGCACTGCACTTGGCCGGCTTTGATATACACAGGGTGTTAATGAACTACACCGAAATATTTTCACAGAATATGTAGATTACATAAATAAATAATTTGAGATAGGAGACTTATGGCCTGTTTATTGAAATTTCGAAGTAACGGCTATAAGTTCCTAAGTGCCAGTACGCCACTGGCTAATTTATCAACCATTCGAGAGCATAACACGAAAACCGAAGGGACATATTACAGCATACCTCTCTAGCGTAGTGGTTATGATACTGGCTTTCAAGTGAAAGATAGTTTACGAGATCGGGCCTCGCGGCACTTCGTCTGGAATAATAATAATAATAATAATAATAAACATTTATTCTATGCTAGGAATCGAACTCACGACATGTGGGATAGCAGCTTACCGCGTTACGCATTATACCACCAAAGCAGTTGAAAAAACGCCTCCAGAGTAGGTTACATAACTCAAGAACGTCGCTAATGCTCAATGTCGCACTGTCAAGTGATTAGTTCGAGATTTTACAGATTTTTGTGACATTAAATCTTGAGAACGCTTGTAACGAGCTGCTAAAAATCGATATTTCTATACTCGGGCAGCAGTTTTAAGGACATTCTAAGCCATTTTTGTAACCTGCTTTGCTTTAACACCGACTTATCAGCACCTGATACCCACACGTTTAACGTATGTAGTTGCGTTATGTTTATCATAATATTATATACACAGGATGTTAATGAACTTCGCCGAAATAATTTACGAGATTGTGCACGTGACTGATAAAGTATATATATATATATGTACATACACACACACCCATGGCCAGGGCGGGACTTGAACCCACGATTTCCTGCGCCGTAGGCACCAAAACTACCGAGCACGACCACGGGGACCGCATTGTTTAAAACTTGCCCTAATATCTTGATATCTTTACTTAACAATCCACTTAAGGCGTCTTTTTTGTCAATTTTAAACCATTTTTCAGCAGGAAGTGATTTTCTCCACATTACATTGAAATATAACGTGCCAGTATCCTCATTATCGCCACATAGGACGGCATTGGTTCTGGGGTATACGGCTTTTAAAACATTTTAATCAGCATGTACCAGTTCCTCATTGCTAACTTTGTCCGTATATGTTTCCCTTTCCCTTGACCTTTTTATCTGCGCATAGCAAATCAAGGAACTTTTAGCCACTATTGCACTAAAAAGTTTTGTATTTCTATATCCTCAAATCTCCTTCCTACAGCCTTCCAAAACCCTTTTGTGTTACTTCCCCTCCTCCTCATACCTCACCTAGCTCATTACTTTCCAGGTTCTTTCGAAGACTGTTTGCCCATCCACGGGCTCTTAAGCGTTTTTCTTGATATTCTAAAAGTTACCCTAAGCCATTGCTTTTGTCCAGATTAAGAATTCTGTACCAATCTTTCATTGCTCGTTCTATCACTATCCACTAGCCCCTCTCACTGTCTCTACCTTCCTTACCGCTTCGCAAGATAATCCTAGTATTTTCCTGCAGAAATTCCTATGAAGAGCTTAGCAATCTCCATCCAGTCCCGACACTACTATGCCGTCTAGAATTTTTGTCCCTACCACCATGTTGTACAGGATGGGAGGTGAATAATTGCAAATATTTATATCAGCGTTTAAAGAAGTAATGATCCAGTAGCGCAGTTTTTTCGCTATTTTCTAAAGTTGTGTTCATGAGGAAAATCGCGCAATGTTTCTCTGAAGAGCCGGTCCCCATGGCCACGCTCGCTAAAGCGTCTCGCTTTGGTGCTTTGTGGGCGGGGGATCGTGGGTTCGAGTCCCGCCTTGGGCATGGGTGTTATATGTTTGTGCAATGTGTATATGTTTGTAAAAGAAACAGTAAAACTAGTAATCAGTAAAACCTACGGGGGGAAATGTAAATAGGGATACAGTACCGGAGTCCTGATCAGACTCCGTTACTGTTTATATATAAAAAAAAAAAACACCCTGTTATTCCTTATCTCAGACGTTCGGTTGTTTACGTAACAGGTCACACGGTTAAGCCACCGATGTCCTGCCGGGATAAACACCCAGTGATGTATGTAAACACCACAATGACCCCGTGCCATGCAAAACACATTACACCCTAAAATGTGTGCTTCATTTATGATACTCTTTCTTGTAAGCGGACAAAATAGATACCTTTCTGTGGTATACTAAATATCAAATCATTCGCACTTTTTCACTTCCTATCTTATATACTCTCTCTAACCGCCTGACCTCTAGATCTTGTATTTCACTTAGGCATCCTCTGATAACTACAGCAGTACCTTGCCGTTATGCTAGTGCTAATTTGTTGTGTTTCTCACACAAGTCTTAAGTATATATCTCTCGCACAACTTGACGCCTTAAACCTTCTTTCTTCCATTTTTCATATTTGCTTAGTTTCCCCTCTTTTAAAAACTACGATCTGAGTATTTTTACTTTTCGTGTTTCACAATATATGTCAATTGATTGCAAGGATTGCATTAAACCATTAGCTGTGATCGATTCTACCTTTAAATACTCTGTGAATAGTAAACCAGGAATGTGTATATTATTGATGACTGGCCTTTATTGACCTTTCCAGTCTCTGCTAACATATCGTTAATAATATATAAGTTAAATAAAACTGTACTTAATTTAGTATCTTGCCATAGACCTTTAGTTTTATTTAATTAATTTGTTATTATTCCTTTCTTGAGCCTTGCACAAGAGGTATTCCTTTTGGAAAAGACTCTACTTGCTCAGTAGTTTATGCCACAATAATTTCAATCCCACTGTATCATATAAATTCTCTAAATCAACAAAGGCCATATACAGCTTACCTCTCCTGACTTCTGAATATTTGTCCACTTATGCTTTTATGATGAAAAAGTTTCCATATTCTCTTCCCCCTTCTGAAACACATTTAAGATTCTGAAAGTATGTTTTACTCTTCAACTCAAATACAACGGAAGGGAGGTTGGGCTTGTGCAGATTCCGCACTCCCAGGCCACAAAGTTAACCTCTTTGGAAAAGATGCATGGCATAAGACCATCGAGAAAAATGAATCAATGTTTTAATGATTGATAATGTTAGTAGTTTTCTCTCATTACACAAGCATATACCATGTCCTGACAACTAACTTGAATGTAACACATAAACGAGATAAAGTCACACTATCTTACCCGAAGGGTTTTAGGTGTTATCATCCAGATACTTCAGTGCATACATCTATATAATCAGAATATAGGTTATTCAGAGGTTTTGGTTGACATTGTGTAATTGCATACTTATTGGCAGTATTTGAAAAATCGCAATTAAAGAAATAAATATAAAGTATTATTCATACCGTTTAATCAGGATCGATTGTCGCCTTTAAACGAAATTTTGTGTTTACTTAATTAATACCGGCATCATATTAGTCTATGTACATTTCCTTTGTTATTACTGTTGTTATTTATTGCTCGGAAGTTGATGCAATGGCATATGTTTGTAACACATCACAGAAAATGCAGGGTGTGATACAAATTCGTTTCGCCTCAGGATCGAAAAGAGTTCAATCCTACTTTGCATTTTTCAGTATTTTGTCTACTGGACATATTCATTGTTTTGTTGCATTTAATTTTCTCTTTCCCCTTCAGAATAGGCATTTCAAACATTGCGAAGGGATCTCGTAATTCCTCAAATATCAGATGAAGTAATAGCTCATGTCATGTTAACTAGGTGATTGGTTGGTTAGTTGGTTGGTCGGTTGGAATATTCCGAAGGTGGTCCCACACTGCAGCCACATGGGCTTATGCTGTGTCAGACCCCAGGATTTCAGGATGTAATGAGATTATTTCCGATAGGCACCCGAAACTTGCCGTAGGGAAAGAGCCACAGTGATGGGCCCCTAACATAGTCCAAGCAGCATCTAATCCCGAAGCGGGGAGCGCTGGAAACCCAAGCCATTTCAAGTACCACAGTTCCGCGCGAGTCTGTACACGGAGGCAAAGCTCCCTCTGAAACTAGGGAAGAAACCTTCCTTCTGTTGGTCTTTCCATTAGGGCAATAGCTTGTTTCTAAAAATCTACCCCCCCCCGGCTTGCGAACACATCAGGACGCCACTTACGCTCGTCAATCCCGCAGGGGAGACTACTGAAAAACCTAAGTAGGGCCAACAGCAATCTAGTATGCCGTCGACTTGCTATCCGGGCTAGTACTGTAGGACACTGAGGCGTCTCGCAAACTCTTCTAGACGTGCCAATCTACCCTGACCAAGTCTTCCCAATCCCATAGACCACTTCAAAGCCATCCCGCTGCCAAGAGATGGTTTCCAAAGCGCATTCACAACCACGAAAGGACGCCACCACCACAGTCTTCGCCGACACTTACAACCCTGATAGAGATCGGTAGGAATAAAATGGAAATGAAATGAAGGCACAAGTAGTTCGGGGAATGAAGAAAATTCCCCAGTATTCTTCTAGTGAACCGCGAAAACTCCTAAAAAAGCTCACCGGTCAGAGAGGTCGGCCTCAGGAATCAAACACACGACTTCGCGAATTTCTGTCCCAGACAAAACTTCTGAGCCACCTGGCTCGGTTCTCTAGTCTGTTACATTACTCTGACAACGTTATGCACTGTAATAAGCGATTGTTATTTTTAACAGGAAAATTGCTGCAGCAATAACAATTTGCAAGGGCCTCCTGCTGGCATACATTGGTGCTAAATGTTCGATAACGTGACTAGAATAAACAGCCGAGAGATAGTACTCAATACAGGAAGAGTCGAATAGCATTTTGGAACTTGTGCAGGAAATATAGGTGAAGATATTAACAAGAAAGTTAAAAGCATGTTGCAAAAGAACATTAATTACCAGACAATGTAAAATCATAACATTCAGCAAGGTGAAAATTTCAACTTAAATGTGCTTTTGGAAGGTTTCGCTGGAAAGCATTGTCTATTTCAGCTATGCACCCATGACTTCAATGGCATCACTTGGAGTAAAAATATTTCAATGTTCAGAAACTTGTTCTTCAAGACGAGGAGCGAGACTCTCAAGAATAATGGCTATGATTCTTTATGCAGTGCAGAATAAGGTATAGCTACGGATTTAAATGTATGAAAATTACAAAATTGTAAAAAAAAATCGAAAAAAAAGCTATTCCAAGTTCATTTATGGAACATTTTTCAGTAAATATAGGTCATATGTTTATAGATATAAAGTCATTATATAGATCACTTTATATTAAGTTTATATAATAAACTTCCCAGCCCTAAATAGCCTACTTTGCGAAATACAACAAATATTTCCCACTCCATAGTGTTTTCAACGAACGCTTTGCTAATTGTTGTTTATTAATTCAAATGGAAGGTGTGCTTTTGAGTTCCATCTGCTTCAAAAGAATGCATTTTTCTTCCCTTCTTACTTTTCTTTATACCCTCTTCGTATTGTCTCCCAGATCTTACAAGTCAGCGCCTGGGGTCAGACTCCTGTAGAGGATCTGAGACTCTAGATCAGAGAGAAGCAAAGATGGCTGATCTTTCCGATATCTGGTATGAAAGTGATGAAGTGGTTGATACGAAATGATGATCTAGATGACAAGAAAGATAATTATGGAGCAATTAGTAAAATTAATCGCGGGGGAAACCGGAGAATCCGGAGAAAACCCGCTCGGACAACCCTTGCCTACCACAAAATGCCCATGCGGTCTCCTGAGATCGAATCTGGGACACCTAGGACCAAGAAGACTGCGCAATCGGCCACGGCAGTGCCCTATCGTGAACAAATGATCATCATTTGAGTGTTTTTTTTTTTTTTAACTTTCCTACATACATACGTACGTACATACATGCGCATTTTCTCTCTTTAGTGTAAATAAAGGTGACGTATAATGTAAATGGTGCCTGGGCTATACCTCTATCTGAACATCAGCTCTCTCTCTCTCTCTCTATTTGACGATCAAATAAAAGAAATCAAGTGTCATTACCTTCCCTACATACACAGCTTGCAGTTTAAAGTCAAAGACCAAAGCAAACAAGAAATCAAGAGTTGGTGCAGTAAATGGAACGGAAAGCTTTAGAACCAGTTGATTGTTCGCTATAAAGGAGAAGTTGACGAGAAAAGACTTGGAAGAATCCAGTAAAGAAGAATCTAGCTCAAATACCGAGGTTCTTCTGACGGTGAAGATAACTATAGGGAGAGTCTTTCTGTGCAGTATGTTTTCTGCTACTGCATTGCTATTGGAAGTGGGAAAATATCCCATTCCCAATCACATTAGTGATTCTCAGAGCTTCATAAGATTTTCACAATTGCATAACCAACACTAGGTTTGTTCCAGCTTCTCTGTGACAAGTCTGAAACATTTTCCAAGCAATAAACATTAAACACCGAGCAAACTATTGTTGCAAAAACTCTCTTTTATTTATCCTACAAACACTATATTTCTTTCGCAAACCGATTACATCCATAATCTGCTCACAAAGAACCTTCTTCAATGATTTTGTAGCAGTTCTGCCGTATAGTATCTTTTCGACGTTCGCTGCGGTGCTGCTCGCTACGAATTTCCTGTGGAAACTCATTCAACGCGATGCAATGCAAGTGAAAACTGAACTCTGGGCTGGTCTTCGTTCCCGTTTTTATACCTGTTGATTACGAGGACAGGTAATTTCTGGAAACAGTTGCACGTGCGAAACCACCACAGATGTCATAAACTCACTCAGGTGCAGCAATGTGCAAAGAACCTTCGGACAGAACACGGTCCACTCCCACAGAGGTAGCAACCACAGCTGCGATGTCAAAAGAACTTGCCGCCGGCACAGGTATATCAATGGATGCCAAGAATCAGTTATGAACCACAAAGCAATCCATTCATACACGTTCGGCAATTATGGCCGCCTATATTCGATGTGAAACAAAGACGGGGGAGAAATAACCTCTGTTAATGAATTCTACCCCAAGTCGTGTAAACAATAGCGATAATAATTAGCCTAGTGCACCAAGGTTGATAGTGCGGGTAGTTATCAAGCCGAAGGCCCGGGTTTGATTCCCAGTATAGGCGTGGGGATTTTCTCCCGCTTGGGGACTTGGTCTGGGGTGTACTCGGCCTCGTGAGGTCCATGGGGACCATTTGAAGAGCTGCTTGAGGGAGGAATTCGGCTCCAGGTAACATGGAGCGTATTAAGCGGACGAGAGGAACTCGGGGCGCTAACCACGTCCCACCCTCCCGTACTGCACCCCACCTATGAGTCTGTTGCGCCATGGGGAGAGAGTAACATGTTCAGAGATTTGACTTTATAGAGGGAGTGCGAAATCAGCTACATACAGCGTTGAAATGTACAGTGGTCATGATATTTATGTAAAACATTAATTCAAGAAGATATGAAAACGAAGTCTAAAATTATTGACACAATTATTTCGATTGTTATTTTCCTTAACGGTTGCCAAGTTTAGTTTTCTATTAATATTTAAACACAAAAAGGGAATAACAGTATATTTAATAATATAATAGTAATAATAAATTTGATAATATTAAGCTGTTATTATATGACATGATGTGGCCCTACGAGTCCAAATATCGTTAAATAAAAACCAAAGTATTGTCGTCTGCGTTATAAATATTTTCATGATTGTTGTTAACTTAACGATATTCAATTAATGACAACATAGAGATCGCACTGGCAATATGCTGCGCCACGTTTTAAGGATGACGTAGGTAATAACTTGTCAACAGGCCCCACATACTGCCGTCGAGTAGAACATTTTTTTTTTTAATACAGTTCCGGAGTCTGGTCGGGACTCAGGCGCTGTATACCCTACTTTTATTTACCTAATTTATGATTACTGAATTTCTGTTTTCTTCTTTTTCTTACACACACATACATATACACAAACATATAACACCCATGCCCAAGGCGGGACTCGAACCCACGATCCCCTGCGCTACGAAGCATCACAGCAAGACGCCTTGGCGAGCGCGGCTTGTTGGGCTATAAGTCAGGTGCAGTGGTGGATTTGTCCTACTCTGCGCATCAGTAATCGTTTCTTCTCTTGGTGTTTTGTATATATTAAGCATATGTTTTAAACAATAATGTTACAGTCAGCTTTGTGGTTAAGCAAGTATTAATTTTCAAGTTTACAACCATTGCTATAGCTTGTGCACGTAATATAATCTTACTCTATCGCGATCTGCATAATACATTCTTTCTTTTCAACCATAACGATAGGGGGGACATATTATTAGGATGCTGCCTTCAATTTATCCACGACAAGCTTTAGAATACAGACCAAGAGGACGAAGAGCTATAACACGACATGACCATTTTAGCCCCGGAACAGGTCTAGAGGCTGATCGTTTTTGTGTAGAAGAACAAGAAATGTTAAATATACTCGTATTTACACGAAAAATAAAATATACATGATTCTAAGGATGCTCGCTTCCGTGGGAATGTACCAGGTTCTTTCTCTGTTATTCTATTTTCTTCGCTGGTTATTGCACTTACCTTCAACGTATCGGATATACCAGTTGCAATAAAATTCCTCACAAACTTTACATAAGCTGCTGTTTTAGGAAATATTTGATGCAGCGTGGCAGCTTAATTAAAACTGCCGTCGCGTTTTTTGTTATTGTTGTATCTTATATGGTGTGCTCAAGTTAAATATCCAATCAAGAGAAGATACCTTGAATTTTTCAGTCAAAAGAAATAGCGTGATAACAAGATAAGGTATGTGTTATTTACTGGTGGGAAAATGAGCTTCCAAGAATTTTGAAAGTAGCACTGGTTTCACTAAGTTATGAGAAGTAATCCAAGTTTGTTATTGAATTCTTCCACCTATACGCTAAGTGCATAGTATAATGCTTGCGCTGTCTTCATGCCTGAAAACAAATATAAAATCTCTGGTTTTTAAACACTCGTAGCAAGTAAGCTCATGTACCATGGCATAGCTCAAACTAACGGAGTGGCTGGTGCCTACGTATTTTGTGACAAGAAAATAAGTATGGAGTCGTACGGCAAAGAGGCGAAGCAAATGGAAAACGGTTAATTGACATCAGCCGAGAGGAAATGAATCGAGTTGTAAAATTAAACCTTCTCTAGCTCTAGCAAACGAAATAAAACTGAATTGCGGTAAAGAGGCACATTATATATTTCTCCTAGGAAGAAAACAAAGATCAGGAAAGGCATGGTTATGGCAGGGAGGCTGGAGAACACAGAAAAGGATGGACAGTTCTGGTAGGAAAATCTGTCCATTCTGTAGTTTGGCTGAAGACTAGGTACATATTTTGGGGAATGTGCATAGGTGGAGAGCTAGCGAACAACTAAACTAAAAGAAACATGTTTAAGTCCTACTATAAGGAGATTGGCATGTTGGGATCTACTGCCTGATCAGAGGAGCTGGCAAAATGCGGGTAATTTCCTGGCTAAAGTCCGCGAAGCCAAATCAACTTTGCTCAGTTAGTCAATAATATTTATTCCTTTTTCCTGTCTTTTTTTAATTTTCACCTTATTTTTTGTCACCTTTAACTTGTAGGTATCTCAAATATGCATGCACGGTCCGACCCATGCGGTAAGTGTCTGTGTAATAACTTAATAATTTATCATCAGTAAAGATACCTGTCTATCTATGGCAAGATTGGCAGAATCTATAGCGCCACTCGCGTTTATTCTTTTTGGGGAGCGAAAGGTTTTGAAATCTAACTGCTAGAGTTTTAAAGCTAAGAACTTACGTTTTTGAACACATATCCTACATAACTTATGTATAAACTCCTTGAAGTTTCAACCCTGTAGCTTTAATATATTTTTTTAGTTATCCATGTTGTTATGTTTAAAAAAACACGTGTTTTCAACATTATATCCTACTAGGATTTTAATGCAATTAGGCCGAAAATATTACTGAATCTTTAGAAACAGTGACTGAAAAAACTAGTATCAGATATTTTTTATTTACGTCCTGTGGAGAATAAAAAAAATTGTAAGGTACATTACTCATGATAAGCATTTTGTGTTTTTGCTGTCATAACATATGCTTTATTTTTTATTTCATGAATTGCAATATATCCAACATTCAGTGAAATTCTCAACCTCTTTGTATTAACATTGTAGGAGGAGTTGGCTCCTGAATATAGCAAAATGACACAAAAATGAAATGGGAGAAAACCCGAAATATTTTACCCGCGGTGGACGTTTAAAGGGGTAGACTTTTAAAACTGCATCGTTTATTAAAGTTACAAATGACGTACATTTAGGAAAAGTAAAACAGGCCTATTCGATTTGATTTTTGCAAACAAACAAAAAACCCAACTATATTTGGCCGAAAATGACAAATTGACACCCGGATTTCTCTGTATTCTACCAATTGTGCTTATCTCCCCCTTGCTTATTCTCCTGCTTTCCTTCTCGCAATCTCTTTCTCTCGCTCTTCTACTCTCTCAGTCGCATCTATTGTCTTCCCCCTCATTGTTCTCTCCTGGGTCTTCCTCTCTTTGTGCATAAGTACTAATGTTTTGGAAACTATCTATGAAAATGTTAGTGAATAACTGATAAAGCTCATACATACATGAAGTGCCAAAATCAGACAAAATTATGTTTATCCATTATGCTCTTTATTCGATCAAAGATATACTGGTTCACATGGTATCTAGTTTTGTATAAATGTACATGAATAATAGTGGCGAAAAAGTGTTACTAATTAAATAAATCGCTTATTTCAGAAACAATATAAATCATCTTTCTTGAGTTGCATGTGAAATTGTCTTCTCTGGCGGCAGCCGCATAGTATAGACAAAAGTAACATTATTTCTTTTTTCTTTTTCTTCTTTTTTTTAATTCATGTGTTGTAAGAGGTTGATATTTTCGTTTAATGCAGATATCTCATTAGTCAGCAACGCACTATGTATGTAGTAAGAGTATTAAACGTGATCTTGCCCGCCGTTGTAGTGTGGAAGTAGCGTGTCTGTCTCCGACTTGGGAGTTCCCGAGATCGAATCTCGGTTAGGCTGAATTACACGCTTAAAGTTTATTTTGGCGTGTTCCCTTATCTTGAGAAGAAAAAAGTCGAGTAGCTTTAAGCTCCATAGAACCCAGGCTCACTTAAAATCATTTCACCGATTTCATTCGTCATCCAATATGATCTGCCAGATTAAAAAACGTTAAACTACCCGCCCCCCAAAGTAATTCCCATGGTAACTCCACTAAACAGCTGTTTATTCGTTTTGGCGCGGATTTTTATGTTATTGTGTCCATTCTGTGAGTTATCATACTTTTTACTATGACATGTTAAGAAATAAGCATCCATAATATTTTCTACGAATGAAAATAGAAAAAGGAAGAAAAGAAAAAACTTCTTAAATACATCACGTGGACTTTGGAATGACATCTCCCTGATTCGTTTGTTAAGGTCTCATGCATTTATTTAATTTAATAATCTTTTTGGATCATCTATTACAAATATAGCAATAGTGAAATGTAATTACGTATTTTAAAGTACTGTAATTTCTTGTAGATAAAAGAAAGTGATAAAGCTGGTGGTTGAAAGGTGTTATATATAAAAAAGCATAAGTCAACGATAGAGGATAAAATAAAAGAAAAACTTACACATGTTCTATAGTCTATGTGCAAAGTTAGATCAATCTCAGATGTGCTGCAAAAGTTTTTAAAATTGTCATGATGATCCCTGTAAAGAAATGTATTGAAGTTGTTTGTTTCCCCTGTAAACTTGGTGTTCCATGTTAATTCTGAAATAAGCGATTCAAATATTTGTCCCTTTGACATCTTGTAAATGCAGAAAGGTATCAGAAAAATTGCACCTATAAACTTGTATTATTAAAGATTTATTAAACACAATGTGTACATTAATATTGGTTAGTTTACTCAAAGTTTTTATCAACAGTATAATACTTTAGGGAGTCAGTCCTTGCTTGACAGAACAGAATGTAGTACTGTTGGCATCTCAGGTTGCATAACTGGCATCAGCATTCGACTTCTGTTTGATGGTGTCCCCCTTTTTTTTTTGCGCATACTCTGTGCTGCGGTTTTGGTGTACGCGTGTCTAAGCGTGAAGTTGGGCTGCTCCTACTCGTCCGTTTTCATGGCTGGGGTCTGATAGAAGTTGCTGTCTATTTCTGCTGCCTTTTGTTTTATCTCTCTCAAGTGGGCTTCGCACGCAGGAGTGCTTCGTAGGTTGTTTTGGGTCTTGAGATCTCTGATGAAATCTGTCCCTGCCAGTTGGAATGCTATTCTCGACCTTGTTGTCTTCGAGATCCATACGTAATGAAGTTTTTCGGGATAGGTAAGTAAAAGAGCTAAGTCATTTTAATATAAAGCTCAAGTAATATACAGATTTTTATTATAAGTGTAGTTGTTGCGTATTTCAATACTGGCCTGACTCGGCAAAGAACAAAGTGTTGTACAGTTGAGTAACCTTAACCTTGTGATGAAGTCCCAGAACTTGTCCATTGGCTGTCTGATGTATCTTTATATACATGAATTTTAGTTCCGTGTACACGACAATAGCTGCAAAATTGCGTCGTGTACAGAAATATTCGTAGCTAGTGCCGAATGAATGTCACAAGGGGTGGTTGTATAACAGATATCACCAGTTGCACAATATTTACATTACATACTCCTCTAAAAATGTACACAGTCAACAATATGTTTCCAACTGTCTGACCCTGATTACACAAAATGATAATTTCAATATAAGACAAAGTCTGCTTGTGTAATAAAGTAACATACATCATGTTTCTGACACTCATTACGTACTTATTACATTTATTACCTAATAGTTCTCTCTTGATAAAGCTGGCCTTGACTGCCCACAGTCTCTTCATGTTCTGTTGGGTTAAAAAATTCCATATCGCGTTCAGGGCATAGCATGCTATCGGGACAACCTTTAGCTGAAAAATTTGCATTCCGATTCGTAGTGAGATTTTTTCAAGGTGCTTAATTTCGTATATTGCTTTGATCGCTGCAGTGCATCTGTCATCTTGATGCTGATAACATTTTGGGACATGTAACATTTTTCAAAAGCCCATTGACAAGTGAGATACCTCAGTGTTTTGGTCTTATGTCATAGACACTGCGCTTTTGGGCAAGGTAGGATGCCCTGAAGGCATTGTGTAAGTGGAACCTGTATATACACAGACAAACGTAAAGATCTCATTCATATTGAACGTGTAACGTTATATGACGCCATTCACAACGCAAATTAAACATAAACAGAAGGTAAAACTTCAGCTTAAAGTTAATGCGAACGTTATCATTCACTGCAACTGGAAACGTAAACAGCAGCCAATCCCAAGAGATTGTGAAACATTAGAGCTAAGCTGGCGCTTCGTAAAGCGATCAACGCCAGTACACAATACAAAAGAGGTTGTGTATACTCACGTGCATTAAATGTGGCCCATAATGGAACAGAGCTGTTTTTGATGGTACTGATAAAATCTCGCTCCACGTTGAACAAACGTGACCACATATTTTTTCCTAGCATAATTCTAGCCACTAGATTAGCAGTGTGCTTTACCTTACGTAAAATATAGCGGAACTGCCGAAGGGTAGCACTTGAACTTAAAACTTGTATTTTCATGGTACGCTTCCGTTTTGTTAATAACGGTTTGGTTATTCCCGTTCGATAACGGCAGTAATTACTCTTCGTCTGCAACGCACTGATGAAAGCTCTCATGTATACAAGTGTTCTTATTGGTTTAATTGTTTTTTCACACAAGCCGTGTGTAGGACAGGAGATGGATAGGTAGAGTCGGACTGAAAAACATGCATTGCCATAGCCGGGATTTGAACCACGAGTCAGTTGAGAAATGCAATGCTATACCGCCATGTTGCCATGGTATTTCAGTGGCAGAGCAACCGGCTAGAGACCGGGAGATCCGTGGTTCAAACCCCGGCTATGGCATTGAATTTTTCAGTCTGACTCTACCTGTCCAGTTTAGCAACACATGCAACAATTAATCCTTCACCTGATTTTTTATAATGTTTAACGCCCGCTTTTACTATTATGGCACCGTAGGCGATGAAACTGATGATACACGTAATGAAGAAGGAGCACCGGTGGAATCCTTGTAAACCGCTATACGACCCATTTCTACATTTTACGATTATAAGGTACATAGTTACTTGATTAGTTCTTATGTACCTGCAGCTTATGTAACAGCAGCTATTTAACCAAGATTGTGAGTGAGTGAATGAGTGCTTAAGTGCGTTTCTGATGCAACATAAATTATTGGTTATTTAATGCCAAGTTTAGCGGCGCAGACCAGATAAAATGTCGTAATATGAAGAAGTCTGGCGGAGGGCAAGAGACTCCTTAGGTCGCGCGCAATACTTTAGTTGTAATGGGAAAACAGTGGAATTTAAAACAGCTATAATTAGTTTATAAGGATACCTGAGTAGGAAATAACTCCGACGACACGTTCTTTATGATCGTCAGCATCTATGCACAAGGCTTGAACCTTGAATGTCCTGTTGGAGGTTGAATAAAATCACTCCATTGACCAGACGGAATTTCATCCCACAACTGAACAAAACAGAAGTAAATATTATCATTGAACTTGAATATCACATACCTCCATTTAAAGTGTGTTCCGAACAGGATGTAAGCATCACAGGGAGCATAATTAAGCTTCAATTCCGTTTTCTTAGTTTCTTCTCAGGGATTCCATGTATATTTTCTCCTTTTTACTTTAATGCATAAAGTCGTTAACAAGAATTATAAAGAGGGCTTTTTAAGAGTGTCTCTGCAGTAAAATGGTCAAAATGCTAAATTAAAAATGAAAAATTCGCTGGGTTCGATTCTAGGCTGATAAAGCTATTATTCCCCGCCCTCAAGAGTCTGGAAATATTAATGCAATACTGAATATGTGTTAAGTTAATCGAGAAGTACAGTATTAATGTACACCTCAAATTTAAGCAGTCGTTATAGAAGTTCAACGTGGTAATACGACGATATTACCTAAGATGGTATGTATATAAATAAAAACAAACACATAAATAAAATGATTTAGCAGAAAAAAGCATATCCGATACTGAATTTTCAGAGATGATATGTGCATTATAAAAATAAAATAAACGTGAAATTATTCCTCTTCAGTAAACTATATTCAAGACGTTAAGTAAACATTTTCTATCAGTATTTGCGGTATATAAGACAGGTATATTATTATGTGCACAACAGGAGAGTATGCTCTGTGCTTCCTGAAATAATTTATAAACAAATCTAAAATTAGAATCGATTATTACTTAATATTCTTTATGTTCTAACACTTTTCAAAATTCTTTTTTGCACCCTACGGAGTTGTGTTTTAGTCTGAAAGTCAGATTTGAAAAATTAACTTAATCAAGATTTCAATTAGTTTTTTTGTTTGTTTTTTTTATTTAGGACAAATTATAATATTGAATATAATATTTTAGCACTGCCTTCTAATGCTAATAAAACATATACAAAATTGTTATGAGAATGAAATTAGCGTTCTCGTTACCTTTGTCAGATAAGAAGGGAAACTAAATAATGAAGGAACTGTCACAGGGTTTAACATCATTTTGACTTTATTCTCATGGAAACAATTTTTCACAAACTGCACTGAGTAGAGCCTGTGATATTTCGATAGCACAAATTGGTTACGTCTCGGAGCAGCTGATGACTTACTCAACAATTCTAGTTTATGTATTAGGAACCTGAAATAAATAATCATTCGCTTAGTGACCAAGGAAACCCACGAGAATAAATCGGAATGAATTTGGAACACAAATGTTTAAATGTATTCTTACCGATGGAAAGTGATCTCAGAATCATTTTTCCGGTGGTTGGTACATAATGCAGCACAGAAGTGCACCATGTTAATTACTAAACCCTAATACCCTTAAACTCCTCACTTTTAAAGCGGTTTAAACGTAATGAACATGCGTCAAAAAGCACGTTTGCCCTTCACCTACCTGTGCGCGGGAGGTTTCAATTAGCGACAGCACACCAACGCCAGCGGTGAGTCTAGGTAATACAATTCCAAGGGCTTTGTTTAGTGCGTTCTACGTGTAATTTTCGGCGATATTTGTGACGTATAGTGAGTGCTGCTGCTACGAGAAATTGCAGGGGTCTTGTATTTGACTCTTCAGTGAGTAAATCGAAAGTAGGTGTTGTTTCGCGCGTATTTCATTACGCCACTACGCCGCGGGAACCAAGTGAAGTGACGATCAGGACTGAACTGTGTAGATCTCATTAGTGTAGTGGCTTTAAGAAATGAGTGAAGTGACAGTGAAAAATTGAACTACATAAAACTAGTGAGATGAAAGTGGCAGCTGAAGAGTTACGGTACCTGTGGTTTGTTTTATTAAGCTTAGAAGCTGATTTTGTCCGATCTCCAGGTGCTGAGAAACCAATCCAACATAACAGAAAAAAAAGTTATAGGAGATGAGAAACTACGGTGTTATAGAGAACGTGTTTTACAACAGATATCAGTTCAGCGTGTAGCACTAAATAAATATTGGCGTGGGATTGCTTTATCTGCCGAGATATATTCACGTAGTGTGTCACGGACCAGCATTGGACACAACAGAGTACCGTCTGGCCTCAGTATTTAAAATAACGTGTCACGGCCAAATGAAAGAGCACCATGATTGCACAGTAAATGGCATGAAATCTCGCATCGCGATCATATATTGTTCAGAAGCCGGTAATCCATGGAAAAATAGATGCGGATATTTTCCTCTATGCACACAGCACAAGAATTAAATTTAGTCTGCAGTCCCCGGCGTTATATAGCGACTTACCGGATTCTATGTGAATGCTTTCAATAAATAGCAGGTGCAATGTTTTGCGTTTAAGCTACGTCTGCGTATATTTGTGGTGAATAGAGCTTAAAATGTGATTAGCTTCAGGGCAGCCCAATGTATCGTTTATATTCAAAATTAGGAACTGTTAGAAAAAGTTTTGTTGTAGGTATGCTATATGAATTGATAGCAAGAGAGGAAAACAGACACTGCATTTTAGACACATATTCTCTCAACTTCCAGAAAGACACGGAAGAACCGTTCGTAGCCATCTGTATCGATTTATAAGAAGATAACCGGGCATAGGAATTTCTGAGCATTAAAGTCAGGACTGAAGGAAATAAAGCTCGTGTTGCTGGATTACAGGCGTGTACTTCGTCGGAAACAAACCACCCCACATCCCTCTTACAGTCTTTTGGCGTTTACAGAAGCTACCTAGACCGTCTTTAAATGCCTGTCATTGTCCTCTGATCAAAGTTGATGTACATTCTTTGCGATGATAATGGTTTGAGTGTACATAACTTGAAGCCAGTTCCTTAAGAATTCCTACCCCTGATGATAACTTCCTGGTACAAATATTCGATTGGGCCAAGGCCTACAACATTGCCGTTGTAACCTCTGCCTCCGTCCACTCATGACAGCTTGGGCAGAATGCACTAATGGTGTTGGTTGGTACTATGCGCGCTAGCTTTACGGGTAGCGAGGGCCGGGAGGGAGGAAAAGAAAGGTCGCACGCCTGTTTTTACAAAGTTGTCAACCGAAGAAAGCTTACTTCTTTGAGGCCCTCAGCCATTATAATGAAAATGTTATCTAATTTACCACGTACTAGCTGAATTGTTAAATGGAATACAGTGCACGTGAATGTGCGTGAACTGAATGAATGAATAAGTGTATTTATTGAGATACCGGTATACATACATTGATCTTCATCAACCGCAGGGTCCATAGACTGTATGTGCTTCTTCAATACACAAAATAGCAAGCAATATTAAAAACAAAAAATGAAAAGAGTGAACTCGAAAATAAAAGGACAAAGATATTCAGATACAGCATCTTAAATTTACAACACAGAATAAGCCGTATTCCGATATATTAATGTACCCTATTATAGTACACAAACACACTAAGACAGATACGTATATACACACAGTACTAACACCACAACAAAACAAAATGTGCGTGAACTACAGACAGAACGAAGCTTTATTATTGAAGACACTAAATATCAGGCAGAAAAAAGTACTTCACGTCTCAATGTATCAACACCAAGAAGCACTGACATTGTTGTTGCCTTAAGCTCCCGCCGCTGTAAGGAGCACTCATCCCAAAAAATTACAAACACAACCAAAGGAAAGAACAAAATGCCCCAAAATGCGAAATAGAAACAACAAGAATGGCGAAATAAGCAAACTAAAATTAAATAAACATAAACAAAAAATAATACAAATAACACTCCCTTGGTCCCGCCTTTTCTACTGGATCTTCCCCTCTCCGTTTCACCTTCCAACAAAAACAAAACAAATAATTTTTCTCTAGTAAGATCTTATCTATCTGTTGAGTTTACTATTAAAAAAAATGCTGATCTGCTCTGCTTCCGACTGGGGTTTGCAATATCGGAGCAGCTAATTCTCCTCATGTTTGCAAAGATTTCGCCAGGCTGCCTGAACCCGTACCAGATACTCCATGCCGGTACAGAAAGTATAATCTGTATCCCCTGCAGCGCTGTCGCAGCAGCGATACGGAGACAGCCTACAATATGATACTAGATTAAAATGTTTCAGGATTATTGCAAAGCATTCGTTAGGATTACCTCGAGAGTTTGTAATATTTGAACAGTCATAGGAGGCACTGGTCTGGTGAGCCATACGGTATGAAGCATTGACTTCAAACTTTCTAGAGTATCGATCCCTACCGCTTGAGTGACATAATGTGTCTATGGATGTCCTTTGAACATGGTCTCTATGGTTAAAACAAGCAGATAAACATTCGGAGTAAGATAAGGAACAAAACTTACTTCATGGAAGTGAGACACAACACAGAAATTCAGTATATTTTATAGGTATAGTACTGAAAAAGTGAGTGGCCTCTTTTAGAAGCCGTAAATTCATTAGCAGTTACAGGACAGTGGCTACTTAAAACACCCTGAAGAATACAAATGAATCGTTTATTTCATAAACATAATTCATCAACAATTTTTTCGCTTCTGAGTTACATATGAAATTATCTTTTCTGGAGGCTTCCTCATAGTTTTAGACAGAAAAAACTTTAGTTAGGGTTTCCAAGCATTTATTATAAGTTTTAAATGTACACTTAAGGCAAACACCACATAAGTTAGTGACTTATGTTGTTTCTGCATGATGCATGCATCAAAAGTAGGGGATCGCGGGTTCGAGGCCCGCCTTGGGCATGGGTGTTTGTGTTATTGCAAATATGCGTATATATGAAAACACAGAAAAACTAATAGGAAAACAAACAGAAAAAACGTAAGGAAAACAAAAAAGCAAAAAAGTAGTGAAAGTAAAACAAAAAAAATTTAAAAAAAAATTAAAAAGCTGTATCATTAAAAGAGAGCGCGAGAGAGATAATTAAACGTAATCTCGCCCCCCCCCCTCTTTAGTGTGTTGGCAGCGTGTCTGCCTCACATTAAAGAGGTCCTGAGATCGAAACTCGGTTAAGGTGAGTTACCCATTTGAAGTTTTTTTGGGGTTTTCCCATGTCCTGAGAAGACCAATTTCCTGTAACTTCCAGTTTCATGCACTTCAGCCTCATTTGAGCATCATTTCACCAATTTCAATCGCCGTCCAATAAGGCCTACCAGCTTAAAAAATGTTGAACCACCGCAAAAATTAACTTCCATTCGAACTCTGCTAAACAGCTGTTTGTGTGTTTTTGACGCGGATTTTTATGCCAATGTGTCATTCTGTGAATCAGGAGTTGTTTTCACTGTAGGTTTATAAGAACTAGATATCGATATGAACCAGTATCTTCTACGGATGAAAATAGAAAAAGGAAGAAAGTACAAAGCCCAACATGCTTCTAAAATAACTCTTATGGACTTTGGAAATATATATTTCTGTTTCAGCTTTAGAAGTACCCATGTATTGTTTTTAAATTTGATACCTTGTGAATCATATGATACAAGTATAGCAATAATGAAACGTAATTCAGGATTTAAACAATTGTAATTTCTTATAGATAAAAGAAAATGACAAAGCTGGCTCTTGAAAAATGCTTTATTTCAAAAATATCATCTTAAAGATTTTGAATAAAATAAAAGAAAAGTGTATATGCACTCTATAGTATATATGCAATGTTAGATGAATTACAGATATTTTGCAAAATTCATTTATAGATTGGTATGGCAATCCCTAAGGATTTGTATGTAATGAAGGTTTCTGGTCCTCTGAAAACTTCGTGTTCACTGACTTATGTTCCTCTAAATAAAATCATCAGTGTGCAGAAAAATCAAAGCGGAACAAAACTGTATTTTCAAAGCATTTTATAATGAAATACGGTCAAAACGGTCGACTTATATTGTGAAATTATCGTAAAATATATATTAAATAGTGGCTTCTGATGAACGAGTTGACCCCTTCATGGATACTATTGGGTACGTTTTATTTACTATCAATATTGAAGCAGTTTTAAGAATTGTAAACAATAATTATAAATTGTGGATTTTTTCATGTAATCTTACGATTTGTTCTGATTAAAATTCCGATTTATTTTTTCCGGATGCGGCAACACTGCCTTAGGAGCACATTGAAACCAGTATCTATGGAATTCCACACCAGTAAGAAAGTTTTGTTCATCCAGCACTATCCACTAACAAATTTGTCTTCAGCTTACAAGATGCATACAGCTTACCAACTTATCACGGAACGTGCTTAGTTTTGTCTCGCAACAATAAACATTTTGAATTTAAACACTTAATTGAAAACAGACCACTAGCATCGATAGTCTTAAATCTGACTTCTTGAGAGCAGACACTTCTGATAGGCAAATCCAAAACTAATGATTGTATGTTTTATCCAGCTCCTACATCATCAAACCCTATCAAGCCTGAAGAAGCGGGTCCCCATGGCTGCGCTCGCTAAGGCGTCTCGCTTTGGTGCTTCGTGGGTTCGAGTCCCGCCTTGGGCATGGGTGTTATATGTTTGTGCAATGTGTATATGTTTGTGTCAAGGAACAGTAAAACCAGTAATCGTACAGTAAACTTAGGGGGAAATGTAAACGGGGATACAGCGCCGGAGTCCTGATCAACGCTGCGCATCTCAATTGCAGCGGATATGGTCAGGAAGACAACATTACCTTCCCAAGAAAATATTTAGACGTCACTGATGATGAGTGTGTGGCTAAGGTAAACATTACTTGTGGGATAGGAAGATGGTAGCAATGAAAAGTCTGAATGTCAGGGGACAGAAAAGAATTAGGAAAATAAATCAGAGAAAAGTGAATAAGTACATACGATGTGTTCCATTCACTTGACTTTGTCTAGCTATTCCATAAACAAACCTTTGTAACAAAAGATTATTCCTTTATCTATATCATGCTAATCAAAATAAACATCAGCAGAACTGGTAAATGAATTGCTTCTTTGAAAACAGAAGGGAAATAAGGGGATTTACCAAGTTAAAGCGATAGTCAAATCTTTTAAAAGTCAGCCGCTATGTGAAACAATTGAAATTCCGTTGGCTGCTATGCGAGAAGCGATATGCCTGGTAGTCATCTGTCATTTCTGTCTACGTGCGCATGCGCACTGGCGAACCTTCGAATACATTGTTCGCTTGCTCGCGTCAGATGTTGTAAAGTGTAACCAAATATTGTATTATAAAGTAACACGCATAACCGCTATAAGGCAATTGTCCGTTAGGTATTTGTTTATATTATTTAGAGCGCAGATAGTGAAAAATATTTTACTAAGGGCCGATTCTACAATGTCCCGATAAGCTTCCTTATGATTAATCTCCAAATAATTTTTCTGCTCGATTAGTTACCCCCACGATCTACAGTCACACAGCTCTGGATATCAACCCTAAAGAATAATTTTTGATGTCTTAACTTTGCCATTCGGAATTCGACGAAAGCGCTACAATTGCGGAATTCGTATTCTAGAAAACGGACGAGAATCGCCTTTTGAAGCTCAAAATAAGAAACAAAATAAAAGTTGGTTTTATCACGTGGTTTCTTTTGCCATGGTTTTGGAATATAATAAAATACACGGAGCAAAGCGAGGCTCTAAACTTTGTCCATCACGACTGCGAAATACAGTTAAACCTCGTAGAAACATACAAGGTTGCAGGAGAATAAAAAAACCCTGATACGGTAACTTAGAGGCAGAAAACGTGCTGGGAGACAATCGCATCAAAGTTCACATAAACTTGTCTCTATATAGGTAATAATTTGCTGATGTACGTCTCCTTTTCTTTTACTGCTTCTCTTAGGCCAAAATGTATGCTAAATTCATATTATAAAGAGACAAAAATGTGTATGTATTCGAGAGATGTGGGTTATCTTATTAACCCCTAATCATGGACCATAACACGCCTTATAGTTTCAACCTAAAATTACGAAAATCCTAATAAGGGCCCAATACTAGATATATAAAGAAGAAAAGTGTAATAAAATTACAAAATAATGACGTAAAACCTTTAAAAGCCTGACGTATTCCATTCACATGGCTTTCTCTACTGTTCTGCCAACAAACTATGCTTACAGAAGGTATTCGCTCACCTACGTCATGCTAATCAAGACAAACATCAGCAGAAATTGTTTTATTACTTGCTTCCTACTAAGCAGAAGAGAAATAAGGGAATACACTAAGCTAACACCATAGTCAAAATTTTTTAAAAAAAAATGGTCGCCATGTAATTAAAAGAAAGGTATCTTCCCGTTTGAGAAAAGTTAGTAGTATACAATTGAAACTAATAACAATGAGTGTCACGGGAACGGTAAAATCTACAAAAAATGACTTAAAGTATGTGTTTTAACGTTATCTATATGTTTTGTGTAGTAAGTTTTTGCTATCTCTTACGGTTTACCAGTTATGCAAAACTCAACAAAATTCATCCAGAAATATGAGGTTTTTAGTCCATTCGTCTAAAAGGAACGAGTAGGCGATACTTGTGCTTCCTGTCCTATTCATTATTACGTCACAATCTATAAGGCTCACCAGCATATTGGGGCGGTAAATGGTTGTGGGTTCGAGCTGGGTGCAGGTTATGGGTATAGGGAATGATGTGGGTTTGTGGGTGGCCTAGTTCAGTGTTTTTAGTAGCATGGAAACTCTTTCAGGGCGCGGTGAGACACACGTGTTTTATTAATTTAGTTCGGCCTTTTCCACCGTAGAACACAAACGCATTCCTTTTAATTTTCTCTTATGAAACTGTACTTTGCGCAACCGCGATTATTGTTATTTATTAGTTTGTTGCCGTGATTTATTACGCATTCTGGTCAGTATTACAACTATTTCCCTCACGACTAAAGGTAGCCTGTTCGGCTCCTCTTCGGACTCTAAATATCACATCTTAGTTGCACGGAGATTCTTCGCCAAGTGCCCCACAATGTCGCTTGATCAGCGGAGATCATTGTTTTCGGTCCCGTTAGTTCCCTCGGACAGTGTATTCTCCACCCCTTACCCTCGGTTCAATGCACGGCCGTAACGGTATCTTGTGCCATTAGCTCGTGACAACAACTCGGCTACCTATATGGGTTTAAAGTCTTTCTACCCTTCTCATTTTCACTGTACATTCATATTTTCTCTTTTTGATATAATTTATATTACTAGGTGTGGTTTATATTTCCCTTTTGAGTAATTCTTTGCCCCGTGGCAAGACATGTACTGTCTCAATGTATAATTACCACTATGGGCAGCTAAATTTAGTGTAGTAAGTATTGACTATACCTGACGTTTCCGTCGAAATAAAGTTTATTACAATATCGGTGAGACACTTCGCGAATGTGCCTTGTTAGAACTTTTCACGTTCATGTCGCATGCTTTGAAAAGCTGTTAAAAGTTTTGTCAGCTTGTCTTGACGCATCGTCCAACTTTCCTTGTATTGTATCTTATTGCAAGTTGCCCAACCAGTCCACTTTCTAATGCCCCTTGGTTTCCAAGTGTCAGTGCCCACTTGATAGCTTAATCCCCTATTTACCAACCAAATGCAGACGCCTCATTCTCCGTGTCTCTGTACAACAGCAGAGACATTCTCCACACAAGGAGACGGAGACGTGTTCAGAAGACAAGCTGTCCTAAAGGGCTTTATAAATAAGTGATAAAACCAAATTGCATGTGTCTGTGTTGCTGTTACAGCTAAAGCCACGTGCACAAATAGTAGCAAAAACCTGTAACGGATATAAATAATGTATCGTAAATCAGGTATGTAGTCCAAATTTGTTTTCGTTTAAATTGGGAGATTAACCTTAAAGACGCATTTTGGGGAAGAAGCAATATTTAACCTTGCATATTTAAAAGACTCCGGGACCTACAATGTTTTACATGATATGCATTTTAAATTAGATAAGCAGGAAGTTCCCCTTCTTTTTAGAGATACAATCCGTGTAGTGATGGCGAAATTATGTTTTCTTTGTCTACTAAGTATAGTAAGTATGGGAAATATTGGTTATATATATAGTCAGAATTTCACCGGAAATATATGTTTTCAAGATCCCGAAAAAATATTACGCCCCCCCCCGGTGTGTGTGTGTGTGTCTGTCTGTCCGTTTGTGTGTATAGCAAAACTAAAAACGAAAACTCGGTTAAATACCAAACTTAAGCATCTTCCAAGGATGCGATACAGGATTTTCGACGCCTTCTATCCCACATGGAACATTTTTCCGAAGCTTATTTTCTCATAAATGGCTCTATCATATGTTTAAGACATTTTATGGAAAATAAAATATGTATCTTGAATTTTCTGGGAATAGTATCTGGAGTACCCTTATATCTGTTTGATTTTTGCATAACTTGCCAACCGTAAGAGACAGACATCGTATTACTCAAAGAATGTAACCCTAATTAAAGCACACAATTTATGCCAATAAGTTCTTCATGAAGTTAACCATTTCCTAGATATTCTTTTTTATTGGTTGCAATCTTTAAATACTTATACTTTTCTCAAATGGAAAGCAGCCATTCGGTTTTTATTACTTGTCTCCTTGTCAAGCAAACTGAACGGAGTTTCAAAAGCAACTTCATAGCAACCAGCCTTTAAAAGGTTTCACTCTTTCTTAAGCGTGCTGCATTTCCCTGTTTCATTTTATCTACAAAGAAAGTGTAATAAAAGTTTTTCTACGAATGTTTATCTTGTTTAGCGTGAAATAATTCGAATAGGTTTTTAAGGAATAATTTTTGAAGACTGGATAGAGAAAGTTATTTAAATTAATACATTCGAATTTTATGATATTAATGGCATTATTTCGGTGCTTCAATATGCTTTTTGCAAGCTGGTATGAGATTTTCGCTTCTCATATGTCGTTCTTGATACTGTTTGTTAATAAAAGTAAAATTGTTTATTCATTTATTATGAGTTTCAATAATAAAGATTTTAGTAACCTAATGCTGAATAATTATTATTATTATTATTATTACTACTATAATTATTACTACTATAATTATTATTATTATTATTATTATTATTTTTCGACTGGTTCCCGGTGTGCTACATTGGTCTTCCTCGTGCCTCGGTTGGTATCAGGTTAAAATCTCGCTCCCTGCAGAAGGCTGGAATGGTTTCTGGGAATGCAGGATCGGTAGAGCATGGGTTTGGATCCTGGTAAGGACGTTAACGGAGATCTCAGCGGTGGAATGAGAAGCACGGTACTCAGCTTTCTCTACTTGCTTTACCGATGAACCAATAAATTACACTTCACATCACCAAAGTTTCTACAGGCCGTGGTTGGTTTGATTCCCCAACAGCTGCTCTCTGTCACTTCGCGGTCTCACAATGCCCAATAGAACCCCCTCACTATTCCGGAGGTAACTTTGAGCGATCATAACAGCAAAATTTTCTCATTTTCTCATTAATTTTCTAATTAGCTGTCCGCCGCGCTTAATTATTTGGTGACTTATGGAAATTTAAACTTAAGCTGCACACTTTGCACGCGTTCCTGTCCCGTCTGGACATAGCTTCACTGTCAGTCTTCCAGAGAAGTGCCTGCTGCTCTAATTTTCCTCCCTTTTTATACGAATATGATATTCGTGACTTTTATGCCCATAGTTTTACGGGATTGGTGATTTTTCGCGCTACTATTGGCGTCCATCATCGCATCACTCAGCTCGTTTGTTTAGTTTTGTCATGTGAGCATTTTCCGTTGCTTCGCCGGAGTTCATCGGCCTACGTGACTCTAGTTCACCCTGCAGTTACAGGACCTGATGTAACAAAAGATGTTTCCATCTTTCACTCTTACTGAAATCAAAGGATTGGTTGCCTACCTGTCGGCAACATGTGCAATTCTGAGTGAACTTACTGCTTCCTAGCTACCTTTAGGCCAATTCTTAATACAACCCTTTACAATCAATTATAAGCCAACACAGTATTCTCTCCACTTATTTGCTTGCCCTTGATTATTTTATTTACCTGACACATATTTCTATTAGTACTTAATCAGCTATCATCAATTTAATGTACACGGCTATGCTTTGTCTCAGGTTCTTCAATATGCTTTTTGCAAGCTGGTATGAGATTTTCGCTTCTCACATGTCGTTCTCGATACGTTTGTTAATAAAAATAAAACTTTCTTTTTTCATTTATGAGCTTTACATAAGACAGGTTTTTAGTAATCTAATACTGTAATTATTATTAGTAGTAGTAGTAGTATTGTTATTAATATTATTATTACTACTATTAATGTACCAGTTATGCCTCTCATTAATTTGTTGAAGTAATGGTTATCAACTAATGACATTCTAGAGGTACAATTCCCTCCCGTTTTTTTTCTACCTACCCAAGAGCCAATATAGTAATAAGTCTGTGATTAAATATATTTGAATAGCAAGTTCTTAACTAAAGTGGCCAAGGCTGTGGAATAATGAGGACACAATGTATGCATATTTTTCGGAGCAATAAGTTTTGGGAAATTTAAGGCGGCAATTTAACAATGTATTATAATTTCAGATACGCAATGCACCCGAGGTAACAGAAAAGTACGGTCATATTTTACGATAAAATGTCAAAACGTGAATTTTAAGGCCTTAGTGATACTGCGGCCAAGGAAGGGTAGTGCAGCCAACAATGTAGAATGCCGCTTGCGATGTATATTTGGAGCAGAAATGGCTATTATATGTGATCCTTGAGGAGCTGGTGATGACACAAGGCACGTTATCTGTATGCTTTCTGTGAACTCCCTATTGCATTCATAGATATTGATGGAGTATTTCAAAAAGATTTAACATTTTAACTATGATGAGTTACGGTCAAGCTCCTCTGAAGATTGCATTTCTAGATAATTATATTCTAACAGAAGGTGTTCAGCATTTTGTGTTATGTTTATTTACAGAAGTGGCAGAGAGAATTGCCGGCAAAGAGTTGCACAGTCTAGAATTATTTCCTGCAATAATTCAGTAATTATAGCAACTACTTTCCAAACTTGCGTGCAGTCCCTTAAAAAATAAGTTTTGAGGTACCTTTGTGATGGTTTGAATCTGGATTTAACGATTTCTGGCAAGGGAAGTTTTGCTATTGGCGGGACCATTTTAGAACTTTTGTCATCGATGTAACAGTTCCAGAGCCCTGCCATCGATGTGACTGTTTCAGAAGTAGGCTACGATGCAACTGTTCCAGAAGTTCTGCCAACGGTGTTACTGTTCCAGAAGTTCTGACATCGGTGTGATTACTTCAGAAGTTCTGATATCGGTGTCACTGTTCCAGACTTTCTGCTATCGATATAACTGTTCCAGAAGTTCTGCCATCGGTGTGACTGTTCCAGGTCTTCTATCATCGTTGTGCCTACCAGAAACTCAGTCATTATTATGACTTCCAGATGTTTTGTATCGTTGTGACTGTTCCAGAAATGCTGTCAAGAGTGCTATGTGGGTGTTTCGGAAGTTCTGCCATCGGTGTGAGTGTTCCAGAAGATCTGGCATCGGTTTGAGTGTTCCGGAAGTTCGGTCATCGGTATGAGTGTTCCTTAAGTTCTGGCATCGGTGTGAGTGTTCCGGAAGTTCTGCCATCGGTGTGAGTGTTCCAGAAGATCTGGCATCGGTTTGAGTGTTCCGAAAGTTCGGTCATCGGTGTGAGTGTTCCTTAAGTTCTGGCATCGGTGTGAGTGTTCCGGAAGTTCTGTCATCGGTGTGAGTATTCCGGAAGTTCTGTCATCGGTGTGAGTGTTCCTTAAGTTCTGGCATCGGTGTGAATATTCCAGAAGTTCTGTCATCGGAGTGAGTATTCCGGAAGTTCTGTCATCGGTGTGAGTATTCCGGAAGTTCGGCCATCGGTGTGAGTATTCCGGAAGTTCTGTCATCGGTGTGAGTGTTCCAGAAGTTCTGTCATCGGTGTGAGTATTCCGGAAGTTCGGCCATTGGTGTGAGTATTCCGGAAGTTCTGTCATCGGTGTGAGTATTCCGGAAGTTCGGCCATCGGTGTGAGTATTCCGGAAGTTCGGCCATCGGTGTGAGTATTCCGGAAGTTCGGCCAGCGGTGTGAGTGTTTCTTAAGTTCTGCCAACCGTGTGAGTGTTCCAGAAGCTCTGCCAATCGTGTGAGTGTTCCAGAAGCTCTGCAATCGGTGTGAGTGTTCCAGAAGTTCTATCATCGATGAGGCTGTTCCACAAGTTATGCCATTGGTGTGACTGTTTTAGAACTACCACCATGTGACTGCCCTAGAAGTTGTGCCTTCGGCGTGACTATTCCTTGTTAGCCAAATGGTGTAGTACTGTTTTCACAATAGCTTTACTTACTATTAATACTGTTTCTGGACCAGTAAAAGAGGGCGTCGTTCCTTGGCAAGTTTATCTCTTTGATGCTAAAATGGCTGGATACCCAATGGAAAAGATATTTGCACCCAGACTTTGAATGGTCATCAACAAATTTAGCTAATTTAAAACCATGTCTGATGAACATGAATGCATACACATTTTCCCCTGAGTCCATTCAAAGGCCATCACCTTTCCTGTTCTTGGAGGATCGATAACATTAACCAAATAAGTATTTGCTAGGTGCTTGCACGCTGAAAGTTCCATGCAACGCAAAATTAAATTGGCTGGTCGTTTTATGTTGACGGCTATCACATCTGCAATTTAATTAATCTTGACAAAAAGCTATCAAAAAAGCAAAGTATCTGTCTGTACCGGAGTCACCGCAGTGTACGCCTGTCTGAAGCGATAAAGAGATCAATAAGGTGTCAGGAGGTTTAAATTCGCCTCACCCCCATTCGTGTTAAAGCGTTCAAATGCTCACATTATTAGGTTGAAGGCAGCTTCAAAAGCTTCTGTTTATGCTAACGGGGTTCAAAGAATATTGAACGCTGCAGTATATTTAGTGTTACATACACGTCAGAAATGAAACATATAAATTGGCTGTGATTACGAAAACTTCTGAAATAGATAGGGATTTCAAATAATGGTAAAAACAAAGACATGCTCACACGGTGCTTGTAGAGTCTTGTGATTTTGAAGCGGCTTTTTCACTTTCTCTAGCACACAATTATCAGATAAGGAAGGTATTTCATTCTAAAACAATATTCTGTACCGAGATTTTACCGAAGGTACTTGTTTTGAAACTCCTCAAACAAAAGAGCAATTTCACAGAAAGGTCCATTTATATGGCTTTGAACTGCATAACTCAAAGTCGAAAAGTTGGATTGTCACGAAACTTATTATGCAAGTCCAGTCCAGTCAAAGATAGGACAAGAAAATATTAAACAAAGCCTCTCACTCCTACTATCTTTTACATGGAACAGTTTACGGTATTGTTGAATCTCTCAAAAATGAAATTAACAGTTTTATTTAAAGTACCATATTATAAAGATATTTACATGAAAAATAAAATGTATATCTTCAGTTTATGAGAATAGCCTGTGGATAACCCTTCATTCGGAAAGAATTTTGTGTAATGTAGTTATTTTTGGTAGTGTTTAATGCCCGCTTTAACTATTTGTGGCACCACAGGCGATGACACTGATGAAACATGAAATGAAGATAGAGCACCGGTGGAACGCGATGGCGGGGAGAAACCGGAGAAAACCCGCACCCGCGCCGCTTTGTCCACTACAAATCATACATGCGGTCGCGTGGAGTCGAACCTAGGCCGTCTAGGTGAGCGGCGAGTGGTTTGTATAATGCATAACTGGTACAGTTATTCAATGGACAAAACGTACTATACAAAAAGCGTAGATATCTTTAAAACACACAATTAATTTCAAATAACTTTCTTGTAGCATACATAATTTCCGGGATGTCTGTTATTGATTGTTCGAAATGTTCAATACTTATTTATTCCTTTCAAGCCCTGTCAATGTTCAGTTGCTTCTCGTGATTACGCGGAAAGGGTAGGTATGAAATTTTAAGGCCAGGATTCAACGTCCAGACCACAAACATTTTGTTATCGTTGTTCTGTATTCCCTTTGTATCTATAAGAAATGTGTGTTGTAGCCATTTTGGCAAAGGTTTCATTCGATTAAAATGAAGTAGGTCGAAGAATAAAGAAGATTTTGAAAACGGTATTGTAGGATACAAACGCATTTTCTCTTACTTCTTTTAACGTCCTCCCAGCTCGCGAATTAATTGCAGACTAGTTTTTAACCATTCATCGCAACACGTCTTTCAAGCAGCTCTTCGCCTAGAGAAATGTCATACTCTCCTCCTCTTTTCCAGGCGATCCCTCAATGTTACCCGAATCTTCCAGTTTTCTTTAATCTGATTGGTCTTCATCTCTACCGGCTGGGATTTTCCCAACGTCTCAACATCGCTATGTATGCGGACGATACTGCAATCTTCTCAACACATGGCAATAGCCACACCTCCAGAAATCACCTTCAAGAGGCCTTAAACTTAATTATACCCTGGTTAGACAACTGGCGTATTTCGCTCAACCAGCAAAAATGTGAAGCAATGATCTTTACATCATACAGACAGAACTATCCACCACCAGTAATGCTCCCAACGAAACATATACCCTGGAAAACTGAGACAGAAACAGTGAAATATCTCGGTGTACTCCTGGATCGACGACTCACATGGAAACCAGATATAAGCAACAAACTTAAACTAGCCCGAGCAAGACTGGCAAAGCTTTACCCTCTCCTCAACAAAAGACCTTCACTCAAACTAAAAAACTGCACACTACTTTACACGACTCTTTTAAGACCACTGTTACTATACGCTTGTCCAGTTTGGGGAGGAACCAGTCCTTCCGAAATCAAACGTATCCAGACATTTCAAAACAAAATATTGCGAATCTCAACGAAAGCACCTTGGTTTGTCAGAAATAGTCAACTACGTAGAAAAACTGGAATCAGCATCATTCAACAGTCAATTTCTTCAATAGCCGAACAGTTTTACAGCAAGCTAAAACACGTCTCAGGAGTCATTCACTATCCTCTTGGCAGACAATCTAGCTATCCAACTCGCATCAAGAGTCGCCTACCACTACACCAGCTCTCACGACAACACTTTCTGTAAAATAAAAACAAAAATGTGCCTACTTATAAAGGGGCCCAATGTTACTCAGTATCATGCATGTAAATAATGTATATAATCAATGATCTGTAGAGCGCACATGTGCTGATCGATCAATAAATCATTAAAAAAAAACGGCAATGTACGCCGAACTTGGTACGTTACGACTAACATTTAGCGAGCACAAGCTCCTATCCAAGTCCCGTTTGTGCTTCCTGGTATCTCTTAACAGGGCGTGAACGGAAAAAGAACTATTTCAGAGATAACACATTTGTAGCTTTTAGTTTAAGCAGTTTGTTTAAACTGTTACCAAGATATTTCGTAATTTATATGCACGTTATATTTCCATGGGATCATAGCTGAAAGTGTATTAGGCGTTCACTTACACATGAAACTTATGATTTCGCGTATCACGTTTCTTTCAGAAGCAGTCTGTAATGTCAAAATACGGGTAATAAAAGCTAAATGTATTTTATCTAAACGAACTGCACTGCACAGTAAATAAAAATTAACTATGTTGAGAACTGCGTCTCTGTAGAATATATTCGAACATCCTTCGAACATTGGCTTTCTTTCCCGCTCCCAGTAGCAGTCTCTTTTCATGAACCAATAGAAATTCCCCTGTTATTTAACTTAGGCTGCTAACTCTGAGCAAACTTCACAATTTCGTGCCCCCTTAAGGCTTGATGTGTCCTTTTTTTTAGACTCAAGGACGTTCTTCTATGTATTTTACTCTATCTCTTTGGTTATCGTCCCAAAAACCTTGAGCGAGAGATTTCTATTTTATGACCCGTACAGTTTCAGCTACAGCTCTCTTGTAACTAATCTTATGCTAACATACTATAATAATATCATCTTATTTCTATTACTACATGCATTATTTACATTATCTTGCTTTTTAATTATTTACACCTTCTTGCAATCATTAGTACTGCCTCAATATTCACCTTGCAGCATTGCGTAACCCTAATAGTATAAAATGTTTGTCACCAAATTCATGAACCTAACACCCCAATTATTTTATTAATTGGAACCTTCACTTTAGGCACGTTGAATATATACTGAGAATAAAAATACAATTACTAGTCATTAAAGGATTTGCAAGGAGAGAAATGAGGTGAACTAGGATAGGTATATTCTGTTACTCCATCCTGCATTAGGATTTTCTCACAGAGTGCTGAGGGTAAATTCCACCTATTACTTGAAACTATAATAAGTTCACTTTATTGGTGCATAATCGTTTTCACACATAAACCTGTGTGGGATAAAAGTGTAAAACGTAGAGTCAAACTGAAAACTTCAATGCCAAAGCCGAGATTTAAACCATTCATCTCCCGGTTGCTCTCAGCAACTGAGCTGCCAATGTCGACTTAAAATATCGGGTATTTTAATCCTGGGATTCATAGTTTATCCAACTATTTGTTCAATAAATGGTATCCCCCCCGTAAAAGCAGGTAAGAGCAACAGGACGGAGACTGGGACAACCGTGGTTCAAATCCCGGCTACGGCATTCAACTTCTTTGTGTGACTCTATTTTTCTTATTCATCTTATTGAGTCTTGCATTTCAAAACAATGGAAGTATCTTAAAGCATCCTGAGTAACCATTAAAAGAGTTTTTCACGACAATTTCTAAGAAAATGCACACAGGAGTTTTCTAAATATCCTGAAAAAGTATTTCAATTTAAATAAAGTTTATCCTCATAATTATAAAATAACTTTATCAAAAGTGCTCAAGATATGCTGCTCTGTTGAAATTTGTTAGAAATATTCCATATAGTATTAAGAATATTCTGACTAACTTTGCTGGCACGTAATCTTCGCATATGTTAGCGGTGTACTTTGGAACGCTTATAGACGATTGTTGCTCAGTTCGATGGGCTTCCTTTGTTAGCAAAACTCCTTATCATAGAGGACGTAAGTTTAGCACGTTAGAAAGCGGTAGTAGTACTTGCTAGCCTTGGAATACCACGCCAAGGTTCAATGGACACGTGCTAGTATGTTCCCTGTTTCTGGAAATTTCTGGCCATGTCATCGAGAGACATAAAAGGTAGAGCCGCAAACGAGATGATTTTTGTCGATTGCGAGTCTGAGCGCGCAGTTGCGCTAGGGAGAGCGTTGTGTCTACGTATTCAAGCGACGAGAAAATTGTACCACAGAATTGTTGTGAAAGTATCTGAATAAACACGTTTATGTGAAATCAGATTTGCGCAATAAAGAGAATTTTTATTACAATATCTAAACATGTATTGTGACCATACTCCACGGCCAAAATCACCGACCATGCGCACGGCTTGCTTTGTAAGTCATAGCTGATTGTTGGCACACATTGTTACACACGTGCGTTAGTGAACACCTTTGCTGCGGTAATTTCTTTTGATATCGCTGCTGTGATCGGTACGCACGCGCAAGTGAACACGTGTTCTTTCGGAAGGTTCTTTGACGTTGAAGCCACGCATTGTTAAGCCTGAGCGAGTTTGTGAATATCGGCAGTGTACTGCACGTGCGTCTGCCTCTGTAAATTTCCAGTGACGTAACGAACAGATATAAAAAGGGTAATGAAGACTAACTGGTGTGCAGTTTTCATCGGGAATGCATAACTTGCAACTTTTGAGTTCGACGGGAATTTCGTAGCGAATTGTATTGGCGCAGCAGCGAACGTCGAAAAAAACTACACTGCAGAATTTTTAAGAAAAAAAGATTTTTGTGCGCAGATTATAATCAGTCTGTGGAAAAATAGAGTTGTTGGAGACAAAGAGAGCTTTTGTTGAAGTATTTATATAGCCATTGGACCCGGATCGTCAACTTAAGGCACGTAAAACAACCTCAAGCCTGATAAAGAGACCACTGAGTGACACTAAATATTCTTTCACGCCCAATATAGAATGGGACGCTGAGAACCACAGTAGTTAAAGAGCGTCCATAAATAAAACTCCATTTCAATTTTTCCCCAACTAAAACCACTTTGTTTGTCAGGCTGAAACGTGTTTATCAAATGAAAATATTAAAAATTTGAGAGAGAAAAAATATGACAAAGCATATACAACCGGCTCCTAGTGATAATTAATACTGAGTTTGTTCTGGTCATCATTCCTCGCTGGGTAAAGGGACGCTCCAGTAAAAGAAGTATTTAATACAGCTAGTACTTGAACAATGGATCTTTGGGTATCCGTGGCGTTGCACTGGTAATTCAGCCATCATGTGAGCATACCTGGTGCAACATTAATTCACTATATATAGGCTGTAGGATATCGAAACAGAGGAACACCTCGCTCACTATGGCACCATAATGGATCGATTGTGGTCACCCCTCTCCCCCGGAAGGCAGAGATACGGTGAAGGATCCGGAGGTGATCATAAGCCCGCAGGCAGAAAGGTCCTCAGAGACGCTCAGGTGTCCCTAATATTTCGAATTCGAACACCCGCGCACCATTAGAGAGCAGTTCCAAGAGAGCTACTCAGTGACCCTAGTAGGCAGGACAGTCAGTATGAGTGTAATATTAATACATATACCCTTGTTAGGTCGTTAATATAACATTACCAATATAATAATTAATATTTCCTGATAGTTGATATAACTATATGAATATTACCCGGATACTAAATACTTACGATAGGAAAGTTGTCATAAAGGCGTTTTCCGAAGTTCTGAGACATACCAGTTGGTTGATCAGGTAAAAAAAAAAATTGAATCAGTTGGAGGATTGTATGTCACAGTAGCTCAATGGTTAGAGCTGCCGCAGGGAGAGCGGGAGAACAGTGTTCAAATCCCGGCTCTGGCATTGAACTTTTCAGCTGGTTGTAACAGCAAAATGTGGAAAGTTGGCTAAAGAAGGCTAATTGACATCAGCCGATAGGAAATTGAATCAGATTGTAAAATTATACCTTCTCTAAAAGACTATATTAAGACTTCGATTAATCTTTCGATTAGATATTAACACGGGACTCCGTGCATCAATTAGACGAAGAGAGGAATAAACTTAGAGGTATTTCCATAAATGAAATTTTAAGGATCCCTGTATTAACAAGTACCTCGGGAAACTTAGCAAATAAAGTAAGTAAAATAGCATGGGAAGAAGAACCAATAAAAGAAGTAATTGAAATTAATATACCTGGTGAGAGAATTTTAAGAAGACCAGAAAGATTAATTATACAAAATTTATAAGGCGTAATTATATCACTTTAATTTGATGCAACATAGTATTTATGAAGACGAAACTGAGGAACAGGAGTGTTGAGGTAAAATAGAAGAAGCAGGAAGTAAAGAGGAATAAATGAAAGAAGGAGATAGAAGAGCTGTAGAAGATGAAGTAGGAGAAGGATTAAGAGTAAAAGACTTAAAAGTAGATGAAAGCATCCAGCATACTACGAGCAGGAGAGAATATTTTGCAAACGTACAGCACGCCGAGGTTGGGTTGAGAAATGAAAAAATAGACCCATAAGAGGTTAAAATAACCCTAATTGGGACTACAGGAGAACAGTTGAAGAGAGTAGAGTATGGAACGAGAGGGTAGAAGAGGGAGCCGTGCAGAGCGAGAGAGAGAGGAGGGGCATGGAGTAGAGGGCATCGAACGAAGAGACGCGGACAACCTAGGAGGCGAGGAAGGAGGATTGATTAGGAGAGAGCCATAAAACTAGAGAGGGAGGAGGTGCTTTGTGATGCAGCGAGTGTAAAGGTGAAAGTGTTGTGTGGTGAAGTAAATGTTTTGGTGAAGTTTAGATAGAATAAGTGTTAAGTGATAAATAGTGAAGTGGAATGTTAAATGAAACAGAAAAGAACGTATATACATAATTAAAATAAATAAATTGTTTATATTATGACTATATGTCAAGTAGGTGCGTTATAAAAAAATTGCATTATAGTAAATTTATAAAATAAAGAAATGAAGTAGTTGTTAACTAAAAGGTTAAATTGAGAGAATAAATTGATTTATTTAATATTTTAAATAAACAAAGTGGGATTATAAATGAATATAATAATAACAATAATAATGATAGTAATAATAATCTCAATATTAAATATAAATAAAAATAAATAATAAAATTCCTTTTGTGGAATTAATAAATTTAACTAGTAGAAACTTACCATACATAGGTTAATATATTAGCTGAGTGCTGGTTTCCAGCACATTTTCCGCTGGCTTCCAGCGGATAGAGGTTAGTTTTTGTAGTTAGGTGTAATAGGTTATTAGTTACATTTACTGGCTTCCAGTATATTAGATAGAAGTGTAGCTATACGTTTATTATTTTTGCTTTAACTTATTCCCTGTCGTATAGTTTCAGTTACGGTAATAATACTTTTTTTTTCTCATTTTTGGGAAGTAAATAATTACTGTTTTACTGTTTTATTTTATTTAGTTTGATGTATTTTTCTTCCTCATTGTGTTATTTTATTTTGCTTTATAAGTTATATTAGGTTAAGTTATCTGAAAAATTACAATGATATTACAATGGAGGAACCACACAAAATGGTGTACCTTCGACCTCGATTGATAGTCGATAGCGATACCATGATAAAGTATTTACGTAACAAGAGGAAAGCCAAAATAATTAAACTCCGAAAGAATAAAATCCAGCTTTGGGACGAAAGGGGATTTCATAAACATTATAAGATTGTTGAAAGTTGTATTGGTTACTCTAATTGCCATTACATTTCTCCTGGATAATACCTACATTCAGCAATATTCTTAGCCATAAATAGTTTGCTCATCGTTTTCTTTTACTCTTCTAATGTGAATGACAGTAATATTTTCTGAAATATAATGCAACCAATATTAACCCGATATTCATAAACGCGTCTAAGCTATTCCTTTGCAATGTACCTATATCATCAGCGAAACTTAACCTTATATTCCAAAATGTCATATTTTCTCACTAACCTATAGGAAGTTGAAAGGAAAAATCCATATTCGGTACTACTCCGAAATCACCCAAGATATTTGCACATTTATCTACATGAGTATATTAACGGCGAAATCCTGCGTAACATAGACATTACACTTTTTTTATTTGGGTGTTTTCTTCTATACGAAAGCTTTATGCTAACTTACACAAAGGTGTGAACAGCGAAATCTACGCCTTAATTGTTTAATTGACACTAACCTACACGGAGCATGTTAACAGGCGAAATCTATACTACACACGTTGGATGGGCAGCAAAATAGGGAGAGAATGTGCCTTACTCACCTCATAATATTTTGATGTCGACTGGAGAGGAGTAACACACAAGTCAGGTGCAGTGGTAGATTTGTCTGATTTTGCGCTTCAGTAATAATTTTGTACACTGGTATTTGGAGTGCATTGTTTATATTAAGCATGTGTTTCATTACAGCCACTTACTATGGCTAAGCACATTATAATCTTAAAAGTGTGTTATCATTTCTTTATCTTGTTCACAAATTACAACCTTACACTGCAATTTGATCAACATATTCTTTATTTTAATAACAAATAAAGTAACAACGCTCCATTATCATTTACCTTTAAAACGTTTTTAAAATATGTGACCAACATGATACATTGTTTGAAAAGCAATATTACGCTCCATTTTTTCTAAACTATAGAGCACAATAAACAGTATCCGATGTAGGTAATTAAAAGAATATATTACTGTAGATCTATACTGCAGTTTTCATTTTTGTTGTTGATGTCTAAGAGTTTTTTAGTTACTACAAATACTCAATCGTAAAGTGGAACAGCTCAATCGCAATTCTATCTCCCACTGTTGCTGAGACTGGCGTCTCGTTTGAAGTCGTACAACTGCCTGACACGCGCAGTTTTTACCGTCCTGCCGCAACACACGAACACCTGTTGCCTGGTTCTACATTCCTGAAACACATGACAGGAAATTATGGACAGGAAATTCGTGTAAAAGAATAAACACACCAGCATTTGTCTTCTGCTCCGTGGAAACCAGCAAAAAATGGTAGTAAGTTTTATTTTGGACGCTCCTTAACTCCTGTGATGCTTAACGTCCCATTCCATTTTGGACGTGAAGGACCCTTAATTTTGCTCGGAGACTTCTTTATCCGGCTTGAGCTTCTTTAATGTACTAAAATTTACGACACGGGAGCATGGTTTTACTTACCTTCCGTTAAACCCGAAAAAAAATCCATCGCCCTCCGCCAGATTTGAATCCGTGATTTTGGGAACGAAAAACCCATTGTCAGAGTAGCCGTTCCTAAGCAAATTGAAACCAGGACCTCCCGAACGCGCCGGTCCCCATGGCCACGCTCGCTAAAGCGTCTCGCTTTGGTGCTTCGTGGGCAAGGGATCGTGGGTTCGAATCCCGCCTTGGGCATGGGTGTTATATGTTTGTGCAATGTGTATATGTTTGTAAAAGAAACAGTAAAACCAGTAATCAGTAAAACCTACGGGGGGAAATGTAAATAGGGTTACAGTACCGGAGTCCTGATCGGACTCCGTTACTGTTTAAAAAAGAAAAAACAAAGAAAAAAAAACGCGAGCCAATTATTAAGGTTGAGGTATTCTGCACACTAAAATAATGACACTTCTTTTTCGGGGAGTAAAATACATAAGTTTAGTCACCTTTGTGATTATTATTATTACTACTACTATTATTATCACCATCATTATGATTATTATTATTACTATTATTATCACCATCATTATGATTATTACTACTACTATTATCACCATCATTATGATTATTATTATTACTATTATTATCACCATCATTATGATTATTATTATTATTACTATTATTATTACTATTATTATCACCATCATTATGATTATTACTACTACTATTATTATCACCATCATTATGATTATTATTATTACTATTATTATCACCATCATAATGATTATTATTATTACTATTACTATTATTATTACTAGTATTATTATCATCATCATCATTATGATTATTACTATTATTACTATTATTATTATTATTATTATTATCATCATTATGATTATTATTACTATTATTATTATCATCATCATCATGATTATTATTATTATTATTATTATTATTATTATTATTATTATTATTATTATTATTATTATTATCATCATCATTATGATTATTATTACTATTATCATCATTATGATTATTATTACTATTATTATCATTATCATTATGATTATTATTATTATTATCATCATCATTATGATTATTATTATTATCATCATCATTATTATCATCATTATGATTATTATTATTATTACTATCATCATTATGATTATTATTATTATCATCATCATTATGAGTATTATTATTACTATCATCATTATGATTATTATCATCATTATGATTATTATTATTATTACTATCATCATTATGATTATGATTATTATTATTATCATCATTATGATTATTATTATTATTATTATCATTATGATTATTATTATTACTATTATTATTATCATCATCATTATGATTATTATTACTATTATTATTATCATCATCATTATGATTATTATTATTACTATTATTATTATTATTATTATTATTATTATTATTATTATTATTATTATTACTATTATTATCATTGTGATTATTATTATTATTACTATTATTATTATTATTATCATCATCATCATTATGAATATTATTATTACTATTATTATTATTATTATCATCATTATGATTATTATTATTACTATTATTATCATCATCATTATGATTATTATTATTATTACTATTATTATCATCATCATTATGATTATTATTATTACTATTATTATCATCATCATTATGATTATTATTATTACTATTATTATCATCATCATTATGATTATTATTACTATTATTATCATCATCATTATTATTATTACTATTATTATCATCATTATGATTATTATTATTACTATTATTACTATTATTATCATCACTATGGTTATTATTATTGTCCTTATTATTGTCATTAGTATTACTGTCATTATTATTATTATTGTTGTTATTGTCATTAATGACATTATTATTGTTGTTTTTGTTGTTATTATTGCCATTACTGTATTATTGATATTATTATTATTGATGTTGATGTTAGTACATATTATTTAGTAGTAGCAGCATCATCATCATTGATGTTGTTACTGCTGCTTCATTTGGCAACAAATCCGCACTCTAATCCTGTAAGTACTGCATATATTTGAAACGGCATTAATTTAAGCTATTTGAAACCACAGTCCATGACTCAGTAAGATTTATAATTACTTTCTACACCCACAAAGTGCCACTGCCTACAGGTCAAAATAAAAACATACATAAATAATAACTAGATGACCTACTGCGTTTCCCTCGATTAGTTCGTAATATGGCGAATAATTAGGAATTACAATAAATTAGCTATTTTGCTGTAGTAGCAGAGTACAAATTGAATATGTTTTAAAACTGAAATCAGTGACATGCCGTATGTTAAAACTCATTTATCACCGAAAGCCACGATTATTCGAGAGATTGTTGTTGATAATGCTACGTTAATATTAACGCTCGGTACATGCAGTGCGATATTATATCCGATTTAGAATGTAACTTCCATTGTACAATAACGTCTGTGCTGCAATATCATTCCAGTTTATCACTGCGAAATGGAGCTTTCGAGTTGATGGAATCAAATGTACAGTCGAGTAGGTGGAATCCTGTGCATATACTTCGCAGTGGTTTATGTTGGTAAGGAAATATAAAACCCCTCGTCACTCCAGTCCATGAACCCTACCTGCCTCTAGAATTCCACATAATGTTCGTTCTCTCCCCTTATCTTCGATCCTGAGCCTGAGCCTGTGTTCATAGGTTGATACTTGTGTACCAGATCTTTCACATCAGATCAATTCGATATGGTCTCATTAGACCATATAGCTAATCTGTTGTGAATGGTCATTGCGAAGCATGCGTTTCAGCCACGGAAGTTAAATTATTCTGTAGCACACCCCTTTCGCCGCTCACTTAAACCTGACCTTTGTTCATAGATGATTGTTTGCGTGTCAGACTCCCAAGGCTTTGCAATGTATGGATGATAGGAGTTTATTCCAACATTGAATACAGAAAAGTACGAGAGGTATTGAAAAGTATCGTGACCTTGCCATTCGTTCTATTGTACCTCGTGTTAGTTGAAACTGACTGGAGGTTATGTATTTTAAATAATGCTAATTAAATTTTTGGCGATAATATGAAGATAATCAACTGTAGCAGTCTGAGATGTGGCAAGAATTATTCCAGAATGTCCTAAATCTGACAAGCCTGATCAGATGAAAAACGATACACAGAAAAATAAAAGGGATTGCTTCTAGGGTTTGGATTCTTGTTTAACAATAAACTGGTGCACTTAGGTGACTTTTTCAGAAAAAGGATGATCCTCAGGTCTCTATTCCGACAGTTAAAGATTACTGTAGTTAATCCTTTAAAGCTGCGATTAGCCTTCTGCATATTTCGTGAACACTTTACATTCAAGTTCTGTTAATTATATGATTATTACAGGGTTAGTTACTCTCCTAATAATGACTCATTGACATAAAAATATTGTCATCTCACTAACTACGAATTGTAAAGACTGAAACAAGTAACAGCTCAGTCAGTATGCTGTGCGAGGGACCTCGGATTCTAATTCCGATCGGGGATGGGAATTTTTCTCTGGCCAAGACTATTCCCCATTCCCTCCAGATTCTGGAAGTATAAATGAGAGTAGAAATGTGTATGTTGGGGGAGGGGGTGCGGTTAATGCACCAAATCTGAAGAAAAACTAGAACTCCAATGAAACTGTAGACTAGTTAACACCATTGCTGATGGACAATATGTTACACCCCTAAACTGTCTCTGTTATGACCATTGTAGTTAAAGGCAGGATATAAATGGAAAATAAAATGTTAAACACAAATGTTTCATGTGATAGCCAAGTTATTCAGTCAATTTGATTCTATTGCATACAGTGCCTCGTTGCATTTGATGGAGGAACAGTCAGAATAAGTGAGTTTGACATATTATGTGGATAAATGTTTCAGATCCACCTCCTGAATACCTCTTCTTTTTTGTTTCCTTCTGTCCTTTTGATTGGATGTTAGATACTATAAAAACCACTATCTTCCAGGCCTTGACTGGCTTAATAAGAACTGATGCTTGCCGTACTTGACAATTCGATTTGGTAGAGCTTCCAACTGTATATTTTCACCAGAACAGAAGTTGCGGCATAGTTCCTCTCAGAAGTACTGTGAACACGTGTATCTATTACCCGAAAGAAAACTGTCAGTTTCCTGTTCTGCATTCAGCAGATCTGATTATCGCTGTGAGTTCTATTTATGAGTTTCTTGCAGTCCCCAGTGAGGAACTACTCACGGATTTGTCAGTTAATTTCTTGTTTGTACGTGTGTTCTTTTTACAGCTGTGCTGTAATTTGTGCATTCAATATCATCTTCCGTAGGTATTATCGGCGTGAAGACTTGGGATACTCACCATATTTGCTTTTGTGAATATTTTACTAGATCACCAGATGTTAGGTCATCTAGAATGAAGAGTAGCGTTAACACAACGCAGTATAAGGATAACCTGATGCAAGAACGTTCACAAGGAAGACCTAACATCAACACAACGCTGCATAAGCACAGCCCTGATCCAAGACCATTCACACCGAAGACGTAACATCAACACAAGCCACATAAGGAAGCCCTGAGGCAAAAACAGATGAAGGTGATACAGTTATAGAGGATATTCAAAATATGCAAAATTCTCTGCATAGGCATGTGACTTAATATCTACCTTTACTTCAGTGCGTCTTGTACAATCTCATGGGTTTGCGCCTAAATCATTAAGAACTCATTCATGACCAATGCTTCGGATCTCTCTTGATCTCCCAATATCCAAAACACGCCTCTCAAACTAGTCCCCACGCTCTCTCTCTCTCTCTCTCTCTCTCTCTCTCTCTCTCTCTCTCTCTCTCTCTCTCTCTCTCTCTCTCTCTCTCTCTCTCTCTCTGAAGCGTTGGTGGATTAGAGAGAATATTCCTTAAACTGCCTTTTGGGGTATCCTTCTGCGTAATGCTCATGTGTTCCTGATGTATTCCAATCTGAAATTAAATTAAAAATTAAATTGAATGTGAGAGACCGCTTAATTTTGCTCAGAGGTCCCTTTATCAGGCTTGAGATTCTTTTATGTGCCGTAAATCTACAACACGGAACCTACGACTTTACCTCCCTTCCGAAGGAAACCATGATACGTTATGTTTACGCTCGAAAAGAAAAGAAAAACAATAAAAAACTTAAAAACACACACACACACACACACACACACACATTGGGAACCAGATCCTGGCATGTTACCCCTAGACCATCAAGGACGACTTGGACGACTTCCAATCCGAAAGGCTATACATGTAATGAATATCGGTCTGTTCACTCACAGGATGATTTTCTTGTACCATCCATGCTCTGCAACTAGGAACAAAAAGTAATAAGAACAATCAAACCATTTGCGAACAAATTAACATACTTAATTATTAATTGTTTGCTCAACAATAAACAAACAACAAAAAATCAAAACATTCAGCGCAGAAGTAATTCAAGTAATTATCACTACTGATATCTATGAAGGGATAATTCCTGTAATTATTATCTAACAAACAATATAAACTCTAATATTGGGCTTCTATGATTGCTTTAGATTTTTTTTTATTTTAGTACTTTAATGTTCGGAGGACGTCCCCAAAGTATTTGACACAGATATAGATCATTTATTGACATCACATAGGACTTGGGTTCAAAGATGCTACACTGTGAATGAAAGAGTAACCTGTTTATGCTGCATCGGAGAAAGCATGTTCGTTTCGTCTGTTCAAGATTCGATTTCCTGGCTTGTCAGAAGTGTACAAAATGAAAGTCATGCAGCTTGGTTTCAATAACGTAGTTAATTACGTTTATTTAATAATGCATCTATTGTATCATGCGATGTTGAACGACCTTTCTCGCAGTATAAGCCCATTTTTAGTGAAAACAGAGGGAATTTCATTTCTGCGCATCTAAAAGCCCACATTTTTACATACTGTAACGGAATGCAGATTGTATCAGAACCATATACGTATATTGAAAATACTTGTGTGTGAATTTAAATTCCTCAACTTAGTCTTTGGGGTTTTAAAATGTATACATAATTTTACCAGCATATGAATAATCAATGCAGAAGCGTTGCATGCTTGCTCCACCCATCTACGTATACCAGGGAACGGTCGCGTCCTTTTGATGGACTACTCTTATCTACTCGCAAACAAAGGAATTCCACACACCAGTACAAGCGAACATCGCAGCAAACTGAGACAAAGTGCCCACCCTCTTTATAGGCAGCACTTCGACATTTTAAGCGATGGACATAACTTTGAAGTAGTGCAGTAATATTATAAATACTTTGTGTTAAATTGAAGCTCCTGAACTTTCCGTGTTACTCCTATGTCCAAATTAAATGGAGCTGTAATCCACGGATTACATTTTTCAGACCAATTGGTTTTATTCTTATTAAAATAGGTTATCCAAATGACGCCTTATTAAAAATACCAGTAGGTACGGTTAAACCTATTCCTATCTTCATTGAATATTATCGACCAAATGTTCAACTTCCAAGGTTAGTAGTTAGAATCCTTCTGTAGAGCTTCCAAGCTGTGGTGAAGTATGGAACAGACCGAAGTAAAATAAATGGTAATTTCGTACAGGGAATTCATCAGGACTGCGTTAGTGCTGTGTCGAGATGCCTGTTTTGTCTTTAATCTAATTCTTAAATAAATATCAACAAATCTCCTCCTACGGTAAGGTATAATACATTCTAATATTCATATATTTAATCACAGTACCTACAGAAACGTATATATACCATGATTTAAAGTTTAATTTTCTTGCAAACGGCTGAAGAGGTTATTAAGTTCGTTTTCCCTTTTTCTCTATCCTTATTCTCGTTTTATTTTCTTCGTTTATCTCCTCTGCAATTTCCTACAGTCCTGTTTCGATGGAGAAATTCCATTGACGTTTAATCTTGAAAATGAAACACACCGGGTAAATTATATAAGCGCCATTCAGTTGCAGATACTCAAAGGAAATTCCATTAGCTGTTTGTTTTGATACATACTCATTTTGGGAACGCGATTTGCTTAGGCTTCGTGCTACTTCAGTTGTAAGTGACATTTTATATAGAATAACAGCTGATAAATGGTGCATATATGCAAGCGTATATAGCAATAATAACCAGAGTTGCAAAGAAGGGATTTTTAAAATTCTTATGTGTTACATTCACATGACTTTCTTTACCTATGCTGTAACAAGGTGTTCTTACAAAAGCTTATTCTTCTAATCACTTCATGCTAATTAAGATAAGCATTAGTAGAAATGGTCTTACTAGTTAGTTCCTTATAAGTAAAAGTGGAATACACCAGGCTAAAGCGATAATCAAATACCTTAAAAGTCTGTCGCTGTGCGAAACAATTGCAATTCGGTTCTCTTTGGTTGGCCAGGAGTAAACCAAAAGAGATATGAAGCGAATGGAGACTTACCGTTTGAGAAGAGCTTTAAGTGTTTTAAAATTGAACCAATAACCAGGAATAACGCAGAAATTGTCAACTCCACAAAAAAATGTATACGGCATAAATTTTGTTTTAAAGAGATACACATTGTTTGTGCCGTAGGTTTACCAGTTATGCAAAAGTCATCCAAAATGAAGAGGTTTTTAGAGACCATTCCCTGAAAATTTAAGAAATACATTTTATTTGTCATATAAACATCTTTAATATGCGGTGTTTTCATAAATCGTTAGAGGCAGTTTGAGAAAATAAAACTAGTTCTAAAATTCAATCTGAAAATAAAAATTCTATATTACGTATATCGTGGTTTTCCCTGATCGATAAACGAATACTGGAGTGGTTCTTCATCTACCACCATTTGCTTTTCCTCATTTCCCTCTCATTCCGCTCCTTTCTCAATTTTCACGTGTGTTTCCAGGTTTCGTTGGGTGAGGCGCTGACAAACAGATAGCGTGGAAGCTAACTCCAAGGAAACATCATTCCCCGTGGACAGTGAGGGCTGCTTAGTTGAACAAGTAGTTCATCGGCTTCTCCGAGTAGCTGCAGTAGAGGAATGAGTCTTCGAGTCAGAAACTTTAGGGACCTCCACGCGTCTCTGTGGCACAACTGCGTGCGGCCTGTAACCTTCTGTGTTTCCTTCATTTCATCCCTTCTTCCAGGGACTGGTAATCACAATAGATCTCCCGTAGGCCGCAGTACGCAAGATCTCCCCCTGCTTGTATACCCTATACCCACCCTCACCCAACGCTGCAATCACTGTCCTCAGGCAGCCAGTAATGACTAGGGGGCGGATGTTGATGAAATGTCATCTCTTTGCATTTCAGAAAGGAATAATGCCCGGTGGTGTAAATATGCAGTTGTAACGAAGCAGTATCATAGATTTTTATCTTGAGCTTTTTGTTTTCATTTCATTTTCTCTCGATTTGACTTAAAATCAATAAACTTGTGTTATTCTCGTTTTCTGAACATTTTACTATTTGTACTATGTGATTATTTTGAATGTGAACTACAAACTCTTATAATACTTTTCATAGCCGAGCAAAGTGGCCTGTAGTTCCGGTAGTCATATAAAAATCTGAAGTATTTCATTCACATGACTTTCTCTACCTTTATGCAAATTATTTTTACGAAAGATTATTCTTCTATCTACTTTAGCTAATCGAGATAAACATTAGCAGAAATGACATTATTAATTAGTTCCTTATAGGGAATACGCTAGGCTAAAGCGATAGTGATATCGTTTAAAAGCTCTCGCTATGCGATTGATTTTGAAATTCTGTTTTCTTTCCAAAGGCTAGGAGTAAAACAAAAGAGAGATGAAACGGAGGTTGAGAAAAGTTTAATTATTTTAAAATTGAAACCAATAACAGGGAAGTCGTTAACTCTACAATGAAAATGTATATGATTGTGCAATAACCTTTTATCTATCTCATACGTTTTAATAGATGGATCATGAAGAATGAAGAGAGGTCCAGGGGCTATTCTTCGAAAATCTTAGATATGCATTTTATTGTCAATATAATTATCTTTAGTATATGATATTTTGATCAAAATGCTTTTAGTGATTCTTGAAAAAAATTCAGATTTTCAATTTTTTTTTCCAAGTAAAGGGTAGTTTTCTGTTGTGAGTTTTCTTGAAAAGCACTCCTGGAATATATATATATTTTAGTTATCGTGATCACAGACACACGGATCTTTTTTCTAAAATGCTTTATATACAGGAACTTCAAAGTGTATATTTACATTGAAATCTCGATTTCCAGTTTTGTGTAGAAGTAGAGAAAGTAAAAGTAGTCTTAAGGATTACATTTCCAGGAAGCAGAAACAATATTCTACCTTTGTTCTTCAATACAATTGTTACAAAATCGGACTTAGGAAGGGTGGCACAGATGCTTTAGAACTCACAACAGCTGAGGGAAGCTTGTCACACCTTACCATGTGGAACTTTTCCGAAATGCTAGCCCAGATGGACATGGAGCCATCATTGTCAGCTATCCCTTGGTGTGGAGAAGTTTACAAGTACACAAACATCTATCTAGTAACTAGTTCAATGCAGTAAAATGCCGAAAGTGAAACCAGCAAAAAGTGTATTTTTATAATCAGTCATGTACAAGAAACTGAAACTGGGTTTAGAAGAAAAATGAAGGCTGCAATGCTGTTCACCGAGTCACCTGTTTCATCCAGGACAGTCATTTGGGGGGGGGGTGGTTAGTTCAATTCCCGGGACCGGTATCTCCGAACCATGGGTATTTTAGGGGAATTATCCGGATTACTAGACGAATGCTGGGGTGGTTTCTTCAATCCCCCTAACTTTCTGTTCCTACATTTCATCTTTGTTTCATCCAAACGGTGTCTTTCAGGGCTGTAAGTGCCGGCGAGAACTACGGTGGTGGCGCCCTTCCATGGTGGTGAATGCGCTTTGGAAATACAGCTCTCTGTAGCTGTGTCTTACATAAGACTTTAGTTTTAGCTTTTTATTCCTTTTTAGCTGCTTTTTTTTACTGGTTTTGTCCACTCCTCGACCGGTCTTCTCCAGGCTGGTTTTATTTTACCTTGGATTTCACTTCTTATTTTAACCATTATTTTATTTTTGAATTTTATCTCGTGCTTTTTGGCACGTTTGTTTTTGGAGGGGCTAATAACCACCAAGTTGAGCGCCCTTATACGCCACTCATTATCATCATCATCATCATCATCAACTTCTCTGCAGCGGGATGGCGTTGGAGCCGTCTATAGAACCCAAGGAGTTCGTTCAGACCTGTGGCGCTGGCTCTTAGTGCTCCCTGCGTCGAGATCACCAGCTGCTTGGATTATGTTAGGGACCCTCCACAGTGATTCCTTCCCCATCAGTCCAGTTTCGGCCGCCCGTCGATAATTCTCTGTTGTCCTATCTTCCTAGTTTCTGACGCCGAATAACCCAATGTCTCTCTCTCTCTCTCTCTCTCACACACACACACACACACACACAAAACACACCACACTATGCACAAAATGTCCACGATTCTACATACTGCAGCTAAATGTATTTTATAAGTCATATATTAACAAATTAACGCAATTGTACTGTATCTGCTTTTCTCAGTTACTGGAAGCAAAACACACAACAATACATAGAATATCTTCAAGCACAATACTCTCAATGTTTCTAGTGTTAATAATTAGAAAGTGCACCAATGTATTAAATTACTTAGACATTATGTTGTGCTGTATTAAGCTGTGGTATTGGTGTTTTTATTATAAAATTTTTTCGTTTAAAATATTTGCTGTGTGTAAATGTTTTTTTTTTATATTATAAAATTTAAAAAATATTTTTAAAAATAAAATTAAAGTGTCAAAATAAAACGTCACTCATATTGTGCTTCGTTTTAATGTCATTTTTATTCATGTTTGGTCATTTTCCCATAGTAATGAGAGCATTTTATTGACCATTTTAAAGTGACATTTGGTCGTCAAAATTCGCCCCATAGTTGTGACTAGTATAACCCATATCACTCCCGTGTTCTAATTCCTTATCTCTAGCAAGCAGTTTAACAAAGGAGTATTGTTTCTTACAAACTTGCTTTTATCGACTACATGGAAATATTCTTCCTCTACCTACTAAGGATACTACTGTTCGCAAAGCACGAGGTGCTTAAACAAACGGTTCAGTGAATTTGGACATGGTATGAATTTCAATCTTACCTATTGATTTCTTTTGGTAGTGTTTAACGCCCGCTTTAACTACTTATGGCACCGCAGGTGGTGACACTGATGATATGTGAATGAAGATGGAGCACCGGTGGAATGCGATGACGGGGGAAACCGGAGAAAACCCGCCCCAGCGTCGCTTTGTCCACAATAAATCTCACATGCGGTCGCTTGGGATCGAACCCGAACCGTCTAGATTACCTGTTGATAGCAAACTACCACGCCCTTATGCCGCAACTGTTCGGAAGTTAGTATATGTATGCAGATCCTATATACTTCCGTCATAAGCTGATTGTTATAGCTCAGGGTGACGCAATTTGCAGGTAAATCCCTCGCCTTGCTTCGCTGGCTTTCGTGTTATTCCAAGCGGGTGTTGGGAAACCTTTGCAATCAGAGGCAGTTAAGAATTGCCAACTGTCGTGTGGAATATATTGCTATCTCTTTCTACTTACCATGTTTCAAGTTAAAGCAAATACACAAAAGCATAGCTTCCTTCGAAAGGGAAGTAAAACATTGGCACGTAAAAGAACCTAAAGCCCGATAAAGAGACATCTGAGCAAAATTAAGCTGTTCTTTTACGCCCAGTATAGAATGAGACCCTGAAAACCATAGCATTTAAAGAGCTTCCATAAATAAAATTATAATTTAATTTGCAAGCAATTTAAGGAACACTGAGTGTACTTTCAAATGTCCACATTTTTGTATGGATTTTTCTGAAAATTTTGCTCGCATTTTTGCATAATTAATATGTATCTTATCAAACTTAATTCAAATTGGATAAACACTTTGGGAGCTATAAATTATTTCACAAATCTTATTATGTAAATATGTCGTACAATCACATTGTCCCACGCGTCTCATAAAGTCTCGAGTTTAGAAAATTGGTTTCAGTTTTTGAATTGGGCCTTTGAACCGCAGAAAAAAAATTGTGTGAAAAAATATTTTAAACAAATAATAAAAATATTGTGAATTTTTATATATTAATAAGAAGCTTTAATTGTTTAAATAATCATACTTTTATAAAAAATGTGTTTTTTTAACTATCAGTGGTATTAGCTGTAATTTCTTCCCGTGGAATGCTACGGTGGGTACTTCTGCATGTACTGGGAAGTTTTAATGAAATTTAATCGAAACCTGTGCGCATGAAATATTTGGAACCAATTGTGAGTTTATGTATAAACACTGTTTTACAAAATAGTATGCTAGGAAACAGGCCTATAATACGATATTTAAGTGGCTGTAGAGCCCGAAGCGAGGTTACATGTAAATTTTGACACTCTATGGATGCTCAAAGGTTCGAAAAAACATTTAAAGTATTGATAAATATACAGACTGTTAGGGGTAAGAGCGCGCAGATTTTGCGAGCTGGGAGATCCAAATATAAAGAATAATAACGTCCAATAACAGTCTCATCTGTCTTGAAAGTCTTAGTTAATATATTATTTGCACAGTCTTGCAACAGAGTAGAACTTAAGATCCGAAAGTTTTTTGCTTGAAATCCGGCTCGCCACGTGCGTGTATGTTTATTATCAGCTACTGCCATTAGCGAGGGGTGAGGTGGCTTTCTTTCAAACTATCCGATCGTATTCTTTTATAGCATTTTGTGGCTAAACGACTCATGTTAGCAACAAATGGTAAAAACACAAATAACTTTTCTTTTGTAGCTGTACCTCGTTATTATGATTGCAGAAGTAAGCGACATGTTCGCAATCAAACGTTTTACAGATTTATTTTGTATTTTTGCAACCATGCCCTTTAGAGGAAAATGTTATGTTTCAGCTTAGCTTCAGGAAGTTACCGTTGAAGTCTGCGCACTCATACCTCTAACACCGAGTATATTCTCGTTGCTTTAAACCATCGTGGTAAAGTTCACTCCCCAGTGTCCCTAAATAACTTCGCCAGAAGCTGATAAAAACGAGAGAAACAGAAATGTTTAATTCTACTCGTTGATGCATATCCTTGATTACAGTAACTGTATCTGAGGTAACGTATCTAAACGTTTTCCAGTGACGTATTCTTCTATTTTTGACTTGGCGTCCACAGGCCACGACGTTATAAACTTTGTGCTTACCCTTCTTACAGCACTGTTGACTTGAACACAATAGAGATCATCCTGTCAATATACTGTTGGCGAAAGAACCTGCTGTTGCGAAGTTAAACAGTTCTGTATTAGGAGTGTTACAGTCAGTAAGTGTGCCTGTGAGTGTGTCTCTCTTTTCCCAACAGTGGTTAGTTGACAAGGAAACTTGTGAAAAGTATTAAAGCGAGAACTAAATTTTGCCGGCTCTTCACTTCAAAGATTCATTGCAAGATTGTGATAAAGAAAGGTGCAAAGCTTGAAAACAAGATGTTAAAGTAGTATAAAATGTAAAATACCTCTTCAAAAGTGTGATTGACAAAAGTGGTGTTTTATCAAAAAAATACCAACCAATCAAATGCTGATGCTACTGACGTAGGTATTAATACCATTAAAATATCAGAGAGTTGCAAACCGTTCTACTAACAAGTCAGATGAAAAATCGCCAATGCAATTAATTTATTTCTACTTATATGTTCTTGGGATGGGACATGCCGAAAACTTTAGATTACTTAAGTATTGTTCTTATTTAATAAGATTAGTTCTCCACAAGAATGAATATACAGCTTTAAGATCACCATTCGTTGCTGAATATAAACCAAAACTTAACTCGTATGTGCACTCGCTCATAAAGAAAACGAAAACAAAAATCTATATAAGTAGTATTGCATAGTTCAGTAATAATGGCAATTGCTTAAGAAAGAAGAATAAAATGTGTTCAACTTTCTACAGCTTAATTACATTAACGTAAGAGCCACCAAAGTAAAAGATGCGACAAAACTGTCCAAGTGACCATTTGATACCCATGGAAAGTAGTGGAATAAAGGTAGGAAGTTAAGGCATGAAAACCACCGCGCCATTATACACAGCACAGTGCATTTACTATACGAGTATGCACCTACCGTTAAGCAAATTTGATCACGGAAATGCGTGATTTTGTGGTACAAAAGGTACAAAAAGAAACCGGCACTGTCTTGTTCCGTACACCGCATTCCTTACCGTTTGTGGGGTACTTTATTACGTCATGTTTTTATTTTATTGGCTGATACTGTCACCTTGCAGGTGAGTGTTCTATATCGAACCAATAGAGCATACCTATGCTGGGTTTGTCAACTCATTCGCTAATAGGAATACCCACCTCCCGTAACTGGAAGTGAGATTAGGTAACGTGTACTACAATAGTAAGCTACAACCCCTCCTCCTTCCCCAATTAGTGACGGAGGGGCCAGCGGATATCAGAAGACACGTCCTATAAATTCCCTACACACAATCAGAAATTCAATGTCTAATACTATTTATGCTCTGTGTACTAGGATCCAAATAAGCATTTTTAGTTAGTGCAAATTAACAGAAGCACTTTTATAGTAGATTACATTAAGGCAAACTGAATCCAAAACTGGCTAACTTAGCATGCAATTTTGTGGAGCTTTCATTTCCAACAAAATAGCAATTGCTGCTCCTCAGAACCCAGTACTAATTTTTTTTTTCAAGAATCTTGCAACACAAAGGCACCAGATGAATCCGCCTTAAGAAAAAATCTTATGACCTTCTCTAGCTGCTTCATATACAAACTATTCTTACAATTTTAGATTTTCACAACTTCTTTTATTTACATCATGCTAATCGAGATAAACATTAGCAGAATTGGTCTTAATACATGCTCCCTTGTAAGTAGAAGGGAAATAAAGGAGTACATTAGGCTAATATAATAGCCAACTGGTTTCTATGTGAAACATTTGAGGTTCGGTTCGCTTTGCATGGTCCGTTTTGAGAAAAGTTAGGTCTCTTAAAAATGAAACCAAGAACAAGGAGTATCTCGAAAACGGCCAACTATACCAGAAAAACATATATGACATAAAATATGTGTTTTATTGTGATGTACATATTTTCTATCTTTTACAGTTACCGCTATGCAAAATCTGCAGAACACATCCATAGTAAAAAGGTCTTCAGAGGCCATACGCAGAAAATTTAAAATATACACTTTATTTGTGTTATAAACATCTTTAGTATACATTATTTTAATCAAAATCGTTAGAGCCATTTTTGAGAAAAACACAGTTTTCAAATGCTTTTTCCAAATAAGGGTAGTTTGTGGTGAGGAGATTTTCTTGAAAATCGTTGTGTGCCAATCTTGAAGGATAGTAAACATAAATACGAAGTTTGGTATTTCACGTGCTTTTCGTTTTTAAGCTATGCTGTTCACACACACACTCACACTCACGCAGGACCCTTTTCTAAAAATCTGATATGTTACAATCACATGACTTTCTCTACCTGCGCCCAAACTATTCTTAGAAAAGATTATTCTTCTATCTACATCATGCTAAACGAGATAAACATAAACGTAATTGGCCTTACTACCTAGTTCCTTAAAAGCAGAAGGGAAATAAGTGATATGCCAGACTAAAGCAATAGTCAAATATTTTAAAAGCCGATCAATATGTGAACAATTCAAGTTCGGTTCCCTTTCAATTTCCAGAAAAACAAAGGAGAGATGAAACAAAAGGTGACCCCGTTTGAGAAGGTGCATAGTTTAAAACTGAAACAAACAACAAGGAATATCTCGGAAATGGTCAACTCTGCAGCAAAAATGTATATGACATAACTTTTGTGTTTTAACGATATCTGATTTTTATGTGGAGTAAATTTTTGTCTATCTCTTACAGTTTACCAGTTATGCGAAATTCAGCCAGAATGAGCAGGTTTTTAGAAGCTATTCCCAGAAAATTCAAGTTACACGTTTTATTTCTGAATTAAAGACTGAAACTTTGTGGAACTCCATTTTCTAATGCAGGATTTATCGAATAGTGATCTTTCGTAATTTGATTTTGAGATGTGTTATTATATTGTTCAAATAAGAAGTTATTAATTTGAGTGGGATGCCTCAGATTCCATAGTGCCATAATTTCTCCAGTAGTACACAGCCCAATGCTTTTGTTAGAACCAGAGAGATGCGGTTATTGTGTATATGTCTTTTCTAAAGCCGAACTCTGCAGTATTAAGTGCTTTATCTAATACTATTTTATTTACGGTTATTTTTTCTAGTAGTTTTGATATTGTTGAGATAAGAGCTACTGATCAAGTTACTTGCTACTTCCGTCTTACCTATTCTGTGTATGGGCCTTGTAATTATTTTAATTAGTGAATAAGGAAATATTACATCTTGCTATGTTGCTTTAATTTCATTAACGGTCCTAATAAATATGCTGCACATTGTTTGAGGGAGTTTGAAGGGTATATAGAGTTGGATTATGAATCTTGGGTCAAACCTATGTGTTACAGTTACAGTTTTCTCACACTATCTGTTAAACCTATTCAAGGAACAATTTGTTGAATATTTTCCTAATTTCATCAGGTTTATGTGTTACTGGGTTCCCATTTCCATACTTAAGTTGCCGTGAACTTCATTTTTGATCCCATAATCTTTATTATACCCCATATTGTTTGTTTTGATAGTGGATTTACTGAATTTTGTTTGATGCATTTCAAATAGACTTTATTTAATTTTGAATTCTTTTTTACTATTGGTATATTTGTTTTATCAGCTGATAGCTTTATTTGTTTATACCTATCATAATAGAATTTTAGTTTGGACTTTACTTCATGCATACCCTTGTCTAACAATTTGTTTTGCTGATTTCTTGATCCAGGAACTTTTCTTCAGGCTATGCTAAATAGTGATTAAATATTGTGTATAAGCTTTCCCATTTTATTGTCAGTAATTTTTGGCCTTGTTTTTGGAAACTTGCGCTGCATTGTGATCGGTAGCATACTAACAGTATGATTTTTGCCTGACAAGTTCTGCCAATTCACATGTCTCTTCCATGTTTTATTTCCTTTTAACCACATAGGTTGGTTTACATTGTATATAAATATATATCCAGGGTGTTAATGAACTATATCGAAATATTTTCACAGAACATGTAGATTAGTTAAATAAGTAATTTGAGATAGGGACTTATGGCCTGTTAATTGAAATTTTGAAGTAACGGTTATTAGTTTCTGAAGTGCCAGTACGTCATGTATCGCAGCACTTCTTTTGGAATGACAAAAATAATTATAAAAAAACATTTACTCTACGACAAGATTCGAACGCATGACTTTTGGGATAGCAGCTACCCGTGTTACGCATTAAGCCACCAGAGCAGTTGAAGAAACCGTCTCCAGAGTAGGCAAGATAACACAAGAACGTAGTTCATGAATGCTCGGTGTCGCACTCTCAAATGATTAGTTCTAGATTTTACAGATTTTTGCGACATTGAATCTTGAGAACGCTAGTAACGAGCTGCTAAGAATCGATATATCTATCCTCGGGCACCAGTTTTGAAGACATTCTAAGCCATTTTTTCAAACTGCTTTGCTTTATCACCGACTTATCAGCACCTGATACCCACACGTTTAACGCTATGTAGTTGCGTTATGTTTATCCGGGGACAATGCATCGCCGATCTCAAATTACTTATACCAGTCACGTGCACAATCTCGCAAACTAGTTCGGTGTAGTTCATTGACACCCTGTATATATATATATATATATATATATATATATATATACATACATATACACCAGTACTGCCGCTTCAAATTTATAATACAGTCAACAGTACAAAAATATACTTCTGTAATTTCCATCACTTCTGGGTTGTGTTTTTGAGAAGTTCAGCAACTTCCGTCAGTTTTTATATCTCATATATTGTACATTCTGGTGAATTATTTTGAGTAATTTTGAAAATCAGTTTTATATTGTAATTGCAAATCCAGAAACTATGCTACTGCAGGTTCATCTACTTGTTTTTAATTAAATTACTCCTTCATTCTAGTTTCTACCTTGCCCTTTGCTTTCCCAATGTGTATTTTTGCACAATTTTCACAGCTCATTTGGTAAATACCTGATAATTTAATATTTTATGTGCTGTACTGTGGGCAGTAACTGAGTAAGCTCTTAATATTATATCTATTTTGTGTTACTAATTTTCTACAGACATAAATAGGTTTAAATTTATTAAACTGCTTTAGATAGAAGTAAATATGCTCTAGTTTTTCTGAAATGGCTAATATGCTTTTTCCTTCATCATTTTGTATGTGCATCATATAAAGCCATTTAATTTATGAAGTTTAATTTAAAACACACTATTTTAACCTGTAATTACAACATATAACAAGAATTACTCTTTAACTAGAATAGTTCCCTATCCTCCCACGGAATCTTTAAGTATGGATGTGTGGGTGAATATGCGTGTGCTTAATGATACAAAATTATTAACCTTAATGTCCATAACCTATAGTTAATGACTTGCTTCACAAGCCAAAACCGTATGACCATAGAAATTGAAGGAGGCTCTACAAATGAAACAATAAAGACCTAAGGCCATTCTACCATCTTTCTTACAACTTCTGATGAAACAATTCTAACAAAATGTATGGACACAATATAGAAAAGTTGATCAGTACAACAAAGAGCACAGCAGCATCGGACTATGTCTGTTGCTTGAAATAAACATAGGCGCCCGACTGTCTGAGTCCCAGTAAACTGAAATCATCACGTACGGACTTCAGGAGTTGGAACAATTTATTGAGAGCATGATAAATTTTATTACTTCACAGAGAGCACAATTTCAGAACTACGTGCTTTGTCGCCAACTAATTCACTAGTTTTGGTACTGCATAAACCAGTACAGTTTAGCGTTTTCTTAGAAATGTCCACAGTACATAAAATATATGGACTAGTTGTATTCATCATTAAAATGAGGAATTAGAAATAAATGCAGGACAATGTTTAAAGGGAATGCTTGATCCAAAATCTCTTATCAGGATGACTAGCTATAAAAATCAGACGTGCCTGTTCCACAATAAACTAATCCTACAAAAACGTGAACAGAAATTGACTTTTTACTTATTTCCTTGTAGTTACAACATATATAAGAAGATACATTGAGCTAAAGCAATAGTCAAATTTTTAAACGCGGGTCGTTTTGTAATGATATTCCATTCTTTTTTATGGCTAGGAGTGAAAAAATAAAAACAAATGACTACTCACCATTTCAGAAAAGAAAGTAATGGAAAATTTAACCCAACAACAAAAATTCTATAAATTGAGAAAATGTTAACTCTAAAAAAATAAAAAATATAAAACTTTATCTGACAATGTAAATTAATTGCTTCTTCCACACCAGTCGTTTACAGAACAGAAGTTGCAGAGGTGGAGTCAAATAAAAAAATGCATTGCCACAGCTGGGATTTGAACCATGGATTTCTGGAACTGAACAAAACCACGAAATCCGAGGTTCAAACCCGGCTGTAGCAGTTTCAGCCCGGCTATACCTCTCCTTTGTCTGACAAATTGTGGGTCTTACCGATATATATATATATATATATATATATATATATATATATATATATATATATTGGATACAGACGGATATATATTGGATACCGTTTGCCAGTTACGCAAAGCTATTCAGAAAGAAGATGACATCAGATGCTACTTCCAGAAAGAAAATGCAAGATATTTGCATTTCAATTGCCATTAAAGTATCTTAAGCATTTTAATGCAAATCGTTAGTCATTTCTGAGAAAATCAAAATTTTCGAAAAATATTTAATGTAAAGGATAGTTTGGGGTCGAGAAATCTACTCCAAAGACTTCGTGATCCATTTTTGGAAGATGATGAACTTAGATATCAAATCTAGTATTAATGGACTTTTCGTTTTTGAGTTATGCTATTCACAGACTCACACACCACGGACCTTTCTTCTAAAAATCCATCTTTTTTCTTATTTCAGCGGATCTCAAAATTTGCATTTTCGGTAAAATCTCGGTATTGAATTGTTGGATGCAATGTAATACTTTCTCTACCTACTATGTAAATGCATTGTCCATGGTAGAGAAAGAAAATTTGGGTTGGGGGATTATAAAATGCTGGTTTTTGTCCGACCTCGGTATTATTACAGAATATGTGTAACCTCACGGATCCAGCATTGCCTTGGAGAAAGAATATCCATTTTTAAGCATACAGTCGACAATAGCGCATTTTATATGTCTATACTTTCAACAACTGTAAAATAAATTATCCACGGATCGGCATCGGATGCAAACATTGATGCAATTTTGACAAAACCTTTAAAAATGTGTGTTAAATAAGCATGTATTTTAAACATATCTTCTAAGCAGTTCAGTTACTCAGATTTCCTTGTATTGTTTTAGACCTTAATTTTTATTCCAAAGTTGTATGCTAATAGACATACCGAGAGGGATGGTTTCGTGGTAACGTTTCCGGCTCGTATTCGGGAGATCCCGAGATCGATTCCAATCGACCGTCCACTCTGAATTTGGGTTTTTGGTGCTTTCCCTGATCGGTAGCCTAATGCTGGCATAGTTTCCCATCTACCGCAATGCCCTTTCCATAGTTTCCCCTAAACTCCATTTCTCATATTTCAGGAATACTTCTAGGTTTCGTGGCGTATGATGTTGCCGTAAGATGTCGCGGATGTCTGTTCAAATGAAGGAGTACTCCCCACCAGAGAGCTGCTTGGTAGGCGGATCGTTCATTGCCCTCTCTAGGTAGTTCGGGTCTTCAAGCATGTAATAGTTAGGATCTCCAAGCCTGCAATAGTGGACTTCCGCGCGTCTCTGTGATCTGCCTACCTGTGACTTGTAGCTTTCTGAGGTTCCTTCACTTCTTCTCTTCCTCCAGGGGGTTAGTCATAACGGTGTGGGTAATATTTAGGTTGCAGTGTGCGAGGTATGTCCTTCAGTTGTATAAACTATGGTTGGTTAGAACCGGAGGAAACTCTGCACCTATCCCAGAGCGGATTTTGTGCCTATGACCCAGGGAGGGAGGAATGAGGTAATAGGATACACAGGGTGTGCCGGAACCAGGAGCACAGTAACGACAAGACCCCTGCATTACCCGTTGGAAGCATTCCTTCACCCGGAACGGGCCGTGGCCCAGTGATTAGACCACTCTCCTCTCACCAAAATCGTGTTCAATTCCAGACGACCACATCTGGAATTAGTGGTGGATAAAGCTGAGCATTTCACCGGTACTCCATTTTCATTCCGTGTATCATCAGTGGCATCGCCTGTGGTGCCCTATGTAGTAAAAACGGGCGTTAAACACTATAAAAAATCCCTTCAGTCAGACAGGCAGAACGGGGACCCCGTTCCACAAGGGCCCAACGCCCTCTGGGAGCAGTCCTTAAAGCACGGCAGAAATCCGGATTCGGGGAACGGCGAGAGTTACAGTGAGCACCCTTTTTCCGAGCTCCATCGACGACACTTCCAACCCCGAAAACAGGCCAGCGGGGCGAAGGATGATAGAAAACCACAGGAAGAGAGAGGATGTGAGAAACCTACCCAGCATTCGTCTGGTGATCCGGGGAAAATCTCGAATGCAGCCTATGGCTTCGATAGGCCGGCCACGGGAATCGAACTCACGACCTCCTAAATGCGAACCACAGGCGTAGCTGCCTGGGCCATCCTGCTCGGTTGATAACCTTTACCTATACTAGTAAATATAAAGCATATTTTTCGGGATAGCTGTTTCTTGTTTCTTTTCAAGTTAGTAGAACATTTTTAGAGATGGACGCTCATCTAGTTAACTAAAAAGGAGAAGTAAATTGGGCAGAATAAAGGTGTTGACTTTGATTTAACCAAATAAATAAATCAACACTATAAACTTATGTAGTTATAACAAATGCCATATTTTGTCTTTAACTAAGAGAACACTAAAGACTTTATCCTACCAATGTTAACTCTGCTGGTGCATTATTTAAGATATCAGACTGAAATGCTTACAAAATAGAAACGAAAGCCTTCCGAGATCTGTTCAGTACAACTTTGCCCGTATCTCTTAACTATCACGTGCATTAGTAGCTTCTCATTTGTTGCTCTCGTGGAAAAGGTTGGTCTGCGATACAAAATATTTCCTTACTTAACATCGTCGTTTACCTTAATATATTCTAAGACAATTGTCAAATTTACATTTTCATACACGTATGGAACAAATATATTACGTAACAGAGCTAATGTTCCTGGAATGCATGTAAATTCTTATCAACAAATAGATAGGAGGATAATTCGGTTTAAACCTGCCTCTGGAGAAATTGCGTACATTTATGATGACTGTTTATTTTGTTTTTATGGCGGATTATATGCAACATAAAGAGCTCGAAATATGCAGGCAAATATGCATGAAAATACTTAAAAGATGCATGAAAAGTGTCAAAATATGCAACACCATATAATGAAAACAAAGTATATATATATATATAATTTCAAAAACACATACAATCCGGAATCTGTGTTATTTACTTCATCAGAAAAAATTATAATTTACAAATTCTTTTACATTTAGCTACTATTGTAAATATAAACTATCAGGTATTCTTCAAAATGTTCAGTAGTAAGATTGTGTCGTCGATCGCTCAAAATATTTTTATAAGCACAAAAGGCCCGTTCCTATATCAACTGAGTTCACTGGACAGTATTTGAATTTGGGTGCTATATTATTGTTTGTGGTAAAAGTTCACCCGTTAATTAATCTATCAATTTAACACAAAGGCTCAAAGCCTGGGTTATTGTTCAAAATGTTTGAAAATTTTTCTTCAAGTTTGATCTTGAACACCTCCGGCAAGAAGGAATTCACTAGACGAATTTTATTCATTACTTGAATAGATTCAGTTACCATCAAACCTCGAGTTCCGAGCCTTTTAATACTCGGAGGTATATGGGGAAAATGAGTGCTGATCATAGCATTATTTTTTTGAATACTGAAATCGTTAAATGCTTCCTTGCACTGACAAACTGCCAAAGCCTCTACACTATCGATGTCATTTACTACGTATTTACTGGCTGAGAAATGTTCATTGTAAAACAACACAGCTTCGACTCAGGTACACCAACGAGTTACCACTAGTTCCGAAGGTAAAGACACATTTTGTAGCTTTTCTCTGTTGGCCTTGATACGAGCAGGTGTCTTAAGAAACACTTTCTTTGTTGATGAAATCAGTTTGCTTACATTCCCAAACGTGGATCGCACTTCTTCAGCGAGGCTATGTACTCCGTGAGTGAGGCACATCACATGAATCATGCTTGTGTAAAATTCTTGGAGGGATTTTCCTACTTTCATCATGTAGAGAGCAGCATCTGAGAGAAACACAAACATTCATTCATCTGCTGAAGGCTGTGGAAATATAGATTTTAATGTCCTCATTCACAAATCTGGCGATCGTAGAATGATTTGCATCTTGTAATTCTTTGCAGGCCACCAAATAGGGAAAAGAAGGCTCTTGTTTTAATGCACCAGCATTTAAAAGCTAAAATCCAACTGATGTTATACTTGAGTTCAATGCGCATTTCTTCCAGAAGATGTAGATAAATTGTCGGCATGTAATTCTTATGCAATCTTGTTTCATCTGGTATATGTTGATTTAAGCAATATTTGCGCAGAAAAGCTTTGGGGATAGGACTTGTAAATTTGTGAAGAAGAATAACACTTGAAATGAATGTTTCATACAGATCCACGTTAAAGTGATTCTTTTTTCTTTCTTTCTTTCTTTTTTCTCTGGAGGTGTCTGCTGATGTTACGTTGTTAAAAGTTCTTGTTGTAGACCTTTCTTTTGCATTCCTGAGAAATGAAGATTTGTCTTGACATGCTGGACTATTTGAAACTTTTTTGTGCATGAAACGTTTTCTCGCAAACTCGACAGGATAACTTATTTTCCGTCATAAGTAAACGTTTCAGGATGGTCATCTATCCACGAAAAGGCATACTTTTTTTTTGGATGGCATGGTGCACTGCACGTGACACAGTATGCGTTGAAACTAAAGTGAAACAATGGACGTGCGACAAACAACACGATTTCTTTGTTACCGAACCGCGCGCTATGACAGGCGAGGAGATCAAGCGGGAGCGCGGTCGGCAGGCTATTGACTTTTTTTTTTTTTTTTTTTGACAGTGCTTAATGCCGGTTTTTACTACCATGGCACCGCAGGCGAGCTATCAAAACGAGAAAAAGCTTGAGCCTGCCCTTCTAGATTTCTAAAATATTGTAAACATAGCCCTGAAATATGCATCATCGCCAGTTTTTGGTTAAAATATGCAGTAACCTCTGAAGAGGGGCTAAATATGCAAATGCATATGCAAAATGCAAATGCATATAATCCGGTCTCTAGTTAATAAGAAACAGAGTTTAAGTACACTGGTCTACTTTTATCCAATAAGTTGGTGTATTAAGCACTATCTTATATTATTTTGTCTGAATTATAGCTATAATGCTTTGATTAAAATGTATTAGTAAATCTCGGGACTTCATTGTCTGTTATTACAAATTACCTATGCTTGGAAGGTTAACTATATGCCAAGGCTTTGGTTTGGAGACATAAGGTAGGCTGTATAAGTGCGGTGAACAACACTGCTACTTGATTATTGTAACAATTAACATCTCTACAATATAATTTCACTGTCCCAATTCTGATACTAAACATTAATAAATGTTTTAATGGAATATAAACGGTTAGATAGTTTTCTTTTATAACCCATATATATATATATATGTGTGTGTGTGTGTGTGTGTGTGTGTGTGTGTGTGTGTGTGTGTGTGTGTGTGTGTTCCCATAACTCTATTACAATAAAAAGCATATTTTGCTGATGAGCCAAAAATGAATTCATTCGAACGCTACAAAGTGTAACTATATTCAAATTTATTTTGTCAAATGCAGTATTTTTATATGCTGCTTAGAATTGCAGTTGTTCTGCAAAGAAAATCTGTCTCTGATCTTTAACTGTTGAAGTAATAAAACTAAACAGACAAATAAGAGTAACGTAATAATAAAAAAAAACGAATGAAATATAACAAATTAAATAAATAAGAAAGAAAAATAACGCGAATAACCAGAGAGTTTAAGAAAAGAAATAAAGTAATAAATAAAATACAATCACAATTAAAATCGAATCAAAACTAGTGAACAAAAGGAACTGATATGCAGAAACTCAGCCATGAAAAATGAAGGGAAAAACCCTAAACAAAATTCAATTCACGCTCCACCACACACAGAAAGCGTAATCAGGCGCGTTAAAACGTTAATAGCAGTAAGGACATAGCGTGGCGTCTAAATTCATGAGGCCCAATGAAAGCGCGACAAAATATAAAAATGCAACACAGTTTCGGCCAGTAAAATCCATGAAAGTAACGAAGATAGCAAAAGTCTAGGCAAATCCTAGAAAAGGGGCGGAGAATAGACTCTTGTCTAGCCCCGGGAGCATCGGGAAAGACGGGGTGCACATCGAGACTCATAAGTCTGACACCGTGTAGTGAACCTGCGTCGAGTCGTAGCTCATAGAAAATGAGAAGTTTCTAGTCCGTGATGTGAAAAAATTTGTTCACAGAGGAAGGGAATCAAGAGGGAGATTAGCGCGAAGGGAAGGTGAGACAGCTAAAATAATATGTGATCGGTTTTGTTTTGGGGAGGCTAATGAGTTCTTGCACTTTGGACGGCCAGGGGAAAAGTGAAACATTACGTGCGGGAAACCAGTAACCGAGTTTCATTCAGGTTTCTCCCCGCATACCCTAAGACCATCACACAGTTTCTTAGCTAGCTGGCGATCCAACCTGTTTCCTTATTCCCCTCCAAAGCCTTAAAGCAATAATTCCCGCCACACTGTATATAACTTCCTTTGCAAAGTATATTTTTCCACATAAACAGCAGTACCCACGTCCAAATCGTCCACATGTTCAACCAACTTGTGCGCATGTGTGAGGGGGTGTGGTTGTTCACTTCTTGCAATTAAGTACTCTCCTAACAGCGAATTACATATTTCTGTACGTGTTGACAATGAGTGCCTGTCCCATTGCTGTGTAGTTGGATTGGAGGTATGAACGGGACATCATACGAGGGGTATATCCATGCACAGACAACGTGCATCGGGTCTTCTGGCAATGAAAAGGGCTGCATGACCCATTCCTTCAGTGGTCGTCATTGAAATGGGATCCATTTTTCCGTAAATCAAGGGGTCGGTAATTATAAGGTACCCATTCCTCTCGGTCAAAATAGGTAGCAGTTCTATATTTCTAGAACTCTTTCTTTCATTGGAAATCGGTAGTAGTGTAGCTCATTGATGCACATGCATTATAAGCAGAAGCGTGTTTCATTTACAATAATCGTTATGAAAGTTGGTGTCTCATTTGTTTAAATTTCCGCCTTTTGTGTTTATAGTACATTTTCGCGTAATTTTACGAAAAGAGCAACAGAGACTAAGGAAATATATCCTTGAAAGAGGCAGAACTATAAAGTTTGATATTCATCCGACTTTTTCTTCATGAGTTACGCTCTTCCAGATTGACACACAGACACACTCGGGTCTTTTCTAGAAAAAAAATAATTAGTTAAGAGAGTTTACCGAGTGAAGTTACTTGTTAAAATAATAATAATAATAATAATAATAATAATAATAATAATAATAATAATAATAATTGTATGATAAGGATCATGATAACGACTCGATCGAACTTTTCAAGAAAAAAATGTTTTAATTCAGTTCATTCGAAGTAGGTGCTGCAATTATCTTCAATAAGACTACAAGTTCTGATATTTTTCGGTAATTTCGTGTCAATGATAATAACTATGGCTTTTGAAGCTCAATTAGATTGACTTAGAAAAATTATAAGCCACAGGAGGATTCGATAAGATAATAACAGTGGGACAAAGATGTCATTTTTCTGTTTTCTTTCACTATAACCACTAAACTAGCTTACCTGGTTCATCTCGCAGCACACAACGATTTTATATTTCGGATTCGCGGAATCAAATCTCATCATTTTAGAGTTTGTAACAACCAATCATAATGAACCAGAAGATGCATGAGAGTAGATTTCCTAGATTCCTTGTCTAATCGAAGCAGAGATTATAGGGGGGAGGGGGGTGACCAGTTATTATCTAGAGTTCAGGCAAGACTGACTCCGGAGCTAGACTCTCACCCTGAAGATGCCGAACGCAGCTTTCGGCGAAACGTCGGTTATACCGACCATTGGACCACGGCCTACAAGCCCGGAAAACTTGGATAATAAAATTGACCAGTTAGTTTTTGATCACCATGCTTTAAAATTATTAAATTCGATTCTACTTGGTGAATAAGGCATGTGAGACCGTATATTCCCGAAATGCGCTAACTTATAATTATTATCCGATTAATTTAGTACAAGTCCTGGTCTTCTCTGTGATGACTATCATGAATATCATTGGTAACCTTTGCTCTTAATGGCACAAAAACATAAGATTGATGAAAGTACGTTATGAATTACAATATCCGGTTACCTTTGGCTGAGCACAAGTACACGCGAACACCAAAACCTTGTGGATGTTTGGTTATTATTGGCTTTACATACACTATGTACATGCTGTATAGAGAAGATATTGTATTGCACCCAAAAATTCGAATCCGAGATTTCAACGGAAATGCGTGTTTTAGGGTCCCCTGAATAAAACATATCTTGCGCTCATATGACTTTCTCTAGCTGCTCTATAAACTTCTTACAAAAGATTATTCTTCTTTCTATACCATGCTAACCGAGATAAACATTAGCAGAATGTTCCTATTACTTAGTTCTTTATAAGTAGAAGGAAACTAAAGGAATGCGCTATGCTAAAGTAATAGTCAAATGTTTTGAAAGCTGTCATTGCAAATGGCTTCTTTGTTAGGCTAGAAGTAGAACACAAGAAAAACGGACACTTCCTGTCTGAGAAAAGTATAAGTACTTTAAAATTGAAACCAATAACAGGGAATATCTTGGAAACGGTTACCTCCACAACAAAAATGTAAAGGACATAAATTGTGTGTGTTGACGAGTTGTACATTTTTTGTTCAGTAAGTTTTTGTCTATCTCTTACGGTTTAGCAGTTAAGCAAAATTCGGCAAAATGCATCCACAATAAAGAGGTCTTTAGAGGCTATTCCCAGAAAATTCAAGATATACATTTTATTTGGGATGTGAGAATTTTCTTGTAATCTTCGTGTCGCATCTCTGGAAGACACCAAACCCAAATACCAAGTTTGGTATTTAACCGTCTTTTAGTTTTTGAGTTATGCTGTCCAAAGACACACACACGGACCTTTTCCTAAAAAAAAAAGTTCGGATTCAGGGGACCCCAAAACATATATCCGTTGAAACCTCGACATAGAATTTTTGGGTGAAATACAATACCTTCTCTATCCACTATGTACACTGTAAATTCGGGCTAGAGAAAGTAAGAAAAGTATTTTTAGAAAAAGGTTCTCTGTGTGTGTGTCTGTGGACAGCATAGCTCAAAAACGAAAAGACCTTTAAACCAAATTTGGTATTTAAGTTTGGTATTTTCCAAGGATGCGACACGGAGATTTTCAATTAAATCCCCCCACCCTAAACTACCCTTTACGTGCAAATTTTTTCGAAAATTAAAACGGCTCTAATGAATCTGATTAAAGGGCCGTATATTAAATATATTTACATCCCAAATAAATATATACCTTGAATTTTCTGGAAATTGGCAGATAAAAAGACCTCTTCATTCTGGATGAATTTTGGATAACTAGTGAATAGCAATGGATAAACAAAAAATCAGTATACTGAACATGTAGATCTCGTTAAAACAACTTTTGTCATATACATTTTTTTTTTTTTTGTAAAATTGACCGTTGGACACATTCCTTGTTATTTTCCTCAATTTTAAACTACTTAACTTTATCAAAGGGAAGAAAACTTTCGTTTCATCTCTGTTTTGTTTTTACTGGTGACCAAGCAAAGCGAGCCGAACTTCAATTGATAACGACCAGCTTTTAAAGATTTGACTGTCGCCCAGTGTATTCCCTTATTTTTCTTCTGCTAAGAAGGAAGAAAGTAAGAACATTTCTGCTAATGTTTGTCTTGATTAGCGCGATCTAGATAATGCAATATACATTTGTAAGTTTGTTTGCAGAACAGGTAATTAAAGTCATGTGAATGGAACAAATCTATTTTTTTCTTTAAATTCTATTAAACGTAAAGTATATGTGATGATTTAAAGTCTACAACATTTAAATCCATCGCGTTACTCTTAAACTTGAAACAAAGCAACAGAGTCGATACTAGTGGGCGTTTTAGGGAAGTTTTGCATATGCGCCACTGCTATAACGTAATGAATTACCTTATGGATCAAATATTTACGTATCATGCACATTTGAAGACGCGCACTAACACCCTTGGCTTCTCCCGCACATCTTACTACCACTATCACCACAACTTGACTTCAATGGCACTAAACATTAGCACACTACGGCAGAAATAGGTAATAGCCACAAACGCCGAACCTTCTCCCGGTTTCTCCACACCTACCGTCAAATGCAATCTAATTTAGGAATTACTTCGTTACTCCATACACGACAGCTCACAAGGAACCTTGACCTACCGCCCGGCCGCTACGTCCCCCATCTTTGTCCATGACAGATGTCATGGATGGGATGCAGTATTGGAGGGTGGGACGTGGTCAGCGCCTCGAACCCCCCGCGGCCGGTTAATGCGATCCTCACGAGGCTGAGTGCACCCCGGTCCAGGTCTCCCAGCGGGGAAAAATTTCCACGCCGGTACTGGGAATCGAACCCAGGTCTCCCGCTTGGCAAGCAGCAACGCACCACCACGCTAAGGAGATGACCAAATTACTTCGTTCTTGTTTTAAATTGCGGCACGTAATTATGTCTACAACAAACATCCAAAACACATATTTTATTATTGTTATTATTATTATACATTTTACTATTATTATCATCATCATTATTATTGTTATTATTATCATTATTATTGTTATTATCATTATTATTATTGTTATTATTATCATCATCATTATTATTGTTATTATTATTATTAATGTAAGGGCTGCAGTAGTACCAGTTTAATCATAATTTTAAGTATTATGAACCAATACCATTTCACTTTTTCCCCCTCATTTGTTAAGCTCCCTTTAACTTCTTTGCTCATATCAGGGACTTTGACTTAGAAGACATCTCTGCCGTCATTACTCGCTGAACTGTAGGGTTTCCAGCCCGATAGCCTGGCCGTTAGCGCGTTTGGGTTGAAGATCTGCCGCGAAAGGGTCGCGGGTTATAATCCCGCTATGGGTATGCTGCGTGTTTCCGTGTTTGTGTACTAAGTCATTCTCTCCCCCCTGATGGCTAAGTAGATTACGCCTGAACAAATTTGTAGGTTTTTTATATGTTGTTTTTATCAGTTTTTAAACATTCACACCCACATTCACTCTCATATTCATACTTAATGTGGGGGATAAGGAACAATTCTGATTACAGAAAAAGTTACAGCCCCATGCGGGAGTCGAACCCGGCCTCAGGGTGGAGAAGCTAAAACTGTGACCACTCACCGCAAAGACAGTCGCTATTTCACATTTTCAGGGATATCTGAATGTAAAAGTTTGTGGATACCCAAAATATACACCCACGAGCTGCTATTGCATCGAATACCTTTTATAGAGCAAAACAGCAATGCTCTGCCTGCCCGCGTAGTGTATGTCAGCCTCACATTCAAGAGGTCGCGAGTTCAAATCTTGCTTAGAGAGAGTTAACCGGATAAGTTTTTTTCGGGGTTTTCCCTTATTCTGAGAAGACGAATGTCGAGTAACTTTAAGCTGCATAGACCCCGAGATCATTTGAGCATCATTTCACCAATTTCATTCATCGTCAGGAATGACCAACCAGAATAAAGAACATTAAGCTATAAAAAACAGCTAAGCAATTGATAATAATTCATTACTGAAGAGGATTACATATCTAAACTGATACTGATGAAAATAGTGACATCTTCTACAGTGACTTTCAAATGGAATGAGGTTTGTGCTTGAGCGCATCAGGACGGCAGCCAATCGGGGTGCTACTGTGCTGACATATTGCACTCCCACTTAACTGGGAAGTAACGAGCTAAGTGATTCCGTCTCTCATAAACACTACTCGCGCTAAGACAAAATATTCAAATTTTGCAAAAAATAATTCACGAGGAGGATAGGGAGTAATATTTGTAGCTGAACCTTAAAACCACCGACTTTTATCTCAAATTGTTTTCATAATACACATAAATAAACATTTTGTAGCCAGGCACATGTGCATGCTCAATGTGCGAGTGAGAGAGGCCAGTCGCCTCTCACTTAGACGGGCGGGTTCGATCCCAAGCAACCGCATGTGAGATTTGTGGTGGACGAAGCGGCGCAGGGGCGGGTTTTCTCCGGGTTCTCCGGCTCCCCCCGCCATTACATTCCACCGGGGCTCCATCTTCATGTATCATCAGTGTCATCACCTGCGGTGCCAGAGCAGTAAAAGCGGGCGTTAAACACTACTACTGCGAGTGAGAGGGAAATATGAAAAGAGTGGGAGTAGCGACCTGGCACCGCAGAACGCGATAACGCATCTCATTCGCTGCAGAGTAGAACGCTTCCCATTTGAAAAACCTTATAGGGCCACTTGTCTCTCACATTTTGGAGTTCTCACGAAGGAAACAGATGACAGCACTGTAGTCCATTTTCGAACCGAACATCTTACCTTGGTGCACGTTGCGTTGCATAATCGGTGGGATAAGATGATGGTGCAATTGTTCATTTAAATATAATCTCATACGCTAACTTCAGCGATAATCACATAAATTACGTACGAATGAAGTTCCTAGATTGTTTCAGGTCGCTTTAATAACAGCAATTTAATGTAACATGCTGCAGTGGGTTTGTAATTATTGCATTACAGTTGCACAAAAGGTAATATTAGTCATTATTATAACTATTCTTCATTAGCAGAATTAACACAGGTATTGTTCCACTTTCACCTAACATATTACTGTATAATATACAGTTCATTATCCCAAACAATGCTAAGTATTTCATAATAAAAGGAAAGCGTTTTGAAGCATGAATTAAACACTGAAAATACTCCCCACTAATTTGTAGAACGTATGGATCAACACATTGTTGCATGAATGTAATGAGTAAAAGTAATCAGGCATGATATCTGCGGCTACTTTTTTTTCCAAAATGTTATCTGTAGACAAGAACAGTAACATCCATTGAAAAAGAAGTAGTTAAATGCGTTTTCCCATTTTTCTTTGTTCATCATTTGGCAGAAATTAAAAAAAAGAAATAGAAAATAAGGTATATAATAGTCAAACATGGGCCTTAAAATTCCATACTCTTTTCATGCAATAGCGAGAAACAACTAAAAATCTAGAGAACTTTTTGTAAACTGACAAGGTATTGAACAATTTGAACAGATAATAAGCGTACCTCGGAAAGGAATGTCACAAACGGGTTATTTGGAATAAATTCCGTATTTTAGACAGATCTACACATGTTTAATAAGTCCTCATTTGTCACTTAAAACAGACACACCAGTTACACAAGATTATACAAAATTCTTTCCGAAGTGAGTTTCGCAGGAATTTTTAAGTAAATTAAAGATATGCATTGCATATAAATTTAATATTTAATATGTGGTATTTACTGGCAGTTTTGAGAAAATAAGGAGACTCTAAAGGCATTCCAAGTGAAGAGTGGTTAGGGTGAGGGTTTTTTTAAAAGTCTTCGAGTCGCGTCTGTGGAAGACGTTAAACACAAATACCAAGTTAGCTATTTAGTTAGCTTTTCGTATTTGAGTTATGTGCTGTTCAAAGATACACACAGACACACACGGTCCTGTTACTCAAAGTGCCATTTTTTAATTCAGGAGTTCTCAAAACATGTGTTTCCAGTAAAATCTCGCTATTAAAATGTTAATATCTTCTAATAATATGCATATGATAAAAATAAATAATAAATATAATAAATAATTGTAAAAGTAAACGATAGTGTTTTATTTATTTTTATTTTAGTTATTTTTAGTAGATCTCTACCAGGTTTACCTAGCACGTCAAGCGTGATCTTTCACTCACCTGTAAGGCAAAGTCACTAACTAAATGACTTTCCATATCAAAGCAATATTCTACAAGTCTTATCCAAGATAGAAGAAAATTACTAGTGAATATTTTCAGTGTGCTCATCGGGAATTTGTAGCTTAAAGAATGGCATCAATAGGACAGGATACGGTCGGAGGGGACTGCATACCGAACCTCAGATTAGTATACCTATACCCCCACGAGGGAGGGATGAAATGAGATGACAGGATACACTGGACGGTCGGAACCAGGAGCGACAGCACAGCATTGACAGGGTCCCTACTGTTTTCAGGTTAAGTACTCCAATAGTCGGACAGGAAGACCGGTACCCCGCCCCACATAGTGTCCAATGCTCCTGTCAGAAGCGGTCCTATCCCGCCAACCAGTCGGGGGACGGAGATAGGCACTTCGAGCACCCTTTTTCCCTGACACGCCGCAGAGCACCATCGCCGACACTTCCAACTCTGAAATATCGGTATGAAAGATGAATGGAATGGAGGCACAAAAACTCGGGGGATGAAAGAAACCTACCCAGCATTCGCCTGGTGATCCGGGAAGCCCCCAGAAAACCCCATGGGCCAGTGTCACACTCCGTGGAATTGTAGCTACCATGCTAGCATCTAAAATCCAAGATTGCAGGTTCAAACCAGGCAGAGCGTGATGCACTTTTTCGGACACAAAAATCCTTAACATGGCTTCCTTCGGAAGGGAAGCAAAACTGCTGAACCTGTGTAATGTTTATTTGTACGTAAAAGAACCCCATATCTGGAAAGAAGAAGGTTCCTGGACAATATTCTGCCATTTCGCATCTGCAAATCATGATTTCGTCCTGCAGTGCCATCCTTGAGCTGATCCCTCACCACCATGACACATAGCGGTGAACTCACGAACTAGAAATTCAAATCCGATCACGGGAACATCATAACGATGACATATGCTCCACTTAGAAGTTACAGGAATTAATTAACTTGTAGGCCGGGTACGGGAAGGGAGCCCGGGACCTCCCTAGTTGGAGTCACAGACAATACCGCCGGAGCCATCCCTCTCGGTGACATCTTCATCCTGCTTGGCGCAATAGATGCTAAAATCATAAAATAGACTGGCAAGTTCAAAAAAGGCACTAATATAGACAAAATAATGTATTCATTTTCTACTTAGAATCAGACTTTGACATGATAGACCGGCATAGAAATATAAAATATTTATATATCCCATATATAAGTTCACTATAATATTTTTCAAATGTTCTATTCTGCAGCGAATGCGATGCGTTATTGCACTCTACGTTGACAAGTTGCTACCCCCACTCTTTCCATATTTCCCTCTCACTCGCACACTGAGTATACAAATCTGCCTGGCGACATAATAGTTAACGTAAGGAAACTCTGATTTTTAACCTCTATAATTTTGCAGTTTTTAAATGTAGAATTTGAACATGTATATTTGCATATTATGTACACGTTTTCTTAAATGCTATATTATTATAGTTTATTAATTACCTGCTCTTTTAATCCAATGGAGCTGCCAGAGGTTCCTCCGTATCACTGTCATCAGCTACGCCAAGAGACAATAATTCGTCATTGCTACATTTTTTAAAAATGGCGTGTAGACCCTAAAAATAATACCTACTTGAGCCTGGCTAACGCAATATCTGCTCTTAGATTCTCCAATAAAATCACCACTAAAAGCCAGTGCACTTGCTCTATTCCTGACTAAACAGTAACTGAAAACCGACTTGAACTCTGTAGGGACTAGGGTTAAATAAACACGATCCCTGATTTCAGGAAATAAACATAAACATGCGATAGCTGACGCAACATTCTACAGCTAACAAGGGTGTGTTTGCTCTCTGCCTCTCGACTTTAACAGATTGCTAAGCGTAATAAATGTAATAATTGTTTTAGTACCGTCGTGTCAATAGTTTACCTTCCATTTCTGTGTAATAGCGCATGAATGTACACATATAGTAGAATATATATATATATATATATATATATATATATATATATATATATATATACAAATAATAGTGGTGCTTGTGTGATTCTGATTATGATATAATACATGGGTATGTTTATTCATGTGTTTTATGAAAACTATTTGAGCTAAAAATCTGTAGTTTTCACGGTTATGCTGCAAGCATTACTCTCTACTTTCCTCGTGAATTATTATTTGTGAAATTTGAATATTTTGTCTTAGCGCAAGTAGTATTTATGAGAGACGGAATCACTGAGCGCGTTACTCCCCAGTTAAGCGGGAATGCAATATGTCAACACAGCAGCACTCCGGTTGGCTGCCGGCTTGGTGACGCTCAAGGACAAACCTCATCCCATTTGAAAGTCATTGTGTATCCCCATTCTCTTAATAAAACGTAAACTAGAAACATTATATCTTTAAATTTCCACTCTTCAGTTAATATATACTTGTATGTCAAACCCTATTATTAGTTCTTAAGCAATTCCTTTGTTGAATGCTTCTTACACTCATGTTGATATTTAATTACCATTATCGAGTTTTATCCAGTACGTATTATCATAAGCAACAATTTTTGTTTTAACGATAACTGAGAAGGTTGTTGAATAACACATAGAATATCTTGTATGTATTGGACATAAGTTTTAAATGTTGCATAGACTTTTGTTTTTATTTTGCTAATTTTTATAATGCTTAGCTCTTTTTATATATATTTTAGTGATAAATGAGAAAACGTTTTTTTTTTATCTTGTATAGAAAACATTAATTTATTTCAAGTTGCAAAAATACCTTGACTTAACATTTATGTCTTCATACCAAACAGAAGTTTGAAACAATGTTTGAAATTACAATGAAAAGAAGTTAGCAGTTCTAGAACTTACAAGATACTAAAATAAGATAGCGAGCAAGCAGCAGGCTTTCTTACACTAAACAAGGGCAATACTGCATGCACTCTCACACGGGAATAACTAAGCGAAGCGAACAGTAAAATTGACATCAATTCCTTCAGTTTCTTTGGCCAGCAATATCAAATTCTGACAGCGAGAGATTTTTCTCTACGTATAATTTTGTTGTTAGATAGAAGAACAACTATGAAAAACGAAAATGTCACAACTAGTATGTTGCAGTTTGGTGATTTCTGATGTGCAATATTTGATTCTATTCATGATGTAGATTTGAAATAAAAGGTTTGAATTTGGAAACAAAGGGTTTTAACATTAATGCTACTTAGTTACCTATTAGTTTTCAATTCAATTATTGCATTACTCATTAATTATTTCCTAAAATTAGCGCCATATGATTGCAAATGTATGGTTAAATATTCTACACAACGCACCAATAAATATAATTATTAAGGTGAATTTTGAAAATAATAGTCAACACAAAATCTTGACTCTGATTGTTATTAAACAATTGCATTGAAATAAGTGTTGTTTTTAGGTCAATATTATATGGAAATTATAAAAAAAGCGATATGAGCCATTTCCGGGTCGTAATCCAATAGTTCTTTTCGGAGGGTAGATTGACCACTTGTTGTACACTGTAATGTGCTTAGTACCGAAGCAATATAACAGTTGACGCTAGGAAAGGAATGTTGGTATCCAGTGGTAGTTACTACATAAGGGCCGAGGAGAATGTGAACACCCTAACTTTTGACACCTTGTTTATGTATTTCATATGCTTTCTTTGAATGCCTTTAGCGTAACGTATATGAAATAATTTACAATATGCGGTGTTTAAATGTGCCGCGCTACTCCGCTAAATTATAAGAAGTGTGGCATCTGTGTCGGTAGCACACCTTGGCTTGTGCACGTTTTAACTACTATTTGCGCATGCGCGACTGGTATCACGTAATTACCTTATGGATCAAACACATACACGGCGTGTACATCACAAAGCGTGCTTGAATGACGAAACTACTTTTCCCGTGCTCTATTAGTACAATTGTCAGTTATGACCCCAGGTGGTTGCTCAATGCGGTAGAAGCGAAGGTCACTAGAGGGCAGCAAGTTAATGCTCCTTAGCACTGTGCTTCTTAATACAGGGGCTGTAATATTGCGTTAATCCTGCCAGCTTGCGACTTGGTGTAGTATTTGCATGCTTTTCCGCCAGCAGGTGGCAGAGAGAGGGAAACACACTTTGCTGCATCAAGCGGTACCATTCTCCCTCCTACAAGCTCTAAATGCAAAAATACAGTCTATTTGCATGTTTTTCCGCCAGTAGGCGGGAAAGACCGGTTCCTGCACCGAGTGGCACCCTTCCCCCTCCTTCAAGACTGTATAGTTTTCTCCAAAAATGATGCCCTTCAAATAGGACCGCTCCCCCTGCCACTAGGCAATAGCGATTAGCAAACAAAAGACGAGCTTCTACTAAGCACGCGAGGCAACGTAGTAAAATCTGTTTCCTGGAGAGTCTTAGGGCAGTTCAGCTTCGTGTTAGTATAAACCAGTATGTGTCCAAACCAATGAGTTACTGCAGCACCACATATTAAGGGGCCAGTAAGTGGAAGACTTGGCAATTGTGAGGGTTGGTTTCCAGCCTCACACCTCATAAACCGAAACTTTAAAGCCACATACCACCTTTGGCAGAGGAGTGGGGTAACGTTATCATGTTATAAATGCTGTACAGTCTATTCGCATTCTTTTCGGTCAGCAGGTGAGAAAGACCGGTTCCTGCATCAGGCGGCACCTTTCCCCTCCTGTAAGCTCTAGCCGAATACAAAACAAATGAACTGTAAGGTACATGAATGAGGAACCGCATTATTTCAGACTATCCATATTCTCAAATTAATTTTGCATTGCTTCTTTCTTGCCTTAAACGCTGTGCTTAATGATGTACACAACAAACATCCAAAGAAACTACTCTTTTTTCGTTAGACAACTTATGCGAAAGTATCATTGTTGTTGTTGGGACCGGTGTAGTTGTATCAACATCTTCGTAATCGCAACTATTATCGAGCAAATACTATTCACATTTCTACGGCTTACGACTCTCACTCTTTCGTGAACACCCTGAATGTATAATTACAAGCTGGTACTGACAGTATTACGAACTTCCTCAGGCATGTTTTCAACAATGGCTCATTGGTTCAGAGCGCTAAGTATTAATATTATCTCAGATTAATAAATAAGATTATGTAATAAATAGCCCCAATAATAAAAGTGACGAAAGTTAAGATATGCCAAGCCGTTGATAAAGTTCTTCATTGCAAAACAGATCCTTAAGTTTCGAAAAGGCACTCGCTTTAAAAATATAAGACTATAAGCATTAAAATAGTAACATATTTTGCTTCCGTCAGAATGAAAAAGTAGTTTATATACACAGCCTACAACTGTAAACAAAGGAAAAATCTGATGTTACAATCACATGATTTTCTCTACATCTCCGTAACAAATTATTGTTAAAAAGCTTATTCTTCTAATTAGATCATGCTAATCGAGATAAACATTAGCAGAAATTGTTCTTATTAATTGGTCCCTTGGAAGTAGAAGGGAAAATAATATAATATGTTCCATTCACATAATGTCATGTCCTCTAGCTGTTCGGCAAACAAATTTTCTATTCAAAATATTGATCTGCTATCTACATTATGCAGATAAAAATATGCATACTTAGTCTTATTACTAGCTCCTTGTAAGTAGAAGATAAAATAAGAAAATACACAGGCTAAACCAATAGCCTCGCCCTTTAAAAGCCGGTCGCTATGTGACACAATTTAAATTTCAATCTCCTTGCTTTCCAGAAATAAACAAATGAGAAACGAGAAGAAATATGCCTTCCCGTTTGAGAAAAGTTTAAGTGGCTAAAATTGAAACCAATAATCCGGAATATCTCAAAAAGGTTAACTCTACAAAAAAAAGTATGTAACATAAATTGTGTGTGTTTAATGAGGTCTACAGTTTTTGTGGAGCAAGTTTTTGTCTATCTCTTACGGTTTGCCAGTTATACAAAAGTCTTCCAGAATGAAGAGGTCTTCAGAGACTATTCCCAGAAAATCTAAGATATATATTTCGCTTGTCATAAAAATATATTAAATTTTCGAAAAACGTTCCATGTAAAAGGTAGTTGAGGATGAGGGGATTTTTTTAAAAATCTTCGTGCCGCACCTTTGGAAGATACTGAGCTTAAATACCAAGTTTGGTATTTAACGGTCTTTTCGTTTTTGAAATATGCTGCCACAGACACACACGGACATTTTTCTAAAAATTCCTTTTTTACTTTCTCTAGCCTCGTATGTACAATGTGCTAATGGATAGAGAAAGTATTGTATTCTAACCAAAAATTCAATGTCGAGATTTCACCGGAAATATATGCTTTGTGATCCCCTGAGTGTGTGTCTGTAGACAGTATATCTCAAAAACAAGAAGACCGTTAAATACCAAACTTAGTATTTAGGTTTGGTATCTTCCAAGGACGCGACACTAAGGTTTTCAAGAAAATGCCCCCAACTGCAACTACCCTTTACATGGAACACTTTTCGAAAATTTTGATTATCTCAAAAATGGCTAAAATGATTTTGGTTAAAACGCCGCATATTAAAGATATTTCATCCGAAATAAAATGTATATCTTAAATTTTCTGGGAATAGTCTCTGAAGATCTCTTTAATCTGGATGAATTTTGCCGAATTTTGCTTAACTGCTAAAGCGTAAGACAAAACCGTACAACACAAAAATGTAGATCCCGTCAAAACACACAATTTATATCCTTTTCGTTTTTGTTATGGACGCAACCGTTTCCAAGATGTTCCTTATTGGTGTCAATTGTAAAATACTTATACTTTTCTCAGACAGGAAGTGTCCGTTTTTCTTTTGTTCTACTCCTGGCAAAGCAAAGAAGCGATTTGCATTGTCAATCGCATAACGATAATTTGAAACATTTGACTATCACCTTAGCATAACACATTCCTTTAGTTCTCTTCTACTTATAAGGAACTAAATAATATGAACATTCTGCTAGTGTTTATCTCGATTAGCATTGTGTGGAAAGAATAGTAATCATTTGTAAGAAGTTGTATCAGATGTTTTTATTCAGGGGTCTCAAATTATGTATTTCCGGTGAAATCTGCGTATCTAATTTTTGGGTGCAATACAATACTTTCAATATATGCTATGTACATAGTACGTGTAGGGAAAGTAAAAATAAGTACCTACATAAATAGCCAAACGCGAAGCTCTAGTTATAGGTAACAACCTTAGCTCGTGTTTCTTGTGCTCACGTCGCATTGCACTTGTTATGGAACTTGCACCCGCATTATTACTTAACCGCATTTTCTCGCCTGTGAAGCAAATATTCATCTTTGCAGAGGGATGGTAAAATCAATTTCCGTAGTATTAGCCAAGAGGAGTGTGCTAACAAACACACAGAAGCGATCTATACTAGGATTGCTCAATAGGATCTGAAGAGAAAACGCGCGCTCGTTTGTTCACTGTAACGTTTAACTATGACGGTGTTCACCTGCACAGTATTGGAACAAAGATTGGTGAATGGTGACTAGTGACTTGTGACAAATGAATTTCACCATCTTATTACATTCCAGCTTTTAAGGCAGTACATCTGTGAATATAGAAAATATTCTAAGTTTAAAGAATCCACAGTTCTCTTCTGATTTCTTCAAGTTTTTTTTTTTTTTTTTTTTTTTTTTTATACTTAGAACATAAAACAACAGTGCACTCAAAATATTAAGGAGCTAGGTCAAACACCTATAAACATATTATGTACTACTGTGTCAAGAAAATTCCGGGAATTTGCCAATAAAACAAAAAATGAATTATTCATCCAATTTAATTTCATCGCCTTCAAAGTAAGGCCCCTTCTGAAATTATACATTTATGCCAACGAATAATCCAATCATCAAAATATTTTTGTAGGCACTTTTATGAATCGATGCTAATTGTCGCCGCGAATTTTCCTTTATGTCTTCTATCGACTGAAAACGGGTGCCTCGAAGTGGTAACTTGAGTTTTGGAAAGAGAAATAAATCAGCAGGAACCAGATCAGGTGAATACGGTGGTTGTTCGATGATTTTTTTTTTTTTTTTTTGAGTTTTTGGCCAGAAATTCGTTCACAATAATAGCCTAGTGAGCTGGTGCGTTATCGTCGTGCAGAATCCATGAGTTGTCGTTACACAAATCTGGCCTTTTTCGTCTTTATTTACCATCTGACCTGGCAGGAGCTCTTGTGTGCACGATACCGCGATAATCGAAAAAAACTGTCAACATGACCTTCAGTTTTGATCGAGTTTGACGTGCCTTTTAGGTTTCGGTTCAGTTGGAAGGCGCCATTCGTAAGCTTGTTGACTGGTTTGAGTGTCAAACTCGTAAACCCACGTCTCATCACCAGTTACAGTGCGTTTCATGAATGTGGGGTCGGAACTGGCTCGTTCTAGCATGTCTTCAGCAATCTTTACGCGATTGAGTTTTTGTAGAAAATTCAAGTCTTTCGGAAATAACCGAGCTGCAACGCGTGTCATGCCCAAACAATCGTTTAAAATGGTACGAATCGATTCGTGAGACACAGAAAGTTCGGCGGCAATCTCTTTCAGACCTAAATGACGATTTTCAGACACCATTTTCTTCACTTTAGCGATGTTCAGTTCAGTTGAAACCATTGATGGCCGACCAGAGCGAGGCAAATCTTCCACCACATCTCGACCACTTTTGAATGCACTGTACCACTCATATGCACGTGTTGTTTATAAAGTCGATTCACCATAAGCCCTCTGTAACATTTTCAGCGATTCGGCACACGAAATACTATTTGCAATGCAAAATTTGAGACAGATTCTTTGTTCAATTTTTTTTTTTTTTCATTTATATAGCCCCTTTAACATCTAAGGTCATATCGGGGGCTTCGAATTAGAAACAACTCGTTGTCTGTAGGTATACGTTGGGTTTAAACTATTTTATTTCCTCAAACACGCACATATTCACTCTCACATACATACTTCCAGACTCTGTGGGGGATAGGGAATAATTCTGGTTAAAGAAAACTTCCCCCCCATCCAGGAATCGAACCCGGGACCTCCGGGTGAGAAGTCAGCTCGCTGACCACTCGACCACGGAGGCAGTCTTGTTCAATATTTGTATCCGTCGTAAAATCGCAAATCACCTTTGAGATGAACTAACAAAATGGCGTACTGTAAACAAACTAGATGGCAGATGACGATCTAATTCCGCGTGGGTATAGAGGAAAGCTGTACCAACTTAGCGACAACAATAATTTCGAATCCCCTTTTAAACAGGATTTTTAAATGATCAATTCCCGGTACTTTCTTGACAGTATATATAGTGTATAGAGAAAGTGTTGCATGCCACCCAAAAATTCGATACCGAGATTTCACCGGAAATACATGTTTTGAGAGCCCATGAATCTAAAGGGATACTTTTAGAAACATGTCCGTGTGTTTCTGTGGGTAGCTTAGCTCAAAAACGAAAAATCCGTTAAATTCCAAAATTGGTATTTAAATTCAATATCTTTCAAGAAAATGACACAAAGGTTTTCAAGAAAATCCCCCCCTCCCCCAGCTATCGTTTGCAAGGAAAAAAGTTAGAACATTTTTATTTTCTCAAAATGGCTCTAACGATTTTGATTAAAAGGGTTAGTGGTTAGACCGCTCGCCTGCCATCTAGGTGGCCCGGGTTCAATCCCAAGCGCCCGCATGTGGGATTCGTGGTGGACGAAGCGGCGTCTGGGCGGGTTTTCTCCGGGTCCTCCACTTTTCCCCGCCATTCATTCCACAAATTGCTCGATCATCATCAGCTTTCCAATCAATTTCTCTTACATTTCATATCATTCACTTCCTCATATTCATGCTCGGACTACGGTCCGACCCCTTCGTAACAGGTACTCCATTCTGTGGTTTCGTAACGTTGGCTCCGACAGACTTCTGACATTGAGGCATTGGCTTGTAAGTCCTAGGGGTGTGTCAGTTCTACGAATACGGGGAGGGTAAGCCGATTCCGAAACGAAATCTATACTGAAGATATTTACATGACAAATAAAATGTACATCTTCAAAATTGGGAGCCTCTGAAAAACTTTTCATCCTGGATGACTTTTGTATAGAGATAGACAAAAACTTACTACACGGAAAATGTAGATCTCGATAAAATACAAAATTTATGTCATATACTTCTTTTCCGAGATATTCCCTGCTATTGGTTTCAGTTTTAAGATACTTGAAATTTTCTCATACGGGAACATGTCAACCCCTGACCATGCAAAGAAACGAATTTCAATCCCACAGCTACCATCTTTAAGAGTATTTGACTATCGCTTTAGCTTAATGTGTTCCCTTGTTTCCCTTCTGCTTATAACGAAGAAAGTAACAAGACCATTTCTGCTAATGTTTATCTCGATTGGCATGAAATAGGTAGCAGAATAAGCTTTATAAGAATAATTATCTGTTAAAGAGATGTAGAGAAAGTCATGTGGATGGAATTTATAATCAACCACTTTTTGATATGCTAATGTGAAATGCTTCGTATTTGAACACTACGGTTTACTATATCACTCCCAAAATTTTAATTTGAAATTAACATATAGACATACATAAATTGTTGTACTTGAATTTTTAATTTTAATTATATAAGTGAAGAAAGCTCGTCTCTTTAGCACGGTGGTTGCACAGCTGCTTACCAAGACCTGGGTTCGATTATCGGTACCAGTGTGGGGCATTTCTCCTACTGGGATATCGGGTCCCGGATGCACTCAGGTTCGCAAAGTACCTGAAAGGGGCCAATTGAAGTGGGAAAGGTAGCGCTCCAGCTTGTGGGCCTCATTGACCAGCCGGAAGAGCCCCGGGGTACTAACTACGTCCCACCCTCCAGAACTGTATTATTCCACTCATTTCACTTATAATGGACAGAGATTGAGGATGCAGCGGTCGGGCGGTAGGATTTGGCCCGCTGTTGGCTGTAGCGCAGTGGAGTTTAGAGTTTTAGGCAAAGAAATTTGTTGTTCATGTTTTTGAATTTTCCAACTTTGTTAAATTTTTCCATAAGGGTAAACCTAAGAGATGGATATAATTCTAATACACATTTTTACATTCTGTAGCAGGTATTTGCATTGCACATAACAGGTATGGAAGGTGTGTATTGCACCCAAAATTTTTTGCATAGGAAATACATGTTTCGAGGACCCCTGAATAAAAAGTATTTTTAGAAAATGGTACGTGAGTGTATTGTGTATCTGTCTGTCTGTCTGTCTCTCTCTCCCTCCCCCGCTCTCTCTGTGGACATTGCGATCCGCTCTTAAAAGTTTTGATTATCGCTTAATGCCCGGATGTTTTTTTTTTTTTTAGGGGGAGATTGCATTATTGCTTTCAACCCCCAGCCGAAGTGCAATGGCTGGGAGGAAATATGGGGATCTCCACGTGATTACGGCATACCTGCTAAAAATCCCTTCGCGTGATAACACGTCTATTGCTATCACTCGTGCTGAACGAGTATCTGTGCGGTTGTGGTCGAGTGGTTAGACTACTCGCCTCTCACCTAGACGGCTCGAGTTTGATCCCAAGCGGCCGCAAAGCGGCGCAGGGTTCTCCGGTTTCCCCCGCCATCGCATTCCACCGGTGCTTCATCTTCATTTCATGTATCATCAATATCATCGCCTGCGTTGCCACACGTAATAAAAGTGGGCGTTAAACACTACCAAAAACAAACAAAAACAAACCAGTGCGGTCCGCATAGCACCCAATTAGTAGACGAGAGCCGCAAAAGAGCGGGTGATAGATAGGTTGTGGCTAGGCTACAACCATAAAACCTGACTGCTGGCTGGGGGGTGTGAGGTGATATTGGAAGGAGTAAAAGGTAGTAATGCAGGAAGGAATTGTCTGACGGCGATGTTAGCTGTACATCGCCCTAGAGGCCAGGCATCTCCATACCTTGCAGAAGGCTTCCGGGAACTGTCCGGCTCCAGTTGCTCGCAGTTAGGACGTTCTTTGTTATTGCATGCTCTCCGAAAGTGTTGAGCTGTCCAATTTGAGCAGACAGAGCAGGTATGTGGTGTTTCTGGTTGTTGGTCAGCGAGTACATGATCTCTGCGGAATAGGCTCTCTCTTTCTCGTGGAATTTCCTCAGCTGTTCAGTGATGCTGTCCATCCGGTTGGATAGAGCAGCTGCTGTGGAGCCTCTGGTTCAAAACGCCGGTAAAGGCCTCTACGAGCGCCGATGTTCAGAATCTCAAAGCCCGGACTTCGGCTGATTGCCGGGGTAAAAGAACCACCTTTTGGCACCTTTATGTGGTGCGGGGGTACCCGGTTTGCCCGCACGATAGCAGGGGCGTCTCAATGTGTAAACTGTATGGACCCTTTCATTGCTCTGCCGTCAATCCTGGTTCAAGCCGCCCGCTGTTTACTCTCACTCATCCTTCCCTCCCTTCGGGGAATGAAAGAATAATATCCTCATATGGTCGATGCCGACCGCCCTTAGAAAACTTCCCATTCTATTACATCACTCAAAGCCTACATATTTCCCCTATTCCCTTTGTGCCTACAAGGAAATGTACAATAAGACTATCTATGTAAATGTTTCTCTGGATGCATGTGAGTTTAACACATCAGCTTATTTTTCTGCTGTCAGTAATGCCATTCTGTAAGTTGCTTCAACTGAATAAATGTGTATATTTGTAATGTTGTAACACACTTCCTTAGCACATTTAAATTATATACCTTTTTCTGCATTTTTCAGACGAGATTTTGTGCTGAGATTTCCTTCAACACACATCAAGCGTTCCAGGGGTGAGTGACTTCTTTTGTAGAATTTGCATGCCTTTGTTGTTTTAGAAGTGAGCAAGGTTAATGCGTTACAAAATGTAACTGCTTTATAGCAGTTTAGAGGTTTTTGGGAAGCACCGCATGTGAGGAGAAGCAATTAACTTATAACGTGAAGTCCAATACATTTTTACTTTCTTTACCACCTTCCTAGACTAGGTAAGAGGAAGCATTGCATCGATGTCAAAGCTTCTTTGGAAATACCTCTTTTGAGGGTCACAGAGAATTTAAAATCATTCTTGCATTCTCCACTACCTACTTACTGTAAGTAGAGGAAATGTTGTATTCCACCCAAAATTCTTTGTTTAGATTTCGCCGTAATTACAAGCTCTGAAGCATCTGAAAGAAATCATTTGTAGAACAACGTCTATGTGTATGCCTGGGTATGTATATGTTTGTTTCTGTGCTTGTGAACTGCATAGGTATTGACTTGATTTCATTTTTTCATAAAGGAGTCAGGTTATTTGCCTTAAACACTGAAACCTATAGGATTATTGTATTATCTCCTTTCTTAACACTTTAAGTAAATAGCCCTGTATCTCTAGTGAGAGGTGGTGTGTTATTAACCAAATTTTCTTTAGGAAGATCATTTTCTGGGTTTATTAGTTCGAATAATAATCCGTGCCTTTTCCTAACCAGAGCCTCGCAATTGAAGACTATATGAGAGGCTGTTTCTTAATCTACATTGCACAACCTACATACTGGTTCTTCTTTGAAGATTCCCATTGTATGTAGATGTTTCTTAATCTACAGGTTTATTTGGGCTTTGGTGCGTTTAAGTACGTATTCAGCTAATAAGGAAGATGTTCTACTCGAAATTCTCTTACTATGCGTGCATCCTTCTGTTTGCAACCATTTTCAAGAATTAAAATTCGATTAAATACCAAACTTGGTATATTCAGCAAGGATGCAATACGACGATCTAAATAAATCCCCACCCTAAAATCACCTTTACAATAAAACCATTTCAAAAAATGTTATTTCGTCAAAAATTGCGCTAAAGGCTTTATTAAAATACCCCTTGTTTAAAATATTCTCATGGCAAATGAAATGTATACCTTGAATTTTCTGACAACAGACCACGAAGTCTTCTGCTTTCTTTCTTTCTTTTTTTTTTTTTATTTTTTTTTTTTTAAACAGTAACGGACTCTGATCAGGACTCCGGTACTGTATCCCTATTTACATTTCCCCCCGTAGGTTTTTACTGATTACTGATTTACTGGTTTTACTGTTTCTTTTACAAACATATACACATTGCACAAACATATAACATCCATGCCCAAGGCGGGACTCGAACCCACGATCCCCTGCCCACGAAGCACCTAAGCAAAACCTTAAGGACATTTGTATAATTGGCAAACCGTAAGAGGTAGCTAGCATAATCTTACTAAACAAGAAATATAGCCACAGTTTGTGTGAAATTTAAATTGTTCTTCCCTCCTGATCATGCAAAGAATACGGAATTTCAAGGCCATCCATTTCGATCCACTCTTAAGACTGGAAATTGCTTAAAATCTACCATATACACCTCATCGCCTTTTATTTACACGAAAGATGCAAAAGAAGACTTCTGCTAACAGTTAGCTCGATTGACAGGAAGTAGGTAGCAGAATAAGTTTTTGTAATGAAATAATAGAGAAACTCGTACGTATGTTAAATGTTAGATTTTTATAAAACGGTCTATATATCTGTGACTGTGAACAGTATAACCCTAAAAAAGAAATGTTCCATAAATACTTAGTATTTGTCACATCTTACAAAGATGAGGCACAAAAATTCTTAGGAAAATATAATTGTTAAGAGAATCCCCCCACCCTAAAGTACCCTTTACATTATACAGATTTTAAATGTTCGATTTTCTCAAAAATGGATATAACGATTTTGATTAAAATACTATATTCTCAGAAAATTACAGGTTAATAAATAACGTGTTGACTTTCTAGGAATACCCTGTTTAGTCCCTTTCATTAGAAAGGAATCATGTATAATTCTGAATAACTTATAAACAATAAAAGAAAGATAAACACAAACTACAGCAAACAATTTAATTCATTTAACTTTTCTGTGGCATTAGCCATTTCCGAGATATCCATTGTTATTAATGTTAAATGTTTAATGCTCAATACCTTGTGATGCCAGAATTATGTTAGTATTAAACTCATAATATTCTGTTGTAGGTAAGCTTTTAGTAAGGCTTAATATGCAGCATAAGTTATAACTCTATTACTAGGTAATAAGTAATAACAATGGCAAGTTAGTTTGAGAAAGTGATTAACTAGAAGTCAGAGTAGTTAAGGTGATAAAGTTGCGGAAACGCAAATCACAAGAACTAAATTATATCAAGGCTCAATTGCTTGGCAAATCTAATTCTGAAATCTAGAGGTTGTTGAAAAATCGGTTTCTAAAAATGATTCCTTTGGACTCAGGGGACCCTAAAACATGTATTTCCGGTGAAATCTCGGTGTCGAAATTTTGTGTGGAATACAATACCCTCTCTATTTACTACGTAAATTGAATGCACATATGTGCTAGAGAAAATAAAAATCTAAAATGCAATACTATACGTCCTTTCAGAATGACTAATTGTCAGGATAGAGACAAATACTTTTACATGAAGGCATTCTTATGTAATCGAACTTAATAGTAAGTTAAAAGGCCTAATTTGTAGAATATGTTTCAACATTTTTGTCAAATTTTCCCCATTTGCTCCACTTAAAGAAGAAAATTGGCGGCATTACAGTACAAATGCGTTTAGTCTTGACGACCGTAGATAAAACCGATCTGGAAATCTGTTTGTCAGTTGTTTACTCCTGTCTCTGTTTGGCAGTTATTTACTCCTGTCTCTTATGCAGACAGCTAAACATTTAAACTAAAGCAATACATACAACCTAAGAACAGAATACCAAAATATTAGTTCTCAGATGTATTTTAAGCAAATGAAATGATGCCACGTTAATGAAATTCACGAAGGGATTTGCGTGTTCTCTATTACGCCGCAAAACGTGCAGCGGTGAGTCCTTAATAAGCAATTAATGTCGTCATAATGTGAACGCGTTATCGCCTGTTACCAGTTGCGTGCAATGTACCGCCAAACCCGAGAATCGTTTTAACTGCAGTATTGAGCGGCGTCGCTTATACATACAATATGATTATATTAATATGATAATATAGTGGAACACGACCGCAGATAGCGCTATTCTAATAATCGCTTTTTGTTATCCACATGACCAGATAAATGCCGTTACTAAAGGTGACATATCCGTATGATGCTTCAAGAACGCTTTTGATTTAGTGACGCGACCAGGAAAATTGGTTAATAAATCAGAAATTTGGGCTTTCATGAGAACTTTTACATAAAAGTAATCAGATGTGTTCCATTCGCATAACTTTCTCTACCCGTTCTACAAAAAAAAATATTCTTACAAAAGAGATTCTTTTATCTACACCATTCAAATCGAGATAAGCATTAGCAGAAATAGCTTTATTACTTGAGTCCTTGTAAGCAGAAGGGACATATGCCAAAAGCGATAATCATTCTTTTAAAAGCTGGTTGCTATCTGAATAATTGAAGTTCGCTTTGCAAGGCCAGCAACAAACAAAAGCGATGTACTTTACGACGTTTGCGGAGAGCCATTCAAAACAAACGAAGAGGAATGCTGACTTCAGGAATTGTGTTGATCCATGACAACGCTCGTCCACACACTGCTGGCACAACCCATCGGTTCCTTGAACAATTTCAATGGGACATTTTCGATCATCCGCCGTAACTGGCACTCAGCGACTTTCACCTTTTCCCTGAACTGAAGACTTGGTTAGGAGGGCAGCACTTTCAAACCAAAAAAGATCTTCTAAACAACGTCAATGCTCATTTGAAATCATTGGCGGCAATTTTTTTTTTTGAAACGGGTATTGCAAAGCTTGTGCACAGGTACGATAAATGTTTCAATGTTCTCGGTGATTATGTTGAAAAATAGCTATAAGTGTACAAAACTTTTAGTAATAAAATAATTGTTTTCTATGGACTTGTCTTTGATGTATAGTCTATCGGAAGTTGAAAAAACGGCCCTCGTAGATTTCGTTAAAACACACAATTTATGTCACATACATTTTTGCTGTAGAGTTGACCATTTCCAAGTTATTCCTTGTGAATGGTTTCAATATTTCACCACGTAACTTCTCTCAAATGGGCTTACCTTTCATTTCATCTCTCTTTTGTTTTACTGCTGGAAATGCAAAGCGAACCGAACTTCAGTTGTTCATATATAACGACAAGGTTTTAAAGGATTTGACTATCGCTTTATCCGAATGTGTTCCCTCATTTCCCTTCTGCTTAGTAGGAAGCAAGTAATAAGACAATTTGTGCTAATGTTTATCTCGATTACTATGATATAGATAAAAGAATAATCTTTTGTAGGAAGAATTTGTAAAACAAGTAGAGAAAGTCGTGTTAATGGAACACATTTGATTCTGTTTTGTTCTGTGCGACGAAAACTTTAAAGTCCAGTTATAAGAATTTGCAACTAAAAGCTCATAATAATGTAGGACTATGAGTTATTTTTTAACCAAATATTGTTGCAAGAAAACTAAACATTTTGATTTTAGCTGGAATCTTGGAATACTTAAACTTGGAATATCCTAACTAAAGTATAAAATACGAGGCAACACCTTGCAAGATGCACTTCTATTCCCTAGACAGTTGTTCTATTGTAAGCAGATTTAAAACTAATGTTAGCTATATTACGAATCGTTCACCCCATTTGATATATAACCACGAATGGCTTAAAACTCTGTTTTGATAGAACATGCGTCGGATTTTCATTCGTCTCCGCTTCAGTTGTCCATAACATGTTACTCATTATTTTAAGTGTTCGCCTCTACTTATTTACGACTGAGAGGATCTATTCGCTTATCGTACGGTATGATTGACAGCTAACCAAGAAATAAAGTCCAACAAGAGTTTATTCCTAGTTTACAATCCGGCTTTTAGCAGTCTAAATTTGGGTGTCTGTATTCATATAGGTACGCAATTTCCTGCGTGGTATTAAAACCAGTGGGACATCCAGACATAAAGCAAAAGCCCCTGTGCAGTGACAGAGTTATTTCATATATGATGGCGCCCTACTGGTGCTTTCTACTCTTATTGAACATATTTTACTGCTGTGATCAATGAAAAATATTCAAAAAATGAATTCTCAGCTGGGAGTTCACCAAGAGCCGCGCAGGTATATTAATTTAATATAAACGTGCACTGTTTGAATTTGCTCGCTCGCGTATCAGAGGTTCAGCAATTGCTTTTTACGTACATGTACATAGTGTATAGAGGAAGTATTCTAATGCACCCAAAAATTTGATACCGAAATTTCACCGGAAATACATGTTTTGGGCCCCCTGAATCCAAAAAAAAAGCATTTTTGTAAAAAAGGTTCATGTGCGTGTGTGTGTGTGCGTGCGTGCGTGTGTGCGTCTGTGTGTGTGCGTGGACAGCATTGCTCAAAAACGAAAAGACCATTAAATACCAAACTTGGTGTTTAAGTATGGTATCTTCCAAGGATGGGACACGAAGATTTTCAAGAAAATCCCCCACCCCCAACTACCTGGAACTTTTTTCGAAAATTTGATTTTCTCAAAACTGGCTCTAATGATTTTGATTAAGTATCGTATATTAAAGATATTTACCTGACAAATAATATATATATCTTGAAAGCCTCTGAAGATTACCTAATTCTGGATGAACTTTACGGAATTTTGCATAAATGCTAAACCGTAACGATGGACAAAACCTTACCACACAGAAAATGTAGATCATATTAAAACACACAATTTATGTTATATAGGTACATTTTTTTCGTGGAGTTGGTCGTTTTTAAGATATTCTTTGTTTTTTGTTTCAGCTTTGAAAAATATATACTTTTCTCATACAGGAATTTGTTAACTCCTGTCCTTACAAACAAAGGAACTTCAGTCACATAGGAACCAGCTTTTGAGTATTACTTTAACCTATGGTCTCCCTTATTTCACTTCTACTTACAAGGAAGCAAGTAATAAGATTGTTTCTGCCAATTTTTTTCGATTAGAATGATGTCAATAGAAGCATAAGCTTTTTTACAAAATTATTTTGTGGCAGAGATGTAGAGAAAGGCAGGTGAATGGAACACATAATTTTTTTTAATTTATTTAGATTCGTTCAGCATTAATAATACTATTCAGAATTGGAATAAAATACATTATAACTAAACGTATCAATAAACAATATAACTTTTAGGTCAGCCACCTGAGGGCCCTCTGGCACTAAACAGTCAGAGCTGATTTTATATATTCGTTTACTGAGACTTCTTCTTCTTTGAAAGATATATTGTATATAGCATATTGCTATGAAAATAATGCTAGTTCTAAAATACCTGTAATCAGGATTACAGAAAAGAAATTAAGGAGTAAGGAGTACTATCGTTGTTTTATTCATAGTCGATGAATGAAGTATCTTATTCAACTTATAAGTTACTTGGAATACGTCAAATATGGTCTTCGAAATGAAAAGTTAACATGAAGATTGCAGAAGAAAACTAGAGTACTCACATCGGTGTTCAATACCCCATGAGCGCTTTAATTGTATTACGTATTGTCCCGGCCTATTCGATTTGTTATAAAAAAAGTTGATGTGCTCAATTCACATGACTTTCTCTACCTGTACAGTAATTAAACTAATATTACAACAGATTATTTTTATGCACATCAGCTAATCGAGCTAAGCATTAGTAGAAATTCCCTTATTTGCTTTCTTCCTTGTAAATAGAAGTGAAATAAAGGAATACACTAGGTTAAAGCGATAGTAAAATCTTTTAAAACTGGCTACTATGTCAAAAAATTGAAATTAGATTCTCCTTGCACGACCTGAAATAACAAAGCAGATATGAAACGAAAAATTACTTCCCGTTTGTAAAAAAGTTTAAGCTGTCTAAAATTGAAACCAAATACAAGGAATATCTCGGAAACGGTTAACTCTACGAAAAGATTATAGGGCATAAATTGTGTGCTTTAACGAGAACTACATTTTGGTGTAATAAGTTCTTGTCTATATATATTCAAAAGTCATCCAGAATAAAGAGGCTATTCCCAGAAAATTCAATATATACATTTCGTTTGTCACAAAAACATTTTAAAATATAGTACATTAAACAAAATCATTAAAGCCATTTTTGAGAAAATCAAAATTTTTTAAAAATGTTCCATATATAGGGTAGTCGGAGTGCGGGATTTTCCTGAACATCTTCGTTTCTAAAAATGCTTTTTTTGATCCAGGGGTTCTAAAACATGTATTTCTAGTGAAATCTTGGTATCGAATGTTTTGGTGGAATATGTAATATGTACATTGTAGATATGTGCTAGAGAATGTATCAAGTAATATGAACGAATAATTTTTTGCTGAGGAGGCTAGATCCATAGTCGCATGAACGTTCCGTGTATCTCACAGAAGGAATTGTAAAGCAGTGTTGCAGAGCGTTAAAAATTACCCAAGGGATGTTGGCGACATTGAGATGTTGTGTTGTGCCTGAAGGGCTTTTTCATTAAGTCGAGGCAAACGATGGGGAAAAGTGGTACTTTGCAACATCTGATCCTCTACATTATTTTCCGCAATTTTGAAGCAAATTTAGGTCCAGGTAAATACACGATAACTATCCTGTCACACCTGATCTAAACCTGTAAGGCTTTATCGGAAGGAAGACATTTATTTAGTAGTCGTTATCTGTCTACCGCATGCGGTTGCTTTCTTAGCGTTGTTGTTTTGTTTTTTTTTCTGCAGCAGTAAATTTTATTTTCGCAGTCGCGAAACACTTCTACAATGTTTGAATGTATTCGTTTTATGAGGGAAAATTTGATTGCAAATAAAATACACAATAAAATGTAATAATAATAATAATAATATTAATAATAATAATAATAATAATAATAATACATAACAAATAATAATCAAAGCGTACACAATCACAAACACAGAGCAGTCAGCGGTATAAAAGGAGGGAAGTGGGGAGGGGTTTATAACGTAAACACGCACACTTTGAGATATAATCTGTTCCAAAAGTAGATAGCTCATTACATGTATTGACATTATATGCATCGTTCTAATTCATAAAGTAACACAATAAAGCAATTGTCATCATATGAAAAAACGCCTTAACTTTTACAAATAAAAGTATAAAGCTTGATACAAAAAATCAGGATAACAATGCACAGAGCTTTGAAAAGAAATAAGTATAAACTAGCCAAACTCATTCAGGATACACTCCAGTGAATTACAAGATATATATTTACTGTATCAAAAGAAAAAGCCCTTCTCCTGTCACTCAAAATATATTTGAGTCATCCACAAGTTCTTTCAGTGTGGAACGCCTACCCTTTCGTATTTTTGACATTTTTCAATCTGTGCTTCTTTCAGTATTCACTGGTTTATATACTAGCAGGAACTGATCGAGGCCAGGCAGTGAGCAATACTAGATAGTGTATCACGTTTCTAAACGGGCTGTACAAATCAAGCCCACTTCACCACTCAGTGTGCCCCGGACCGAGCTCTAGTTATCACAACCATCTGTTTAAATGTTAGTGGCAGATCTTTTTACTATCGCATATTCTTTGAGACTCATATGGGTGCGGTGTGAATATTTCCTGACAACCTAAGGTTACTTATTAAAATATGTAGTATACGCAGACTTAATGAAGGGTTTTATGAAGAAATATTTTAGCAGGATTATGCGTATTGCATTAATAATATGGACGGCCCTGATTTTATAGACGTAAAATGTTTAAAAAGCGGCCTATAAGGTGATAATAAGCTTTTTAAAAAAGACATAGTAATTACAATAAAATGCCGCAAAACTGAGATTTAAATGACTTTAGCTTTGTAAATTTATAGATGAAGTTGTACTGGATATATAATAAAATTAATAGAAAAAATTGTTTCATATTCCTATTTGAAACAAGAAAATATAAACAATTATTTTTAAGCAGATCCTATAAAACTAGTATAAACATCTTTGAGTTGTCAAACTGTACAAAATGCATTGCCAAGATTGGATCTCCATTACAACGGAGACTCTATGTGCCAAAATGTGACATGGTCTGCAATTACCCCTCCCCAAAACAAAAACACGCTGTCCGGTCCTGTCTCTCTTGTAGTTCCTGTCTCTGCTTCCCTTCCTTTCAGATAATAAACAGAACAAAAACGAAACAAACAAAAAATGAATAAAAATTAAAAAAAAATTGAAAATTAAAATAAAGTAATAAAAAAGATTTGACGAAGTACTTCAAATTTGGTTGAACAAGCCCCAGACTTCAGCTCTGTAAAAATGTTGTCATAAATTTTGTATGGTATTATGGATTTTTGAGTTACTGATTTTTAAAGCAAAACCTGGATATTGAAACGTAAGTTTTTTATTGTTATAACTTTTAAAATGTTGCTTTGTTTTGAGTTAGAACTAAAAATAAATAATACGACAATGTTGGGTGCCGAACAAATAAACAACGTGGTTATAAAAATAATCTGATGCGTCACACTCACATGACTTTCTCAAGCTGCTCTACAAACAAACTTCTTACAAAAGATTATTCTTTTTTCTACACAATGCTAATCGATATAAATATTATCAGAATGCAATTTATAACATATAATAGTCAAATGTTTTAAAAGCTGCCTTATGTGATTGTCATTGCAAATCGCTTCTTTGCTTGGCCAGGAGTAGAACAAAAGAAAAACGGACACTTCCTGTCTGAGAAAAGTATAAGTACTTACAGTTGAAACTAGTAACAAGGAATATCTCAAAAACGGTAAATTGTGTATGACATAAATTGTGTATTTTAACAAGATCTATATTTTTTGTTTAGTAAGTTTTTGTCTATCTCTTACGGCTTACTAGTTATGCAAAATTCAGCAAAATTCATCCAGAATAAACAGGTCCTAAGAAGCTATGCCCAGAAAATTCAAAATCTACACTTTATTTGTGATGGAAATGACTTTAATATGTGGTATTTTAATCAAAATCGTTAGAGTCATTTTTAAGAAAAACAACATTTTCGAAAATGTTTCCATGTAAATGGTAGTTTGGAGAGAAAATATTTGTATCGCATCTTTGGAAGATACGAAACTTAAATACGAAGTTTGGTATTTGTGTTTTTGTTTTTGAGCTATGCTGTCCGCAGACACAGACACACACACGGATCTTTTTCTAAAAATGTTTTATTTTTTATTTAGGGGCCCTAAAACGTTTATTTCCAGTGAAATCTCGGTATTGAATTTTTGAGCGGAATACAATACCTTCTCTATCCACAATGTACATTCTACATGCGGGCTAGAGAAAGTAAAAATATTATTAACGGATATCTTGGAAACAGCAAAAAAAAAAAAAAAAACAAGCAAAGAAAGAGAACTTCACAATGTATGAGACGGCACAAGGACAAACACAGTTGCAACCTGACTTAACACACTCTCACACGCAAAAAAGACACACTGGCCCCTCTCATCCCTAATTTAATTCATAAATTGATAACAGTAACCATACCCGCTCCCCTGACACAAGCCATCCCTCTACCCACACCCAACCCTTTGCTGACTTTGATTTTTTTCTAAGAATGTGGTTAAAGTTTTTCATATTTCTCAGTTGAGTAATTAAATTTCTGATATTTGAAAAGTTGTTCTACCGAGCGTGAAGGTTTAGGCGGTAAGGTTTGTGCCCCAGGACTCAAACCCTGGGGTTCACCACCTGGCCGAAAATGTTTATCGAGGTTTTCCTCGGTCACTAGTCGAATGCTGGGTTGAATAATTTGATGCGGAAATTGTCCTACATCATCTTTCATTTCCTTCTTCTTCAACATACCAGACATTGGGCTGATCGCCCATCCTGAATTCTGCTTGCGCCTCTACAGGCTGCTGACCCAAGACATTGCCTTGTCAAGTCCTTGACGCTGTAATTCCTACACATTGGAAGTTAATCCTAGAAAGAAGAAGAAAAGTTACCTTTACGTAAAATATCAGTAATATAAAAATCCTTATAGGTGCAAACTAAATGCAAGAAATTACTGCATAAAGGCGTTAGGCTCAGGAAAATTACAGAATAATGATGTAAATCCTAATAAGGCCTAAAATTATTCGAGGGCCGTTTTTCTCAACTTCCGATACGTTATAAATAAAAGACAAGGTCACAGAAAACAATTCTTTTATTACTAAAAGTTTTGTACACTTATGGTTACTTTTCAACATAATCACCGAAAAGATTGAGACATTTATCGTACCTGTGCACAAGCTCTGCAATACCCGCTTCAAAAACTGTTGCCGCCAATGATTTCAAATGAGCATTGACGCTGTTTTGATATTTTCGTATTTTACGAGCCACTCAAAACAAACCAAGGGGAATGCTGACTCCAGGAATAATGTAGATTCATGACAATGCTCGTCCACACACTGCTGGCACAATCCATCGGCTTCTTGAACAATTCCAATAGGACATTTTCGATCATCCGCCGTACATTCCTGACCTGGCACCTAGCCAATTTCACCTTTTCCCTGAACTGAAGTCGTGGCAAGGAGCGCAGCACTTTCAAACAAACGAAGATCTTCAAAACAACGTCAATGCTCATTTGAAATCATTGGTGGCAACATTTTTTGAAGCGGGTATTGCAAAGCTTGCTCACAGGTAATAAATGGCTCATATTTTCGGTGATTATGTTGAAAAGTATCCATAAATATACAAAACTTTTGTAATAAAATAATTGTTTTCTATGAACGTGTCTTTTATTTATAGCCTATCGGAGGTTGAAAAACAAATGGCCCTCGTGAAATCGTACAAAGTGAACAAAAATAGTCTAATAAATATGCATTTTTATAATCTGGGACCCATAGTATCGATTTAACTGTGTGTACGTTAGCAACATCTTCAATGCAAAAATAAACCCTCTTAAGGTGTTTGAGGCATTTTTGGCACAATATCCTTCTCTTTAAAGCATGGTTTATGAAATACTTGGTGTACTCACATTTTCTGCTTGGACTTGATTTCCCTCATAATGTATGTTATATCAAAATATTTAGCCTTTGTGTTTAATAACGTTAAACCTCTAGAAATAGTAACATACAGGTTGTTATGGCCTTTTTTTGTCCCGTATGTTATTTACAGTGGCATAGCCTGCCACGACCTCTGCCGGCGCGGTAATGAATAACATTCAAAGTTGTCTCTGTTCTTTGTTGAAAAGCTGAATATGTACACAACTCCTTGTGTCTGCAGTTGAATGTTAATGTCGTTCTGGTGCTAGGATAGGACGGACATATAAATATGATTTATACGGTTACATAAATGAGACACTTACTCTGAACCATCAAGTATGAATAGCTGCCATTATAGGGCCAGTATTTAAGTCACCTCAACAGGATGACGTCACATTAAGTGAATTCTATTGCCGCTTGAAAGAGTGTCCAACTCGCCTCATCAGAATAGCATCTCACTAAGTATGTACTTTAGTCACTAGAGAGACAGCATATAACTCATATCATGTAGGCGTTACATTAAATACGATTTTCTGTCACTAGAGGGATAGTGCAAAAACTCGCTTGATCAGCAATGGCATCGATAATATTTTTTGCGCAGGAAATCCCAGATATAGATGGACACCCAGGATAGCTAATGAGTATTAAAGGATTTAATAAGGTTATTATCGGTGAAGATATGAGCATTAATTATAAACTTAATGAGAACTACTAATTGTTAATGAAATGAACACGATCTTTTTTTTTTTTTCACCCTAACACCTTATATTCACAATAAAAATAAACGCGTCAGAAGGTTTAGAAGAGGACACGTCATTGGAATCCAAGCTCCAATAAGGATTAACACCAGTTCCCTGCAATCCTTTTACACTCTGTAATACCATTATTAAGGCTCCGGGTGTCAGGATATCGTTCTACTGTCCGAAGGGAAGTATTTTCCGCAGTCCTCGATTATTTTCGAGCAGATCGGCATGAAACTTCCACTCCATTTGAAACAGGAATGCAATTGATCCAAGTTGACACTGTGTCAGGAAACATGCACGCACGCATATACGCACACGCGCAGATAAAAACAATCGTGTGTAGTTTTGTAGAGAGCTGCAAACGCTTAGCAAATGTTACTGCAGTCATATTTGTGCCTGCAACGTTGTTAATTGGAGCTAGAGCTGCCACATTCCTGAAGAAGAGCGAAAGTACTCTTCCATCTATTTCACACGTACAAATTACCAAAAACCACAGCAATTTTACAGTTAGAAATACACAACTCTTCTAAGTTAGAACGTTAAATATCGAATTCGAACAGATAAGCTTAGTTAAGCAGCCCGTAGACAGCGCTGCTTCGTTTCAGCGCGAGGGATTATGCCATTAAATTTGCAAGAACTTTTACCTGAACCACTGTGCCCCATCCTATTAATGTCAGACAAGGAATGTAGTTCCGACATGACAGAGCACCAGCTTATCTTACTCCATTATTCGGCAGCTGGATTCGATACATCCTAAATAGGCGGGAATGGATCCGTCGCCATACCGGCAAGTCACCTGGTCTTAGCCCAATTCAGTGGCGTATACTGTGGGCTATCAAATCTATCACCGAAGCAGCCCATATCTAAAGTAAATCAGAAATGAAAAGTCATATTAATAGTAATCGCAATACCGTCCAGTTTCCCTCATGGAAAATTAGCCCTTTTCGGGTGGAATATGCCTCATTCTCTATACTATCGAACCGGCAAGAAGATAAGAGTTTTGGGTGCTTGAAGCTGCAGCCCTACACTGTGATGCGGTCAAAAAGGCGTTCCGTAGAACCCAATTTTTTAAAGGCATTCTGGGAATAGGGAAGGGTACGGCCAACTGCGGAATAATGAGGGTATTCGGGGCGCAAATTAAAACGAATCAGTGCAAAATCAGAGAAGTTAAATATTGGACGAGAATCCTTCGCGGAAACCAATCTCTTATTAGGACAGTCTGCTACCGTGAACAGTTGAGAATGGAAGGTAATTCGACGTAGGCATTAAAATTAAAGAAAGCTTTGCAAACCATTGGGATAGGATAAATTTGGATGGTGGGGCAGGCAAACAGACGAAGTATTTGGAGAAAAATTAGGAACCGCCTCTGTAATATTAACAGACAACAAATAATTGAGGGGGTCAGTGCAACAGTGGTCTAACCCATATTTTTAAAAGAAAGGAAAAAATCTCAGTTAAACACACAGGAGTTGCCAAAATTGTTTAAATATTACTTTATTCTCTTCTTCTGTAAACATCTCATAGCACTTATGTTTCCAAGCACGTGGTGAGCCCTATTTGTGTAATTCACTTCCTTTGCTGTCCTGCTGAAATATTCCTCTCCTGAATTTCTTTTCTTATTTCTCATGTTTCTATACCATGATTCCTCATGCCTTATACGTTTTCTGCCATGGTTTGTCACAATTTCAGCATATCACCGTTTTCGCTACCAGAATCATTATTACATACATTAGCACTAGCTATATTTGTTGTTGTTGTTGTTACACGTCGCCAAGATACTGACCTCTCATTGGCCATTTATGGTTAGACGATAGTTACACTAAAACAAGATGGATTTTCTTCTGAGGGAATATTTTAGTAGATGTAATTTAATATAACGAGAAGGTTTTGGCCATATTCATATGATGGAAAGTAGTTCACACAAAAATCTCACAGATGGCATCAATATCGCAAATTGGGTGTTGCGGAGGGTTAGACCACTGTTGCGCTGACCCCCTCAATTGCACAATGCACGGAGAAGGTTTCATTGGAAGTACAGTTTGGGCTAAAATTGGAGTGGAGTATGGAGCAATACATCAAAAGAGGTACCAAACCCACTAGAGAGGGGCTCGCGTGGATTAAACTAGGAGCATGGCGGTTGATAAAAATTACTGACGAGAATGGTATAAGAATCTGTCCCATTTGCGAGGAGCAAGAGTCGCGGACCCATATCTTGGCAAGATGTAGGGGTACGGGGGAAAGTGTTTACTGCGATCCTTTACCACCGCGAATGGAGAGTTAGAAGCATGTTGGACGCTACTGCTAGGGATTGAAGACTTGGACGTGCTAGGTAAATTTCAACTTAAGGCGAGACAGCTGAGTTCTGCAAAGGCTGATAATAGGGAAGAGGGTGGGGCGATAAGAAGAGCTAGGTGATTGTAATGTTTTACATATATTTTGTATTATACTTTTCGATCATTGTTTTGTTGTGGTGTTAGTATTTTGTGTATATATTTCTCTTGAGGTATCTGTCTACTATAATGGAGTACATTGATACATCGGAATACAGTTTATTCTGTGTTGTACATATAAGTCACTGTATTTGAATATTTTTGTCCTTTTATTTTCGTGTTTACTCTTAATTTTTTGTTTTTTAATATTGCCTACTATGCTATGTTTTGCAAAAGCTTGTACGGTCTGCGATTGACAAAGATCAATGATATGTCAATATATACACTTATGGAGTGAATCATGAAAAAGCGTATTGTTTTTTTTTTAATTGTAGTTATTCTGCGATGAACTATTGTTCCAGATATGAATATTAGTGTTAGTATACATTAGTATTATTCAGTTCATAGTGTAACAAGACGGTTGTCAATGCTAATTCTTCGAAATGGACTAACAATGTGTGATTAAACAATTACTGAAGAAGACATCCTAACAGTTGAAATACGATGAGTTAGCGATCGTCAAACAGGGGAAGCCTACAGCAACTCTGCTGAAATTGCAGTATGAGCAGAAAGAAGAAGAAAACGAAAAAAGAAACTTTATAAAAAGTATTTTCATCTATACAATTATGAAAAGTAATTATTATTGGCCATGCTTGTTGTTGGTTCGCTCCGGGAATACGATAGGTTTCGAAAATTAGCGTATTTGAACAATGCGATCAACAATGTATATAAAATAACATATAATGAGCAATCCGTTATATTGCCCGGCTCTGCTAGGTCTAGTGGTATCCCAAGTCATAATCCAGCACACGCCACTGGCCCATATGATGTCTTTTTGTAGAGCCACGGGAAATTTCTCAGCGCCACGTTTGTGCAAACAAGTGTTGATGAAGACTGATAAACGCCAGCAACATCACAACAAAATCACCAACGTAAAATAGCAACAGTGACAAGTAAAGTATCCCTAAAAATATTTGGCAACACCGTTTATTTTCAGAGTTAGTAGTTCTGATTAAGTGTCACTGACTGCAGGTTTAGTATATAATCTGTGCGTGCGTGTCTGTCTGTGACTCTGAGCTAGGCTAAACGGACCGTGAGGTTTGCCAGCAGAAATGGCATAAAAACTGCTGATATTTCAGAGAATAAATATACGTGCACGTTTGGTATATTATAATATAATCAAAAAACGTTTATATGCGTAAAAGGAACCTACATTGCATTACATACACACATACTTAATGAACTATACCGAAATATTTTCACAGAATATGTAGATTACTTAAATAAGTAAGTAATTTGAGATAGGAGACTTATGACCTGTTTATTGAAATTTCGAAGTAGTAGCTATAAGTTTCTGAAGTGCCAGTAGGCCACATATCGCGGCACTTTGTCTGGAATGAAAAAAATAATAATAAAAACATTTACCCTATGACAGGAATCAAACTAATAATCTTTGGGATAGCAGCTTCCCGCGTTAAGCCACCAGAGGAGTTGAAAAAACGCCTCCAGAGTAGGCTACATAACTCAAGAACGTAGTTAATGAATGCTCAGTGTCCCACTGTCAAGCGATTAGTTCGAGATTTTACAGATTTTTGCGACATTAAATCTTCAGAACGCTAGTAACGAGCTGCTAAAAATCGATATTTCTATACTCGGGAAGCAGTTTTAAAGACATTCTAAGCCATTTTTTCAATCTGCTTTGCTTTAACACCGATTTATCAGCACCTGATGCCCACACGATATGTAGTTGCATTATGTATATCCGGGGACCATGCATCGCCGATCTCAAATTACTTACGTCAGTCACGTGCACAATCTCGCAAATTATTTCGGTGTAGTTCATTGACACCCTGTATGTGAGTGTGTGTGTAGTGTGTGTGTGAGTGTGTGGTGTGTGTGTATATATATGTATAGAGAGAGAGAGAGAGAGAGAGCATCTATAGCATCACATATTTGATCGGAAAGGGTTAAAACTGTTCATAAAAACGTATGAATAGACAATAACCAAATTTACTTCTGTGCTTTTTGTAATTTTACCAAAGGGTCGTAATTACCATATTAATGACAAAATGTTCTGTTTTTGAAAAAATAAATAACCTCACGTTTGAAAATGATCAGTTCCATAACCATTGATTTAACTGCAATTTCAAAAGTAACACTTGATTTCACACGTTAATGGAACGTACATCCAAAATGCCGCTTAAAATTTCTGTGAACACTGAAACAGGGGCATTCTACATGAAATCATCAAATACTTCATTAAAATATTCAAACATTAAAACTGCTGAATGCTGAGAGTTGAAATTGCGTAGATTTGCTGTTGACCAATACATGTACCTCTGGCAAAGGTTCTTTTTTTTTTTATTTCTTTCTTATTTAACGTTTAAAAACGGAGAAGTTAGTAATGTCACCATAGTGTTCCCCTAGGCGGAAGTTTACGGAGTTTCTGCAGATATTTTAGTGGGTTTAGTGACTTTTTAGTATTATATTGATATATTATACACGAGGCTATAAGAGCACAATATCACTCAGGTGAAAATGTGAAATATGGGATACCATAATTGCATAATACGCACCTAGAAATGCATAGCGACTTTGCATGTGAAACGTTGGCAGCTTTTACATTTTCTTATAGACATAGGTTGTGCAAAAAGGGGGACCTTTGTACACTGCAACCTACATATATATTATATGTTGTGTTTACCAAGCTCCAGGAGGAACGGATGAAGTGAAGGAACCTACATAAAGACATAAACACATATGCCATACAGACGCGCGGAAGTCCTTAATAGTTCCAATCTCTAACGTCTACCCTACTACTGGAGCTGCCCAGGGAAGACCATGTACGATCCGTTGGCACAGTAGCCCTCTAGTGCCCAGTCAATGCTCTTTCCTTTGAACAATCATCCGCGCCAGCTGTCCGGCACCGCATACGTCACGAAATCTAAAAGCACACCTAACAGATCCGAAGGAAAATGAATGAAAGGGATATGATGTTTAGGAAATCATGGTAGATGAGAAAGCACCCCAAGCATATCCTAACAACCGGGGAAAACCAAGAAAAACCCAAGGTCAGAATGAGAGGGAATCGAACCGGAACATCCCGAATGCATGCCTCGAACAACACCGCGGAGTCATCTCCTTCGGTTATTATTGCTAAAAACAAATGCAAAATACCACTAAACCTAGCAAAGCCAACACCACCGTTTAAATAAACGACACACAAATACTTTTGGGAGAATCCACTGCATTAAGAGAGAGAGCGACTGAAATAGTACACTATCGTCGCCCTCTATGGTATAGTGGTTACCAAGCTAACCGCTTGTACCCAAAGTAGCCGGTTCAAGCCCGGCGTTGGACGATGGATTTTTTCGGGAGTAACAAGGCTTGTCATAGCTTCCTTCCGAAGGGAAATAAAGCCGTTGGTACCGTGTCGTGGATTTACGGCTCATAAAGGAAACCTCAAGCCTGACAAAAAAGCCTCTGAGCAACACACCCAAAATAGAAAGGGACGTTGAGAACCAAGATGCTTAAAGAGCGTCCATAAATAAAACTCCATTTTCATTTAATTTGGTACACTTTCTTCCATTCTCTCTGGTTGCGCACTACCAAGTAGTGATGCTAACATTATTCATTCCAAAGGCTAATTCGTGGAACTCAAAACTATCGCATTTTTGCCGTTTGGAATCTACAATCCAATACCTTTTTTGATAACCCCTATCGTTGTTTATATTGAAAATTAACATTTGTAATAGCTCACGTGTTTCAGATACAGGTTTTTAAACTGTAAAGGTGTAACAACTTTTTAAAGATATGGTATTACTCTTTTAGCTCAATGTAACTATATAAATACTGAGTGTCCCAAAATTCGATCGCATAAATTCGCAGGATTGTAGAAGGGTCCCAGATAAACAGTTTAAGATAGGGAACCTATAGTCACTTATGTTAAATGTCAAAGTTGTTGCATGTTTTCTGGATTGCACAACAATGACCGTAAGTTAAAAGAATGTGCACGTGTGAGTTCTTTTTTTTTTTTTTGATTCAGAATGCCTCATTTATATGCCAATAATTGAAGGAATGCAGTATTGGTGCACAATCAATGCGAAATTTAAAATTATTGGACTTGTAACTTTGGCAAGATTGCCAGTTCTTTGAGGGTGTGCACGCCTCTGATTACAGCTCGGTTGATTTCAGATCATATGTAGTTAGCTAGAGCTCGCCGCCAAAAAATACTGGAGGGGGAGCTGGACATCGAAATCCCCTATACAAAGATCGCGCCGCTGTCTGAAGTTTTCGTTTTTTTAATATTCTTATTTTTCTCAAATAGCACACCATTAGAGCAGCACTAATATGCTTAGTTTACATTTTTTAAGTCAAAACGATTAACTCTCCAGTACAAATTACTTTCAAAAACTGTGAATGATATCTAAGTAGTGTCCCATATTAAATGCAATTATTGTCAACCAACCTGCACAGATTAATACAGTCAAACAATTGGGGTCGCTGAAAACATATAATGTGTACTTTGAAACACAGTAACTGAAGCGGTGGAGGAAAATCTGGGCTATTCCCAAAATCTGAACAGCGGTGTTTTGATTTTATGCGTAGGTATTATGCCGTTTTTAGCACTTGAGGTACTGTGCTCCCGCGAGTGAGTGGATCTGAAAATCTTGTCTAATGCCTACACGTGACTACTGTGAGAACCATGAATTCCTAAACATTGTGTTCATATTGCAAAGGTATACACATTATGTGTAAGAAAATAATTCGTATCAACGAGGTGCGAAGCGGAGAGCACACAGACTAACATCCTAAGATAATCAAAGCTGCGAACTTCTGTGCTCATATGCTGTTCCTGCCATGTATCACTGCGCATGCTTAAAAGCCTCGCTACCAGATTTCCGTTGAACCAGATGAACAATTACTGACCTGAACTTTAGCTTCTTGTGTTAAGGTTCACAACAATCCTAGAATTTTTGACAGGTAGCGAGGTTCATTTCGTGAAATTTCTGCAGGGATATTGCAGGTCGTTATATCGAAAACTTCCTCTGGTGACCTGTTGTATTTTGTGCTTCGGATACTGTGTTATTTCTCGAGCTCTCTTTCTATTTCTCTTTCATGCGGAGATGAAAAGGTATTATTCACTTTCCTGACTAGTATACAGTTCTTAATTCGTTTTATGTAGGCACTTGTTTTACTATAGAGATAGTTATTCATTTTATTTCATTTTAAACTCATTTGACACATGATAATATTGCTTCGTTAATTGTAATCTGTGCCTGCAATTGTAGTATATAACACTGTATCTTAGAAACTCCTTCAAGGAGTACGTAGAAGTGTGCCTTTTCAGGTGTTAAGTGCAATTGGTATTTAATCGTTCTCCGTTGCAACTACATGCTAGTCGTACATTACATTTATTTTATTTGCCAGTACGAATGAATCATATTGAGTAAAGCAGCAAAATTTGAACGGCTCATTATAAAATTCAAAAAAGGAGACAACTAAAAAAAATCTGATGTGTACCATTTATATGACTTTCTCCATATTCCTGCAACAAATTATTCTTAAAAAGCTTATACTTTTATTTAGTTTATGCTAATCAGAAAAAAATAGCAGAAATAGTATATGGATAGCAGTTGACAAGTTCCTGTATGAGAAAAGTATACGTTTTTCATAGCAGAAACAAAAAATAAGGAATGTCACAAAAACGACGAACTCCACGAAAAAAATGTATATAACATAAATTGTGTGTTTTAATGTGCTCTACATTTTTTGTGTAGTAACTTTTTGTCCATCTCTTACGGTTTAGCAGTTATTCAAAATTTAGTAAAATTCATCCAGAATAAACTACTCTTCAGAGGCTATTCCCAGAAAATTCAAGATATACATTTCATTTGTCAGGTAAATATGTTTCATATCCGAAATTTTAATCAAAATCTTTAGAGCCATTTTTGAGAAAATCAAAATTTTCGAAAAAAGTTCCATGTAAAGGGTAGTTGGGGGTGGGGGGATTTTTCTCAAAATCTTCGTGTCCCATCCCTGGAAGATACTAAACTTAAATACCAAGTTTGGTATTTTAGCTACTTTTCGTTTTTGAGTTATCGTGTTCACAGACACACGGACACACGGACACACACACACACACACACACACACACACACACACACGGACTTTTTTCTCAAAATGCTTTTTTTGGATAAAGGGGTCCTAAAACATGTACTTCCGGTGAAATCTCGGTATCGAATTTTTTGGTGGAATACAATACTTCTCTATCCCTATGTACATTGTACATACGAGGCTAGAGAAAGTAAAAATAGGCATATAATAATTCTGCATATGGTGTAAAAAATCTACTTTGTGCTACTTTTTAACCACACACTACCTGAGTAGTTGCAACGTCCTGCGCAATATTATTCAGCGAAAAATCACTTCCGTACAAAGCAATGAGAAACAGTATCACGCATCAAAACTAATCAAGAAGATATACCGTGAAGTGTTAGCAAGGCTTGTACATCGTATTCACACTTAACGTTATCGTATATTTTCATCCGGACGGTACAGGTTGGCAACACTGTTTCCCAGTCCTGTAACCTGCACTCACTCACCCGCCTTTGTGCGTCCTGCCGACTCTAATGCGATTTTAGAAAAGCTCCAGAAGAATATTTTTTCCCACAGTTCCTTCCATACTTCGTGTTTTGTTTCGTGGTTCAGCTTTGAGGTATATCTAACGATACACGCTGATTTGTCAGCAAAAGTTAACTATGCAATTCTTTTTTTTTTTTTCTTCGATGATAAATTTTAGCGTAATGAAATCCATTTCGAGAACGATTGTTATTGCTCAACTCAGAGTCATCTACAGTGCAATAAACGCAACTTAATGTTTGCATGCAGTTGCACTATTTTTTGACGATGCGACTAATTTCTACTTACCGATACTGTTGTTACTGGACGTAAGTTAACATTCCTACACCTAACCTCGTTGCTATAGAACAGTGTTTCCCAACCTTTTGAAGTTCACGGCACCCCTGGGAATAACATTAAACACCAGGGGCACCCTTCCTTGAATTAAAAGAAAATTAAGCTTAATATGTTAATTTATTGAAATATTATATAATAATAACGTACACCATAACATAATACAGTAAACTTTACTACAATCACTGAGTAAAAATACATCAATAAATTTTGTTCGATTAATGATTAATGTGAAACTTGTGAGTGATGCTTAGAGCACAGATATGTGATGTCGGGTCTTACAGTTGACAGTGAAACACGCAAATCATCCTCAAGGTTGTTCAGTCTATTTCTTGCTTTGCATTTTATTGTCACCACAGCAGAGAAGGCTTGCTCGCATAGATAGGATGTTGAAAAGGGCAAAAGTGCGTTAATTGCTTTCTTTATTAGGTTAGGGTACTACTCTCTCCGTTGAAGCCAAAAACTAGCCACCGACGCCTCACTCTTGGTGAACTTACCTTTGAGTGTGGAATCGGCGCAAAGATCAATAAATTCATCTCGTTCGCAAGCAGTGAAATCTATTTCCTCTGCACTATCTACGAAATCAAATGGTGAGACAACCCAGTCGAGATTCGTAGTGGAAATAGTTGGAAAGTACGCATCTATTGCATCTTGCAATCTTGATAATTGATCACAAATGCGGTCTTTCAGTTTACACAGACCTTTATCTCCTGCCACATTAAGAAGAGATGGAAAGTTCGACAAATCTCCTTTTTGAACTGCAGACTTCCAAGAACTAAGTTTTCTTTTAAAACCTTTCATTTATTGGTTGAGGAGATTATTGTTTCATGTCGACCCTGCATCGAAACATTCAGTTCATTCAGCTTATGAAAAATATCTGCCAGATACGACAGTTCAAAACACCAAGAATCACTTAGTAAGAGCTCATGAAATGTGTCTTGATTTTCATCCTTAAAAAAAGTTTTTAGCTGTTCTTTAAGTTCGAGAAACCGGTTCAATACACAACCCCGCGACAACCACCTTACTTCTGTGTGAAGTAACAAAGAGGTATGAGCTGAATCCGTTGCGCGACATAACTGTTCAAAAAGTCTGCACTTTAAAGGTCGAGACTTCATATAGTTCACCATTTTCACAACTTGGTTAAACACTTCAGCAAAATCTTCATTACACGCTTTCACGACTAATGCCTCTCTATGCAGAAAACAGTGAGTTATAATAATGGATGGATTTTCATTGAGAGCTCTGGCAGTAAAACCTTTAATTTTCCCAGACATAGATGGTGCACCATCTGTACATATACCACAACAGTCTTTCCATGAAAGATCATGGTCATTGAGATAGGAATTAATAGAAACGAAAATATCATGGCCTGTGGTTGTAGTCTCCAGCGGTCTACAGAACAGAAACTGTTCACTAATACCTTTTTCATCAATATATCTGATAAAACCAAGGAGTTGCGGTTTGTCACCAATATCGAGACTCTCATCTACTTGCAAAGCAAATGTTCTATAAGTTTTTATTTTCTCCGTGACTTGTTCGTTGATATTGCATGACATTTCAGATATCCTGCGGCTGATTGTGTTGTTGGACAGAGGAACTTTCGAAATTTGATTAGCTGCTCCTTCGCCAAGTATTGTTGAAACTATAACTTGACATGCAGGGCCAATGATTTCCTCTCCAAGAGTATGAGGTTTCTTTTTTTTTTTTAGCTATCAGTTCTGCTACTTTAAATGAGGCTTCAAGAGCAGTATCACCTATGGTCATTTTCTTTACCATTCACACAGCTGTTTTCTTCTCCCCTTCTAATATATGTGAAAAATACATTACACTTTTCTGTGACACACTAGGATGCTTTGTTGTAAGATACCGCTTCAGTTTGCTAGGTACCATGGCCTCGCTGCTAAGTGTTTCGCCACAAACTAAACACACAGGGATAGGGTTTTCCTCGTTGTTATTCCACTTAAATCCATACGCTAAGTAGCTGTCCTGTTATGTTCTTTTCTTTCGTTTGTCTTCTTTATGTGGTGAATTCGACGGTCCGGGAGAAACTGTAAGATTTGGCTTCTTAAAGCAAGCAGTAGGAGCCGACTGTTCACTTTCACTGTCCTGGCGTTTACGTTTAACAATTAACTTATCCATAGCTAAACACTGTGAATCAACGCGAGGAAGACAACTGAAAGCGCCAAGCGGCGTACACTTTTATATATTCATCTGTCGAAGTCTCGGGAATGTTCGTGAGGAAGCGAGTAGTCTCGGGAATGTTCGGCAGGGTATAGCTGTAATGCCATCTGTGGGATACTAGTATAACTGAATTATTGAAATGAATATCGACCACTATCACCATCTGCCCTGCATGAGAGTAATTGATTTGACTTATTTTATTTCACGACCTTACAAGACTTAAGGCTTCAGTAGAAGGTATTTTTTTTTTGTTTATCTCAATATCTCGCGGCACCCCTTAGCCAATCACACGGCACCCTAGGGTGCCGGGGCGCACCGGTTGGGAACCGTTGCTATAAAAACACTAGTGTGGTGGTAGCGTGTCTGTCTCACATCCAAAAGGTCGTGAGTTCGAATCTCACTTAGGGTGAATTATCCGGATAAGGTTTTTTGGGGGGTTTCCCTTATCCTGAGAAGACGAATGACGAGTAACTTTAAGCTCCCTGGACCCCGAGATCATTTGAGCATCATTTCACCAATTTCATTCATCGTCCAATATGACCAACTAGCTTAAAGGACATTTATATATAAATAAATAAACAAAAAAACCAAGCCCACCTGGGTAGCCTGTCTACCTCACATTCGACAGGTTGCGAGTTCGAATCTCTCTTAGGGTTAGTTACCTGAATAAGTTTTTTTCGGGGTTTTCCATTATCCTGAGAAGAAGAGTGTCGAGTAACTTTAATCTCCATGGACCCCTTGAGCACCATTTTACCAATTTTATTCTTCGTCCGATATGACCAACCAGGTTAAACGACGTTAGGCTACAAAAATACTGATATGGACTCAAAAAGCACATGTGTGGTAAGTAAAATAGTTGCTTAGCCTTTTTTTCGATGTATTATGCACTAACACATATCTTTTTATTAGACTTCTCTGGAACTAATTCAGAGCACCCACACTTGTATTTCTTTGTCCTCTATCATAACTTTCTCCATAGCAAAATTGTTAAATCGGTCCTAATTAGGGTACTACAGATAAAATGTCTCCACAGCCAACAAATCTTCTTTATAAAAAAGCCTTGAGAAGCCACATAACGACTACCTAATGTTTCTTTCTTATAGAATTCATTTGCATCTAACCAATATTTTAATTCATTTATTACTATATTTTAATTAATATTGATATTCATCGTCCAAAAATAATACGTCATACAAATTTGTTAAGTGTATTTCAGAACCTCGTAAACTGAGAAAATGGAAGAAAGAAAGAAAAAAGAATCCAATTCGTCTTATCAAACGTTTTTGCAACAGTATACTTTCCACACTTGTATCGCAACATACTTTTATGATACCTTATTTCAAAGCCGGACAATTTAAAATATGCTGCAGGTCATGAAAGCCGAAAAAAATTGTAACAATTATGAAATATAAAATTGTTGTGACATATCCACAAATTGGCCACATTTTACATAATGATTGTAATTGTCGCGCGTGTCAGGTTTCATGAAGCAGGGGCTGGCTATGCATATGTGCAGTTGGTGACAGATCATGGTACAGACGGGTCTATAGCTAATAATCACATAGCGTACTTCAAGCTTCGCATGATCAACGCCTTGCAACCAGGTTTGGTGTACCCTGTAAGTAATTTTCTGGTGCACTCCATGGGGAATCGCCCTCTCTTTGTTGGAGCCAGTTGCAGAAAGAAACCATTCCCTCCCTTTCAACTGCATATATCTTACCCTTCCTGCCTCCCTAGCCCCACACCCAGTGTTCCTATATCTACCCTTACATCAGTAGATGCCACACTTGCATACACTTATCTTCTTAATGCATTTAACTTTTAATGCTCTTGCAAATTTTCCTTGGTCCTTTCGTATGCATTTTCTAGACCATTAATTCTTCCGAAAGAGCCTCCCATTTACTTAAACGTGCTTATTTCCTCTGCTGTGCTATAACGTAGTATCTCCTGGGCTAAATGAAGTAGTCCTTTGCTAGATCTCTACCCGCATCTCACTCTTTCTGCTTTTCACTTTCTCTACTGGGTATTATGAACGTACATAGTAAATAGAGAAGGTACTGTATTCCACCCAAAAAATTCATACCGAGATTTAACCGGAAATCCATAAAAACATTTTGGGAAAAAGTGATTGTATATGTGGTTGTGTATGTGTGAGTTTGTATGTCTTTGGGCAGAATAATAATATAAATAATTAATAATAGAAGATATGCAGATGTAGACGTAGATATAGATAATGATCATATAGCACTACAGCCCTTGAAGGGATACGGCCTGCAAACCTGACTGCCTGCCTCTTGTCCACTTATGTACAGCAGAGGTAGGCGATCCAAACGATACCAAGATTTCACTGGAAATCCATAAAAAAACAGTTTTAGTAAAATGTTCGTGGGTGTGTCTTTGGGCAGCGTAACTGAAAAAACGAAAAGTCCGTTAAATTTTAGTGTCTCCCAACTCAAGCTACCCTTTACATGGAAACATTTTGAAAATGTTGACTTTTCCAAAACTCGCTTACCGGTTCTGACTATAATGCCGTGTATTAAAGATATTTGCATGGTAAATAAAAAGTATATCTTGAATTTCCTAGTAGTATCCTCTGCAATCTTCATTATTCTGAATGGCCTTTGTTTAACTAATACAACTTAAGAGATAGACAAAAACGTACTACACAATTAAAATGTAGATTTCGTACAGCTTATGTTGTAGAGATGTTCCTTACTATTGGTTTCAATTTTGAAACACACACTTTTATCAAACAGGAAGTAATTCGTGCTTTTAAAAGATTTGAATATCGCTTTAGCTTAATACATTTCCTTAGCTTCCTTCTACTTATAAGGAACTGTGTAATAAGGTCATACTTTTTCCTGGTAGTGTTTAACGCCCGGTTTTATTACTTGTGACACCGCAGGCCATGACACTGATGATATATGGACACCAATGGAATGCGATGGCGGGGGAAACCGGAGAACCCACCTCTGCGCTGCTTTGTCCACCACAAATCTCACATGAAGTCGCCTGGGATCGAACCCGATCTGTCTAGGTGAGAGGCAGTGGTCTAGCCACTCGGCCACAGCGTGGCCAAGATCATACTGCTAATGTTTCTCCCAATTATCGTGGAGCAGATAGAAGAATTGTCTTTAAGAAGTTGTTTATAGAATATGTAGAGAAAGTCGTGTGAACGGAACACATAAGGATTTTTTTTTTTTTTTTTTTTTTTTTACAAAGTTCATTACAAATGTTATTTGCTTTCAAAAGCTGATTATTATTGTCGCAAAGAAATGTATCTATTTATCTGTGCTTCTGTACCACGTACCTAGTAGTTAGAGGAAGTACTGCATTCCACCCAAAATTCGATATCGAGAGTTTACGGAAACATGTTTTGAGACACCATCTGAATGGGTGTGAACAGTATAATTTAAAACTAAAATGCATGATAAGCACCCTAGTTGGTATCTCGGTTCAGTATGTGCAAAATGCGGGATGAAGAATTTCCGGAAATCCTTCCAGTCCAAATTACCCTTTACATCAAGATATGCTAACTCGACTCGTCTGAGTCAAAATACCTATACGTATTAATGTGCTACGTTAACGATTAACATGTGGCGTATCAATGCTGGATGGGAAGATCAAGGTATTCAGCGTTGCGAAAAGCAATGTTGTCACGTTTTCTCCAGTCATATTCGTTATCATGATCCCCTCCACTGGGGGACCGCAGCTTACGTGCGAGTACTTGGACTCAGTCTAGCAGAGTTGGAAGACTGCTCTAGCCAGAACAGAAGCAATGAGTGAGTGAGTGAGTGAGTGAGTGAGCGGCGAGAGCGAGGATGAGTACTAAACTTCGTCTTTGAGCCTACTTTCTTACCCGGGTGCAACATGAAGGTTTTGTGAAATTCCTTCACCTCAAAATAACCTTTACATGGAAAATGTGTCCTATTTCCCCCAAAACAGCTCTAAGTTCTGTGAAGTATCATATGTTTGAGAAACTGGCATGTGTGTGAGAGAGACAGAGAGACAGGGAGACAGAGATCAGTAGTAACTTAAAAAAGTTTGTGTTCCATTCACATGACTCTCTCTAGCTGTTCCACATACAAACTATTCTTACACAAGGTTATTCTTTTATCTACAGCATACTAAACGAGGTAAACATTAGCAAAATTGGTCTTATTACTTGCTTCCTTATAAGTAGAAGGGAAATAAGGGAATACACTAGGCTAATATGATAGCCAAATCTTGTAAAAGCTGGTCGCTATGTGAATCAATTGAAGTTCGGTCCGCTTTGCATGACCAGCACTAATTGACACTAAGGGTTGAAAGCTTTACCACAAATTTGCACCTAAATAGGCTTTATTTTAACAATGTTTTGTGTATTTGGATTAGTGATTTTTTTAAAAATTAGAAATCATCATTTTTCAATAAAATTTTAAGAGCTTTATTAAAAGAAAGCATACCTTTCCTTATAATCAACAGAAGTATTCTATTGTTCATTAATCAACAGTAAATATATTGCTGAATATACCTTGAAAATTTTAGCTCATTATCTTAAATAGTTGCTGAGATAATGAGTCAAATTTTAACATCGGTAAGATACAGCATTTCGACTCTCCTTAAATTTATCTGTAAATGATGATGTATGTATAATTGTGAAGATTAATAAATCTGGCATATTAGCCCTGGTTTAAGTAATTAGGTATCAGAATTATTATACAGATTTTTATTTTATTTATTTTTATTGTATGTACATACGTGATAGAGAAAGTAAAAATGAAATCTCGAATGAAAAGCAAACTAGGTATTTAATTTCGAGGGACGCGATACGATGAGTTTCCGGAAAATCAACTACTCTACACGAAATATGTTTGATTGCAGAGTCGTTGTTACTGCTTGTTCTTCGATGGTTGCATTGCCTAGAACAAAACACGACAGCGATTTAAAATCTAATAGTGACGTTTGCTTCTAGAAGAACAAACTGCATCAGCCATTACTTGTGAAAAGTCAGTTTCTTTCCATGTGATACCACCTTACAAAAGTAGAAGAAAGAAAAAAGAATAAAGAGAAAATGGGAAGACAGTGGAAAATGGAACAAACTTGAGGCGTAGTATGTATGAGAGCTGCTGACTTTGAAGCATACAAACAACAGTATTACAACATATCAGTGACAAAAGTTTATACTTCAATGTAGATTTTTAGGTATTCAAGTTTGCAGGAAACTTTGCAGTTATAGAAAAAGTATGACGGGAAACTGACCTTATAATACGTTTCTTTATGTAAAATCCTGCCAAACATTTGACTTAAAGTCGTTTCTCTTTGTATGCTAATCCAATGGTAGTAAAATCAGAAAATCTGGATTTTCTGAAATTGCAAGTCAAGTGCACTTAGTATAAAATAAGTATTCCATATAGAAAAGTATGATGTGTTCCATTCACATAACCTTCTCTATCTCTTCTACAAACAAACTATTCGTACATAAATTATTATTTTGTCTACGTAATGCTAACCAAGATAAACATTACCAAGAAATTGTCTTTTTACTTAATTCCTTATAAGCAGAAGGGATGTAAGAGAATACACTAGGTGTAACCGACAATCAAGTATGGCTGTCTCACTATGCGATTGTCATTGAAATGTAGTACTCTTTCCTTGTCCAAGAGTAAAACAAAAGAGAGATCAAACGGATAAGCCTTCTCTTTTGAGAAAAGCATTTTAAAATTGAAACGAACAGAGAAAATATCTCAGAAATCGATGAAAAAACTGCGTATTGCATAAATTATGTGTTTTATGAGATCTACATTATTTTGTGTTGTAAGTTCTTATCTATGCCTCACGGTTTACCAGTTATGCAAAATATCAGCCAGAATGAAGAAGACTTTAGAGGCTATTCCTGAGAGAATCAGGACATACATTATTTGCCATGTAAATAATTAGTAAAATTCGTCTTAATTAAAATCGTTGGGATTATTTTTAGCAAAGCCAAAATTCGGAAAATGTTCCATGTAAAGGGTAGTTGGGGATGGGGCAATTTCCCTGAAAATTTTCTTGTCGCATACATGGAAGGTACTAAAGTACCAGTTTGGTATTTAATTGACTTTACGTTTTTGAGTTATATTGTTTAGAGACAAACACAGACACAAATACGCGGACCTTTTTCTAAAACTTTTTATTCAGGAGTCCTCAAAACATGTATTTCCTGTGAAATGTCAGTGTCGAATTTTTGTGTGGAATAAAACACCTTCTCTATTCTACTATGTACATTGTACATACGTGATAGAGAGAGTAAAAAGGCCAATTAGGTTGGTAATGAAGTGTGTAGCCCTTCCTATCCAAGTGTTACCCTTCATAGCTCCAACGTATTTGTGGACAAGCTGCTTTTGACATTCCAAAAACTTGAGGCAGGAGACACTACCAATAATTTGTTTGTGGATATCGACCATTCATGGTCGTTTATCTTTTCATGTTTGCATTGATTCAATTTTATTAAATAAAAGGTCTGTCCGTTACTGAACCATAATAGTATCAGTGCGCAATAATTAGCGTCTTGACAGAGGCATCAAACATGATTCAGATTAGAATTAATAAACGTTACAAGTTACGCCAACGCATCTACACTATCATATAAATCAACTGTTCATCAATTCAGGAGCATTTACGAAATTCTATTGCTTCAAAATCTACTAAAGCAGACTGCTCCAGCTTGGGTGCATGCCAAAAAGCATCGAGGTATCACGACTCACGGAGGCCTGCCTACAGTATGCAATACAGGTCATTATTGAGGGCAAGCTGAATGAAGTGTTGGAATGCAGTGTCATGAAGCGCAAGCTCTGGTGTTATGATCTTCGCCCAGTGACGTATTGCCAAGATGCTCTCGCTCCATTCGGGTTCCGTGTTCAGTTGTTGAGTACTTGGCTTAGCTGAATAGAGCTAAATCAGATTGCACCAAAGTTTCAATTCTGAAAACCAGCAGTTTCCTTTAACTTTCAGCTTTGAAATATGTGTCTTTAATCACTGCTTCCAAAAAATAAATAAATAAAATAAATATGTTCTTGAAAAAAATAGTCTGTATTAGGTTTTGACTTATCTCAAAATGTGTATTTTCCTATTACCACTGTTGGTAGCATTGGTTAATATTCTGTTACACATTCCATTGCTCATTTAGTACTATGTCGTGATCAGACAACCGATACAATATTGATTTGATTTGAAACACAAGTAAGGTCATAACTATTACTTATGATTATCATTCCTTACATTTTATTCGTTAAATATTTTCAATAAACCCCATTCGCGGAATAGTTTGATAAATCATATTCGTGGAATAGCCTTAATAAATCATATTCGTGGAATAGCCTTAATAAATAATATTCTCGGAATAGTCTTAAAAATCATATTCGTGGAATAGTCTCAATAAATCCCATTCATGGAATATTCTTAATTAATCCCATTCGTGAAATAGTCTTATAATTCCAATCGAGATTACGAGTCTCGTTATATCAATTTACGAGTGCATAAATAAACACGTAACTTCTGTCTCACCTAGACGGCCCGGGTTCGATCACAGAAGACCGCATGTGAGATTTGTGGCGGACAAAGCGGCGCAGGGGCGGATTCTTTCCCCGGGTTCTCCGGTTTCCCCCGCCATCGCATTCCACCGGTGCTTCATCTTCATTCTATGTAACACCAGTGTATGTAACACTACAAAAAAAAACGTAACCTCTCGTGGGATTAGCTATATAACTAATCAAGATGACGATAATAATGAATTCATGTAAAGTCACATTTTGACTACCAGGGTCAAATTTGGTGTTAGGGTCATATAACTTTTACAAATGTATGCCCTTAAATAATATTTACTTTGATACCACAGATACGCTACCGATACGCAGTTTTGATGATAACTGTGATAATAGTCATTAAAATAATAATAATAATGATAATAATAATGATAATAATAATAATCCAATAGCACTACTTCCGTTTGAAGAATAGGGCCAGCCAACCCGACTGCCGGCCTCACGCCCAATTATGTGCGGCAGAGGTGGGCGATCCAACCGATATAGGGAGGTGGTGGAGCCATATCACTCATAACCCAGCCGGAAAGTTGGTTTAGGAGACCAGGACCGCTATCTATCGCAGTTCCTGACTTTCCTCACAAATGCTGAGTGGGTACCAGTCCAACACCCTAGGCTTAAAATGCGCACCCCTATGTGTGGGATAGAACCCGGGCGCATTCCCCAGCCGGGAATCAGAGCTCCATGCTCCACACTCCCACTTGCAGATTTGTGCCCCATTTACAATGAAACGTAAGCGCAGACGCAGTGTAAGCGCATGTCTTTGAAAACATGTTATATAATGTAATATAGACATACGGAACACGCTACGCAATGTAATGCAATGTAATAGTTTGCAAACTCGAAACATTATCCTTGCGTTGCGTACATAGAGAAATGGTTCTGCATTCTTTCCTCTATATATTGCCTTCTATTCAACAGCAAATGATCGCAGTGCGAGAATTTATAGCGCTACTGTACATACATGCTCTTCTATTCGACCGGGCCGCGCCGCGCCGCGCCATCTCTCATTATCCTCTAGAAGTTAGGGTGGTCCTCTTGCGAATCATCCTTTGATTTAATGGGTGTACCCACCATCTGCGTTTAGATTTCTTGGCCCTCAGTAGCCTAAGACGCAAATGAATTTTGCACTAAATGTGCAGTCTCAATGCTTGCATTATTTTCAATATGTGACTTCACTGCCGAATGTGTGTATGTAATTTGTGTAGCCTTTTATTCATTTATAAAAGAGTTGTAAAGTTTGTTATTCAATTTGAAAGTTGCGGAGCGCTATGATGATATTCCCATGTAATTTACAGATCTAGAAAACCGTGCCAACTTCTTGCGTAACGCTTACGATTGCTTTGGGAATAGTTTTCCCTTGCGCTTGCGCTTATGCTGCGTTACGTCTGCGGTTGCATCTCATTAAAATATATCTTAATACACAGTCATAATAACAAGTTACACAGTATTTAATTGTATACTATAGGAAAGTAAGGTGGCGCCCTGGTTGAGTGGTTCGCCTCCCATCTAGGCCACCCGGGTTCGATCCCAAGCGCCCGCATGTAGTATTCGTGGCGTCTGGGTGGGTTTTCTCCGGGGCCTCCGGTTTCCACCGTCACTCATTCCACCAATCGCTCCATCATCACCTTTCCAAACATCAATTCCGCTTACATTTCATATCATCCACTTCCTCATGTTCACGTCGACCCCTCGTAACAGATGGTTTCGTGCCGTTGGCTCACTAACAGGCTCCTGACCCCTAGTCATTGGCTTTTAAGTTCTACGGGGAGTCTTACAAATACGGGGAGGGTAAGCCGATTACTAAACGAAAGAATAGTATGTGATTGTTGTTGTTATTATTATTACTATTATTATTATTATTATGATCATCATCACTATCATTACCCTGACATCAAAATGCTTATAGATGAGAGAGTTATTGACAACAAACATGTCGAGGTAAGGCCTCATTATTATCAATAATCTTTTCACCGATGTGATTAGGTTTTTCAAATATGTCACTCAGTTCAAGAAGACTGACATCGATTTATGCTTTTTGATGGAGCAATAATTTTCACCCGGTTTCCATACTTAATTCACAAGAAGCTTTAAATGGTATGTATTTTAACGATACAGGTCACTCATTTCTCACCATCCCTCCCTCCCTCTGCAAGGTGATGTCTCTAAATATGTACTAGCCTGTCTCTGGCTATTTACACCAGCCAAAGAAGGGTTCATTTAGTTTGGTTGTTTTTTATCGTCGCCTCTCTTCGTTTGCTCAACTATAACTTAGTTCATTGGTCCAAGCTTGTGTCTTTGAATTCACTTGAAGCCAGTCATAAGAAAGATATGAGATCTAAATGTAATAGGATGTTGAATAAATGGGGAAACCTCCGGTTGAAGAAAATACAATTGCATTCTGTGTGAATGTGCCACATTCTTTGTAAGAAAGTGTACACTTTTGTGCAGCTGAAAGCTTGTATTCATTTCTCACACGCCATTTTCAAACTGAAAATATTGCAATGAGCTCTGGAGAAGAAGAAGAAGAAGAAGAAGAAAAAGGCGCAGGAATTAATGGAATTGATGTGAAATAGTTGACTGAAGAAAAACATATTAATTCTGTAAAATAAATCGCAGAAGAAGGAAATTCACAACTGCAGCTGCACCCTCAACAAGGATACTTCTCTAAGCCATGAAGCTGTTTATCCTAGCTGTGGACGTAGCATACTGATAAAAGTAAACCACCGATCCACAGGATGAATCAGATCTTTGTTTTAATTTTGAGTTCAACCGTGATACACTACCCTTACTAATGATAAAGGTTTGTTATATTCACGTGTCATACTAAATCGTATCACAAATTAAAATACTGTGACAGTGCCGTCCGTGTGCTGCCTCTCTCAGGTTCACCTTGTATGCGAGTCGGTGCATTTGGAGGTCTTGGAATGCGTAACAATACAGGAAGTGCAGCGTGCCGGTAACCGGAGGCTTTGGGACGCGACATGTCTGTATTCCTGAAGGAGGTTCGGTTTTCACAAGCTTCCAGAAAGCTATAAAAGGAAGGGAAAATTGCAAGCTAGTATGAAGTGAGTCGTGAGTGCCTGGAGTGTTAGTGCGCAGTGGCGTGCAAACCGCCAACTGAATAGGCGTCGAAGCGTCGGGTGAATTATTTACAGAAGGGAATTAAAGGCTTTATTTGTAACAATTTTTAGTCAATAAAGAGATTTGAAGCAATACTATAATGAACACGGTTAATGGTTCAAAACCTTTTTACAATACTTTCAAAAGAATTTCAACTTCAACATCTTGTACAAATAACTTCTTGCTCAAGTTTATATTCTTACTGTACTCTTAGAGTCACGGCATTAGTTTTCCTCGTTAGTAAAGTAGATTCCAATTAAGACTGTTTAAATATTTCGTATTCATTAACTTCGCTTATACCAGGTCGAGGAAGGAAAACGGATAATTTCTGAAACCACCTTATGGCTGACACACACTTAACCGTCACAACCGGATCGGAAATTTGCAGCCGTCCGTCCGCCTTCCACGGAAGCTTAGGCGCTCACTACTCAGAATGTTCCGGCCGGAAAATTTAATTCGTCATCCAATTTAGCTGGATATTACAGAGAAAGCTTCAGCTTCTTGGACAAGGATATTGGAGTATTAGGAGATTTAGTTATTGAAAAAGAGGGACAAAAAGGAGGAAGATGATGTGGCTTCGCAGCATAAACAAGAAAAGAGAGAATATGGTGAACTATGAGAAGACCCTAGGAAATTGTTTCAATACTTTAGAATCACTGAGAACTTTTTCGAACTAAATCTGCTCTTGTCACCAGAAGAAATGAAAATGAATACCACGTAATAAGGTAGTTTTATAACGTAATGTAACTCCATGGCACGACAGTCCACATGTGACCTTGGCCTACCGCCCTGCCGCTGCATCCCCCATCTCGGCCCGAAGGCGTTATGAATGGGGTGCAATGCTGGAGGGTGATACGTAATCAGCGCCTCGATTCCCTCCCGGCTGGTTGATGGAGCCGCTACTTCTCAATCAAGTACCTGCTGAAGTGGTCCCCCAGGAACCACACGAGGCTGAGTGCACCCCGGGCCAGGTCCCCCAGCGGGGGAAAATTCCCCACACTGGTACCGGGAATCGAACCCAGGTATCCCGCTTGGCAAGCAGCTAGTTTTATAAATCAGTGTGATTCATATTAAAGATTGTATCACTTTGAACAATCAATATTAATAATTCGCCATCCATTGTCGCAAGTTCCTGGCTTCTTTATATGTGGAAAGTAGTGGAAGTAGGTTCAGGAAGCCGAATGAATACGCAATATGTTTATGAAGGCTACTCGTCGCTTCTGAAACGTTCGTGTATCAGGCACCCTTCTTGGAGAGAGCGAAACACGGCCACATCCGATTGGGCTAGTGTTGGTTTTGTCATTCCGACCCTCGCGCAATTTTTCTGCTTCATTCCGTTCCAGTCGTGACGGGCCAGTGTGCGTCAACCTTTACACTTGAGGCATTGCTACTGCATATGCGCATACCCGTAGTGTCACTCTCCAGGTTACAAGCGCTACCTGTACCGGTGCTACAGGCTGCTGTTACCTTCTAAACGAAGGACCTTTAGGGAAGATACACTGAGCTAGCCTACCCTTGATAAACAGATCAGCAAATAGTTTATGTTACAATAACAAACAACTCTGCTTCCTGATGATTACGTTTCGAGAATACACAGTATAGGTGAGTGACTCGCATCCAATCTATCATTTAAAAATGTAATTCTTCAAGAACTGGTGCGCGACCTGTAGCAGTACTGACGTTTACTCAGGAGAATGCCTCTGTCCTAGAGCTGCAAACGTGCAGTGAAGTGGTGAACTTCTTGTTTCGATGTAAATAGCGAAACACCAGCAGTTCAAAATTGTCAACAAGTGCAGTCGAACTGGAAGCAGTGTCATTGTAGAAATATCGTTACGGGCTGTGGTTTCTTGAGCTTCCAATAAACTTAATTCATTACCGATATGGTTAGCTTTCGAAAAAAAGCTGACAGTACTTCGCGTAATATATATTGTCTCGGGAAAGACAGGATAATTTATTTTTGAAACAGGCTGTAAAATGTTAGAGCGAGACAGAACAACAATAGAGCGCTATCTCAGGTTTACTTCTGTCAACCACAAGGTCCTAGCTAACCTCTTGAGTCACTTACAGTAAATGGACCGCCAACTAGACCACATAGCACAGTAGAAAATAGTTCTGCACTCTCAGGGCAGAGTGGTTATTGGAGCTCTCATTGTAACTACATAGAAGAAGAAAATAGATATTGCCGTCTTTAATTCCAAAAACAATACAAAATAACGTCAGATTTTAGCATACGGGCACCAGAAAAGAATGGCATCCACATGGCTTTCTCTCTGCTATCGCTTATTAGAGAATTTACAACCTACTCTTTCAAAAATTATTTTTATACTTCGTTTCGCTTAGACAAACATTTGCAAAAATAGCTCTTTTACATATTTCATTATACATACAAAAAGAATAACCATAGGCAAATGTTTTAAGATCTGGATGTTATAGGCCCTAAAATTCCATATACATTCTATGCAATCGCGAGGAACAAGTACAAATGGAAAGGACTTTAAAAGAATGACAAACTATTGAAAATGTGAACCGTTAATAACGGATGTCTCCAAAATGTCTTGAATATGGTAACGCTACTTGAATGGCGTCTGCGGACTTCAACTCCAACAAAACATATAAGCTTCTTTTAAAAAATAAATTTATGTAACGTGGCGAACATAGACAGACCTGTCTTATATCAAGCAATCCAACAATACGCGTTAGTATATAATTCCTGTGCTTTCCTCGCCGGTGCTATTTCTTTCACTGTAAACGTAAAATGTAAAAATCAGTCGCGGTTTTATTTATTTTGTTGCTGCATTGCTAATTACTAAAATTTAAATTGAGTTGTATTTATAGGTGCTCTTTAACTGCCTTGATTCGTCCATATTGGGCGTGAAAGACCGCTTAATTTTGCTCGGAGCCCTCTTGATCAGGTTTGAGGTTCTTTTACGTGCCGTAAATCTAAGACACGGAACCAGCGGCTTTTCTTCACTTTCGAAGGAAGGCATTCTAAGGTCTTTTTACGCCCAAAAAAATTCCGCCGCTTTCCGCCCGCCGTGTTGGAACCTGCGATCATGGAAATCAGATGCTAGTGAGTTACCTTTAGACCATGGACGAGACATTCCTTATTAACATGATCCATAGATGAATAACACGGTGTTGCATAGAACCGAAATACTCTGTCTCACACAAGAATAATCCTGATTTCAACTTATGGGAGGGAAGAAAGAGAGTTAATGAGACGAAAAGCTCTTGTGCCGGAGAATATCGGAGCGAAGTTCTTGGGTGTTTTCTTTTATTTTTATCGTAGATATAACCACCCCTAAGAAGTACAGGCTTGTCCAAATAACCCTGCAAGGTACTGACGTCAGAACACATTACCACTAACTCCAATCAAGATGAGGAAATGATGATGAGTCACACATACTGCTAACATTTATCCACCCTTACTTCATCGGCGATGTAAACAAACCAGAATGTATTCTTCCGCGAACGTACACCACCACGTGGTGTTAAGATGTGTTCATCTGCTGTTATACAGTATGAAATGTTAAATTCTCCCGAAAAATACAAACTGCAGCCATGCTGCGTTAAAAGTTTGCTGAAGTATTGCATACGTAGATCATTCTGACTTGTTTTATTTGGGAGAGGGGAGGGAAATGTAAGCATTCACATAGGACAACCATACACGGCATTTTTTTTAAACTCGGTCATAATAGAGTGCGCCTGTAGGTCGAAGCTCTCGGGCGCGTCAGTAGAGATCAGTTACTTCTTCATAGCATGAAAATATAAGGTCTTATGACGGTTTTTATAAATATTTTCTTTGCTTGAATTCCTCAATGTTTCTGATACTCGATTGGAGGAGATTTAATTATTTGTTTGTAAACGACGCTATCAATTGTAAGGATCATATCAGCGCCGACGGGTGCCGGTTCGTCCCACAGGATTGCTTTTCATGCCACTAAATATACTGATATGCGGCTGCCGCGTTGAAGCACACTTGGAAACCATCAGTCTTTGCGCTCCATGTAATAACGTATTAACATTTACTAGTACTTAAATAATACATATTACCACATTAATAAATTTACTTAAATAGAAAGGATAAATGTTATACGCATTATCTGGGGGGATAGAAAAGTAAAGCTTCATGCGGGCGAGTTTTGTTTCCTCAAAAAAAAAATTAAGGCTTCTTTCAAACTGCAGTTCTTTATTTAGCTTGACATTAAAATGTGTAAGCAATATCTCCTGTTCTAACTCTCAATTTCGATTGGCGTGAAACACTTCCTTTAAGGTAAATAGTTCGATTTTTTTCGAGCACGAACAACAAACTGTAAAATGATACTTTAGATTAATTTTATTCTCCTTTTAATATTACACCGGGTTTAATACTTGACCCAATTCGAGTCTCGATTTATGAAAACGAAAAGTGTTAAACTCTTTACCGAGCCAGATGACTCTACGGGCTCTGGTTCCATTCTCCTCTGGTCATTTTTGTCGTGATTTCCCCTGGTGGTAGGCGAATGCTGGAGGTGTTTCCCCTTCTACCACGTATTTACTGTCCCCATCATTTACTTTCATGTTGTTGCGCCTCATCTGTTTCATTATTACAGATCAGCTGCCGGTTGGTGTGTTACGGCTGGGGGTTGGTTTTTATGCACCGGTAAGAACTCTCCCTGGCACTGTGCGGGACTACTGGGGGTATTCTCCTTCCTGGAAGTGCCTCTTATATCCTCGGGGCCCCCAGGTTGTGGGTGTTTAAGGAAGGGGCTAGCCAGTGACAGGATTGGTTTTAGTGGGGAACGTTAGAAACTCCTTCCTTGCTAACACGTACTGTACGGATCTAGTCGCCCTTCGGTCTTCCCTTCGTCCCTTCCTCACAGAAGTCACGTTGGAAGCACAAGGGCCCACTAAGGGCTATGTCCGGTGCTGTACTCCAGTACTGGAGCCCCTCCTTCTGACCACTTCTAACTCCTCTTTAGAGGAAATGGAGGATAATTTTCGGGATATGCAAAAGGAAGCATTATATACGAGCTATCTATAAATGAATTCAGTTCAACAATGGTTTTTAATACCTAACTATTTCATTGTATTCCTGAGATGATCTTCAGGGCACTTTGGTGTTGCTCCGTTGTTCGGGTTTACAGGTACTGTAGGCTAGAAAAAGAAAGCTAAAATATACAATTAATAAAATATTTCAAGAAACTATGTTATACCGGACATATGTGATTGCATTATTTACCACTTCTAAAAGGCAAATGTTGTATTGCAAGATTATAGAGAATGTAGTACGTTCTTGCCCAGACTTGCGCTGCGAGACACCAGACGAATGTTTTTAATCAACCAAGAGAAACTGGAAATGTAACTCCTTGCAAACGTGTCCGGGGATAAAGAAGGTCTGGAGAAGAGAGTGAAATAATTAATGCTCCATGACATTACTAAGATGTGACTTGAACAAAAGAGCGTGCACTGTCACTAGCTATATCTCTATCTCTATCCTGTCCTGACCTCAGTTAAGTTTGAGAATTACGTTAATTATTTTAAGCGACTCTTTAGACCAGACGCGTTATTTACTCAGTTGTTTCTCTCTCAGGTAAGATGATACTTTCAGTAAATCTAATGGCTGTATGCACAGTTCTTGTTAAATAAATTCGTCAGGAAAATTCACCATGCCACCATAAGAATTTGACCACGGTAAACGTCACGGAGCGTGCATCATTAGGCGCTTACCATGGTTGAGCGCTCAGTTCTTAACAAATAAAATATACTAAACGCACACGGAAGTATATCACATAGTTGTGTTTCACTTGTTCTGTCTCTTTGCTAAAACGCACGCACGTTTTTATTCAAAATGCAACAGAAGAAAGCAAAAATTGCTCTATGTTTTTGTAAACATGATATAGATATATTATTAAATTTAAGATGCAGTTTTTAAGATAAGACAGAAAAAGACAGAAGTAATAACTTAAAGATGGAGATGTGGGGGGAAGGTGGTCTTACAAGTAAGAGAAAAAGGTGCTCAACTTTTATGGATATTTTCTCCTTATTTTTAAACTGAAAAAAGTTTAATTTCGCTTATTGTTTCGTAGACTTGGCTTCTGAAAGACTGAGAGACACATAAAGAAAGAAGGTATCTTTCTTTCTTTTTCCTTCTTTCTTTCTTTAATTTTTTTCTTTCTATCCCCAGACAAGATTCTAACTCCGATTTCCTTGAATACATGTTGCACACACTACCGGCATACCACGATATAACTTCAACCTTTTTAGTTACTGATTTTTTATATATGTGCTGTTAATGATACAGTTTCAATTTGGCTGCAATACAGTACATACCACAAGACCGTAAAGAATCCAATAGAGAAGGACAACAACATTAAAGAATTCAACCATACCGAAACAACGTAACCAAATTCTAAGTGCTCAGAGTCTTCTGCAATATGCTGACTCTTAACTGAGTGAGATATCTCCGCGGGTACGTGTGAGGCTCGCATTCAAGAAGTCCCGGGTTCGATTCCCGGTGAGCACCCACTCTGAGCATGGGACTTTGCGTGGTTTTCTCCTGGTTGCCAAGGCGAATGCGGGGACGGTGTATTCTACCACGATTTTCCTTTTCTGTCTTTCGTTTATCTTTCATGTTTTAGGTGTTCTTTCTGATTCTGCGGTTCATGCAGATGGCGCAGTTGCTTGCGCTATGGAAATATTTCTCTCCGTGAACGTCAGAGAAAGCTGTCTTGCCTGCCTTCCTATCTCGTCGCTTGTATTACTCTCTAATGGTGCGCGGGTGTTCGGTCAGGAAATTTTAGGTACTCCTGCGCGTCTCTGTGGGCCTGTCTGCCTGCGAGGCTGGGACCTCATTCGGCTACTTCAGCTCATCCCTGCCTACTGGGGGGTGTAGGTACAATCAATCCATTATTGTATCGAGTGGATGATGTATCCCCTTATCCAACATTAGGCAGTTTGTGGGGCTGTGTTCGTTGGGCACTGACATTTTGAGTCCAAGGTTGTGGGTTCAAATCTGACCCAGACTAATGGTTTTCAAGTGTGCTTAACAGCGACAACACCATGTCAGAGGATTCACTGGCATGTAAAGAGAACTCCTTCAAGAATAAATTCCAGCACACCAGCAGCACTGATATGATCCTGGCATTCGCAGCGTCGTTAAAAAACTAATACATTTATTCAGACTTCATCAAAATTGGCAGGGAAAATGACTAGAATGTAACAGACCCACCAATAGGGTATAGTAGGGAAAGTACTATAGAAAGTTATTATAGAATAATTCTCCTTATGTGCTTCAAACATACACACAAGAGAAATCATTCCGGACCGACTCCACAGAAAATAGCAGCAATATTGTATTAATGAAATTTATTACAGTGCAACAAGAAATAGTGTTAGGCGTTAAATGAGAGAATCCGAGCGTCCTGAACAGCTTAAGAAGGCTCGATTAACCGAAGAGTATTTGTGAATTAACTGGAAATTATTACTGGCGCCGGTTTAGAAAGTTTAAAGGATCACTGGTAGTGAAATTTAAAATGTGTGTATATTTTGTAGGTTGTTTCTGTAAATGTCACCGTAATTGCACTGTTTTTATGTAAATATTTCAATCAAATTGGATAAATATTTCTTCAAGATATAAATTATTTCGTACATTTTATTATGTAAACATATTACGTAATCAAAATTTGAGACAAATTAGTTGCCTTTTTTTTTACATATACAAAAACTTTACGCGTTGATATGTGTATAACTTTTACTACAGAATTGTGATAATACTTTTAAAGATTTAGACATTTTAATCTCTAAAATTAATCATATATCTTAGAAATATGTTTTTAAAAATGTCTGTTAGTGCAAGGATAATTTTATCACCTGTAATATTACAGTAGATAATTCTGCATATTCAGGGAAAGTTTAGTTTTTGACCCTGGGGTCACCAGGCGAAAGCTAGGAGTTTCTCATCTGTCACAATGTCCATTTCGTCGTTTCCATATAATATACAGGTGTGCTTCCAAGTATGGTGTAAGTACGAGCAGATAGCGCGGAGGTATGCTCATGAGAAAGATTACTCCCCTTCAACACTAGGTGGCTGCCGGATCGAACGGGTCGCTTGCACGCCCGTTCTGGGGGGTAATCGGTCTGGAAACGTTAGAGACTTCCGTGTGTGTCTGGTGGCCTGTCTGCTGTGACCTACTGTGTTTCTTTCAACTAATCCCACTCTCCTGGGTATGTTAGCCACAATAGATCTGCATAGGTCGCTGTGCATGAGGTGTCCCCTCTGTCATCTAACATTTATCTGGTTTGTTGCAGAAACGAAAACACGCAATAAAGTTATTTATTATCCACAAAAAATGCTCTAGATATACTCACTTTCAAAAACTCATTTTTCAGCCTGGTATCTTTACGGTGTTCTGAAATGTAGATAAGAACATGGAACATATTAAAGCCGAATATTACACAGAGTGTAGAAGTGAAATTTAAAATCAGCACTTCGCATTAAATGTTCAAATATTGACCCACCGTATTTTAATATTTAACTGCAAGCCTTAACTCAAATTGTTGATTCAAATCCACATGATAGTTTAGCATCCTTTGGGCTGGTTGCATTAAAAATAATTTCCATAACTACATCTCTTGAGAGATTCTATAAAAAAAATGTATTAGATCAGAATTTAACCTTGCTTTTATGACGTTTAGGCGCTATATTACTTATTTCAGGAGTTTCAGTCAAGCAAAGGGTAAAACGGTTGTCAAACGCGCTTTTAGGACTTTTAGATATTAAGATAGTTTGATTTGCAATTATTTTACACCGTCCCTCACAATTAGGTGTGGCGAGGATGTCTTTCCTCTGCGCGTCACCAAATACGCAATACGCTACATCATTCTAACATGTGAGAAACAAATTAACAGACAGCCATGGAGGAAGCGCATCTGCAACTCCAATTGACTCGTGAGCCTCATTATCGCCATCTCAGCCATAAACATACTGAATATACATTTTGGCATAAAATCCGAAGTCTGGTTATCAATAACCAATACTATTCTTTGACATATCTTTTGGTTTGGAGGGTAAATCTTACGTGATAAATAAGCTAATCTTATAGCATACTAAGTAATCCAATACCCGTTAATCTCTTCACATTTGAACGTATTTTAGCAGCTTATATATTTGATGCAACTACTTCTTTTCTACCTCGCTTGAAGCAGTAAACATCTATAACTTGTGTCCTTACTGTCTTCTCCATTATGACTCCAGTCCTTTGCCATTCTCCTCTTGTTCGAATCACACCTTTCTTTGCATCCAATTTGGTTAATTCATTCGTTGCTTCCTGTTCGTTTTAAAAGAAACTATTTCCTCCGCCTTTCCAAAACTCCACCTCTCCCACAGCTTTTCCCTTACCACCCGCAGATCAATATCCTGCTCATCCCTCATCTAATCATCCCTTAGAGCTCGTGTGCCTACCTTCGCGTCGTTTACGTCGCCGCTGGTGGTCCTAATCTTAGTAAATACTACAATCTAGCACAGCATTTAACTTAGTACACCAATATAGAGGGGCAACATAGGGTAAGGTTTCGATATAGCTACAATTCCGATCAACATAAAGTTTAGGACCATTTTTAGTTTCCTTGATGTTGGTAGCACTTGGCTTATTATGGAATTGGATTGCTGAAGGTCTAGGCACGCGACATTGCAGATTCTAGTTCAGTTTTAGATTTGACTCTGCCATTGGTCAATTGAACAAAATGACAGGTCACGCGCAAGCAGACAAAACCAACAGAAGATTTTACATTTGTACCCATTATTTCCATCCAGTTCATTTGCGTATACTTAACCCAACCTAACGTAACCTAACCTGACGTTCACCTGTCACGTAGCCATATTGTCTCCATAACCAATAGGAAAGGCTCAGGAAAGAGTCTTAGTTTACCTCCTCGTATCTTTTTTACAAATATATATGTTTGTGCTCCAGAGATATAACACTTTTCTTATTAAGAGATAATTAAGTTACTTAGTTTTATGCGCTCTTATAAATTTGCCTGGCTTCTATGTGCTTCCAAATGCTATATTAGTGAGGTTAGAGATCTGCATTTCGTTCCCACGTGTTCTGAGACAGCCACAGAGAAAGTGTGTGACATGTGCTGCTATCTCTTGTCATAGTTCAGTAATATTTACTCCTACAAAGAGTACATTGTCTAACAGAAAAATGATACAATTTCGATACCGTAGTAAATTTCGATCATTGCAGTTGTTTAGTTTAGTCGGTTATAACTAGTACCATAAACATATTATACACCACTATTGCAGGTATTTTTTTTCCTTTTGTGAAAGTAAGTAAATGTTTGCAAAATTTGGCAGTAATATTAAAGGAGTACGATTTGTTTGATAAATATGTACTCTTTTGATAGAAGAGTGCATATCTTCAAAATAAGTAACTGCAAAGCACAGCAAATACCAGCATCCAATAACATTTCTCCGCACAATGTTGTCAAGGCCATTTTGCCAACTCCAATGAAAAAAAGTGTCTCGGAAAAAGAAGTTAAAGCATCAATTCGACTCACTTCAGATGGAAATCAGGTCAGATCCGCTGCAAAAGATGTATTTTTCAACATGGAACAAAGAAATAAATAAACGAATGCAACAAGAACAACAAACAACAATACAAGTATATGAGTAATGGTGGGCGAAATATTAAAAGCATCAAATCTCCAGCAAACATCGAAGAAGATTGGGGATTTGTTTCTTGAATTATTTCAGTGCTGAAATCAATAGGGAAAGATAACCGGGTTTGCTGCTATACATGTTGTTTTTGGTAGTGTTAGGAAACAGTTATTTTATGTAAAAGATATCAGTGATTAGAAATATACCAAGAAGTGATCATAATTGTACCTAACTTCGTATATTTTCTATCAATTTTTCTAAATTCTGTAACCTTCTCTTGTGTTTAAACGAACACTTCAAAGGTGTAATGCTTATGTTACATATTCATTAAACTTCAAACACAAGAACCAATGCATTTCTTTAAATAAATCTGATGTCTTCCATTCACACAAGTTTCTCTAGCTGTTCCAAATATAAACTGCTCTTACAAAAGATTATTTTTTATCTACATCATGCTAATCGAGATAAACATTGGTGTAATCAGTCTTATTACTTGCTTCATTGTAAGTAGAAGGGCAATAAAGGAATATGTTGGGCTAAAGCGATAATCAAATCTGTTAAAAGCTGGTCACTATGTGTAACAATTGAGGTTCGGTTTGCTTTGCATGGTCTTGTTTGAGAAAAGTTAGTTAAAAACAGAAACCAATAACAAGGAATATCCCAAAAACTGCCAACTGTACAAGAAAAGCGTATATGACATAGATTATGTTTTAACGAGTTTTACCATTTTTGTGTTTTAGTCTTTTGTCTATCTCTTACGGTTTAACCGTAATGTAAAATTCTGCTGAACTCATCCAGAATAGGGAGGTCTTCAAAGACTATTTCCAGAAAATTCAAAATAGACATTTTATTTATGTTGGAAGTATCTTTAATATACGGTATTTCAATCAAAATTGTTAGAGCCATGTTTGGGAAAAGAAAAATGTTCAAAACATTTTCCATGTAACGTATAGTTTGTGGTGGAGGATTTTTTTGAGAATATTCTTGTCGCAGCCTTGGGAGATACTTAACATAAATGCCAAGTATGGTTTTTAACGGTCTTTTCGATTTTTTCTAAAAAAAAGAAATTCAGACTCAGGGGACCTCAAAACATTTGCTTCCTGTGAAATCTCGACTTCGAACTTTTAGATGGAATGCAATACTTTCTCTAGCTATTATGTACGTACGTGCTAGGAAGAGTAAAAACCATTGTTATCATTCACTGCTTTATTTATTTGAGTTTAAATGTTTATCACACAGAAAAAATTGACATTCGTTATATTTTCTTTACAAACTACTACATAATAGGATTGACCATCCTAAGCTAAGGCAATTCAGTGTTCCAAGTATCACATCAAATAGATTTAGGATTATCTCTTTTTATTCCAAGGGTTAATATTGATTCACACAATTAGTTACCTGTATTTAGAATGCAATCCTTATATAATAAATTACATAATTTACATATTAATATATTTAGAATGAAAATCGACATATTTTCTTTCTCCTATCATAACTTATTGACAATAGTACATTAATATATATTTTGTGTGTGTGTGTGTGTAAACGTTGCAAACAACTTTTATTTCTTGATTTGCGATTTGTTTTTAAGTATTACTCTTTGTTCTGTAGTTAATTCTGTAGTGTTTTAGTACTTTTTTTACTGAATTTTGTAACTAAAATGATTTTGTATTCTCTTTTTGCTTTAAGAGAACATTTTAATTGAGAAAACCTGCAATGTTTACACACTAAAACTCTGTTTCACATAAAAATAAGAACAACAAGAAATTCTATTAATATGGAAGCTCTGAGGATACTACTTCCATTGCCTCATATTCTGTGGGACATTATTTTGGGGTAATTCAAAAACAGCTCAGAAGTATTTGAAATACAAAAGAAGGTCGTTAGAATTATGACAAGGAAATCTGCGAAAATAGCCGAAGGAAAGTATTCAAACAGTTACATGTTTTGCCATTACTCTCAGACTATATTTATCAACTGCTGCTTTGCATGGCACAGAACTTCACCACATTTGCAGTTCATTCCCAAACAATATTCATAATACCCGCAATAAAGGAAGCATTTTTTACTCACACAATACGTTCCTGTGTGAAGAGGATTTCATTTGCATGCGTATTAAGCTTTAGGATAGCCTTCCCACTATGTTTAAGAACATATAAAGCTATAAAGCTGTTTTTAAAAATAAACTATTTGATTTCATGTTAACTGCTTATTTTTATAATGTACGTGATTTTTAGAAGCTTGTAAAATTGGTACAGGGGCTACTGACAGTAAGTGAATGAATATTGTTGAAATCTTAAATAATTTGAAAAATGGAAGTGGAAGTGCACTGTATTGTAAACTTTTATAACAAGTGAAAATGTTCTGTAATATGATTACCTTTGAATACATTTATTACGTATAGCTATATTTTTTTTTTTTGTAACTAGTTCATAAGTATTTGAGGAAGCCATGCAAACCTGTATTTCCAATGGTGAATACAGATTACCACCACCACCATATTTGTGTAGAATATTATACAATTTAAGAATAAACTTATTCTATAATTATTTAGATTGTTAGCATGGGATTATATTCTTGGTGCACTACTCTTGCGTTGTACCGCGCTGCACTGGCCACTTGGATCCGTTTTGGAGCAGATCAACCTAAGAATGAATATTATCTAAATTCATGCTACTAACACACGGCTTATTATATCGGCGGTCGCCCTCCGTGGCGTAGTGGTTAAAATGCTAACCTCCAAAACCTAAGATCGCAGGTTCAAACCGGAGGAGGATGATAGACTTTTTCAGTCGCAAAAGTCCTTAACATGGCTTCGTTCGCAAGGATAGGTGGTCCCCTGTTATGTTTAAGAAACACATACCTTAAAAGAAGAAGGTTTCTTGGCAAAATTCCGTTATTTTTTTGTTTCGGCAACTCGTGATTTCGTCCTACAGGGCCATCTGAGGGCAACGAGCTGATCCCTCGTCACCAAGGCGCATAGCGGCGAACTTACGAACTGGAAATTCAAATCCGATCAAGGGGACATCGTAACGATACCCTATACTCTAGTAGGAGCTACAGGAAATTAACTAACTTATTTTATCGGCACTTTGGAAGGGGTATTTGAACGTACAGTGCTTTCAAAATGAGTGTGGGTGTCTAAAGTAAAATAAGCTTGTTATCAACTCTAGGAAGGTAGAACTTAAGTGCAGGAAAGGGTAGACCACACTGACAGATACAAACTGTTGTGTGATGAGCTGAAAAAGTCCGATTAAAGAAACCAAAACCTTAGGTGAATAAACCAGGCATCAAAAATACACTGACACTGCTAGTCGAAACCGTTAAAACACGAGTTCTTAAGTAGAGCTTTCAAGGTCATTTTTACTCAGTTTCGTATGGCATATAATGAGATCTTCTTGCTTATTCGAGCCCAAATTGTTCGAAAAGCAGTAACGAATATACTGAGCTATGGTCGAGCTTTTGGTTCATATGCCCTTTCGTGGTAAATAGGCAATTTACTCGTTCGAATATGCCTTCGTTCGAGAGCTCCTAATACAGCTTTGTTGTCAGGTGTATTGCTTCAGTGCGTTAGCGCAAACAAATGACTATATAATATGCCACGTCACTGTTTTCAGCGTTGTTTCTCTGTTACTCAGAGGCCACAGAAGCACGAACACACTGGTAGTGGCAGAATTGCTTCCCCGAAATAGCTTTTATACGAGTCAATGTGTGCCACGAACACGACCACCACACCGCCACCACTGATTTATTTTCTCAAGCGGATTATCAAATTTCGAGCCACCGCAAACTTCATAAAATGGGTTACCCAACAACATACCAATTAAGATACTCGAGTACCTTAATTTTATCACACACGTGAACTAAATCCACTATCCTTATTTTTTGCAGTGGTTATTGCCGGCAAATATAACGCATGGAAAGCAGAATAAAGTATTTTTCTTTCTCTAGCCCGCATGTACAATGTACATAGTTGATAGAGAAGGTAAAAAATTCGCCACCGAGATTTCACCGGAAATATATGTTTTGAGGTCACCGAGTCCAAAAAAACATCTATAGAAAAAGGTCTGTATGTATGTATGTATGTATGTATGTATGTATGTATGTATGTATGTATGTATGTATGTATGTATGTATGTATGTATGTATGTATGTATGTATGTATGTATGTATGTATGTATGTATGTATGTATGTATGTATGTATGTATGTATGTATGTATGTATGTATGTATGTATGTATGTATGTATGTATGTATGTATGTATGTATGTATGTATGTATGTATGTATGTATGTATGTATGTATGTATGTATGTATGTATGTATGTATGTATGTATGTATGTATGTATGTATGTATGTATGTATGTATGTATGTATGTATGTATGTATGTATGTATGTATGTATGTATGTATGTATGTATGTATGTATGTATGTATGTATGTATGTATGTATGTATGTATGTATGTATGTATGTATGTATGTATGTATGTATGTATGTATGTATGTATGTATGTATGTATGTATGTATGTATGTATGTATGTATGTATGTATGTATGTATGTATGTATGTATGTATGTATGTATGTATGTATGTATGTATGTATGTATGTATGTATGTATGTATGTATGTATGTATGTATGTATGTATGTATGTATGTATGTATGTATGTATGTATGTATGTATGTATGTATGTATGTATGTATGTATGTATGTATGTATGTATGTATGTATGTATGTATGTATGTATGTATGTATGTATGTATGTATGTATGTATGTATGTATGTATGTATGTATGTATGTATGTATGTATGTATGTATGTATGTATGTATGTATGTATGTATGTATGTATGTATGTATGTGGAAAACATAGCTCAAAAAGGAAAAGTCGGTTAAATATCAAACTTGAAATTTAAATTCAGTATCTCCCAAGGATGCGACAAGAAGCTTTTCAAGAAAATCCCCCACCCCAACTACCCTTTACATGGAACAATTTTCGAAATTTTTTATTTTCTCATAAATGGCTCAAACGATTTTGATTAAAATACCGTATATTAAAGATATTTACATCCCAAATAAAATGTATATTTTGAATTTTTTGGGAAGAGCCTCTTAAGAGCTCTTTATTCTGGTTGAGTTTTGCAGAATTTTGTATAATGGTTACACCGTAAAAGATACAAAAATCTTAGATTTCATTAAAACACAAAAATTATGTCATATACTTTTCTCCTGTGGAGTTGACCGTTTTCGAGATATTTATTGGTTTCTATTTTAAACTAACTTTTCTTAAACGGGACCATGCAAACCAAACCGAACCTCAATTTTTTACATAGTAACCGCCTATTAAAAGATTTGACAATCGCATTAGCCTAGTGTATTCTCTTAGTTCCCTTCTACTTACAAGGAAGCAATTAATAAGACCAATTCTGCTAATATTTATCTAGATTAGCATGACTTAAATAAAAGAATAATCTTTTGTAAGAAAAATTTGTTTGTGGAACAGCTAGAGAAAGTTATATGCGTGGAACACATCTGATTTTTCAATTCACATCCACAATCCACAAATCCGTTTATTTTTCGCATAATGTCGATATTGAATTTTCCAAAATGTCGTTTTTATGTGAATAAAAGGAGGAATTTTTCCCAAGTATTTCCCTTTCAACTTATCTTCTATTGATAATTTTCAAAATTACTTAGTAAAAAACTCACTTTATTCATTTTAGGTTCTTAAGTACAGCAAACACAGTCTTGAAAACTCGTGTTCACTAAGGTTTTCACTGTTCTAGCACACGAACATGAAACTATAGGCTGCTCTCGTTCTTTCTAGACGAATGCCCTTTAGCGAGGATACACTGAGCTAGCCTACCCCTGATAAACAGGACGGAAAATATTTTATGTTACAATAACGCACAGCTCTACTTTCATATGATTGCGTTTCGTGAATACACAGCGTACAGTTGACTGCAAAGTGTTATGCATTACGGGTTTATGCCATTACCAGTATTTTAACGAGACATGCCTAGCTACGATTGAAAATGATAGCAATTCAGAACAAGAAGGTGAGGGAGAAAAGTCGGGAATAGAAGAAACACAAGAAAATTAGGTGTAAAGCGTAGTGTAAGCAGTAACCGAGGTAGAGAGTAAATACGTGTGACTGACATCACTGGAAGGGTGATATTTGCTTTGTAGTGATTGTACTGCTGCAGCGCAGAAACATGAGAATAACGCACACATGTGACTGCCGTTCCTGCTTCTGGTATCAATGCTCCAGTAAAGGCGAGTAAGGGACTTGTATCTAATCCCTCATTTAGAAATATCATTCGTCAAGAACTGGCGCGCGACCTGTAACTTCACTTTCAATCGTCTGCTGGAGTGCTCACAGTGCAGGCAGCATCATTAGAACACTGATTAATTAGTTTTAGATATGAACAATGGAAAATGAGTGACGAATAGGATACGGCAGAACACAATTTTCCGCTAGGTTTTACACTGCAAAGTATTAATTACAGAGCTATTTTGGTAAGTTGATTGTTTAAAGAAGCGCTGCAATCGGAAAAACAAGTGAACGCAGCAGACCCTTTTCCTATGGTAACAGCTGCTTTGTTGCCAAAGTTGCTTCTGCCACATTACCACGTGCTCAACCCTGGCGTTATGCTTAGCTTCAGCTTGCGGTTACTGCGTTTTGTTTTTCCTGTTTTCAGTTATTTTACATCTGCGTTATTTGTTACTTATTCGCTTCATTGTTTGTGCGGCTGTGAAAATCATTTTTCTAAGAGGTCGACCGAGGTATTGGCGATAGCTCCCGACTTTCATAAACAAAACACACGAAACAATATGGCGGGTGTAGCAGAAGTGTGCGCCTAGTTGATTGGTTTCTTTATGTTTCTCTTACCCACTAAATTGTTTACCTTATTATTTAATTTGTGATAAGATGAAAAACCAAAGTTAAGGTGCAATTCCAATTATCTATGGCCGGCTACTTTCTCGTACCTTAATGTGAACTCTGCTGAAGATTGACTCAAAGTAATCGACTGATTTTGTGTTCTTTACTTTCTTAATTTCATTAGCTTCACTCTCTGGAGTATTAATTTTTTTAAATACAATAAATACAAAGTAATCGAGTGATTTTGTTTTCTTTACTATTTTAATTTCATTAATTTCGTTCTCTGCAGTATTCCTTTTTTGTCCAGTTCCGGATTCTTGTCAGGACTCTGGTGCTGTATTTCATTTTTTCTTTTTCCTCTTTTTTCCTCTGTTCCAATTTCCTATATTTCTTTCCAATTTCTATTTATTTTACCGTTTTCCTTTTACTACACATACACAAACATATACACATTTACAAACACACAAACACCATGCCCAAGACGGGACTCGAGCCCACGATCCCCTGCGCCACGAAGCACCAAAACTAGGCACATTAGCGAGCGTGGCCATGGAGACCGGCTTCCTTAAATACGTTTTTAATTATTACTTTTTCATATATATATATATATATATATATATATATATATATTTTTCTATCTCTTTGTAAACTGTTTCATTTATTTTTAGCTCCTAATGAATGTACATGTCTAGTGAAAACGTGTTGCCCATATTGGCAACGTAGCGCTTAGTTACTCGGGTCAGTGGCGAATGCTGGAGAGTATTCTTCATTCCCCCAAGCTTCTTGTCCCTTCATTTCATCCCAACCAGTCTTTTTCAGGGTTGTAAGCGTCGACGAAGACTGCAGCAGAGGCCCCATTTCGTGGAAGTGACTGCGCTCTGGAATTGCAGCCCTCGGCGGCAGGATGGTGCTAGAGGTTGTCTGCGGGCTCAGGTGGCCTTCCGGGACTGACCACGGGTACCAGGCGCTCCCCGCAACGAGATGAGCTGCTTGTGAACTGATAGGAACCCTCCACGATGGTCCTCTCCCTGTCCGGATGTTGGCCGCCCTCTGAAATTACACTTATCCCATCCTTCCTGTCGCCCACCGAGGTGTAACGGTCACCATGCCAACTTCACATACTCAAGGTCGCGGGTTCAAACCCGACGGAGGACGATGGATTTTTTCGGGCGTAAAAACCCATAGTATGGCTTCCTTCGGAAGGGAAGTAAAGCCTTAGATTTACGGCACGTAAAAGAACCTCAAGCCCGATAAAGGCCTCTGAGTAAAATTAAGCGGTCTTTCACGCCTAATATAAAATGGGACGGTGAGAACCGCAGCGTTAAATAGCGTCCATAAATAAAACTACATTTACATTTTTTCATCCTTCCTTTAGCAGTCTGACCTGCAATAAGCCCAGGGCTGCAGTGTGGAATACCCCCACATGCGTACAATCATACCACACACACACACACACTCACACAATGGGCCGCGGCGTGGTCGAGTGGTTAGAGTACTCGCCTTGGTCGAGTGGTTAGACTACTCGCCTATCACCTAGACAGCCTGGGTTCGATCCCACGCAACCGCAAGTGAGATTTGTGGTGGACAAAGTGACGTAGGGGCGGATGTTCTCCGGGTTCTCCGGTTTCCACCGATGCTCCATCTTCATTCATCTATCATCAGTGTCATCGCCTGCGGTGCCACAAGTAGCTAAAGTGGACGTTAAACACTTTAAAAACACACACATCCACACCGAAAATTTGGAATGCTATGAATCCGAGCTCGAGTAGAAGTGGTACGGATCCACAGAATAGTCATGCAATGGTACACACTTGCGACTTGCAGTCGCTTCAGCGTCTATGGTTTTCTATAGGGCAAGCCATTTTATTGCGCGTTGAATAATAAGCAAGATGTTTTCGTCCAGGTTTATAAAGAATCATAATCTGTGTTTCCTTAATTAAGGCAGTACCATTGCACGGAAGCACTACCCCTGCTTTTGTTGTCATAAATTTGTCACTACACTGTCTTTCACAAACACCGTTTTGTTAGTACTCTCTGTCATGACCTCTAAACAAAACGTGTATTAAAATATGTTCCAAAGCGAATGTCACACAACACGTAGTATCTATAATTTCATTTAGAATTATTGTGACAGAAAAAAATTAATATATATCCAAACATTTAGTTAAATTAAAAATTTAAATTGCATATTGTATGAATACAGTAAAGTTAATAATTGTTACTTTTTAAACTCCAGAAGTTGCAATATTTCACTGCAGTTAGTGTTATCACCTTTAACACAAATTAAGGTCAATCAACTCAAAAGTGTTTCGTTTATTGTAATGTTATATTAAAAGCGTTGTACTTAAACCCTTTTTTTTTTTTTTTGTTGAAAGAAATTAAGAAACCTGAGAATAAAGTCGATAATGACAAAGAAAAAAAGCTACGGAAAACAACATATTTGAGAGCATCCAAATAGTTCCAAGGATTCTAAAACACTGTTAAAATTAAATCAAATAATTTCCTTAAATGCAAATTTAGGAACTCATTATTATTATTATGATTTTTATTGGTATTAGTATTATTATTACCATGAATATTAATTTAGTATTATAGAGTTTCTCAGAGGGGACTCGGTACCGATCCAGAGAGGATATCGTACCTACGCTCCGCAGTAGGTAAGACAGGCCGAAATCCCAGCCCCACATAAAAAGGTTCCACAACTCCCCCACAAGGGGACGATCCGTATACCCCGGCAACCAGCCGACCAAAGAACGGAAATTTTTCGACACAGAACATCCATTTCCTCTTCCACGCTGTACCGAAACACTTTCGCCGACACTTCCAACCCTGAAACCGCCCAAACGTGGTACACGATGAATAAAATGATTAATGGCACGATATGGGGCAGCAGAAAATTTTGGAGTGAGGAAAAACCACTCCATGTTCGCCTGATAACCCAGAGAAACCCCCTAAAAACCCATGGGTCAACGGGAACTCCCAAATGCGAGTTGCACGATTCGGAGACATCTCGCTAGGTTCCCATTCCAGATAAATCGTGCTGTATTTTTCCTTTTTTTTTTTTTACTTTCTCTAGCCTATATGTACATAGTGGATAGAGAAGTTTGAAGTCACCTGAGTCCAAAAAAAAAGCTTTTTAGAAAAACGTCCGTGTGTATCAGTGTGTGTGTGTGTTTGTGTCTGGACAGCAAAGCTCAAAAACGAAAACGCCGTTAAATACCAAACTTGGTGTTTATGCTTAGTATTTTCCAAGAATGCGATACGAAGATTTTCAAGAAAATCCTACCACTACGCTTTACATGGAAAAGTGTGTTTTTCTCAAAAATGGCAATATCGATTTTGATTAAAATACGGCATATCTAAAATATATACATAACAATTAAAATGTATATTTTGAATTTTCAGGGAGATGTCCTTAAAAGACCTGTTTTTACTGGATGAGTTTTGCAGAACTTTGCAAAGGAATGGTCAAAAACCTTCTACAGAAATACTGTAGATCTCATTAAAACGCATAATTTATGTCATATAAGCTTTTCTTGTAAAGTTGACCGTTTTCGAGATATGCTTTGTTATTGGATGTTATACTGCCTAAATGTTATCATAGGGCGCCATGCAAAGCGAACCAAGTTGTTTCGCATAGAAATCAGCTTTTAAAAGATTTGACTATTCCTTTAGCCTAATGTATTCCACTATTTCCTTTCTACCTATAAGGAAGCGACTAATAAGTGCTATTTGAGCTAATACTTATCTTGATTAGCATGATGAAGATAAAACAATAATTTTTAGCAGGAATAGTTTGTATATGGATTATGGAACAGCTATTGAAAGTTATGTGAATGGAGCACATCAGACTTTTTTTCTTTAATTTCATTTGTGACCTTCTGAAGACCAATATATTATTTTCTTGAGTCATCTATCCATGTGACCAATAGCATTGCAGTGATCGAGTTTCTGGGCGACCTATGGGGTTCTATGCCTTCACTTTTTGTTTAATCGTCTTATTCCAAGCTCTTTCTCTTTCTTTTAATGTCATCCAATTTTACTGTTTTAATTCGATCCTTTGGTCTTTCAATTAGCGTCAATTCTTCCGCGTCATATCCCAAGATACTTTCAACGGCAAACTTTAACATATCCTCTTGACCTATAGTCTGACATCTCGACTTCAAGGAGTTCATAAGTTTAAATAATAAGATAGGGTATAAGTATAAATAAAATCTGATTAAATATACTTGATACAAGTCAATAAAGAGAAAATTAAAATGGGTAGACAAATAACGAATTATTAAAGAACGTTTGTAATAATGTTTACCTGTGTTTATTGCAATAAAGCAATAAGAACAATGTTGGTAAAGTAGTTGGATACACGGATACAAAGAATAATAAGCAGTTCTATTAATCAGTATGTTAACATGCTTAGTTAACATATGCAGAAAGCTATTCTCTCACCTTCTTACTTGTATGTGCTCAAATCAACGTCACATCTGCATGAAATGTTTATTCTGAACTCTCAGGTTTTTGAAAGCCTGAAATTTATCGCTTGTTGTGTCACAACAATGAAATGGAAAATGATGCATTGGCAGGAAGTTATTATTCATTAACAGCTGAAAATATACTGGAGTCCCAAACAAAAGTATTTTGTTATTGAAACATTTTTATTTTGGAGTCCTAGGAAACTCATGAGGGGGTTAATAAATGCACTCTAAAATGGCAGTATAGCTACTCCCACGTGTTGCTACATACACAGCCTCCTTCAGTCAACATGGGAATGAAATGGGGGAAATTGGACGTTGGCGCATTACAGTATTACCAGTTCCAGTATTACCAGTGTACATAAAATCAGACTCAAAGTGTGGATCCTGTAATTAATGCAGTAATAATCATATACGGAGCGAGATGGTGTCTCGGTAACCTGCGAGGCTCGCATTCAGGAGTTTCAGGTTCAAATCCTGAGGCCGGAGAATCTGAGTATGGGTTTCCCGTGGTTTTTCCTGGCTGGCAAAGCAAATAGTGGTTTCTTTTCTATCACGAATTTCGTATAATTTCGCTTCCCCTATTGTCTTTGCGGTGCGTTTAATGGTCCATTCACATAGAAAGGTTAACGCAAACGCAAAGCTTATGATCAGGTTAATAAATGGGACCATTCTCTATCGATTTCGTTAACATGAACATTATCGCCAGACGCTAACTCCAAAGCTTGCAACCTCCAAGCTTTACCGTTCATTTTGACGAGATTCAACAGGAAAAACAAAACATTATCGCACTAACAAGAACAAAAGAAGCGAAAATGTGCAGTCATATGACGAGAAAGTTATTATTTTGTTTCAAAATCATCGTTGTCTATATGACGAAAAGCATAAGCCATACAAAGATAATTTACTGAAACAAAATATTTGGAAACAGATTGCGAATGCTATGAATTGTGAAGGTAGGTTTCAATAATAATATGTTTGCTTGGTAGTGAGAAACTTAGGTTATGTTATAAGCTATCCGTTTTCTTTCATTTAGGGAATAAAATATATATTATTAGCATAATTTGAAGTTAAAATATCAGTATAGCATATTATTTTATTTTTTCAATTATTTCAAGTGCTAAGTTATTCTGAAAATTTCAATATAGAATCGTTTGATGAAATGTTAATCGGGTAGAACAAATTTCGTTCAAAAATATCGCACATCTAGATTTCTTTGATTTCAAATAGACCACACACACACACACACACACAAGATAATGCAGTTTATAGTAGCATAAACTGTATTACTGCATCTTCGTTAATATTTGCAGCCTCCATTTTAATCGCGTTCATACTTCAATTGTTTTATTTTAGAGTTTACGTTATTATGATTTTGAACGGCAATGTGCATTTCATGTTCATGTCATACGTTCAGGTAATCGCGTTTGCATAAACTTTTCTATGTGAATGGGCTATAAGGACTGTGCAGTGTCTGTCGAAGTCGAACAGATGGTCCAGATTCATGATAATTGGAAAGTTATTGCTTCCTCTGAACCACCTCAGGGGGTTGAATGAAAAAATGACATGGAGTTTTGTTTATGGACGCTCTGTAACTACTGTGGTTCTCAGCGTTGGGACTGAAATACAGTTAATTTTGCTAAGAGGTTTTTTTTTACATGCTTGAGGTTCTTTTACATGCTGTAAATATACGACACGGGATCAACGGCTTTACCTCCCTTTCGAAGGAAGCCAGCTAAGGATTTTTACACCAGAAAAAATCCATCGTCCTCCGCCGGGTTTGAACACGCGACTACTACACTACTACACCAGGGGTCGGATGATTCGGGCGAAGGGGGTCGGATGATTCGGGCGAAGGGGGTCGGATGATTCTTGGTTACGACAGAAGAAAGCCTTCTCTGAGCAGTCCGCCTGTGTGACCGGGTCATCTATCTTGGAATCATTAGGGATTTCTGAGCGTCTCTGTCCGCTACTATATTTGTTTCTATAGCCTGCCTGCGATGCTTTCCTCTAGGGGATGATAAGCAACACAATGCTTTCCTCTAGGGGATGATAAGCAACACAGAATTGTCAATATATTGACAATTCTTTGTGTATATATATATATATCGTGTGGCTCAACTATCTATCAGCGTGGCCGGTGGGCCGGAATTTGGAGTTCTTTTACTGCTAGTGAATCTACTTGCATGTTGCTGTCACTTTTAATCACACTTAAAAACCAGCTGTCTAGACCGGGTTTGAACCAGTGATCTTAGAATCAGAGGGTCAGCGCCTAACCAACTGAGCCACCTAGACCGACATAGAGAGGAATGTATGAGGGGAAAGACCTGAAGGACGATCAGAACTGGATGACGATGGACTCAAGTATGGGCGGGGTCCCTTAAGGTTCCAGGATGAACGATTTAGATGACGACAAGCCCCACCTAAAGTCGAACGTGTCTTAACCCGAAATCACCTAAAGGGGGCCCCATAGAGTAGATTCGCGACGACGCCAGGGTAAACCCCACAGTGAGCCCAGCCGCAAAATGCCGACCACCGTCACCTGGAACTTCAATCCTGAAACAGATGATAAGGAAGTACTGGAAACAGGAAATTTAGGGTATGCAATGAACCTTCTCAGTATTCGCCTGACAATCCGGGGAAACCCCGAAAAAAAACCATCGAAAAGGAACGCCTGCTAGGGAAATCAAACCCACGACCTCCCAAATGCAAGTCCCACACGTCATCGCAGCGCCACCTTGCCCGGTAATTAATGTTCATGAAAGTTTATGTAAGTATTCCTTTGTTGAAAACTACAATTTCACATAGATAGTTCTTATCTTTATCTTTTTTTTTTTTTACCACACGTTCGTCATATAAGACGAACAGTGAATGAAATAAAACGAAACTAAGGTAGTATCCAAGTTTTAAAAGTTATTTTTTAAGTCTTTCCCTGTAAAACATTTAGATAAAGGTACCTTGTGGTCGATTGTATTCTTGCTCCAAAGCTACTGTGAGGACTCGGAAGTTCTGATTTTGGTCTCTTTTACTTCCTTTTCTTCCTTTTATTCTTTCCCCCCTCCCCGTTTTAATACCCTATCATTTGAGCGAAAGAGCTTGCCCAAATACTTATTGTGATTGTGTAATTATTAATAAAGTGGGTTCTATTCTGGACTGCTCTGGAGGATAGCTTTTTGTCATTGAATATATATCATTTCTCAAATGCAGGAAACCACCGCAAATGCTCGTTTTAATAATTTCTTACGGATTGAACTTTAATTCAATATGTTATGTAGAACGATCTAAAGCAAATCCGGAAGTTACTAATAAAAGCGAAAATATTTAAGTTCTTTTTGTGCAGCATTTGAACCATGCTGTCAGTTTGTTACACTGAACGTAAGACCACTACATCACTCAATTATGTTTCACCTTTTACATAACCTTGATCCAGCTTCATATTAATTTAATTACTGCAGTTTGTTTACTTCCGGCTTTCAAGATAATTTTAAGCTTTTATCAAATAGTTTCACTCCATTAATAATACAGAGACTTCATCTGGAGGCCCGGCCGGCCTAGCAGTGTTTTGTTGGCACTTTGAAGCACGTTGTTTGCCGGCGAATTCGGATTTTCATAGCCACTTTAATTCAACCCCACTATTAGGTATAATTATTTTGACGACTTTTTATAATATTGTAAGACGTCATTGGGGTATGTCTTGTCAAAATAATTTCAGGTCACCTTGTGGTTTACCGGGAAACATTGAGGAGTTTAATGCCGTGCCAGTATGTTGCCATAGTAGCTCAGGGGTTAGAGCAACCATCTAGAGACCGTGTTGAGAACCCCGGCTGTGGCATTGAACTTTTCAATCTGGTATACTAGTCAATCCGTACCATGCGAATACAACAGCTTATGCTGAGAAGTCTCAACGTTTCACTGACTGAATGGGGTATAGCTACGAGGGTCAGCTGATAAATCCCGGGCCTCACGCAGATATGGCGCCACTAGGCCAGTTAGATGGTAACATTCTATAGTTTAACTCTAGACTAGTTTGTATCCATAGTTAGAGATCAATAGCTTGTTTAATTTTCGAATGACAGCATTTTAAACAACTTTAGTTTTCACGAAAATGGACGATTTGGTAAAACGAACCGTGATTAAATACTTCCATTTGAAAGGCTTAACGCCTAAAGGAATCAAGGAGGAAATGGACAGTACATTGAAAGACTCTGCCCCTTCATATTCAATGATTAAACGGTGGGTTGTAGAGTTAAAATGGGACGTACGAGCACTAGTGATGAGCCTCGCTCTGGACGCCCTGTAGAAGTGACAACTCCAGAGATCATTGAAAAAATGCATCGTTTAGTACTGGAAGACCGCAGATTAAAGTTGCTTGAGGTAACAGAGACTGTAAATATATCAAAATAACGTGCAGGTAATATTTTAAGTACTGTTCTGGGCTTTCACAAGGACTGTGCAAGATGGGTGCCGCGTTGTTGACATCTGATCAAAAGTTGCAAAGAAAACTTGTTTCTGTTAAGAATGTGGAACTCTACCGTAAAAATCCCAGTGAATTTTTGAGATGGCTTATTACCATGGATGAAACTTGGATACATCACAACACTCCAAGGGCCGCGCCGTGGCCGAGTGGTTAGACCACTAGCCTCTCACCTAGGCGGACGGGGTTCGATCCCAAGCGACCGCATGTGAGATTTGTGGTGGTCAAAGCGGCGCTGGGGCGGGTTTTCTCCGGGTACTCTGGTTTCCCCCGCCATCGCATTCCACCGGTGCTCCATCATCATTCATGTATCATCAGTGTCACCGCCTGCGGTGCCATTAGTAGTTAAAGCGGGCGTTAAATACTACCAAAAAAAAACACTCCAAAAGTAAATCACAGTGAAAACAGTGAATTGCGCCAGGTGAACCAACTACAAAAAAGGCAAGGTCAATTTTGTCAGCTAACAAGGTTATGGCGAGTGTTTTCTGCGATGCACGGGGAATTACTTTTATTCATTACTTGGAAAAGGGTAAAAGTATCGATGGTGACTACTACGCAAGCTTACTGCAACGTTTGAGTGATGAGGTGAAAAGAAAAAGACCTCATTTGGCGAAAATAATAATCTTGTTTCGTCAGGACATCGTTCAGCTATGCCTATGGAATAGCCATTTGTTAAAAGGACAGATGTCACATTTTCTAGTTTTCTACTTTTTCACTGATTATTAAACTATATGGGTAGATACACCATTCTGTGTTGAAAGGTCATTATTATCATACCTGTAAGTACATAAAAATGCAACTGTTTTAACGATTATTTGTTAAAAGGACAGATGTCCTGGACATTTGCCTTTTTACAAGTATGGCTGAGTTGGCAATACATTCCAACAATATTAAACTAATCGTTATGCTTTGAGGGAATTGCATTATTTTGGATTGTAAATCTTGGAAAACATCATTAAGAATCATGAGTTCTTCAGATGAAGGTGAATGTTCTCGTAGAGGAAAAAGAAAAGCCAACCTCAAACTTATATGAGAAATATCATAAAACAAGCCAGACTGAGAGGAGAAGCTTACACATACTATTCTGGAAAGAAAATAGATGCTAAAATAGCTGGGGATGGATGCAGGTAATGATTTTTTATAATGTATTCAGAATAATATTTGAACTTAAGTAATAATTTTATTTTTCACTGTATTTAACTGGTTTAATTTCACTATAAATATGAAATAGCCTAATTATTTTATTATTACCTCCAAAGCAAACCATGGCGCATGTAAGTTTTGTTTTTATTGTAGATGCAGAATGAAGTGTACACAACGTATTGATGATGATCACATGGAAATCTTTAATCAAATATTCACCCCCAAAAAAAGGACAAAGGACGAACTAGACGTGTTTCTTCAGGGGTTAATTGATGTAGAAGATGTAGCACGTGCACGTTTACGACAAGAGGAAAGAAAATTAAGTAGAAGTCATAGTTTCAAGTATCACGTATTACAGGGTACTTGACATAATTTCTTTCACTTTATGCTGTGGATCCAAAGCGCGTTAGGCGCATAAGAGATTTAAAGCTACATGGGAAGAGACCAACTGATAACAGAGGTAAAAATGTCAGTTTTTCCTTGCCTGCAGAAACAAAAATAAAAATCCATGAACACATAAATTCCTTTCCATTGAAAGAAACACACTATACTGGACGAAAAGATCGCTATCTAAGTGCAGATTTAAATGTCAAAATTATGTATAACTTGTTCAGGTAAAAGTACCCTGGTCTGAACGTCAGTTACAGTGGCTTTCGTAAAATTTTCAAGGATAATTTTAATTATAAATCCGGTCAGCCACAAGTTGATTGCCATTGCACATGCGAAGAGTTAGAGCTTAAAATCAAGTCGCCACATAGTACTGATGCTGCTAAACGTTGCGCTGTAGCAGAGCTTGCTGTGCATAACAGAAGAAGTAAGAAGTTGTATGCTGCACTCAAAGAACGACTGGATGAACGAAGAGGGCTCAATAAGAATGTACTTTCCTTGTCATTCGATTACATGAACATTTCAGTTCCAAAAGTTCCTGTCCAAGAACTTTTTATCTGAGGCAACTAACTGCTAACGCATTCTGCATTCATGATATAAAGAAAAACAGAGCTGTGTTATTTATATCACAAGGAACAAGCTAGGAAAGGCCCCAACGAAGTGTGTTCTTTTGTGGGATTATTTACTAAATTATGTACCTACTCATATTGAAGAAATCTGTTTGTTCACCGACAACTGGGCAGGACAAAATAAAAGTTACCCTCTTTCCAGCCTCCTCCTAGTATTAACTGACACAAAACAATTTAAAAAGATCCAGCACTTCTTTCCCATAAGGGGGCATAGTTTCCTCCCTTGTGATCGTGATTTTAGTATTATGAAGAGAAAGTTAAGGAGAGCTGATAGAATTTATTCTGTACATCAATTAACAGAACTTATTATTGGAAGTAGCACCACAAATAAATTTACAGTGAAAGAAGTAGATAGTTCCACTGAAATTTTTAATTTCAAAGTTTGGTAGACCCAGTTCTATAAGAGGTCAGCTGTCTCTATCGAAAGTTCATCAAATCAAGAGATGAGAGAATTCAGTTTGGTATCACTTCGTATATGGCTTAAGTGCACCTGGTTATGCATTCATCAACAGTCTGGTGAAATATATATTCAATCTTAGCCTAAGGACTTATGTTGAACTACCAAAAAAATATAAGCTATCCTACTGGCAAGGTGTCCTTAAAAAAGGAAAAGCTGGAGGACCTTCACAAAATTACCCAGTAAGTTGATGACAGTCACCAGGAATGTTTTATGGACATTCTTCAGAGTCCTATTCTCATCAACGAAGAGGCAGCTGCTACAGAACGTCTTGCTGTAAATTAACGAAATTGTACATTTGTTATGGATCTCTTTAACTCATACGTTTAATCTTTAAGTAATTAATATTGATTTGTTATTGTGTAGATAATATAACAACAGTAAATAAAATTAGAAATGTATTTGATTTGCAATATTTTCCAACATTTGTTAAAGGGGCAGATATTCAGAGTTTTAAAATGACAATAAAATTTAAATTTTTTAAATTTAGGAGATTTTAAGTCACTGGCCAATATCAGAAGGATGAATACCTTATTTTGAATTGGAAAAGAAGACATTAACTCGTAACATATTCATAGAAGCAAGTTTTTTGTTACTACTGAAAAGTTTAGACAATTGGACAACTGCCCTTTCAACAAATGGCCATTCAATGGGAAAAATGTGCGATTTAAAGTTCGAATTGCTTGAATATCCACCCTATTCACCAGATCTAGCACCCAGTGTTTACCACCTGTTCCCAAACCTCAAAAAATTTCTTGGAGGACGAAGATTTCACAGCAACGAGGTCATTGATGGACCTTGATAAATCGCACAACAGAGATGGTTTAATTAAATTAGAGCAACTATATGACAAATTTATTAGCCTTTTTGGAGATTACGTTGAGAAGGAAAGCAAAAAAAAAAAAAAAAAAAAAAAAAAATTAAATACTGTATCATTGAGAGGCCCGGGACTTATCAGTCGACCCTCGTAAATGGCCTCCCCGCATCCCCTCATCATTCAACTCCCAGCCCCTTTCGCTTCCGCAAACCCGTGATATACCTAGGGTGTAGTATACGTTAGCGTTCAGCCATACCCACGTACGCTGGGTGGTTCTGATCCCGGAGTGCTGTTGTCAGTTGTGTTTCTTTGCGAATAAAGTTATAATGGATAAATTCAAACTGTGTGTTATTTATTTCATTAGAATGAGTGGTGTAACACAGCAACTGTAGTCATGCATTTCAGTTTTCTTTGATGAAGTGTATGTTATTTCACAACCAGGAATAGCATACTTGAAACATCCGACTTGTTAAATATCTTACGGTCAAAGGTTCTAACAGAGCATATATGAAGAGCGAAGTGAGTTGAAAGCGAAACGGCTCACTCAAAAAATTAAATATTAAGCTAATTTACAAAAAGCTGGTATAACAATTTCTATTTTCATGGTATGACAGGTTCTGCTAGCTAGCAGATTGTATTGAAGCAACGACATATTTGCTTCAAGTTTGGTGAAAAAAGGATACGGAGTGGTGCACAAAAGGCTCATCTGATTTAACTTTCTTTATTTATAAAAAAAAGAAAAGCAATAAAGCAGAAATAATCAAATGTACAGTTGTTAAATAAGAGAAGTTGAAGCTCATAGGAAGATATCGGACTCTCGGATTGACATTTCTTTAAGAAGCCGCACATCTTCAGGAAAAAAAAAAAAAAAAAAAACATAATGCCGGTTCTTTAAGATAAAATCCAAACTAGCATAAATGTGTACAAACAAGAATTATCTTTGCCCGCCTGGGTGGTGTGGTGGTAACGTGTCTACCTCACATTCCAAAGGTCGTGAGTGCGAATCTCGCTTAGGGTAAGTTACCCGGATAAGGTTTTTTTCGGGGTTATCCCTTATCCTGAGAAGACGAATTTTGAGTAACGTTAAGCTCTAAGGACCCAGAGATCATTTGAGCATCATTTCATCAGTTTCACTCATCGTCCGATATCACCAACCAGGTTAAAGGAAGTTAAGCTACCAAAAAAAATTATCTTTAGGTGGCCAACGAGTAAATGAGGAATCATAAAGCACGGACAATTAGTTCGAATGTTTAAATTTAGTTGTCCCAAAATGAATGAGTTATACGAGATATATTTTACAGTCTATATTGACATTGAATGGGACTTCACCAGAGATCCAAACTTCTGTTGTTATTTGTTATAACTTCTCATAGCTTCTGTCGTTAAGAGCAAAATTAAATCAAAGGGATTATATTGAAGAGTGTGGGCAAAACAGTATACAAGTAATGGAAATGTAAGTTACAATAACGCTCAAAATACTAGGTTAAAGTGCTGACTTACGAAATCATCGACTCACAAGTTGTTTAAATTAAATCAAATTTGAAGAAGCGGGACAATACAAGGAAGTTTCCTTGGACCAGAAATTTGAAACTCATAAAGCAACACCCTGGTTGTTTTCATTCAGATCAGCTTGAAAATGAGCGTTTCATTATTTACGCACATGAGAAAAAGCATATCACCACAAAATATACTAATGTGTTTAGTTGTAAATGAGCATAAACTTGGTGTATGAGGTGGTAAGTTATTACGTTGGGTAGTAGCATATCTTGTTAGAACTAGTATTGAGAAAGGCCCGAGTAGCTGATGATTTACTTAAAAGCTCAGTAACGAAACACCGTTTGTGTAACGTAAGCATTCTAACCGTAGGAAAAAACACTTTCAGGAGAACTGTTCTCTGATGCCGCCAGTATTGGGAAAGCTTTTGTCACCTTCGCAACAAAGAGGAACCGAAGGATGGATTCAGTACATAGGACAGTTTGCATGAGACTTCTTGCTTTCATAACAATTATTTTAACATTTTTATTTGCTGGTATTTATTATTTTCATTGTCAATCTTAAATGTAATTTAAAACTTATAGATACACTTTTCGATAAAATACACAAGTATCCACTTCCATGTTTCATTTATAGCGTTCCAAGTTTTACTTACTGTAGTACGTGTATATGTACAGTGTACATAGTAGGTAGAGAAGGTATTGTATTCCACCCAAAATTTCTGTACCGAGATTTCACCGCAAACATTTTTCCCCTTATCCCAAAAAGATAATTTTAGGAAAAGGTCAGCGCGTGTGTGTGTGTGTGCGTGAGGGGGGGCAGTATAATTCGAAAAAGAAAATTCTGTTAAATACCAAACTTGGTATTTAAGTTTAGCATCTCCCAAGAATGCAATCCGAAGATTTCCAAGAAAATGCCTCCATCTCAAACTAACCTTTAATAGAAACATTTTCAGCGTTTTTTATTTTCTCAAAAATGGCAGTAACGATTTTGATTGACATGCCGTATATTAAAGATATTTACTTGACAAATAAAATGTATATCTTTAAATTTGTCTGAAAACCTCTTCATTCTGAATGACTTTTGTAAACCTGGCAAATTACAAGAGATGCACAAAAATAAGTAAATCTCGTCAAAACACAACTTATGTCCTATAATTTTGTTGTGAAGCTAACCATTTACGAGATATTCCTTGTTGTTGGTTTCAATTTTAAGATATTTATACTTTTCTCAAACAGGAAGTCGCCTGTGTTTCTTTTGTTTTACCCCTAGCCATTCAAAGAAGCGAATTTCAATGTCAATCGGACAGCGACAGCTTTTTAAACATTTGGCAATACCTTTAGCTTAGTGTGTTCCCTTATTTCTCTTCTACTTATAAGGAACTAAGTAATAAGAGCATTCTGGTAATGTTTATCTCGATCAACATGAAGTATAAAAAGAATAATCTTTCGTAAGAAGGTTGTTAGCAGAACGAGTAGAGAAAGACATGTGAATGGAACACATGAGATTTTTATGCGCTACGCCACTGCTGATGATACTGGGTACCAGTTCTATACCCAGGAGTTAAAATCCGTGGTATAAACCTGGGCGCATTCTGTGGCCGGGAACCAGAGCACCACCCTCTAACCCACTGCACCGAGGACGAAGGGCACACAAAAAGTATAAATGTCTTTAAAGTACAATTTATTCCAAATAACCTTTTCGTGGCATAAGCCATTTCCGAGATATTCGCTATTATAATCTATTCGCATTCTTTACGGCCAACAGGAAGGAAAGAGGGAGAAAGACCGGTTCCTGCATCAAGTGGCACCCTCCTATAAGATCTAGCAGAAAAGAATATGAATGGATTGTAACATTCCGAATTGATTGTCATTTTTTACGACCCTGTCGATGTTCAAACCTGTCAAACCATAAGTTTGGTGTTTAGCCGTCTTTTCGTTTTTGAGTTATGCTGTACACAGACTCACGGATACACACACGGACATGTGGACATCACTGGTTCGTTTTCTAAAAAATGCTTATGTTTATTCAGGGGATCTAAAGTCGTGTATTTCCAGTATAATCTCGGTATTGAATTGTGGAATGTTTGGTGGAATGCAATACCATCTCTGCCTACTTTGTACGTGATAGAGAAAGTAAAAATGACACAAAAAGATTTAAAAATTACGTAATAAATATGCGTATTCATAATCTGAGACATATAAGGATTTATATACAGGTTAGCAATGCCTATGATGCTACAATAAAAGAATGACACCAGAATCCGTGCCCTGCTGATGGCACTTATTATTCATTGAAAAGCGGTACACTCACAGTGGGAGTAAAAACTGGAGTAATGATTTCCATTTGGCTTTCTCGGTAAACATAAAATGGAGCTACAATCTGTCTGACGAAAGAATGCAGTAGTTAGGGGAGGTCGTTGTATAAATTTTCACGGTTTAGAGCGGTCAGAGAAGGCGGGAATATAGTGCAGTACAGTCTGATCATCAAAACATCAGCACAGCTTACGTAAATAGGAATAAACTAAACGATCTGCAACAGTTTAAACTTGCTGTTTTCTTTATCACTAACAAATTAATTTTCTACTTTGTGAGCATATAACTACGCACGGCGGTGTTTACATTTTGACTCGATTCGAACCCTTCTACAGTGACGAGAGATTCAACTGCTGCACCAGGAGCGATGGCGTAATACTGCTTATCTGTTTGTGTTTACGCAAGCTTCCACTCGTGGTCGTCTGCATTCATTCTTCAGACAGATATTAACTATGCCTCAATTGCTATATGAAAACATACACTCGGGGAAGGTTTACAAGTGAACAAAGTCCAAGGAAACGGAAGAAAGTCTGACGTACCTACACAGTCTTCCAACACATCAGTGGCGAGATCGCTTTATAAGCTTTGAAACGGTGTAACCCGTTTAAAATGTTTGTATAAGCGTCTTATTAGATTCTCTTACTTCAAGAAACCGTTTTTTGTGGGCAGAGGAGACGACCGGCTTACAAAGGTGACAGACTTGATGCTGCCGACAATATAGAACAAACACAGGTAATAGCATCAACCTTTTGCATAGATATAATATAATTTTCAAATTGGCCGTTCTAAAGCATTTATATACTATATATATATATATATATATATATATATATATATATATATACAGTATTATTTTATTAATAACCTGAGAAACTACAGATGCATTTTAGTAAGAAGGAAACCAACTTAGAGTATGCCATGGTCTTTGCTTTTTCTACCACGTTCTCCTGAATCCAAAAGGAATTTTAGAAAAATCACTTATGTCTTTAAAGCAATAAAGAAATGACGAATAAAAATAAAACTTGGTATTTATGTTCAGTAGCTTCCAAAGATGCGACGGAAGACTTTTCAACAAAATCCCTCAACTCCAAACACTACACAGAACGTTTATTGAACATTGTCGATGTTCTGAAAGGAAAAACAACTATAAATTTTGATTAAAATGCCATATATTGAGCATACTTAATTAGAAATAAAATAAATATCTTGAATTTTCAGAGAATAGCTTGTGAAGCCTTATTCATTCGGAAGGGAATTTGTATAACCACGCTAACTGGTAAACGTTAAGCAGTAGACGAAAACATGCTGCACAAAATATGTGCACGTCTTTAAATATGCAATTATTCCACATAACGTTTTTGTGGTATCAGGTCATTTACAAAATATCTCTTATTAATGGTTTGAATTGTTCCTTAAGTTGTCATCCCTTTAAAGTATTTCATAGACCTTTCAATATTTAGTTGTTTGTTGCAAATGCATGGACAGGTATGGAATTTTAAGGTCATTATACAGGTTGTTTCAAAACGACACCAAACGAAAATAGCAGTCGATTAGCGCACACTTTGACTTGTCCAAAACTTGATGTCGCAACTTTCAAACTCTTCTATTTAAAGTAGTATATGTGTTTAAAAATCGCACACATTTGGGATTAGGCAGCGAAGGAACAACGGTTGTCATACGCCACGTAAACAAACTCAGAACGTGTTATACGAAACACATAACAAAACCCACATGCTACGTTTTCCATTACTAAGGTGACCTGTGCCGCGCCGGCGTGTCTATCCAAACACGCCTATACCACGCGACTGGGACCTTCGCTACCAACCGGCATCTCTCTTGGAGTGGGCCAGGCACATGCCATTTGGCTATGTACGACTGCCTAATCCATATACCCAAGGTCACGGGTTCAAACCCGGCGGTGGACGATGGATTTTTTCGGGCGTAAAAATCCTTAGCATGGCTTCCTTCGGAAGGGAAGTAAAGCCGTTGGTCCCGTGTCGTAGATTTACGGCACGTAAAAGAACCTCAAGTCTGATTGAGAGGCCTCTGAGCAAAATTAAGCGGTCTTTCACGCCCAATTTAGAATGGGACGCTGAGAACCACAGTAGTTAAAGAGCGTCCATGAATAACACGACATTTACATTTTTACATTTACATTTTGCCTAATCCATGGTGATTTTATGGCAGTTTTTGTATGTGCCAAATTTAGAGCTGAAAGTTATATTCACGTATCACTTACGGTAGGGTCAACAAGGTCCACATCTTCGTTTGGTGTGGATTTGAAACATCCTGTATACCATCCAGCTCTGAAGCTATTGGGACAAAAGCTTCTGAATGGTTTGCAGCTAATAACAGTATGCTCTTAAATAAAGACAAAACTGCTATTGTTGTTTCTAATTAGAAACAGTTAGAGACTGGTTCAGTTAATTTCTATCAGAATAATATTAAATGTCTTGGAGTTCATATTGATAGCTAACTACCTGGACTTCTCATATTGAATACCTGAAAAAAAAAATAAGAGCCTGTTTAGTGTGCTTGTATCTTTAATAAAAAATCTGAGAGAATATACTCCTCCCGAAACTATACATAATCTTTATATTTTAGATATTTTAGTTTATGAACGCAAAGCTTCTGAAAGCTAACATTAAGAAGGGATAAGCATAATTATAAGACAAGGATAAAACTAAAACATAAATACTCCTAATTTCAAGTCCAGAGTATATGCATGGTTGATTGCAAATCCTTTATCTTCAATACAAGAATGTTTAGATTTTAAAACTTCTGAATTAATTATGTAAGTTTATTTGACAAAGTATGTAAACATACAATTTTATATCAAATGCCTGTGCAGTGCTTTAAAAGAGAGGGGAATAAATAACAAAAACATTCAATTCTTAAACATTTAACCTTCCCTTTGCATCTACAAAGCAATGTATCTCTGCAAAGACTTATCTTAATTAAAATGATGTAGCTGGAAAAATAAACCTTCGCATTTATTTTTTTTAATCCACCAGCGAAGTCAAGGCTATTAACTGGTTATGACCTCCAATGAGGTTCGTTCGCGCTATGATAGAACGGGTAGTAAACAAACCACGTATAACTACGAGTTGCATATGATCAGCATGGCAGTGGTTTACAAACACCAGAATGAGATTTATTATTTCGTTATTATTGTAATATTGATAGTAACAACATCCACGGCTATTAATGTTATGTACTGATTACAGTTATGTTTCAACTGTCTTAGAAGTAGAGATGCACAGCCATTCTGAATCTCTAAACCAAATATATAATTAAAAAGAAATAACAGAATTACAGTGACTTTCAAATAGGATTTGGTTTGTCCTTGAGCGCCACCAGGCCGGCAGTCAATCAGAGTGCTGCTGTGTTGACATATTGCATTCGCGCTTAACTGGGGAGTATTGCTAAGTGATTCCATCTCTCATAAAAAACTACTTGCGCTAAGACAAAATATTCAAATTTTGCAAAAAAAAATAATTCATGAGGAACATAGGGAGTAATGTACATAGCAGAACCGTAAAAACCACAGATTTTTAGCTCAAATAGCTTTCACAATATAGATGAATAAATATTATGCCGCCAGGCAGATTTGCATGCTCAGTGTGCGATTGAGAGGGAAATATCAGAAGAGTGGGGTTAGCGACCTGGCAACGCAGAGCACAATAATGCATCTCATTCGCTGCAGCGTAGAACTCTTGCCATTTGAAAAGCATTCAAAGTTACTTTTACGTTGATGTCATTTGCAGACTCTCTCCGCCAGGGTAGGACACTTAGTAAACAAGCACATCAGCCTCTTAGGACTGGGGACGCTTCGGTACAAGTTGATTCGGTTCGGTTCGGTACGGTACTGTGGCGTCTTACGACTCGTCACATCGAGCACATAAGTGGGTTCTTTATTTGGCGACAGGTTTGAAAATGTAGGGAGCAGTATCGCATACAGCGTTGACCATTACACTAATTGTTAAACGGGCTCGAAACTATGCATTGCATTCTGTGATAGTAAATTTAAAGGAACGAGCATATAACTGTTTCACATTCTTGTTGACGCAGCAGTTCTCGAGTTACAAGGAAATACAGAATTGTTGCGTGACGTCATTGAATCAAGTTTCAAATTAGGAAAGAAAATCACATACAGCGTTGGTCATTACACTAATTGTTAAAGGAAATTCAGAAATGCATTTTTCATTCTCTGTTGGTAAATGTAAAGGAACGAGAATATAACACAAGGACTGTATCACATTCCTGTTGACACAACAGTTCTCGAGTTATTTATTACCTGTCTGAAGAAAGAGTGCAGTTTTCAGGCGAGGTCGCTAATGTACCATAGCTATGTTCAGACGGGAGAGCTTATGCTAGAGCTTATCTGCCAGCCGTCTGCACTCTTTTGTCAGTTGGGGATCTTTCAACACCAGATATATTCGTCCGCCATTTTTGCTCAGTCGCTCCGATAGGCATAGCCGACCCGCGACAAATACGTTTATTTCCCCCCCTCTCTCTCTCTCTCTCTCTCTCTCCCTCATCTGCCGCTGCTCTCAGGTCAAATTAAACATACAAATATGTCATTTTAAGATAAGCCACATTTCCTTTACATTTTTTTTTCCGTCAATTATTTCTTCATTCACTGTATTTAGCATTATATGCATAGTGATTCCGTTAACATAACTAGGTTCTTTCTCGTGGAAAGAATATATTTATTTGCAGAAATCAAAGAAATTGTTTTAGCCACAGCAAATCTGAATACAAATCCTGAAACCTTGTGTTGTTACGTATTAAATTGATTACATTTACTTGTCTACATATGCATCTTAAAAATATTGAATTAGGTACTTAACTTTCTTTGGGGCGGGAATAGGAAACCCGTGACAGAATTAATTTATTAACAGCTCTATTCGGGATTTCAAAACTATTTGAGCTAAAATTGAAGCAGCTACCGATTTAAAAAACCCCGTTTTCCCTACTGTGCTTCCCACTACGTTTACAGACTTCTTTTAGAATTGATAGCATGCTAATTTACTGCAGCTACACCACTATTTGAGCCAAAAGCAAAACAGCAGTATATTAAAATTTCCGTTAGACCTACTTCTGTATTTAATATTATGATTTTCTGAACCAATCTCCTTTAATTTAACAAGTTGTTTACACATCTAAGATTTTCATTACCTATACTTAAATGTCAAATCAAAAAATGAGACAAAATAAAAATAGCAAATATTAAAGTTCTTCTGGTCTACACAACAAGGTAGCTGCCCCTAACCTCTCACAGATTTTAATAAGGGAACAGTAAATGAATTACAATATGATATTTTAATGTATATTGTTTTCTTCCAACTACAAATGTCCATTTGTGTTAGAATATTAATGTCAGAGTTTAATAGCCAAGTCATTTGTGGCATAGTGGAAATCAGTAAGTTAATACAGTGTAACATTCATACTTCAATATAAGCAAGTGCACATTATGTAAAATAATGTTCCACAGAGTCCATATTTTCTTGAGGGAAACAAGAATGACACATATGAGAATACTTCTGAAGCCAAAATCCTTAAAAGTATCAATTTTTCATTCAATTTTTCAAAATTAACACTTCGTAAAGCAAATGACAACTACCATTTACTACCATGTGCTATGTAAGGAGAATCTGAAGTTTTATCTTGCTGTTAACCTTCTTCTTGAGCCTAAATGACGGAAGATTATATCCCCTCTTTATAGTGTCTTAGGTAATACAAGGAAATAAGGATTGTTGCGTGACGTCATTTGATTAAGCATTATTAAAATAGGCATCTAAAATAGGTGAGTTTACATTATTGTTCCACTTTCCGTACAAGCTAATACAGACATGGCAATAAAATTTGCCAATATTGAGCCGGAAGGACTGAATATAATAGTAATCATAATTTTAATAGTGATTCCAACACTGTATGTTTAAATGCTATCCAAAATGTGCCAGTCCCCGTGGCCGCGCTCGCCAAGGCGTCCCGCTTTGGTGCTTCGTAGCGCTGGGGATCGTGGCTTCGAGTCCCGCCTTGGGCATGGGTGTTATATGTTTGTGTATATGTGTGTGTTGTAACAGTAATAATACGGCAAAACAAAGTAAAAAGAAAAAGGTAAATAAAAAAAAAGTAGGGTATGCAGTGCCGGAGGCCGGATCAGACTCCGGTACTGTATTCAAAAAAAAAAAAATGCAGAAAGGCGTGCAGGAACAGTATTTTGATGTAAATGTAGCGCGCGCGCGTGTGTGTGTGTATATCAATAGGCACTGATTATGAAAGCGTGTGCTGCTGAGAATTTGAAAATGTTAAATTGGTGAACGAAGATGGATTACGAGTGCAACAAAAAAATTAAAATTCTCTAAATTACTACTAAATCGTGATATTTTGGCTATTGCTAAATATAATTTAGCTTAAAGAAAACAAAGAAAAACTTAACATATATTACTAACGTAATCTTGACATGGGCTAGAGCTTTCAAAAATGATCTGTCTATAATAATTTTCTTTAACATAGCATATCAATCTGAATAACCATTAATCCACAATTTCTTTGTTTTCTTATCTTTTGAAAGAAATTCGTATTCACGTGACTTCCATGTTCCACTTTCTTGCTATCAGAGTTCATTTCTTTTGTGATGTAAAATGTAAATAAAACATAGCTGTCTCCTTTACAAGTTTTGCAAACCACCGTAAGTTATTATTTGTGTTACAATTCCAAGCAGATATTTCCGGATGTTTTTTTCGTGAATTTTATTTTTTTTCATAAGCTCTTAAATATATGTCTGACGTCAAAATCATGTCTATATTAGGGCCGCACCGTGGCCGAGTAAGTTAGACCATTCGTCTCTCACCCAGATGGCCCGGGTTCGATCCCAAGCGACCGCATGCGAGATTTGTAGTGAACAAAGCGGCGCAGGGGTGGGCTTTCTCCGGTTTCCCTCGCCGTCGCATTCCACCGGTGCTCCATCCTCATTCCATGTATCATCATGTCATCGCATGCGGTGCCAAAAGTAGTAAAAGAGTTCGTTAAACACCGTCAAAAAAATGTCTACCTTGTTTTTATAAGATGCCGTACGCCTTTGTATGGTCAGTAAGAAATGGTTTGATATTATATTGTTCCTGTTGATTTGTCGGTTAAGTGCATTCTCACAGGCGGACTTTTCGAAATCATCCGCTAATATTCCTTGCTGCAATAATTCAAAATCAATTACTCCCAGAGAATTTAAATCCAAAACTGACTACAACCCTCATTTCACTGAGAATCAAATTGGCCCCCCCCCCTGCTCGCCACACATGATTATGTTCACTTTGTATTGATTGTAAACATTTTGATCCTTCCTGTTTCCAACAATTTCTAATCTGTGCTGTTATTTTGCGAATAATTATGCCATATACAGGTCTTGAAAATACAGACAGATGTTCCAATGATATTCCAGAAAGTAACAAGGTACTTATTACCTTACCGTATGGTTTCTTCCCGGACATTTTCTGTGAACAGCAAATTGGTAAATACATTTCCACAACCACAAATTGTTTAGCACATAACATAATGTCTCTAACGTAATGAGAATTTCCTTTGCTTTGTTTCTATATACATTACAGCCTCAATATATTAAGAGAGAGCAATTATATCCAAGCTACAAAAAGTAATAGACTATGGTCAGTACTTTGAGACATCACCTGAGTCACTTTTCGGTTTTTACATCTCTAGCACGTATGCACATGTACATAGTAGGTAGAGAAGGTATTGTATTTCACTAAAAAGTAGGTAGAGGAGGTATTGTATCTCACCCAAGAATTGTTTACTCAGATTTCACCGGAAATACATGTTTTGAGATCCCCTGAATCCTTAAAAAGCCTTTTTAGAAAAACGCCCACGCGTACGTGTGTGTGGTGAGTGGCAACATAATCAAAAACGAAAAGTCCCTTAAATGCCAAACTTGGTATTTAAGTTTGGTATCCCCCAAGGATGTGATGCGAATAGAAAAGCACCCCATCCCAAACTATCTATTACATGAAAAGAAGGTTCAAAAATATTTATTTTCTCAAATGGCTCTAACTATTTTGATAGATATTTACATGACAAATAAATTGTATATCTTTAATTTCCTGGGAATGGCCTTTGAAGCTCTCTTCATTGAAAATGGCTTTTGCATACCGTAAGAGATAGACAAAATCTTATTACAGTATAGCAGTAAATCTTTTCAAGAAACACAGCTTACGTCTAATGCATTTTCGTTGTGAAGATAACCATTTCCAAGATATTCCTTGTTATTGGTTTCAGTTCTAAAATTATTATACTTTTCTCAAACAGGAAGTCGTACGTATTTCCTTTGTTTTACTTTGGCGATGCAAAGCGACAGCTTTGAAAACATTTGACTATCGCTTTAGCCTAGTGTATTTCCTTAGTTCCCTTCCACTTATAACGAACTAAGTAATACGACCATTTCTGCTGTTTATCTCGATTAGTATGAAGTAGATAAAAGAGTAATCATTTGTAAGAAGTTTAGCTAGAGAAAGGAATGGGAACGGAACTTAAACGTATTTTCTTCATCGGACCAACTTGGTTCATAAAAGCTATTAATTAAGAAAACATACTCAAGACAATCATCTCAAGTTTCCTTATCAATATCTGCTTAAAATTAAATACATTTTCTCGCAATGTCTATACCTAGCTCACATTGTGTTTCTGCACGGTTTGTCCCTGCATTTCTATTTATGAAACTTTCACTAGATAATGTTTACATTCATTGTTGCTTATAATACCTTCACAAATGTTAGAATCACATGCTGTAAGATCAGAAATAGATTGTTTACGATTTTTACTTTTCCAGCCCTCATGTACAATGTAATAGTGGAATAAAAGATATTTTACTCCACCCAAAAATTCGATACCAAGATTTCACCCGAAATATATGTTTTGAGGTCTCCTGAGTCCGAAAGTGCATTTTTTAGAAAAAGGTCCATATGTGCGTTTGTGTACTACATACCATAAAATGAAAGGTCGTTTAAATATCACACTTGGTATTTAAGCGTCTTCCAAGGATGCAACACTAAGATTTTCAAGAAAATCCCCCCACCTCAAACTACCCTTTGCATGGAACATTTTTTGAAAAGTTTATTTTTCTCAAACTTGGCTCTAACGATTTTGATTAATATGCCATATAATAAGGATATTCACACCAAAAAAATGTATATTTTTAATTTTCTGGGAATAGCCTCTGAAGACTTCTTTATTCTGTTTGAATTTTTTAGAATTTTTTCTAAGGGTTAACCTATAAGAAATATATAAAAACTTACTACAAAAAATTTAGATCTCATTAAAACACATAATTTATGTCATATACGTTTTTCCAATAGAGTTGACCGTTTTCGATATATTCATTTTTATTGGCTTCAATTTTAAACTTTCTCAAACGGGAGCATGCAAAGCGAACAGAACCTCAATTGTTTCACATAATGACCAGCTTTTAAAAGATTTGAGTATCGCTTAACCTAAAGTGCTCTCTTATTTCCTACTAACAAGGAAGCATGTAATAAGACCAATTCTGCTAATGTTTATCTAGATTTGTGTCTATGACATAGATAAAAGAATAATCTTTTGTAAGAAAAAGTTGTTTCTGGAACTGCTAGAGAAAGTTATGTGAGTGGAACACGTCAGATTTTTCTTTATACCCTCTTCTTTTCGTTTCTGTCGGAGAATTGCTAATGCATGAAGAAGCAGATGGATTTAGAACACTAGCTTTCATATCGGTCTGATGACAGGGACTGATGTTAGCTAAAAGCATGGGTCTTACAATTTTTCATAAGGCAATTTTCTTTTTATTATTTGAGTTTCATCACAACCACTCGCATCGAAATGTAAACAATACAATCGTGCTCCTGTGCCTGATGGACATTTTTTATTTTGCAAGACTGAACCAGCATTCCTATCTCTTAGAATATTTATCTCGGTTTGGAAAACTGAGAAGTGGATTTCCTTGTTTTAACATTCTTCAGACTCGTTTTTCATATTACAGCCATATATACTGCACAGCGGCATTATATCACTTTGGGTAATATTTAATAAAAAACAGAAAGAATAAAAAATTCATGCGAACTTCGCTGACAGGTGAGAGTGCATTCCTGTGCAGGCAGAGGCTGGTTGGCAAGAGTGATTCAATGACGTCACTTCGCTTCCCGTTTCCTTCAATTGTCGGCAAACGAAGTCTCTTTCGCAACAAATAAATATATAAGTATGCACTATTAAAGGTCCGCAATATTTTATGACAAGCTTGGATTTTTTTTTCTTTCTTTCTTACTTTAGCAGAAGTTTCTGTAGTTTGTAGCTTGCCAACGCATTGCAGTTTGCTAATTCTACAATATCCATTGTGACGTCTTAACGAAACAGCCTCATAGTGTATGTTCTTTCTAAATTGGTTTGTGGCTTCAGATAATTATATTACCATTGCATAAAATCGTCTGCATTTCCCTAATTCCCTAGTATTAAACTACACTACTTATTCAACAATTTATTCTCCTGATAGTTGAGATAGTGTAATGAAGTTGGCAAGATTTTCCTATCTTATTGCAAAAATGTCGGCATTGCACATTAAACCTTTGGTAGGATATCAAATCATCAGAAAAGTAATATGAAGGAGTCTTTTGAGTTTATTCATCACTACAAAGGTTGGAAAAATCATGTTACCAACGGTGAAATCAAAGTTTCGTATGGAAGCACAATATGTCAAATTGTTTCACGTCCGAATAGAATAGAATGTGTTCCAATGTTTATCTTGGGGTACTACATTATTACGTTAAGGTTTTCTTGTAACAGCTTCTGGTTTACTCTAGAATATCACACTATTTGACTCTCCTTCAAGGTATACTCGGAGAATATTACAGAACAGTTAAATTTTGGAGCTGTAGCGTTAATATAGCTCCACATGTATGTGTGGATTTTATGATTTATAAATTGGAAAACACCAACAAATAATTATCACTTAAGTATTACAACATCAAAAACAAAAACGTTGATTTGTAGGAAAAAAGAAACAATAATACACAAATTAGATTGAATAGAAAACCATTAGATGAAGCTGAAGGATTTCAATACCTAAATAACAAAATAACATCTGATGGAAGAAGTAAACAGGAAACTGTTAATAGAATGTGTAATGCAAAACTTGCCTTCAGTAAGAAACATATATTATTTACATCCATTAATGTCAGCTTATAAATTAGGGAGAATTTGTTGAAAAGTGCCAGGTGGCGCAACTGCCCCGTATTGAACGAATGAAGATATCCCTTGGTGCTTTAAAAGAGTTGCAGAACTTCAAGTTAAAGCTCGACAATGGAGAACTGGAGAGTCTGAGCTCAGTGTCTGCTGGTAATCAAGATGGTGAAAGAGAAGGTCACTCTCTCCAGTTCTCCACTGGCGGGTTTTAACTTGAAACAACCCGTTGAGTTCTGCAACTTTTTTAACGCACGAAGGGTTATATACACACGTTAAATACGGTATGTGTGGGACATAATGTTAATATGGATGAGAAACTTGGTCAATATTAAAATCAGAAAGAAGAACAATATAAACATTTTGCTACACGAATATGCTGAAAATCAGTTGGACTGATAAAATTAGCGCAATGATCAAGTTCCTGAGAGAGCAAAAGCAAAAAGAGAAAATTGGAATCAAATAAGGGAAAGAGTAAAATAACTAATAGGACGCAAAGTATTTTGAAAATTATAATTGAAGTTACAGTTGAAGCAGAAATATCAAAGAAAGAAAAATACTAAATACATGGAACAAATTAGGAAAGACAAGAGCTGAAAAAACGTAAAAATAATTAAAAAGGAACGCAGAGAGAAGGTTAGAATGGAGAATCGCTGCGAACCAAACGAAAATCTGATGACTAAAGGAGAAGAAAATAAGAAAGAGGATATAATAACCATAATACCTGCAATAATAATAATAATAATAATTATTATTATTAATTATTATTAATAAAACATATATTGCCGTATATCCAATCCAAAAAACTTTCATATCCCCACCATCTTTCATGCACCTTCAACAAAAGATTAAATACTGCCTATATTTTAAAAAATTTGGAATGCCAAAATCTCTTTCCTCTGTCTCCTAGTTTTACGAAACCTTACTTATCCAGTTCATCTTAATTGAGATAAACGTTTTCAGAAATATTGCCCTATAGATATAAAGGACATAGCGATAGACAAATGCTCAATAATTAGAAGTTATATGCTGGCCTTAAAATGCCATACTCTCTCCATACATTGGTGAGAAACAAATGAAAATCGGTTGAGCTTATGGATGAATTCGAACCATTAATAACGGATACCTCGGTAATAGCTTATGCCATAGAAAAGGTTCTTTAGAATAAATTGTGTATTTTTAAAAGTTCTACATCATTTCTGTAGAACGTTTTCGTCTATGGCTTAAAATTTATCACTTAAACAAGATTATACAAAATTTCCCCGAATGAAGCGGACTTCACAGGCTGTTCCCAGAAACTTAAATATATATTATTCGTCTAAAATATCTTTAAATCTAATTTGAATTATAATCATTATAGCCATTTTTGAGAAAATCGAAGGTTTAGAAAAATGTTCCACATAAAGGGTAGTTGGTGTCGGTAAATTTTCACTAAAATCTTCGTGTCATACCTTTGAAATACTCTTAATCTTTTATAGTGTTTAACGACCGCTTTTACTGCATATGGCACCGCAGGCGATGACACTGATGATACATGGAAGGAAGATGGAGCACTGGTGAAATTGCGGTGGCGGGGGAAACCGGAGAACCTGGAGAAAATCCACCCCTGCGTAGATCTGTCCACCACAAATCCCACATGCGGTAGCCTGAGAGACGCGTGGCCTAACCCCTCGACCCGGCGCTGCCGTGGTTAACAAGCCGTGATCGTCTAGAGATTAGGACATTACGTTGTGGCCGCAACAACCCAGGTTAGAATTTTGGCCGCGCCGTGGCCGAGCGGTTAGACCACTCACCTTTGACCAAGACGGCCCGGGTTCGATCCCAAGCGAACGCATGTGAGATTTGTGGAGGACAAAGCGGCGCTGGGGTGGGTTTTCTCCGGGTTCGCATTCCACCGGTGCTCCATCTTCATTCGTGTATCACCAGTGTCACCGCCTGCGGTGCCATAAGTAGTTAAAGCGGGCGTTAAACACTACAAAAAAAACCGGCGCTGCCATAGTTCTGAACTTAAATACAGTTTGGAATTTAAACGACATGTTGCTTTTAGTTATGTTGTTCATAGAGAGACATACACACATACGTACATATTTTTAAAAATGTTTTTTTTATTCAGGTGCTCTCAAAACATGTATTTCCGGTGAAATCTCGGTATCGAATTTTAAGGATGATTACATTACCTCCGCTACTTACTATACATAGTACAAAAAGTAAGTACACTACGATTTCTGCTATAGGATGGTATTTATTTAGCAGCCGGTTTGAAAAAAATTGATATTTTGATACGTTTTGACATTACGAAATGAAGACATGAAATCATTGAAAACAAAATTTAATCAAATGAAAAATAGATCCTTTATTAATTGTTTTTCTTTCCAATAAGTAGTTTAAATTCTTCACAACACTTATTATGAATTAAATTCATAAAAAAGCTCTTTGGTTGGAATTGTTCATATAGATGTTGGAATTAATATTGAAGTTAAAAAGCATATTGCGTTCTTCCAAAAAGGTTATCTTTTAAAAAACTTCTGCACAAAATGCATAGGTATACAAAATACAACCCTCCCCCAAAGATACATTAGATTTTGACTGCGTTGATAACGGATTCCTCCTTAAGTAGTAGCAAGTCAGACTCCGAAAACAATATTGATAAAATAAGTGTAATTTTTCATACTATACTCTAAGTAGGGCTCCCCAAATTGCTTTACAACGTAGTACTGAACGTGATGACATAGGTTTTTCTAGTAGAACCAAAAGGCAAAGAAAGAAAGAAAGAAAAAGAAAGATAAAGAAAGAAAGAGAGACAGAGAGAAAGACAGAAAGAAAGAAAGAAAGAAAGAAAGAGACAGAGAGAAGGACATAAAGAAAGAAAGAAAGAAAGAAAGAGAGAGAGACAGAGAGAAAGAAATTAAGAAAGAGAGAAAAAGAAAGAAAGAGAAAGAAAGAAAGGGAGACAGAGAGAAAGACAGAAAGACAGAAAGAAAAAACAAAGAAAGAAAGAAAGAGAGACAGACAGAGAGGAAGAAAGGAAGAAAGAAAGAGAGAAAAAGAAAGAAATAAAGAAGAAAGAGAGACAGAGAGAAAGAAAGAAAGAGACAGAGAGAAAGACAAAGAAAGAGAGATAGAGAGAAAGAAAGGAAGAAAGAAAGAATAAGAAAGAAAAAAAACAAAGAAAGAGAAAGAAAGAGAGACAGAGAGAAAGACAGAAAGAAAGAAAGAAAGGAAGAAAGAGACAGAGAGAAATACATAAAGAAAGAAAGAAAGAGAGACAGATAGAGAAAAAGACATAAAGAAGGAAAGAGAGAAAGACATAAAGAAAGAAAGAAAGAAAGAAAGAAAGAAAGAAAGAGAGACAGACAGAGAGAAAGAAAGAGAAAGAGAAAAGGAAGAAAGAAGGAAGGATGTGTGGATGGATACATTCGGCAGTGCCATTTGATTCATCCCTCGTTTGCTTACAACCACGGTTTTACTGATATACAGTATAGAGGTGCCATGAAATCCTCTTCACTCTGAATGGCTTTTGCGTAACGGGTAAACCGTATGAAAAAAACATTTTACTATAAAAAATGTAGATATCGTTAAAACACAGTTTGCCTCTTATGCAGTTTTTGTGGAACTACCGATTTATCCTTGTTATTGGCTTCAGTTTTAAAATAATTGTACTTTTATTCAATAGGAAGGCCTTATCATTTCGTAACTCCTTTGTCTTAATCCTGGTAAAGGAAAGAGAACCGAATTTCAATAACAATCGCACAGCAACAAATTTATTCAAGCGTATTCCGTTAAGCAGTAAGACCATTTCTGGTAATGCTTATCTTGATTAGCATTATGTGTATAAAAGATTAATTTTTATAAGAATAGTTTGTTTACAGAACAGACAGAGGGAGTATTGTGAATGAAACACATCAGATTTTTTTTGAGCAGTAAGTTTTTGTCTATATCTTACGCTTATGCAAAATTGATTCAGAATATGGAGGACTTCAGAGGCTATTGCCAAAAAATTCAAAATCTACACTTTATTTACCTTGTAAATATCTTTAATGTGCGGTATTGTAATGAAAATCATTGAAGCCATTTTTTAAAAAAAAACGAACATTTAGAAAATTCATCCATGTAAAGGGTAGTTTGGGGTGGGGAGATTTTCCTCAAATTCGTGTCGCGTCCCTAGACTATATTAACTTAAATGCCAATTTTGGTATTTAGGGAATTTTTCGTTTCAGAGTTATGCTGTACACACACACACACACACACACACACACACGCACACACACACATGGACATTCCTCTAAAAAGTTTTTTCTGGATCCAGGATCTCGAAACTTATATTTTCGGTGTAATCTCGTTATAGATTGTTGGTGGAATACAATACTTCTTTACCTACTATGTACGTACATAGTAATTTGCAGAGAAAGTAAAAATGCCAACCAATGTTTTAAAATATTGAGGCGTGTGGAACATTTTGATTTTCAATATATTTACATAATACAATTTATAAAATAATTATATATATATATATATAATATATACGTATATTGCAACTTATTTATACAATTAAAATGAGCTTCTGTGTTCATATTAACATAACTTCAACGCAACCACAGTAAAAGTTTCCGAAAAATCTATACAAAAATTAAACAAATTAGAAATTTCATTCCCAGCTTCCCTTAAGCATAATATAAATGTGTTTTAAGTGCAAAGAGTTGAAACCAACAATGTTTATAATGTTCGCGTAATCATATAGGCATCTTCTACCACACACAGCGTACATTTATGGAGTATGCCTAAGCGGGGAGAGTACTGTATTCTAACAAAAAATTTCATATCTAGATTTTACCGGAAGTACATGTTTTGAAGTCCCCTGATCTCAAAAAAAGCATTTGTAGAAAACGGCCCATTTTATTGAGCGAAAAGCACATCTCGAAAACTGAAGTCGGTTAAATACCGGCATCTTCCAAGGACTCGAAGGTGTTCAAGAAACTCCTTCCACCCCAACTGCCCATCAGGTGAAAATTTTTACAAAAATTTTGTTTTTCTTAAAAGTGGCTCTAAGGAGTTTGATTCAAATACGATATGTTTGAGCTATTTTCATAACATGCAAAATATAAATCTTAAACTGAAAAAAAATACTCAAGCCCTCTTCCTTTTGAATGATTTCTGTATAACAGGTGAACCGTTACATATAAAGAAAATCTTACTGCACAAAAAATGGATCTCGTTAAAGCGCACTCTTTATCGAACACTTTTATAGGGTAACCATTTCCAGATATCCTTTGTTATAGGTTTGAATCGCCATATGCATTTCAAAATTGGAAGGTCATTATTCTTCTGCCCCCCTCTCTCGCTCTCTCTTTGGTCATGCAAAGAGAACGGAATTTCAAAGCCCTCTCTTAAAGGAGTTGACAATCACTCAAAGCCCATTGTATTCTCCAAATCTGTTACACTGTAGGAGTCTGACGAGAACAAGTTTGTGGGGCGTTCTACGTACTATCTGATGAGGGGGGGGGGGACAGAAGAATGTGTGAGATCACGATGTCATTAATAGATCTACTATCTATACTAAATAAATCGCGCAACGTTAGTATCCCAGCGTTAATTAAGCCGTACTAATACAAGACCATGTGCTTTCTAAGACCGTAGTGTACCTTGTTGATATGTTAAAAGTGGAGCCGTGATCTTTCTCAGGTAACACTTGAGTTAATATCAACACATGCAGTCACATTCTGAGTAGGACACACGTATTATCGTGCTACTGAAAACGTTAACATGCGTTTTATCATTGTTAATAGAAACTTCTCAAATAACGCACAGGTTATTCTGGGAAGCAGCCAATATTTTGCAGCGCGTCAATGAGCGTATTACTTCAGCCAATGAATGCGTAGAAATCACAAATGACAAAAGTTAACCACACGTGGAGTAAAACACAGCGTTGCAACGTCTTCGCTTCTTTCTCTCTCATTCATCTCATTCGTGTTTTCTTGTGAACTTCACAGGTGTAAGTGGTGCTTGCTGCGTATTCTTAAATATATGGAGGCTTTGGGATGTATCTAGCTTTAATGCTAGAAATAATAGTAACAGTGTCCATAATCCAGCTAGCTTTTCCCGTCATTAGTGGTGCTAGTAATAATGCTGTTTCTACTTCTAATGTAGCTAGTGGGGCAACAAGTAAAAGAAGAGGAAAAGGAAGCACACTGCCTTTAGGAACACTAACACTAAAGCTATATTCACAATAAAATGCAAGTGCAGACGCAACGTAGCATAAGCGCAAACGCAAGGAGACACCATTCACAATGTAATCGCAAGCGCAACGAAAGAAGCTGGCACGGGCTTCTAGATCCGCAAGTTACATGCGAATATCTTCCAAGCGCTCCGCAAGTTACAAGCTGAATAACATAACCACAATATCACATAAGAGAATTTACTCAATTTTTTACAAATAAATATGTTATAACATTACCTACTAACAATTCACGCTCGCGGCAGTGACGCCACAATAATTGCTCATACAAAATTATTGAAAATAGTAAAAGCATAGAGACTTCAGAAAGTGGTAGAGCTACACATTTAATGAACTAAGAATTATCTCTCTGCGTCTTTGATTTATGAGAACCAAGAATCTAGACACGTTCATTAAATCAAAGAAGGATTCGCAAGGAGACTGACATAACCTCTTGAGGGAAATTAGAGATTGCGCGACACTGCACGGCCAAATAGAAGAGCATGCATTTACAGCAGGCCCTGTAAAGTAATATCGCAGTGCGATCGTTTGTATTGAATTCGTATAGAGAAAAAAAGCAAAATGCCTCTTCTTTGCATGCAACGCAAGGTTAAAGTTTGGAGTTTGCAAACTCTTGCATTGCATTGCATTGCGTTGCGTCTTGCGTGTTTCTATGTGAATGCTTACATTAAATAATATGAGTCCAAATTCTTGCGCTTACACTTCATTGTGAATGTAGCATTACAGTCCAAAATTTAATACCCAGTGTGTTTCAGTGCATGGAAGCCAATAAAATAGTCAAGGGACCTATCATTAAAACTACTAAAGCAGTAGGCTTAAGCAGACAAACAGTAAAGTTGCACGGAGACTTCCCATTACAGCAACAAAGAAGGGCAACAGGAAACCAGAGTTAGAGAAGATTGGTACTTTCACTTGTGACATAGTTCGTAGAGAGGTGCATACGTTTTTTTAAAAAACGGGCAGGCACTAATAGTGCTAGAATTGCTGCATGAACTTCAAGCCGTGTGCGATTTTCCTTAAAAAACGGATTCACTTAGACATTATTAGTGAGGTTAGGGTTCCGCTTTCACACGCTAAACAAGAGGCGCATGATTATGGACTCAGCAAGGATTAAAGCATGGAGATATTAGTACTGTAAGCTATTTCCGGCAGGAAGGATATCATATAGCATATTTAGATGAATTTTGGTACGATTCTCAGGTTGTAAGAAAAGATTGGAATGGTGGTAGTTTCTCTTGCTGCCATCCAGCCCCTTGTCTCATGGAGAAAAGATCATGATCTTGCATGCAGGCGGTAGCCAGGGTTGGATTGAGGGCTGCTTATATTTATCTTCTAAAATATTCGGGAATTCTTGGCTGATTCACATCATGAGATGAATGCTGAAATATTTGAAGCTTGGTTCAAAAACACACTTTTGAAAAACATTCCTCCTAAGTGTGTTACGTGTTAGATAATGCTAGTTATCATTCCCGGCTAAAGATCAAAGTTCCCGCCATGTCCAGTAGAAAAGATGAAATGATCAGATTCATAGAAGAACATCAATTAGATTTATCCAATTCAGTCCTTGCAAAAGCCGTGCTTTTGGAGAAAATTCGGGAAGCCAATATACGGAAGTGTATGTAATAGACGAAATGGCAAAACATCATGGCCATGAAGTCCTCAGGGAACCATAATATCACTGTAGTGTCAATCCGATTGAGCTGATATGGTCAAGCCTTAAATATGTCGTAAGAAAGTGGGATGTGCTGCTTCTATAAATGACAGTGTGTGTAAAGTGTTGAGAGATTGTGTACCGAATATACGAGATAGATTCGGGAGTGTGTGGGAAGGATGTGTTCAGCACACCATACAACAAGGGCGAAAATTTAAACTGCGGGATGTTTCACATGACAATGCTTCGTTTGTGATACATGTGGGTGAAAATGACAGTCACAGCAAGGAAGGTGAAGACACAGTGTAATGTAAGTAGAAAATGTGGTTATATATTTATTATTAGCAGTGTAGTACTCTCGTTGCACTTAACAAGAACCTTGCTAATGTTATTATTCACTTAGTACTTTAAGAAATAAATGTCCAAGCGTGAAACGCGAGTATACTAGTAGAAAATATGACAAATCTGATTATGATAATGGTGTTTAAGGGCGCTGAACTGCCGAGGTCATTAGCGCCCTTATGATAAAAACTTGGCAATAATCAAAAATAAAACACCATTTAAAAAGAAAACACAGGTAAAGTAGAGATAAAAGAGTATAAAAGCTAAGTAAAGGATCTGTCCAGCCCTGTAACCAGAGCTGGAGATAAAACCCCGTCTAAAACCGATACATTAAAACTAAAAGATTATAAACGACTTCATTAAAAGTTAAAAAATCTGCTCAAGGTAAAAGGTACTTTTGCTAAAAATTTAAAAACCCTGTCCACTGCTCTTGGGTCATATGTCAGGACCTCGGCAAGAGAGGCCGGCATGCCCATAGATAACCGATTGTGTGCCAGGTGACCACTCTCCAGCAACACATTACGAACTGACTGTGCCTTCCCACAGAGCGCACAGACAGGAGCAGTTTCGCGTTTAAAAAGGTAACTGTGAGTAAAAATACAGTGGCCAAGTCGTAGCCGAGCTAATACTACCTCCTCCCGGCGACATTGCTTTCTGTGTCACTAAATGCCTGCAGTTTTATTGCAGCCTTTGATATCGCACATGTTACAGTGCAGTAGGGCAGTTCCTACAAATGTTTTATCTCTATTAAAATACAATAGAAAAATAAGCGTTAGTATGAATACTTTCTACAAGAGTGGGTAGAGAAAGTCATATAAATGGAGCTCGTCCTGTTTATTTATGTACTGTTTATTGCTGTCGCTTCTCAACTCAGGATTGTTTTCGGTAACGATGATTGGTATTCAACATTCATTCGCACCCAGTTTTCCTTTATCGTTTTCACTCATAATTTCTGCGACGTTATGTTTAATGGCATTAAGAGAACCGCTACTAAAGTCTGAAATTTTAGATATGGTCCCTCAAACCCATAGTAAAAATGTTATGTGTTTCATTCACATGACTTTCTCTACATATTCTGCAAACAAACATCTTAAAAAAAGATTATTCTTTTATGTACTTCACGCTAATTGAAATAAACATTAGCAGAATGGTCTTATTACTTAGTTCCTTATCAGTAGAAAGGAACTAAGAGAATACACTAGGTTAAAGCGATAATCAAATATTTTAAAATCTGTCACTATGCGATTGTCATTGAAGTTTGTTTTTCTTTGATGGCCAGAAGTAAAACAAAAGGAACAAGGATGATTTCTGTTTGAGAAAAGTAAAAGTATTTTATAATGTCTCGGAAACGGTTAGCTCCACAACAATTTAAAGGGCACAAATTTTGTGTTTTGACGAGATCTACATTTTTTGTGTAATACGTTTTTGTCTATCTCTTGCGGTTTACCAGTTATGCAAAACTCATCCAGAATGCAGGCTTTTCCCAACAAATTGAAGATATGTACTTTACTTGCCATGAAAATATCTATAATATACAATATTTTAACCAACATCGTTAGAACCATTTATGAGAAAATCGAAAATTACGAAAAAAACTCCCATGTATAAAGTAGTTTGGGGTGGGGGATTTTCCTAAAAATCTTCTTGTCTCATCCTTGGAAGATACTAAGCTTAAACACCAAGTTTGGTATTTAACGTACTTGTCGTTTGAAGTATGTTGTCCACAGACACATACAAACATGGACCTTTTTCAAAACTACTTTTTTACACAGATATATATTTCAAAATGTATATTTCCGGTAAAATATCGAAATCAAATTTTTGGGTGGAATAGTATGAACCTTCATAGTATGTATAGAGAAAGAAAATATGACGTGTGTTCATGAAAATCGAGTTTACATAATCCAGTGGCTCGTGTTTTTCTGATGTAAAATATTCATAACGATCGTTGACTTTATATGTAGCATTTTCTCTGATACAGTTTAAGCCTTCATCCACCGAGCGTGATAGATCAAGCTGTTTCGTCTGCGGCTCGCATTCGGGAGTTTTTTTTTTTTTTTTTTTTTTTGTTTTGTTTTTTTTTCTCTTTTTTTTTTAAATACAGTTCCGAAGGCTTGTCAGGACTCCGGCGCTGCTGTATTCCTTTTTTCTCCATTTTTTACAGTTTCCTATATATCCCTGGTAGACCTTTTTATTCTTTAAGTTTTCTTTTCACATATACATACACAAACATAGACTCATTTACAAACACAGAAACACCCATGTCCAAGGCGGGACTTGAACCCACGATCCTGTGCACCATGAAGCGCCAAAACGAGACACTTTAGCGAGCGCGGCCACCGGGATCGGCTGGATTCGATCCCTGTGGCAGACCTACCTGATCCATGGGTTTTTCGGGGGTTTCTCCGGGTTGCCAGGGGAATGCATGGTAGGTTTTTAACACCCCTCGAATTTTCTGTCCCTTCATTTCGTTTCCATTTTCATCTCATTCATCCTTCATCGCGATGGTTTGTCTCTGGGTTGGAAGTGTCTTCAATGGTATTTGGTGCGGCGTGGCAGTGAAAAAGGATACTCAAGATGATTATCTCCGTCCCCCAACTTGGCTGGTTGCCGGAATGAGGGCCCCACGTGAGGAAGGGTCCGCGGTCTGCCTGTCTAATTGTCTTCCAATCCTGGAAGAATTAAAATGTTAACTTCATGGTGACCAAAGAATCAAAATAAGAGTCAATAAGAAATTAGTAAATAAGATTCTTTATTAATAACTTTGAAAGATATTAGTTTATTTAACTTAAAGTATTAATATATTAAGGATTAATATAGGGGAAATTGTAGGGATCATTTCTGTGCTGTCACTACTGGTTCCGGCCGGGGGGTGTATTCTTTCATCTCATCCTCCTCCCGAGGGCGCCCCTCGTGAGGCCTAGATACAATAGTTACCTAAGTTCGGAGCTGAGTTCTCTCCGTCGTATCCTAATCCTCTACCAACAGTTACATAACATGTGTCGTCAGACATTTACACTGGAGTTTTCTTTCTGATTACCAGTATCCATGTTTTCCATTTAAAATGCATATTTAATAGCAATAGGCTGTGTTTTAAACTATTAGAAAATCACTGATGCTGTAAAAATACAAAAATGGTATATTATCACCTGCTCGAGACGCTATCGTACGTGCGAAAACTAGATATGAAGTACTATTCAAATTTCAAATTGACTGGCCCCGTATCTCAGTATGTAGAGCACCTGCTTGCCCTGGGAGGGTTCCCGGGTTCGATTCCCGACTGATAAGTTGGAATTTTTGTCTAGCCACGTTTATTTCCTATCTAGATGTATGAATGAGAGTGTAAATGTATGTAATCTAATGGATAAAATACAGAGAAAGACAGAAATCCAATAACAGCATTGTACGAGTAAATAATTGTCCATAGCCAGGCAATAGGTACTATATTCCAAATGAAAATGTCGCCGATATGACCAGTTAAAGGCGGGGTAAATGGAGCGATAAAAAAATTCAAATTATTGAAAATTGAAAACTGACGCATTTGCAAACGAACGATTTACATTTCTAATCACTAACTGCCAATTACCTAAATTGTAACTTTCATTAAATAAGCCATTATGGTTTGCAGATGACCAAACTATGCTTGTTAAATTGGAAGATAATAACATGTAAAGAACAAAATACATATAAATTGGAAAGATTTTCGAAAACATATAATTTTAATAATCAAAAAGAAGTATGGCATCTTGTGGGCAAAATTCCGTCAGGGTAAAAATTGTTGCAGAAAAACTTATATTAAAACAAGGTAACTTTTTTGTTTAGTTAGGTTGCAACCTCTCTCATATTTTACCTAGTGGTTTTGAAAATAAAACTGATAAATACCAGCAACTCATAAGCAGTAACATGTTGCAGAAAGTTAGAATTGATCGTACCAACACTTATAGCGATCCGAAAAATGGTCACTCACAACAAAGATCAGAAGGCTAAAAGTAGCAGAGAGGCGACTCCAAAGACCATTAACAAGTCGATCATCAAAGAAATGAAGTCATCTGCAACAAATTAAATACACAAAACATGTCTGCAACGGTGGATGTTAACAGAAGAAGTTGACACGACCACTTGATCAGAAACCTCATAGACAGACCATAAAAGTTCCTTAACTACATTCAAAGAGGAAGGGAAAATATCGGTAAACCAAAGAAGCTTTCTGGAGACCAGGTAAATCCAGGAGACGAAACATGGCCTAATGCTCCGGAATGCCTAATCCGTGCAGTAGTTGTTTTTAACGATGATTAAGAAAATTGTTGAATTAAAAAAGCAAAGTGTTTTGTACATTTTTGACATAATTTTAAAATGATATATAAACTCATTTTAGGGAATTTTTGAGAATTTCTCATTTTTCGAGATTAATATGTTTATAGATATCTCGTTTTACAATTAAATGTCGATTTATTTCAACTTAAAGATCTAAAACTTCAATTTAACATTTGCGTCTTCATACCGTAAAGCTAGAAATTGTGAAACAATGTTTAGGATTTCAACGAAAGTTATCAGTAAAGTTCGGTCCGGGACCATGTATCTGCCGATTTGAGATGCGCTGCACACAGAGTATAACTATGACTTGATGAAACAGGTGTGGTCTCTACAGCCCGTTTCGAAACGTATTGCACTATCAAGCATTGCTCACTGCCTAGCCTTGTTCAGTTCCTGCTAGTAGATATGCCAGTGAACATTGAAAGAGGGTCCAGACTGAACAATATCGAAAATACGAAAGGGTAGGGTTCGACACTGAGCAAACTTGTGGATTATTCAAACATGTTTTGAATGATAGGAGGAGAGCCTTTTCTTTTGACACAAATAAGATGTATATTATGGTAATTCACTGCAATGAATTCTCAATGAATTTGGTTGATGTATGTTCATTGTCTTTTCAAAACTCTTCACATTGTCGTCCTGAATTTTTTGTATGAAGCTTTATACGTTTAATTGTAAAAGCACAAGGTTCTTATTTACCAATCAAAGTTTGAAATAATTGTTTTATTGTGTGACTTTATAAATTAGAACGATACACATAATGTCAATACATATAATGAGCTACTTTTGGAACACATTATGCCTCAACGTGTGCATGTTTACGCTACAAACTCTCCCCTCCAACCACTGTGTATACCGCTGACTGCTCTATGTATTCGTAACTGTGTGCGTTTCAGAACTCAAAACCGTGCTTTATTTATCAGTTACAATACTCAAGTTAGAACATGCTAAAATCGGATATTGTTTTGGAAGCAGAGTTAGTACACTTGCAGAACGCATGGATCCTAATGTTAAAGATACAATAGAAGACCATTTAAAAAGTTACTGACGTATGACGTTTAGTTTGGACTCCATTAAGGCAAAATAAACTAATGATATAATAACTATAAAAGTTTAGATCAGTTGTTTGAGCCTCCAATGCTAGTTACTAAATCAAATATTGGTTATTTAAATAATGCAATGGCAACCTTTAACTAACGCATTTACTATTTCTGATTTGCCTCTTTATTACAATTTCTGCCATGCTTGAACAGCTAAGTCATTTTAGTATAAGTAACAAATTAGATGTAGCAACAGCACTTTTCACATTTAAAGAAACAGGTGAGTGTTACCACGCTTTCTGTGAAAAGTCCCTTCTTTTTGTTCTTCTTCTTTTTCTTAGCATTATTATTGTTGTTATAATAATAATAATAATAATAATAATAATAATAATAATTTATTTTCTGTTTCATATGTATAGCCCCTTTAACTTTTATTGTTATATTGCGGGCTTTTAGCTTATGAAACAACTCATATATTCACTTTAGATGAATCATTTTATATTATTAAGCACATACACATTCACTCTCACGTGCATACGTCCAGACTCTGTGGAGGATAAGGAATAACATTGGTTAAAGAAAACTTCCCCGCCCCAGCCGGGAATCGAACCTGGGACCTCCGGGTGTGAAGTCAGCTCACTGGCCATTCCATCACGGAGACAATCAAGTCCCTTCTTGCCTTCGGCTACCGATATTAATGGTGATAGTGAAACGTTTTCTCTACGTATAACTTAGTTGTAACAGATAGATAGACTGCTATTAAAAAGGAAAATATCACAATCTAAATGTGTTGATATCTGATATGAGATATTTGATATTTTTCATGATACTGGTTTGAAATAAAAGGTTTGGCATTTAAAAATAAGCATCAATGTTGCCTCAGTTGCCTGTTAATTTTCATTTCAGTCATGTAATTACTCATTAATGCCAGAAAATTAGCACAAATTTAATACGAATAAAATATTCAACACAAAGCAGCACTAATTAAAATTATTAATGCTAATTTTTAAAAAAAATTGTCAAAAAAAATCTTGCATCTGACAATGGTGATGACAAAGATAGGTTTGCTGTGGGTTATGAACCTCTAGGAAAATATTCGTTTGAGGATTTATTTGCGAAATATTGTTTGATAATACTGAAAATTTAACTGCAATTTATTTCTCTACATTAGTGTAAATAGTGTATAGAGAAGGTATTGCATCCCACCCAAAAATTGGATGTCGCGGATTCACCGAAAATATATGGTTTGAGGTCCCCTAAATAAAAAAATCAATTTAGCAAAATTTCCATGTGTGTGTCCGTGTGTCAGTGTATCTGAACACGATATCTCATTAACGACGAAGATTTTTAGGAAATTCCCCAAACCCCAAATACCCTTTACATGGAAAAATTTCGCAAATGTTGATTTTGTCAAAACTCGAACGAATTTAATTAAAACCCGTATATTAAAGATTTTTACATGACAAATTAAAATATGTATTGAATTTTCTGGGAATATCCGCTCAAGACCTCCTCATTCTGGATGACTTTAGAACAACTGGCAAACCGTAAAAGATAGCAAGAAATTACTATACCAAAATTCTGGATCTCCTAAAAACACATAGTTTATACATTTTATTCGTAGAGTTTACCATTTTCGAGATATTCCTTGTTTAAGTTCTAAAATACTTTTAACATTCCTCATGTGGGAATTTTCCAACTCCTGGCCATGCAAAGAAACGAATTTCAACCACATAGCAACCAACTTTTAAGTGATTTCACTATCGCTTTAGCCTAGTGTATCCCCTTATTTCCCATCTACTTACAAATAATGAGACAATTTTTGCTAATGTTTATCGATTAACATTAAGTAGATAAAATAATAAGCATTTTAACAATTTTTTACAGAGATGTAGAGAAAGTCATGTGAATGAAATATGTATGAATAATCTATTGCTTCTAAATATTGGGCTCGTTTTCTTACTCCGCTTCTTTTCCTCTCCTGGACATCACTTCTGTTATGTGAAATAAGCCGTTTCTGTGTCTGCGGTGCCGAGGTAAATCGGATTAAAAGTGTAAGTTTTGCCTTTCAGAACTAATACTTTTTATTTAACCGTAAAACCACATTTGAACTGAATGAAAGGAAAATATTGACAATTAGCAAGGTTTGGTGTGAAGTGCGTTTCAAGATACATAGATACATTAAGAGAGAGTATTTTGATCAGGTGTTTCTACGAATGTAAATGTATCGCAACATATTCAGTTATCGACTAAAGGAACAGTATAAATTTGCAATTTGTATTGTTTTAATTCAATCTACGAATTCCAGAACATTTAGAATTAATTAATTCTTTTCTACACGGGCTTTAAGGGAACAACTGCTTTCAGGAAATAATGTACATGTTTTTCCCCTCTTTTTATTATTATTAGCATTCCTCAAAAGTATGTACCACTTTACTTTCTCTACCGTGTACAATACATAGTATACCCAAATTTTCAATAACAAGATTCCCCTGAATCCAGGAAAATCACTCCAACACGAATTACCCTTTATATGGATTGTTTTCTCGAAATTTTATATTTTCTCAAAAATGTTTAACGGTTTTTATTAAAATTCCACATGTTTAGGATATTTTCATGACAAATCAAATGTATACCTAGAATTTTCTGGAAATAGCCTCTGAAGTCTTAGTCATTCTGGGTGAATTTTGCATAGGTAACTGATAAGCTCTAAAAGATAGAAGAAATTTAGTTCAAAAAATATTTAGATCTCGTCAAAACATTAACTTTATATCAAACACGCTTTTGGAGAAGTTAGCCATTTCCGAGGTATTCCTTTTATTCGTTTAAATATTACAATGCTCATACTTTTCTCAAATGGGAAGTCGTTATTCTTTTATGCTTTCCTTTTATTCTTTTAATGCAAGGAGACAGAATTTCAAATTCATCACATAGCGGCCAGGTCTAAAGAGCCTACAACCACTTTGAAACTATTTCTGCTAGTGCTTATTTCAATTAGCTTGAAGTATATAAAAGATCACACATTTGCAAGAACCGTTAGTTGCCGAATAAGTGGAGAAATCATGTGAAGTAACATATCAGGTGTTTTAACACCGTGTGGTTTAGAGGAAGTGGTGTTGCTATAGTAAAAGCAATGCTTGACTTGAGCGCCAGATTCATTTGTTTGTATTTTCCAAGTCGCCCACTAGTTAGCGTTCGTGACTGTGGCGCTGTTACTCATAGAAGCCAACGGAATAGCTGCTAGATGGCGCTGGCGTACAGCTCAGCCGCTCAGCGCTTGGGACAGGATCGGTTTATTGAGTTTCACAAACGCTCCAATAGATGGCAGAAATGTTTCGAATAACACGTTATGTTTATGTTGGGTGGATGCTAGTAGAAATTTCGTAGCAGTAAGGGATTGTAGATTCCAATCTCTCTGGCATGAACGTCATTCAGTGCGCAATGTTTTAAGTAAACAGTGAACAAAAATTACAAATCAATCTCATGTACCTTAATTTAAATCAAAATGGAATTAAAATCTTAGGTATTCCTATTACAATGTTTCTATGGGGTATTCAAATCAATTTAAATCCAATTCCATCTCAATACGATCCGCGTTTCACATTTTAAATTCAGTACGAATTGAAATCGATTTGAAACCTACACAAGCTTCGAAAATAATTTCATTTATTAATTTATGTTGAGCAACTTGGAATTGCGTTGGCGAACCTGTTAAAATATATTTGTTTTCTGTTTATTAAAAACAGGCTTTGAAGTTAGGTAATTATATTTGAGAATACATTGCAAACTTTAGAAACCATAAAAGTGGTTCTGTTATAATCTATCACAGAGCAATAAATAAAAAGCATTAACATATAACTACCGCGTGCAACAAATATAGCAGAAAAATGGTTTGTTTACCGTATTCTGAAGGATTTTGAGATGAATCCATGCAACATATTTTGATCCATCTCATTCCGATCCCACTTTTTAAGAGGATCGAATCCAGAATTCAATATGAGTTGAATCCACGTTTCCTTGCGGTGTTCAATAAGGTGTGTACTTAAATCGAAATCAGTTCCCTATGGAAACGTAAAACTAATTTCATATGAGTTTCTGTACCTAATTTTGAAGCATCCACAAGCTGTTCTTACAAATCTGATTTCCTACCTCCTTTTTTTATTTATTTATTTTTTTTTTTTTTTCATTTATATAGCCCCCTTTTACATCTGACATATCGGGGAGCTTTCCACTTGAAACAACTCGTTGTCTGTAGGTACTTTTACGTTGGTTTAAATCATTTTGTTTTATTCAAACACGCACACATTCACACTCACACACAAACTTCCAGACTCTGTGGGGGATAGGGAATAATTCTAGCTAGAGAAAACTTCCCCGCCCCAGCCGGGAATCGAACCCGGGACCCTCTGGTGACCACTCGACCACGGAGGCACTCCCTAATCGAATAAACCTTTGAGGGAATAGTATCATTACAGATTTCATTCAAGATACCAAGGGGATAGGGCAAACCGAATCGATCACCGTGTGTTTAAAAGCAATGCAGCTTTAGAAATAGTATAGTGTTTCTGTCCCATCGTGAGAAACACTTGAACAGCAACACTGCTTATTGAACAATTCCACCACTGGCTGGCCCCGTAGCTCAGTCGGCAGAGCACCCGGGGTCCCGGCTTCGATTCCCGGCTGGGGTAGAGGTATCTCTCCCTTCCACATTATTCCCTATCCTCCCCAAAGTCTGGAGATATAATGTGAGTGAGAATGTGTTCATGTATGACCTAATGATTAAAAGTAAAGGGATAGAAAACCCAACGACATGAGTACACTATTGCCGATAGGCAATATGTTCTAAATGGAAATGCCACCGATAGGAACAGCCAAAAATCGCTAGGAGCCAGGTCAGGTGAGTAGGGAACATGAGGAATGACTTTATAGCAGTTAACACTGCCCATAGGTGAAATTTATAAATTCCGTATTTATGAATGTGTTTTTGAAATTTAAATTAAGGCAAGTAACATACAAGCATGTATAGTTATTTTAATGCAACAACTAGGGTGTTTTTCAGGTTATTATTTTTTTTAAATTGATTGCTTCAATGGTAAACAAAAATGGTCCACATAGTGAAAACCTTAAAAATGTACTAATATAAATATCTGATTTGACTCTAAGAAACCGTTAAGAACAAATGTTGGAAATGCATATACGTTATTGGTGTTATAGATTTGAGAAATTTATTATAAAGTTATGGAAAACGTAATTTTTCACTAATCTTAGACTGTTATTTATATGTCCTAATTAATATTTCTCCAAAGGTAATCGATAAAGAAAAATCACTCCAAACGTTTTAATAATTAACGCTGTAAATGTATTTGTATAAAATTTGAAGAAAATTGAACAAAACTTGCATCGTGTGGAACATTTTGAACGCATAAAAACATAGACAAAATAGAAAGCGAGAAAAACAGCTTTGAAACTCCAAAAGGCTATTTGGCTTAGTGCGCAGGTAAATTTTAAAACTAGTATAAAATATATTTTGATGATCGGTAATTAACACCACAAAGGGATTATGATACTAGATAATTCATTCCCAATTATGCACCTATAATAAAAAAATTACTTTTTGAAGACTTCGTTCATATTTCATTTATGTGTACCCTTAAAAGCGGGATATAAATGCAACAATAAGAAAATCACTAAGTATATCTGGGAAATTAGTACTGCGAACTAAAAAAACAAAAAATAAAATTAGAAGTAAATTTATATTTAAGGATATTTGCATTTTTTTTGTTTGTTTGTAGTACGCTTTGTGTATCTTTTATGGTTCACCAGCTATGCAAAATATGAACCTTCCGAATGAAGTGGCCTTCACAGACCTATTCCCAGAAAATTCAAGATATACACATTATTTGTAAAGTAAATATGTTTATAAGCTCCAAGTTCGGAGCTTATAAACATATTTCTGGTCTTTCATTTAAAATGCCAAGGGCATTGCCGGCTCGAAAATTTTACCGAAAGGGCTTGCATCCCCCTCCCCATAAAATTCCAATATAGATTTCTCATTAGAAAGGAAAGAAAATCGTGTTTAAATAGCTCAAACGGTGTAGTAAACAACTGCATTTACTTCAGACGCAGAGCTCAATTTTTTTTAACAAAAGCAATGACGACGCATTCTGAACTTTCAATTGACTTCGAATCAGAATCTGAGCATACAATTTATTATGCTAATCTCTTTATTCTTGGATCGGACTCACTAATTAGTCCGATCCAAGGTGTTAATGAACTATATACCGAAATATTTTCACAGAATATGTAGATTACTTAAATAAGTAATTTGAGATAGGAGACATAGTCTGTTTATTGAAATGTCGAAGTAACGGCTATAAGTTTCTGAAGTGCCAGTACGCCACAGGCTAATTTATCAACCATTCGAGAGCATAACACGAAAAATGAAGGGACATATTACAGCATACCTCTCTGGTGCATTGGTTATGATACTGGCTTTCAAGTGAAAGATAGTTTCCGAGTTCGGGTCTCGTTCACGTATCGCGGCACTTCGTCTGGAATGAAGAAAGATAGTAATAAAAAAAAAACATTTAGTCAATGACAGGAATCGAACTCATGACCTTTGGGATAGCAGCTTACCCTGTTGCACATTAAGCCGCCAAAGCAGTTGAAAAAGGCCCTCCAGAGTATGCTAGCTCAATAACGTAGTTAATGAAGCTCAGTGTCGCACTGTCAAGTGATTAGTTCGAGATTCTACAGATTTTTGCGACATTAAAGCTTGAGAACGCTAGTAACGAGCTGCTAAAAATCGATATCTCTATACTCGGGCAGCATTTTTAAATACATTCTAAGCCATTTTGTCAACCCACTTTGCTTTAACACCGACTTATCAGCACCTGATACCCACACGTTTAGCGCTATGTAGTTGCGTTATGTTAATCCTGGGACCATGCATCGCCCATCTCAGATTACTTATATCAGTCACGTGCACAATCTCGCAAATTATTTCGGAGTAGTTCATTAACATCCTGTATATGTATATATACATACACATTAAAAGCATACATATTCTGCCATCTATTACTCGAAATGTGAGCGTTAAATATTCCCATTGAATGCCGCTTCTGTCGTAGAGTTTTTTATTATTATTATTATTATTATTATTATTATTATTATTATTATTATTATTGTTGTTGTTGTTGTTGTTATTGGTTAAAACTATGATTATGATTGTTTTATCATTATTAACGTTATTTAATTACTATTGTAATTACCTTAATTATTAATTATTTTAATTATTATTAAATATTTTAATTATCAATAATAGATTATTATTAATTATTATTAAGTTTAGCGTTCTTTAACCTGGAAGGTGAAATCGGATATGAACGAAATCGGTGAAATGACGCTCAAATAAACTCGTACATCTTTTGTGAGATTAGCAGAAAAGATGCACTAAACATTCACTTCGAAATCTTGTTTTTCTCACATTTCTTCGGAAATAGAAATGGTTACTGTATGTCAATAACCAGCGCTGGGCGTGGCAGAGTACGTCCTCCCCAACAAACGACTCTGTTCACTGGAAACGTCACATTGGTTATTGACACAGAGTAACCTTTTCTATTTCCGAACACCCGCAAGAAAAACAAGATTTCAAATTGAATGTTTAGTGTATCTTTTCTGCTAATCTCGCAAAAGGTGTGTTTTGATATGACATTAACATACAACACTCGCTCAGGTTTACTGTTCTGTTGTAAACAGAGGATTATGGTTGTACAGCATTAACATGGTGCAGTGACGAGGTTTTCTGAATAGTCCTTTGCTTTTTGATAAACGATTTATCGCTATCTAGCATGTTAATCATGATGATGAAATAGATGATGTATCTACCAGTGCTTATGCGTAATTAAAACCTTTCAAATATAGCCTTTAAATAAGGGGCATAATGAACGCTTTAGCCACCTTTTAGTCTCATGAACGAAAAGCATGCATTTGCGCTAGAAAAAGAAGATCCACATTTAATTTATGCACCTGGGGTAAATGTTTTACTATATTATGTGGATCAGCGCATTATCAAAGTCACCAGATAAGTATATAAAAAGCGGGAATAATGTCATATATTCAAACTACGTTGAACATCACCTCATTCTTTGATAAACTATTTACTTTATGATGTTTTACCTTCTCTATATGTACTATGTACATTGTGTATAGAAAAGGTATTGTACTTCACCCAAAAATTCTATGTCGAGATTTCGCAATAAATATATGTTTTGAGGTCTCCTGAGTCAAAAAATTTGAAAACAGTCCATGTGTGTATCTGTGTATGTGGTCAGCACAGCTCAAAAACTAAAGACCGTTAAATACCAAACTTGGGATTTAAGTACAGTATTTTCCAAGGATGTGACAAGAAGATTAATAAAAGGCTCCACACCCCAAACTACGCTTTACATGGAAAATTTTTTGAATTTTTTGTTTTTCCCAAAAATGGCTGTAGCGATTTTTATTAAAATATGTTTTATGAAACATGTTTATATCACAAATAAAATGTATATCTTGAATTTCCTTGGAATAGCCTCTGAAGACCTTTTCATTCTGGATGAAGTTTATTTAATTTTTCAATGCAGGTAAACCGTAAGAGATAGACACAAACTTACTATACAAAAAGTGTAGCTCTCATTAAACCATACGTACATTTTGTCATATATTCTTTTTTGTAGAGTTGACTATTTCCGAGATATTCCTTGCTGTTAGTTTTAACTTCAAACTATGTTAGTTTTCTCTAAGGGGGCCACCTTTCGTTTCATGGAACTTTGGTTTTACTCCTGGTCATGCAAAACTTGCCGAACTTCAACTGTTTACATAGCGACCAGCTTTAAGCCTAACGTATTTCTTTATTTTCCTTCTGCTTAGAAGGAAGCAAATAATACGACATTCTGCTAATGTTCACCTCGATTAGCATGGTCAGGGTAAAAGAATAGTCTTTTTTAGGAAGTCTGGGTGACTTACCGTATTCAGTGCATCTGCATTACTTTCGCTTATAGTACTCAATACGTAGTCTTAATTTCCTCCGCAATAAATCGTGAGTAGCCCTGTGGATGTGACGAGAAAGAATCACTTACCTATTTTCCGCTTTGTTACGAACATGTAACTAATTGAAATTATGTGCATATGTTGCGATATCAGACAAAAGGGTCTAAACTGTTATGTTTAGTTACGGCTTAACAAATGTTAAAAGCCCGTAAACTATGTTATTCTTTAACTTGCTCTTAAATATTTGTTTCTTGAATGCAACAAATGCATAAACCCTGTTGTATACACATTTGTTACGGAACATAATCACATAGATATCATTTTAATATTGCTGCAAGAGGAAGTCTTTTCGTGTATTTTTGTGTGTATATATACAAGGTGGTTCACCTGCCCCTTATTATTTTTGGAGATAGGCAACACTTCATACACAGAAAGTAGTAGTAATAATAATAATAATAATAATAATAATAATGAAATTACTGTGCTTGTCGGCCATTTGGTAACCATGCAAATCTAGTCTGCTCTTCATCGGAAAATAGACCTTAGCAGCAATAGTTATGTCCATTCCAAAAACAGGAACTTAATAACTCCTGTTACAGTACATGTTATATCAATAAGATGGCTGCCATACGTTCTGCAACGTAAATTATAATGGATTAAGGGTAAATGAACGGCTTAAGCTACAAAAAGGAGTCACAAAACCGTTATAAAGAGATCAGAAGCGGAGAGGAGACATGTGTGACACTATACCTACAAGTTTTAACGCAGTAGGTGGGCACAATGATTGTAGCTCAACTGGTTAATTTCATGTTCTCTCATCACCTCCTCTCATTTCAGAGGAATACGTATTTCATTTCATGTAATACTTACAAAATCTCGCAAATGTTTTTCTCAGTGCTTATTTTAATAGCTCTAACATTGCCAATATAAGAAAAATAATACCCCACTTAGGCTTATGGCACCATAAAGTAACAGCGAGTTCACATATTATTCGATAATCTACTATCCGATATTGATAATGGAGTAATAAAGCAATCAGATAATTAGACAGAGCTATTATGGTTGCGCTAATGTAAAGTGATATAATCGGATGGCTGAAAAATTAAATAAAGAAAAATCTTATATGTTCAATATCGAAATTGCATCGAAAATAGATAATATGAGACTCATGGGGGAGGATTACTCAAAAAGTTACAACAAAGCAACATTGCATTTTAACTGTTTCTTGCACGTATTAGCGTGCTGGTTTACCAGTCTTGTTTCCTGAAGTCGAAGGTCTAGGTGATAACCGTTCCGGGCTGCTCCGTACATTGGTGGATTTTGAATATGTTGAGGCGAACTTAGACATAGTGACGGACGGCTTAGGTAGCGGCCTGGCTACAAGGATCTTGTCAGTAATTGTGGCCCCGTTCATAACGCAGGTCTGAGTTGCGATTTCCCGCCTGGATACCGGTTTGACTACACTGCACTATAGATACTGGACCGCGGGACAGAATGTTGCCGAAGTCGCAGGAGTTTTCGGGCTTCCAAGAAGGACACCTTCTCTTTCACCCGAATCTCCTAGAATGCTATCTCCTCTGCAAAACGGGGACAGTCATGGGAACTAGATGGCTTTTCTCCGCCGCAGTTAACACGAGATGGATGTGAGGTGAAATTGCCGCCATTTTGGACGTCTCCACATTCTAGTAGTAGACCGACCACTACAAAACCTCGTGTGCCCAAAGCGTTATAGCATCTTAGTGGGTTCGGAACGTAGGGCCTAACCTCGATGGCCTCGTAACCTGCCCTAATACCCTGCTCTACCCGATCAAATGTGAGGAACAGGGTACGGGTAGGCACGAATTCACCATTCACTCTCCGTTGAATCCGGTGCACAGATGTAACACCCTGTTCGGCAAAATTCTCCTTTATCTCCTCATTTGATAGACCGTCCAAGGCCGCGCGAGGAGTTAAGAGTCTTGAGCACCTCGAACTTCACAGGATAGCTGCCTAACATAGTGGCCTTTAGTAATTTCGCCGCCTATGATGCTGAATATGCCTCTACAAGAAGCGTGCCGTTTCGAGTCTTAATGCACGACTTAACAGAACCAGCAATGTTGTCAAGCCCTTTTTGGATGTGAACGGACTGACCGTGGTGACCTTTCCACAGTTCTCTGTCCGATTAACATTCAAGTAGTGAGGACCGCAAGACCCAGCTAATTCTTTTCCTACATCAATCCCAAATTTAATAAATGTTTTATTTGGTGCCAAAAAATGAGCAAGATATTCATCCCACAGACCACGGAGCCCAACCAGGGGTAACCCCACTGGGGTGACAGGGCTACACAGGGGCATATTGCAGGCTCGCCCCTAGCCTCCCGTTTAGGCGAAGCAGAAACCAAAGTGGTGTATTAGGTTGCGCTCAAGATGCTTAGCAAAAGATAGACCATCACATTCGCCGATATTTACGGTTTCCATAACTGCTTTCAAAGTTGCAAAGTGTGATAGGGACTTTCTTCTTAAATGTGCAATCCATAAATTGCCTTTCGTTCAGAAAGTGTTTCAGTACTTATCATGACTGAACTATTGCGATTTTTCCCTCGCATTTCGAGGTGCAGTTCATTTAATTTTGAGGTGATATCTGCACAAATACCTAATTCAAGGAGCCATTGTATCTCATTAAATTATTGACAATATTGGCCGGGCGATGATTTCAGAAAAACTCATATCTCATCCAGAAGACTGAAGAATTATTTCAGAGTTTTCCCCCTACTAAGCTATCTTATGTCAGCATGAGGAATTATGACACCATGCTCAGAATAGAAAGATTTTGGAGCAATCGGTGACCTGTAGAGCATGATCTGATTGATTTACTTCACGAGTTACGATTTTCATGACACGGTTGAGGTTCATAATTTTTGCGCATAAAGCTTCCTGGTGGACAATGCAGTGATAAGAAAGACATTTTGGAAATGATTCATTTTGAGCGCAAACAGCAAGAAACTCATTAATATTTCCAGTCGTTGACGGCGTTCTTATAGCAACCAGTTTAGAGATTGGAATACTACTACTTTTCGCAAATTTCAGGAATGCATTTAATATGTCTTCTCCCATATGCAAATATATGTGGTTAATGTTCCTTATAATTAATAAGTCACGAATTAGCAAGTGAATCCGACTTATCCTTTGGTCAGAACATAAGTTAAAATTTCATAAGGGGACATTTCGGCCCCACGGCCCTTCTATTCTTAAATATTTCAAAAATCGACTGTAATAACGGGGAATATCTTGGAAATGATAGGCCATACAAAAACAAAACTCTACACACTTAAACTTTATATGACATACTGTGTGTTTTAACGTGATCTGCATTTTTGAGTAGTAAGTTTTAGTATATATCCTACGGTTTACCAATTATGCACTTCAGAGGTTACGTCCAAAAATTAAGGATATACATTATATTTACCATGCAGACCTCCCAAGTATACGACGTTTCAACCGAGATTAATACAACAATTTTTTTTGGAAAATCGAAAATTTTGAAAGATGTTCCAGGAATAGTTTCGTTGGGGGGGGGGGGGTACTTTGCTGAAAATCTTCGCGTCGCATCCTTGGAGCATACTGATCTTATACTCCTCATTTGCATTTCTGAGTTATGTTGAACACACACTTACATACACATACACTCCCAGGAGTTTTTTTTTTTTTTTTTTTTATAAATACTTTTATTTAGGTACCTCAAGGCATATATTTCCTGTGAAATCTCGGTATTGAGGTTTAGGGTGGAGTACAATACCTTCTCCACATACGAAATACGTACATCTGTGCTAGAGAAAGTAAAAATGGAAAACTGAAACCAATTAGCGAATATCTCGTACATGTATAATTTTTGTTCAATAAATTTTGTTCTGTTGCCAGTTGCCAAATGTCATTCAGAATGAAGTGGATCTCAAAGGATATTCCTACAAAAAGGATTGTAAATTCTTTGTATTTATTATGAAAATGTCATAAAGTGGCGTTAAAATTATTAGTCATTACAAAAACAAAGTTATCAAAATATTTCCATGCAAGGGGGAGATTTGGGGGAGCATTTTTGAAAAATCCTGTTGTCACATCCTTCGGACATGTAACTTAAATACGAGGCTTGGTATTTGACCGAATTTTCATTTTGGAATATTTCTGTTCAGTGAAGCACATGCCTGGACATCCTTCTAAAACAATTCTTTTAACCTCAGGGGAACGTAAACCATGTATTTCCACTGAAATATCGCAATCGAATTTCTGTTGGCATGCAATACCTTCTCAACGTATTATCTATGTTATATAAAAATCTAAATAGGATTTTTAGGTTTGGGTAACGGCTGATTAATTTAAAATTCACTAGACATTCTTTTGTATTACAGTTATTTTAATCGCATACTTATAGTTTGGACCTAGGCACGTTTAAATCTACTGCATGTCGGCGCTATTCTTACACAAGTACCAAGTAGTTCTATAAACTCCCGCTAGTGCAGAGTGATTTTATTTGGTTGCAAGATGGCAGTACTAAGCAATTCACGGTGGGGTTTGTCGCTTTTGTTCTGCCAGACGTAACAATATAAACTTTATTAAAGAGAAGTTGTACTTGCGTGTTCAGAGAAGGTTTATTTTGCCTATATGAAAAGGTAAATTGTTTCAAAAGTCATTAGTAGTGTTTGCAGATGAATGAATGAATGAATGAATAAGTGTCTTTATTAACATAGCAATATCATACATAGAGTTTCAACAGTCGCACGGGTCCACAGACCGTACGTGCTTTTGTAATACACATTACAAGCAATATTAAAACAACAACCACAACAAAGAATTAAAAGAGTAAACACGAAAGTAAAAAAGACAAAGGAACTACACAGTCAAAAGCAATATTAAACAACAATAAAAATTAAGATTGAATCCGAAAATAGAGATACAAAGATATTCAAATATAGCAATTTAAATCTACATTACAGAGTACACCTTTATAAATGCACACTCTCATAATAGATAATTACACTTAAAAGACATATATACACATAATATATATACAACCCTAGCACAACAGTGACCTAAGTATGACATAATATATATGTATGTAGAACATTGTAGTCACTTTTGTTTAGTTGATCTTATCCCCCCCCTTCTCTATTGGCAGCCTCCTCAGATCTCAGCTGTCTTGCCTTAAGTATAAATTTACCTAGCCCGTCCATGTTTTCCGTGCCTGCCAGTAGCGTCCAACATGCTTCTATCCCTACATTCGCAGTGGTAAAAAATCGCGGCAAATAGTTTTCCCGCCATTCCTCCGTACCCCTACATCTTGCCAAGATGTGAGTCCACGACTCTTCCTCCTTGCAAATGGGACAGATTCTCGTACCATTCTCGTCAGAAATTTTCGTGCTCCTCCATGCTCCTAGTCTAATCCACGCGAGCCCCTCTCTAATGAGTTTGGTACCTGTTTTGATGTATTGCTCCATACCCCACTCCGATTTCAGCCCAGACTGTATTTCTAATGACACCTTCTCTGTGCATTGCGCAATTATTTGCTGTCTGTCAATATCACAGAGACGTTTCTTAATTTTTCTCCAAATACTTCGCCTGTTTTCCTGCCCCGCCATCCAAATGTCTCCCATCCCAATGGTTTCCAACCCTTTCTTTAATTTTGATGCCCACGTCAAATTACCTTCCATTCGCAACTGTTCACGGTAGCAGACTGTGCTAATTAGAGATTGGTTTCCGTGAACGATTCTCATCCAATATTTAACTGCTCTGATTTTGCACTATATCGTTTCACTATGTGCCCCGAATTCCCTCATTATTCCGCAGTTTGCCGTAACCCTCCCTACACCCAGAATTCCTTTCAAAAATTGGGTCCTCACTTGATCCAGATTCCCTGTTTGTTCCCACCCCCATATTTCTCCTCCGTATGTCATCGTGGATCTAACCGTCGCTCCGTATACAGTTTCCATTAAGGTTATGGAGATATTCGGAATTCTGCAACGTATCCGGAGAGCTTCCGCCGCTTTCACCCTTGCCTTGTGTTTCGCAATGTCAATGTGTTTTGTCCATTTTCCGTTCATTGTAAATGTGAGTCCTAACTACACAAAAGATTTAACATTGTCCAGTATCTGTCCTACATATGTCCAAGTCTCCTCCCTGCTATAAACACAACCTTTTTTGAAAGTCATTGCCTTAGTTTTATTCACATTAACTGTAAGTAGCCATTCATCGCAATAGTTCTTAAGTTTGTCCAGTCCTCGTTGCAATCCGTTTACTGTTGTAGAGCACAATACTAAATCGTCTGCGTATAAAAGTGTTGGGATCTGCAAATCCGCTACTACTGGTGCTTGAATATTCTCTGCTATCATTGTATCAGTAATATCATCCACAAAGAGATTAAATAGCAAGGGAGATAAAATACAACCCTGCCTCACTCCCCTATTGCTTCGGCAGCTCTCGGACACTCTGTTTCTGTCGTACTTCACACAGAATTCGACATTTTGATACATTGCCTGCAATGCTCTAACCATTTTACTTGATAACCCCTTTCTGCCTAGTTTGTACCATAATGCATTTCGATTGATAGAGTCAAATGCCTTCTTAAAAGTCCACAAAAGCACAATGAAGCTTTCCCCGCTTATCTAGCAGTTGCTTCGTCCTTAAAGTGTCTAATATAAAAGCGGCATCTATGGTACTGTGTCCTTCTCTGAAACCCATTTGAAATTTTGAAAGTTTGCCAAATTTAGATTCCCAGTCCTTTATTCGGTTATATAACACTCTACAATAAATTTTCTCCATAATTGGCAACAGAGTAACCCCCCTATAGTTATCCGGATTTCCAATAGTTCCCTTCCCTTTATAAATGGGATGAATAATGCCCTTTCCCAAACAGGTAGGGTAATTCCCCTCAATAAACAATCTGTTACATATCTGGAGCATACTCCTACCAAACTCATTAACATTGGCTGCGGCTTTAAAAACTTCCGGGGGTAGTCCATCCAACCCTGGAGCTTTGCCTTCCTTCAGACTCCTCAGCGCCTGTGCTAATTCTCGTGCTGATATTTCTTCGTCCAGTATTGGGATCTCAAGATTTCCCAAAATTTGCACTTCCTTTATAAAAATTCCTTCCCTTTCAACTTTCCCGAATATTCCCATAAAATGCATTGCCCATTTTCTGGGAGAAATTTCGTTGGGCGCCTGACGGTTGCCTCTTAAATGTTTTACTACTTGCCACATCTCAGCGTTATCCCCCCGTGTTAACATATTACTAATTTTCTGAGTAATTTTGTCTTGCCACGTAGTTCTCTTTTCCCATAAGAGCTGCTTATACTCCCTTCGCTTTTTTGTAAACATTTTCCTAGTGTCATCTCCCGTCTTCCTTCTGAATTTTGAGAGAGCCTCCTCTGCTTGCTTCTTTACAGCTCTGCATTGCTGGTCATACCAACCATTGAATCGTTTTACCTTACCGTGCATTTGGACTTTCATTGTCCCCGCAGCCGTTGCTATTATATGCGTTAGTTCCTCCGCTGTGCCTGCGTTCCTTTCCCCTAATCTTCTTTCTAATTTATCAACAAATACTTCTTTTTCTATCGGTTTCCATATAAATTTACTAATGAATCTCCCTTCGTCCCCCTTCCCCTCTTCAGCTGCATGCGCCACCATGGCCGTCTCTATATTCAGTTCCAGGACAACCGGACAGTGATGTGACTCGATACGATCCCCCACCCAACAATTTCTAATTCTGCCAATTAAACCCTGACTTATTAAAATAAAATCTATTACACTACCCCATTTTCATTAATGAAAGTGAGTTCTCCCTCTCGATCCTCACCGTACTTGCCATTCATTATTTCTAAAGAGAAGGCATCGCAGAAAGCAAGTAATTGTCTGCCCTCCCCATTAATAAAACTATCCTTGCTCTTTCGTTGACCTTCGCGGAATTCCTCCCCCCATTGATGACCCCCCGTTAGAGAAATATTCTCCCCTCCTACCCTCGCATTAAAATCTCCTAAGAGAATTAATTCAGCTCCTGGAAACTTTTCCTGTAACTGCACTAACTTTTCGGTTAAGTCACTACCACTAAGCATACTTGGACGTTGCTGGCTGGTTGTATAATCCTATAACCATTATTTGTACTCCCTCCTGTGCCAAAGATACAGCAATCACCCCTTCCAAACTGATTTCTAATTTAGTTATCTCAGCCTCTAGCTCAGACCTGAATGAAACTGATACCCCTCCTGGCCACCTTCCCCGTGTCTCCCTTCCCCTACTAAAACTATGGAAATTAGCAAGTGTTACATTTTCTCCGTTTTTCAACCAAGTTTCTGTTAAACATACAACGTCAAAATCACTAAGGAAATACAAGAAATTCTCGCTACCCAACCTTTTTTTGGAAGCCTTCGATGTTCCATGTGACAATCCTCAGAGAAGGGGTTGGGTCCTATTGTTTCCTTGCTGTTGGTCTTCCTACAACTTGGCTGACCCTTTGTCGAGCTGTTGTCAGCCTAAGGGCACGGAGGGGCGTTGTTGTTGGCTTTTGTGGCGAAGACTGTCTCACCCTCCTCAGAGCATAGCATGTATCGTCTAATGCTACCTAGTGACGATTGCATAAACTACAGGGAACGTCTACTTTTCAAATGGCTCAAACGATCGATCGTAACTACATAAACCATTGGCAAAGAAATGTTTTTGTGAAGTAAAACGCAAGCGAGGAAGTATGTATATCCTTCTACTTAGTCCGGAAAATAACTTATCTTCAGGAGGGCAGCGAAGAAAATATGATCTGAATAAGAAAATCAGCTTGGGACTTTGAAATGATAAAAATGTAAAGTTCTTGACAATAATGTAGCAGTATTCCTGACAAGAATTGTATATATTGAACATTGTTTTTATTTTAAATCCTTGTTTAAAGCATTATTATTTGATGGCAAATCCTTTGCAATACAACCACATAGCTAATTTTAAACAATAATTGTACCGGTAACTTAATTTATTTTTAATCTGCTGTCTTCTTCTTCATTGACCATCCAAAAAGTGAACGGAAATAGTGAAGTTCTACGAGTTTATTTTAACTGATTATTCCTTAAATTCTGTAAAATGCGATTTGAAATAAGAAAGCTAGGTTGATATATTCAACAGTTTATAACAAATGAAAATTTCAAATTAATAGTCATTGGCTAGGTAATAGGCCAGATACGTAAGCTTTAGTCGCAAATAAATAAATAAATAAGTAGCAGTAGTAGCTTTAAATGCATTCATTTATTCTGCATAACCGTTTGGAAACGTTAGATATTCATAGACGAATGAAGTCAGTGGATGATGCACATTAGCAATATCCGATCTGTTTTTCGATATTGGTTCGAATTTTCAAATACTTGATAGTTCTCTCAAATGCAAATCACTATTATTTTCGATTTTTTATTTCGTTGTTGTTTTCATGACCAACTTTGTTTACTTCACACTTCTTGTGTCTGCAACAAACTATGTAAATAAAAAGCGAAGCTTATGTACTCGATTTGAAAGCCTGTTTCCTTGTTTGGCCAGAACAGAGGGAAACGACAACTTCCTATTTCAGCATTGGAAAACTGTAACCAATAAAAAGCTGTATCTCGGAAATATACATTTTTTTCTGTAGAATAGTTTTGTCGTTCTGTTACCATTTATGGACAAATCATTCAAAAGAAGAGGATTTGAGAGGGTATTCCCAGAAAATCCATAATAAACATCTTATTTGTAATGAAACAAACATTTAAAAATGTTATTTAATTAAAATCATTAGAGCCATTTTTGTGGAAAACAACACTTTCGAACATTTTTCATACAAAGGATAATTTTGTGGGGCGGATTCTCATAAAGATCTCAAGTCGCTTCGTTGGATAATGCTGTACATAAAATATACAGTTTTATATTTAACCAGCGTTATGTTTTTGGTTTTGCCGTTGACACCGCACGCACCTTACTTTAAATATGATATTTAGGGATCAATGGACCTTAAATCTGTATTTTCACTTAAATCTCGCTATCGAATTTTTGGTTGGAATGCTATAGCTTCCCCACATTCTATTTACGTGATAGAGAAAACAAAAACGGGTTTTTGGGTTCAGGACAATTCATTGCATACGCTGGTATCAATGATTCATTCAAAATCAACTAGAGATTCTTTTGGGTTACGGTTTTATTTTACTTGCTTATAGTTTAGGTTAGGTAACAGGTTAAATCATTTGCATGTCTGGAGTATTCTTATAGGAGCAAGTACTACTCTAAACTCCCGCTAGTGCAAAGTACTGCTGTTTAGTAGGATATAAGTTCATGAGATGGCACTACACAGCATTTCAGAGTTAGTCTCCATGCAACATCAAAACTATTGCCATCTGCATACTGCAGTTGGAACAAAGTCAATACGTTTGACCTGTAGATGTCAGGACATGTGTATTTGTAATGTATTTAAAAATATAACAAAGATATAGGGCAGTACATGGAAAAGAACACACAAATAATACGTTGTAAGATGCAGTTAGACCTGTTTATCATATTTAATAATTATCTTAATCAAAGATCACTATTTGGTTTGAATTAATAGACAAAAAGTATACCAGATAGAATATTAAACTCTGCGAAGTTTGGTACATATATTGTATTAATTATTGATGAACGTATTATTCAACACTTTAAACATTAGAATTTTTGTAGCGAACCAGGTTTCACCTGGTTCACAAAATGTACAATACAGGGGATAAATGTGGAATGTTATCGTGAAGAATCCATATTGTTATCGACATCACCTTACGCACAGTCTCTGTCGTGACGTACAATACAGCATCATTACATGCGTTTCTGTCAAGGAAGGATTGTATGAAATCATAGAAGGTATATCCCGCGTGTTTCTCTCACGCACACGCTGGCTGTACGTCATACGTTGTATATAATCAGGCACGGTGTGCATACTGCTGTAGTCCTTGTTAACAAGTTAAAGGTTAAGGCGGTGTGTAAAGTGACACATTCAGATTTTCCTTACCAAATCGCAAATAAAATAGATAACTTGTTCAGCTCTAACTTTTAGATTTAAATAATTGAAGCTAAACGAGCAATTGTTTAAAATATTAAATATAAAGGCTGAACATATACCCCTATGATTCACGCTCGCTAAATGTTGCCCCCAGTTGTTCAGGTATTTTGCTGGAATTCTTCAGTTTGATATCTGCATCCTAACAGAGTTTAAAGCTAAATTAATAAATAACTCAACACATTTTTAAGTATTACGGAAAAAACAGTAGGTGTACAGTAAAGTATATCACCCAATGTAGTGTTCCCTGCATTATGTGTATATGTAATTATTTATACAGTTGTAGCACACTTCTCATTTTCTTTCTCCCCAAATCAGTGCCTTTATTTCCGGGTATTTTCCGTTTTTCTGATGTTCTCTTGTTCATATTCTTCAGCCTAATAAATGGCAAGACGAACTTTTTGGCTTTCAGTGCCTGAAGTAATATGAGATTGTGGCCTAAATCATAGTATTTTTGAGCATCAACGTGTTTTTCAGAAAGCTCTTTTGTGACTTCCTTACCATTATGTAAAACAAATCCTTCGTCCAATAAATAATTTCAACACATGAGGAATGTCGCAAAAAGCAAGTAAGCGGCGATTTTTAGCTTGAATAGCAGGATGCGTGATGTAGGATCTCTCTTATAATTCCAAGTTTGGAGAGGATTTTCCTATTTGATCCTCCCATATCTCACAGTAAGCCTGAAACCTGCCTTTCGTTCATTTGAACAAGGTCTGATAATAATTCTTTGTTACAATTTTGACGAAGTGTCATTTAATGATACAGGTGTTTTAGCTTTACTTTTTTTTGGCTTTGTCGCTTTCAAATGCGGACGCTGAGAGAATTTTCTCTACGTTTGGAGATATTAAATCCAAGAAAAGAAATGGGTTGAAATCTTTTACGGTAGCAGCCTTAATGGGATTCAAACTGGACACGAAGGTCTCAAATAAAGTGTGTAGTGCCTATCCAGTGACAGGAGAAGTGCTGAAGCTATTAAATGAGAGCATATACATATAAACTGGACTCCGATTCAGGTCCTCGAGAGTTACTGGGCGTCCAAGAAGTTTCAATGGAGGAAGAGGATTTTCAACAGCAGTTACCCTCAGGTCATCAAACGCAGACTGTTGTAGCACATGCTTCAATATAGAAAAGAAAAGTAAAGTTTATTTAATTTATATTTTATTTTGCAATACTTTAATCGTTTTAAACTTATTTTATTAAAAGTAGATATTTCTGTGTAAATAGCGATATTTCAGTATCCCGTTAAGAATGTTTAAAATGAACCACCTGGCAACACTATTAAATTATGCAAGTTCAGTAATGTCAACTGAAACGATTGAGTTATTGATAAATATAAACACTGGCTCAAGCTGTTACTAAATACTGTGACTAGAGCTTGAAGATTTTGAGCAAAAGATAGAATATTACATTCGCCGATATTTACGGTTTCCATAACTGTTGTAAGGTGTGATAGGCAAGTTGTGTTTAAATGTGCAATTCATAAATTGCCTTTCGTTCAGAAAGTATTTCAGTATTTACCATGACTGAACTGTTACGATTTTCCGTTCGCATTACCTTGTTTAGTTCATATAATTTTGTGGTGATATCTGCCCAGATACCTGATTCAAGGAGCCATGGTATCTCATCAAATTATTGACAACATTGCGCGGGCGATGATTTCAGAAAACCTCATATCTCATCCAGAATATTGCAGAATTATTCCAGAGTTTTTCCCCTGCTAAGCCATCTTACGACAGCATGAAGAATTATAGCACCGTGCTAAGAATCAAAACATTTCTGAACAATCGGTGACGTGTAGAAGATGACCTGATTGATTTACTACACGAGTTACATTTTCATGACACGGTCGAGGCTGATAAGCTTTATTCGTAAAGCTATCTGGTGGATAATGCAGTGATAAGAAAGATACTTTGGAAATGATTCATCTTGAGCACAAACAGCAAGAAACTCATTAATATTTCCAGTCGTTGAAGGCGTTGTTATTGCAACCAGTTTAGAGATTGGAATGCCACTACTTTTAGCAAATTTCAGGAATGCATTTAATATGTCTTCTCCCATATGCAAATATAGGTGGTTAATGTTCCTTATAATTAATAAGTCACGAATTAGCAAGTGAATCCGACTTCTGCTTTGGTCAGAGCTTAAGTTAAAACTTCATAAAGGGACAATTTGGCCCCTCGGCCCTTCTATTTATAAATATTCTAAAATCGACTGTAATAACGGCAAATATCTCGGAAAAAACAAAACTAAAACTTTATATGACAAACGGTAAGTTTTAACGATATCTGCACTTTTGTGTAGTAAGTTTTGGTATATATCTTACGGTTTACCACTTATGCACTTCAGGGGTTACGTACAAAAATTTAGGATATGCATTTTATTTGCCATGTAGGCTTCTTTAATATACGACAGTTTACTCGACATTGTTACAAACATTTTTTTTTTCTTTTAGAAAATCGAAAATTTCGTAAGGTGTTCCAGGTAGAGTTTCGTTTGGGGGGGTTGTGATAATCTTCGCTTCGTATCCTTGGAGATTACTGAATGTAAACACCAAATTTACTTTACTGAGTTATGTTGTACACATACATACACACGCACAAACCCCCAGGAATTTTTTTCTATAAATACTTTTATTTAGGAACCTCAAAGCATGTATTTCTTGTGAAATCTCAGTATTAAGGTTTAGGGTGGAGTACATTACCTTCTCCACATACTAAATACGTAGATCTATGCTAGAGAAAGTAAAAATGGAAAAGTGAAACCAATAGCAGCGAATATCTCGTATATGTACAATTTTTGTTTGGTAAATTTTGTTCTATTGCCAGTTGCACAAAAGTCATTCAGAATGTAGTGGATTTCAAAAGATATCCCTACAAAATTGCTTATAAATACTTTGTATTTATTATGAAAATGTTATAAAGTGGCGCTAAAATTATTAGTCATTACAAGCACAAACAAAGCTATCAAAATATTTCCATGTAAGGGGGAGTTTTGGGGGAGCATTTTTGAAAAAATCTTGTCACTCCCTTCGGAGAAGTAACTTAAATATGAAAATATTTAAATTATATTTAAATAAATAAATATTTGACCTACTTTTCGTTTTGGAATTTATCTGGTCACAGAAGCACATGCCTGGACATCTTAATAAAAATGTTCTTTTAAACTAAGGGGAACGTAAACCGTTTATTTCCATTGAAATATTGCAATCAAATTTCTGTTGGCATGCAATACCTTCTCAACGTATTATCTATGTTATATAAAAATCTAAATAGGATTTTTAGGTTTGGGTAAAGGCTGATTCATTTAAAACCACTAGAGATTCTTTTGTATTGCAGTGTTATTTTAATCTCATACTTATAGTTTGGACCTAGGCACGTTTAAATCTGCTGCATGTCAGCGGTATTCTTACACAAGTCCCAAGTAGTTCTATAAACTCCCGCTAGTGCAGAGTGATGTTATTTGGTTGCAAGATGGCAGTACTAAGCAATTCACGATTGGGTTTGTCGCTTTTGTTCTGCCAGACGTAACAATATAAACTTTATTAATGAGAAGTTGTACTTGCTTGTTCAGAGAAGGTTTATTTTGCCTATATGAAAAGGTAAAATGCTTCAAAATTCATTAGTAGTGTTTGCAGATACAGCATAGCATGTATCGTCTAATGCTACCTAGTGGCGATTGCATAAACTACAGGGAACGTCTACTTCTTTTCAAATGGCTCAAACGATCGATCGTAACTACATAAACCATTGGCAAAGAAATGTTTTTGTGAAGTAAAACGCAGGCGAGGAAGTATGTATATCCTTCTACTTAGTCAGGAAAATAACTTATCTTCAAGAGGGCAGCGAAGAAAATATGATCTGAATAAGAAAATCAGCTTGGGACTTTGAAATGATAAAAGTGTAAAGTTATTGACAATACTGCGGCATTATTCCAGACAAAAATTTATATATATCGAACATACGTTTTTATTTTAAATCCTTGTTTAAAGCATTATTATTTTCTGGCAAATCCTTTGCAATACAATCACATAGCTAATTTTAAACAATAATTGTACCGGTAACTCAGGTTATTTTTAATGTACATATTTTTTCTAGAATATTTTTGTCTATCTGTTACCATTTATGCACAAATCATTCAAAAGAAGAGGAAATCAGAGGGTATTTCCAGAAAATCCATAATATACATCTTATATGTAATGAAACTAGTATTTAAATATGTTATGTAATTAAAATCATTAGAACCATTTTTAAGAAAAGCAAAACTTTCGTCAATTTTTTCATACAAAGGGTAGTTTTGTAGGGCGGATTCTCACACAGTTCTCGAGTCGCATCCTTGGAAAAAACTGAACACAAAATATAAAGTTTTATATTTAACCAACGTTATGTTTTTGTTTAAGCCGTTGTCACACGCGCACACTTTATTTTAAACATGATATTTAGGGATCAATCTGTATTTGCACTTAAATCACGCTATCGAATTTTTGGTTGGAATGCTATAGCTTCTCCACTTTCTATCTACGTGGTAGAGGAAACAAAAATGGATTTTTGGGTGCAGGGCAATACATAACATGCGCTAGTATCAATGATTCATTCAAAATCGACCAGAGATTCTATTGGGTTACGGTTTTACTTTATTTACTTGCTTATAGTTTTGGTTAGGTGTCAGGTTAAATCATTTGGATATCTGTAGTATTTTTATAGGAGCACTAAGTACTACTCTAAATTCCCGCTAGTTCAAAGCACTGCTGTTTTGTAGGATATATGTTCACGAAATGTTGGGATGGCAGTATACCGCATTTCAGAGTTTGCGTCCATGCAACGTCGAAACGATTGCCATCTGCAGGCCAAAGAGGGAACAATTTCAATCAATTTGACTTTAGATGTCAGAACTTATGTATTTCTAATATATTTAAAAACCTGACAAAGTTATAGGGCAGCACATAGGAAAATGTGCACGTTGTAAGATGCAGCTAAAGTTGCTCATTATATCTAATAATTATCTTAATCAAAAGCTACTATTTTGTATGAGCTAGTACACAAAACGTAAACAAAATAGAACGATGAAATCTACGATTTTTAGTATAAAAATGAATTTCATTTGGAGTTATGAATACACTAATACGATTATCATATAATTTTTGTAGCGAACCGGGCTTCACCTGGTTCACAGCATAACTTCTATAAAGGATGGAGGAAAAACTTTATCATAATGAAACCATATCTTGTGTGTTGAAGATGATCTCGTCTCTCACACGGTCTTTGTTATCTCAAAATGATAAAACGCGATACTTTTAAGGAAAGGTTTTATGTAAACACGGAAGGTATCACGCGCGTTACTAGTACGCTCTGGCGGTGACGTCATACATTTATATTAGAGTTGGGTCGAACAGTTAATGAATAGTAATCGTTTCACCCGATTCGTTCATGAAGTATGAATCGATTCATAGTTCATACGAATCGCTCACGGTTTATTAATCATCGCCATGCATTCTGAGTGTTCCTGTTAAGCTCTTTCGTTTTTACACGGGGATGGCAGTCAAATGGCAGCTGCTATAGCATAAAAACTGTAATTTATAGAAACGCTGTACTGTTTTGCAAATATAATTGGTAAAATTTCCTCCATAATTCGAAAATTGAACACCAACATAAGAGTTTGTTTAAGTCTAAAATTGACACCTAAGCTTTGACTGCATGGCGGTATTTGTGTAATGTTAATATGCAGAGTAATTATTAATCATCACTGCCGCGGTTGCACGCTAGTAAGTCGTATATTTTTTAGAAATATGCCATTCTAAGGAAACGCTAATATCCAGATTAATTATTATTTTCTTCCGAAGTAATTTTCATATTAGAGGTAAGATGCCCTATACCTGCATAATGTAGGTTATGGTATATAAATTAATGCTGTTAAATTATGTAATTTAAACGTAGATATTAATTTATTTAATCCAGGAATTCTAAACTTTCTGCTTTTTCCTCCATTAACAATTTTGGTATAACATCTACCACATGCAGTCACACAATACAATACAATGTATTAGATATTTAATAGTGTTCAGTAAAATAGTTACTGAACATTACTCCTTTTCTTATATGCGGTGCTGTAGCTTCAATGGAAATGTTTACGATTCGATTAACTGCGCTTTCCATTATACACTATTGTTTTTAAAACATTAACCTACATCGTTAACTTCGTATGGTCAGAACTCAACAATATTCTATTTAATGGCAATGTTTTTCTGTTTTGGCTAACCAGAGACAGACAGATGACATAACATCAGAATCCATGGTAATTTTCGTGCGCATTCAGCACTCACTCGGCGCGGCATTCGCACCGACTGTTTTCGGAAGTATTCGGCGGCACTCGACTTGGCAACAAGTCTCTCCCTTGGCTAAGCGCTGTAACCTTATGTACAGTTCGTTCATGAATCGTCTCCTTTTCTTTTAGCGTGCCCTGTTGCACGATTTGACGATTCGTTCATGAATCGTCTCCCTGTCTTTTAGCCTGCCCTGGTGCTCGATTCACGATACTAACGCGAATCGCCCTGCTTTGCGACCATCCTTGCAATCCCGACTTTGTTGTTACGATAGGGGCTAGGAGCGTTTATTGGCATAAAAGAAAAACAATGTAAAACTGAACGTATTCTTTCCCCATTAATCTGGAGTTTTCTGAACTTTACAATAAAATGGCTCTATGAAATTCCACTTTAGTCGTGTTACATGAGATATATTGCAGTGTATACACAATTTTTATTAATATTATTACTATTATTATTATTATTATTAAACACCTGTTTATAATATCATGTTAGAGCATTTTATTGTATCGATTTCCTTTCATCAAATTCCAGGACTCTTTTTTTGCATGCGCTTAAATAAATCAATGCATTTTCTAGAAAAAATAATTATATAGATTGTGTTCCCCTTTACTTTCTCAAACAAATACTCGTACATATTAGATAGAGAAGCTATTGCATCCCACCTAAAAATTGGAAATGAGATTTCACTGGGAACATCTTTTGAAACCCCGTTAATTAAAATTGGAAAAATATGCGCGCGCGTATGTGTGTGTAGGCCTCTAAACAGCATAATTAACAAATGGAAAGTCAATTAAAGTGTAAACTTGGTATTTAAATTCTCTTACTTTCCAAAGAGGCGTCATAAATTTCAAGAAAGTCACCCAGCAAATCATGAATTACTAAAACGTGTCGTAAAAGAGGCAGGTTATAAATGTGCGAGGCATGAGTTGCCTCTTACATTGCATACCAGACTTCAATTTCATTTCATAGATTTTACCGATTAGGCCACAAACAAGTTTGCATTCAACGTACTGCATGGTGTGTTGGTTTGTAAGGGCATCTAATTTCAAAAGAATTTTTAATGGCAATGTTAATTGCACTATATGATGGTAGATTATTTTATATTGAGAAGCTGTCGGAGGAATTCACAATTTGGTAAATGATCAGGAACATGAAGCTTATCTTTTAGGGAAAATTCCTTCATATTCCTTGAATAATCAATTTAATGGTACCTTAGAAACCTGACAAAATTTTCTTTTCTGTTATTAATGCTCTCTATTCTGAAATGTCATGGTGAACTATCGTTTTAAGCTAAATATTTCATGCTGATATTTCATCGGAAATTATGTTTTGAGGTCCCCTGAATCCAAAAAGGCATTTTCAGAAAAAGGACTATGTTGTTTGTGTGCGTGCGTGTGTGTTTATGTAGCTGTGAATGAACAACATAACTCAAAGACGAAAAGTCCGTTAGGTAAATGCCAAAGTTGATATTTAAGTTCTGCATCTACCTACAATGCGACACTGTATATATTGCAGAATTAACAATTTCTTACATATTTTCTGTTATTTTTTCAGTTATTCCATATTTATAATTTTCTGAAATGGAAAATCATTATTCGTTTTTCTTAATGCTGGTAAACAAAGGGAAAAAAAAAAAGGTTATTGCTTTAACAACACTACAGTGAAAGTTATGTTGGAATTTTTTTTTTCTTTTTTTAAATAAAATTAGTTTCCGAAGTTTTATATCTCGTTACCGTAGTGACCATTTACCTGTGGATAAGTTACATTTAAGATTCTACAAATTATATATATATATATATATATATATATATATATATATATATAGAGCAGTTGTAAATTATAAACTTACTTTAACCTGTACAATAACTCATCTCATAAAATAAAAGACGCTCGGGGTGGCTTCGGCAATGATCGGTAGTGTTCGTTTTCTTATGCATACATTTTCTTCTTTAGCCTCGTGGCCTCAGCGCTGTAGACTTTTCACAATAAAATAAATGGTTATAAATCCCACACACATCCTGCTCACTCGGCAGTTTCCGTCGAAGCTCGGTGTGGTACTCCAAAAGGTCGAAGCAAAAGAAAACAAACCCCAATGGCTGATCACGATTCTTCAAATCTGCGATTCTTTTTGAACAACGATTCATGTTAACACTAGCACGATTCTTATGATTCTTTTTGAACGGCGATTCCGGCTAAGGTTGACACGATTCATACGATTCTTTCCTTGTACTCGTTCATGAATCGCCCCATGTCTATTGTGTATGTGTGAGTGGCAAAACTCATAAACGCAAAGTCGTTTAGTGCCAAACTTGGTATTTCCTCCTGGGTTGCGACATTAAGAGTTTCAAGAAACTACCCCACACGCAGCTATCCTTTACATGGAGCATATTTCGAAAATTTTGATTTTATCAAAACTGGCTCTAACTATTGTGAAAAGTACTTCTGTTTAAAATATTTTTGTTGAAAATAAAATGTGTATTTTACAATTCCTGAGAACAGCCTTTGAAGGCTCTTCACTCTAGATGATGTTTGCATAACCGGTAAACCGTAAAAGATAGGCAAATTCTTATTACACAAAAAATGTAGTACTTCTTAAAACAAGCAATTTATGACATATTCAGTTTTCTTAGTAGGGCTAATCGTTTCATTTATATCCCTGGTTATGGGTGCTCGAATTTCAATAAGTATGGAACTTTACTGGAAATCGCCTACCATTTGTTTCCCCCCTCGTAGTCATTTAAAGAGCAGGGAGTTCATAGCCGCATTCTCTTTTAACATCTGTAGCTTTAGCCAGTCTTCTCATACCTACAGTGTAATTAACTCTACTACGTAGAGAACGTAGGATTCAAAAATTCAAGAGATCCCGGGTTCGAATTTCAGGGTGATTTATCTTTTTTGAAAAATCTTGTTTTCACATCCTTCGGAGATGTAACTTAAATAAGAAGCTATATGACCAACTTTTCGCTTTGGAATTTTTCTGTTCGCAGAAGTACATGCCGGAACATCTTTCTAAAAATGCTCTTTTAAACTCAGGTGAACGTAAACTGTTTTTATTCCACTGAAATGTCGCTATCGAATTTCTGTTGGCATGCAATACCTTCTCAACTGATTATCTATGTTATATAAAAATCTAACATGTATTTTTGTATGGATAAAGGCTGATTCATTTAAAATCTGCTTGAGATTCTTTTGTGTTACAGTGTTATTTTAATCGCATACTTATGTTTTGGAACTAGGCACGTTTTAATCTTTTGCAAGTGAGCGCTATTCTTACACAAGTACCAAGTAGTTCTGTTAATTCTCGCTAATGCAGAGTGATGGTATTTAGTTGCATGCGCTTTTGCAAGATGGCAGTACTGATCAATTCACAGTTGAGTTTGTCGCTTTTGTTCTGCCATGCGTAACAATATAAACTCTATTAATTAAACGTTTTACTTGCGTGTCCAGAGAAGGTTTATTTTGCCTATATGTAAAGGTAAATTGCTTCAAAATTCATGAATAGCGTTTGCAGTTTGAGCATAGCATATAGCGTCTAATGCTACCTAGCGACGACTGTATAAACTACATGGAGCGGCTACTTCTTTTCAAATGGCACAAACGATCAATTGCCATTGGCAAAGAAATGTTTTTGGGAAGTAAAACACAAGCAAGAAAGTATGTATATCCTTCTACTTAGTGAGGAAAGTAACGTATTTTCAAGAGGAAAGCGAAGAAAGTATGAACTGAATAAGAAAAGCAGCTCGGAATTCTGAAATGATAAAAATGTAAAGTTATTGACAATAATGCAGCAGTATTCCTGACAAGAATGGCATATATTGAACATGCACTTTTATTTTAAATCCTTGTTTAAAGCATTATTATTTGATGGCAAATCCTTTGCAATACAACCACATAGCTAATTTTAAACGATAATTGTATCGGTAACCGAGTTTATTTTTAATCTGCTGTCTCATAGCTATTGCCCATCGAAAAACAGAACGGAAATAGCCAAGTTCTACGAGTTTATTTTGACTGATTATACATCAAATTCTCTAAAATTCGGTTTGAAATTAGAAAGTTAGGTTCATGTATTAAACAGTTTAAAAATGAAAATTTCAAATAAATAGTCATTGGCAAGGTAATGTGGCCAGATACGTAAGCCCTAGTCGCAAATAAATAAATAAATAAGTAGCAGTAGCAGTAGTTGTTTTAAATGCATTTATTTATTCTTTATAACCGTTGGGAAAATTAGATTTTCAGAGACGAATGAAGTCAATGAATGATGCCCATTAGCAATCTCCGATCTGTTTTTCGTATTGGTTCGAATCTTTAAATACTTTATACTTCTCTCAAATGCAAATCACTATTATTTTCATTTCTTTATTTAATTTTAGTTTTCATGAAAAGAGCAATTTAAAGCCATAGCAAGAGGACCGACTTTGTTTACTGCACACTTTTATCTGTAAGAAACTACGCAAATCAAAAATGAAGGACATGTGCTGGATTTGAAATTCCATTTTCCTTGTTTGGCGAGAACAGGGAAAAACGATAGCGACTTCCTATTTCAGCATTGGAAAACTGTAACCAATAACAAGCTATATCTCGAACATTTTTTTCTTCTGTAGAATATTTCTGTCGATCTGTTACCATTTATGGACAAATCATTCAAAAGAAGAGCATTTGAGAGGGTATTCCCAGAAAATCCACAATATACATCTTATTTGTCATGAAACTTATGTTTAAAGATGTTAATTATTGAAAATTCTTAGTGCCATTTTTGAGAAAAGCAACGCTTATGAAAATTTTTTCATACAAAGGGTAGTTTCGTAGGGTGGATTCTCATAAAGATTTCGAGTCGCTTTCTTGGATAATGCTGAACATAAAGTAATATATTTTATATTTAACCACCGTTATGTTTTAGTTATGCCGTTTACATACGCGCGCACCTTTGTGTAAACATGATATTTAGGGATCAAGGGACCTTAAAACGTGTATTTTCACTTAAATTTCGCTACCGAATTTTTGGTTGGAATTCTATAGCTTTTTCACCTTCTATCTAAGTAATAGAGAAAAAAAAATGAATTTTTGGGTTCAAGGCAATTCATTACATACGCTAGTATCAATGATTCATTCAAAATCAACTGAAATTCTTTTGGATTTCGGTTTTATTTTAGTTGCTTGCTTATATTTTGGACATGCTCCAGCTTAAATCATTTGCATGTCCGGAATATTCTTATAGGAACACTAAGTGGTAGTCTAAACTCCCGCCAGAGTAGAGAAATGCAATTTAGTAGGATCTATGATAATGAGGTGGCACTACTCAGCAATTCAGAGTTTGCTCCCATACAAGGTATGTATCGTTTGCCATCTACGTGCTGAAGTTAGAACAATTTCAACATGTTTGATCTGTAGATGACAGTACAAGTGTATTTCTAATGTATTTAAAAACCCATAAAAATATAGGGCAGCGCAAGGGAGAATATACATAAATAGTATTCTGTAATTTGAAGTTAATTGCGTTCATTATATTTCATAATTATCTTAATCAAAGATTAGTATTTGGTATGAATTAATAGACAAAAACTATAGCAGATGGAAACTTGAAGCCTGCGAGTTTTAGTATATATACAATACTGATGCATTGCTATAATTTCTGATCAAAAAACACCAAATTTTAAGAGCGAACTGTGTATTTACCTGATTTACAACATCCGTAATCTGTCTGCAGACTGTCTGTTGCCTCCGTGGTCGAGTGATCAGCGAGCTAACTTCTCACCCGGAGGTCCCGGGTTCTATTCCCGGTAGGGTGGGGAATTTTTCTTCAGCCAGAATTATTCCATGTCCCCCAAAGAGTCTGAAAGTTGCCGGTCCCCATGGCCGCGCTCGCCAAAGCGTCTCGTTGCGTGCAAAGAGGATGAAGTCTGCTTCTTTTCCCTAGGCATTACCTATGAAATCAACAACAGACTGTACATGCATGCTTTTCTATTTGGCCGTGTCGCGCAATCTTTAATCTCCCTCAAGAGATTATGACAGTCTCCTTGCGAATCCTTCTTTGATTTAATGGATGTAACTATCATGTGTGTATTGATTTATTACTTCTCATAAATCGAAGACACAGAGAGATAATTCTTAGTTCATTAAATATATAGCGTTATCACTTACTACAGTCTCTATACTATTTTCGGTAATTCTGCACAACGGCTCTATTAATTCTGCCGTCTGCAAAACGGGAACTACCATGTTGGTATCTACAGTAGAAAATAAAAGCGTTATGTGCTGATTGTGGTAAAAACACATTGAAGACTTTCTATTTATTAACCGATTTTAAATTACTTTCTGTGTTTTCACCACAATCTACACATTTCACTTTTATTTCCTGCTATAGATACCCTGACGTATCTCCGTTTATCCGTTTATTAGAGCCCTTGTGCAGAATTACCCTATTTTCAATAATTTTGAATGAGCAATTATTGTGACGTCACTGCCGCGTGTGTCCGTTGTTAGTATGTGATGTATTTATTTTGTAAAAGATTGAGTGAATTTTCTTATGTGGTATTGTTGGTTGTTATTCAGTTTGTAACTTGCGGAGAGCTTGGAAGATATTTGAGCTTGCGGATCTAGCAACCCGTGACAACTTCTTGCGTTGCGCTTACGATTGCATTGTGAACGGTCACCCCTCGCGTTTGAGCTTATGCTACGTTACGTCTGCGCTTGCATTTTATTGTGAATGTAGCATTGCAAGGTACAAAGGCGCACCTTGCGGTAGGCAACGACAAAATGTTTACGCTACTGGAACCCAGCAACCGCACATAGTAACTGTTGCAATAAGTGAAACAACTATTCAGGTGTTGCTGTTATTGCATGGATCTGTTGCGGGAAACCGATACATAAAAGAACAACACAATGCACGCAATTTCTAGAAGTGTTTTATGAAACAGTTTTAGTGACGAAACTGTTTCAAAATAGTTGTGTTATTTTTGCCCCATCACTATTATAAACGTCCTACTCTTTTCCATCTATTGCAAACATATTTGGTAAAATTTCCTAAATTATTCGAAAAAAAAACTAAAAATTTTGTTTAAGTCTAAAATTGACAACAAAACGTCTACTGCATGGCGGTATTTGTGTAGTGTTAAAACGCAGAGTGACCGCGCCGTGGCCGAGTGGTTAGACCACTAGCCTCTCACCTAGACGGCCCGGGTTGGATTCCAAGCGACCGCATGCGACCCGCTGGGGCGGGTTTTCTCCGGTTTCCCCCGCCATCGCATTCCACCGCTGCTCCATCTTCATTCATGCATCAGCAGTGTCACCGCCTGCGGTTCCGTAAGTAGTTAAAGCGGGCGTTAAACACTACCAAACAAAATAATACGCAGAGTAATTATTACTCATCACTGTCGCGGTTGCGCGCCACTAAGCCATGTAATGTTTATAAATACGCCATTATAAGGTAACGCTAATCATTATTTTCTTCGGCAATATTCGAGGTAATTTTAACGTATTAGAATTTTATGTTCCTATACCTATTATGTCGGAGCATAATTGCTTTAATTATCGTAAAATTTTGTTTCTGAAGTTATATATCTTGCTAATGTAGTGACGATTTAGCTGTGCATACATTTTAACATACTACAGTAAATATATAACTCATCCTTCAACAATATAGACGCTCTTGGTGTCTTCGGCAATGATCGGCAGTGTTCGTTTTCTTATGTATATTGTGTATTATATAATATGTATAATTTATATATTTTATATATACGTATATATAATTTATATTTTTATGTTCTTCTATTTAGCCTCATGGCCTCAACATTATTTATTTTCTCACAATAAAATAAATGGCTATAAATCCCGAAACACATTAATGCGTACTCGACAGTTTTCGTCGAAGCTCGGCTTGGTACTTCGAAAGGTGAAAGCAAAAGTGGAACAAACCCCATTACCTGATCAGATTCTCCAAATCTGTGATTCTTTATGAACGACAATACCTGCTATGGTTGACACGATTCTTGCTATTCTTTTCGACTCATACGATTGTTTTCGATGCATGCTTTTTTTTTTTTCTTTTTTTTTTAAAAAAACAGTAACGGAGTCTGATCAGGACTCCGGTACTGTATCCCTATTTACATTTCCCCCCGTAGGTTTTACTGATTACTGGTTTACTGTTTCTTTTACAAACATATACACATTGCACAAATATATAAAACCCATGCCCAAGGCGGGACCCGAACTCACGATCCCCTGCCCACGAATCACCAAAGCGAGACGCTTTAGCGAGCGCGGCCATGGGGACCGGCATGTTGAGACTAGCACGATTCTCGCGATTCTTCATGCCAATATTGACACGATTCATACGATTCTTTCCCTGTAGTCGTTCATAAATCGCCCCACGTCTATTTACATACACAAAAACGCGTTTCTGCCAATGAAGGTCTGTGTGAAACAAGATGCTGTTTGTATAATTATTTGATGTGAACTCATGCTGAAGGTGTCTTTTACTTTTTCTACTACGTACATACAAAGTTAGGGAGGATATTGCAGTCCATCAAAAATTCGATGCCGGGATACTGGAAATACGCGTTTTGAGACTCCCTGAATGCAAAGCAAAACTGAAGTCTGTTGTGTTCCATTCACATGATTTTCTCTAGCTATTCCACTTATTAACTTTTCCTACAAGAGATTGTTCTTGTATGTACATCATGCTAATCGAGATAAACATGAGCAAAAATTGTCTTATTACTTGCTTCTTGTAAGTAGAAGGGAAATAAAGGAATACACTAGGCTAAAGCTATTGTCAAATCCTTTAAAAACTCGTCGCTATGTGAAACAAATGAAGTTCGGTTGGTTTTGCATGACCAGCAGTAAAACAAGAAAGATGAAACGAAAAGTGGCTTACGGTTTGAATAAAGTTACATAGTTTAAAATTCGAAACCAATAAAAAGGAATATCATTAAAAGCGTTAAATAATAATAATAATAATAATAATAATAATACCTATATGACAAATTATGTATTTTAATGTAATATTTTTTTTTCTATCTCTTACGGTTTACCAGTTATGCAAAATTCATCCAGAATAAACATTTCTTCAGAGGCTATTCTCAGAAATTCAAGATATACATTTTATTTGTGATGTAAATAACTTTAGTATACGGTATTTTGAGCCATTTTGAAAAAAAAAAAGGAAGGAAAAAAAACAACACATTTTCAAAAAGTGTTCCATGTAAATGTAGCATGGGTTGGATGTTTCCAAAGATATTAAACAGAAACATCAAGTTTAGTACTTAACGGTATTTTAGTTTTTGAGCTGTGGCTGTACACACACACACACACACACATATATATATACACACACCTTTCTCTAAAATGCTTTTTTGGTCTCAGGGGACCTCAAAGCGTATTTCCAGTAAAATCTCGACATCGAATTTTTGGGTGTAATACAATACCTTCTCTAGGTGCTATGTACATTGTATGTACACATGGGCTAGGGAAAGTAACACACATTTTTAGAAAAAAAGTTCTGTGTGTATGTGTGAACAGCAAAACTTATAAACGCAAAGTCGTTTAGTGCCAAACTTGATATTTAGGATTAGTAGTCTCCTGGGATGCAACAATAAGAGTTTCAAAAAGCTATTCTTTTCATGGAACGTATTTCGAAAAGTTTGATTTTCTCAAAACTAGCTATAACCATTGTGAAATTAATACATGTTTAAGACATTTTATCCAAAATAGAACAAATTATATATTTATAATAAATATATATTTTAAAATTTCTGAGAACAGCCTTTAAGGCCTCTTCACTCTAGATCATGTTTGCAAACTGGTAAACCGTAAGAGATAGGCAAATTCTTACTGCAAAAAAAAAAAAATGTAGTACTCCTTAAAACAAGCAATTTATAGCATATACATTTTTCTTTGTAGGGTTAACCGTTTTCGTTATATCCCCAGTTATTGGTGCACAAATTTCAATAAGTATGGAATTTAACTGAAAGTCGTCTTTCGTTTGTTAACCCCCTCGTAGTCATTTAAAGATCAGGGAGTTCATGGCGCGTTCTCTTTTAACATTTGTCGCTTTAGCCTGTCTTTTTATACCTACAGCGAAATATGTGTTTGTGTGTGTGTGTGTGTGTTGAATGTTTAGCTCTATTAATCAAAAGTAAGTAAGCCTCAAATTCAAGAGGTCCCGGGTTCGAATCTCAGTTAGGCGATTTATCTGGATTTGTGCTTTCTCTGGATGTTGCATTATCCTGAGACGACGAATGTGAGATACCTAACTCCGAAGCACCAAAGCCCATTTTGAGCATTATTTAAATTTCAACCAAGAAACCCGTTTTCATGACATGCATATATTATTGTGACAATTTACAAATAGCGAGTGAAGTGGTGAAAAGCTTTCATAGGGGAGATGCTATGGCAATTAGGAATGCACAGGACATGTTTTCCGATCCTGAAGCCCAAGTTAAATTGTCGTGCATTAAATCAAATGTTTCATTTCTGCCAAAAATCATAACCAGCTTAGAGGTAAGTAATATATCGTGGAACAAGTGAATAGAGTTAGTCAGGGAAGCTAAAGACTGCATACAAAATGTAAAAGTGAAATTGGGGACATTTTAGGCAAGAAATAAAAAAAGTGCATTAGATAAAAATAAAGAATATAAGGCAACGCGTGATATAGTCAATATTTTGTCAGGAGCAAACTTCAGAACTGACATTTTGGAAGAGGATTTAAATGCCAGTGACATCGTGTTCTTCAATTGTTCTCCCATTACATCCGTAGATTTAAAAAGAAGTTTCTCCCAGTATAAGACAGTTCTAGGTGCCAACCGTAGAGCCACGACTTTTGGAAACTTGAGGATGACTATGGTGGTGTATTGCAATGCTGAGTAAGGTAGGCTCACTTAATATTATTTTTATGGAATGGCTTACTTAACAGAGTATCTGCATTAGTAAGAGGCTACCATACTAAGGACAATTTTGGTTTGAAGAATACAATTATTCACAAAACGTCATTAGACCTAATATTAATTTTTAATTTTTATTAGGTAATTTTTAAAATTTATATGCTATTTTAAGAGAATTTTTGGGTTATTTTATATGTAATTTTTTCCATTTTTAAAGTCATTAAGTTCTGGGATTGGGATAATGGAGATAATGATCACGGCGCAAGTGTCAGACACTAATCTATGTGTTATCGTTGGGGTATACATTGCTCGCCAGAGCCTGAGAGGCCATCCTTTCTATTTTCCAGTGGAAGGGACGTCTTAACTTGCCGAAATGGTTTATGTGACTGCTGATGTATGTGCAAGAAACAGTTAAAGTCTCAAAATGTGTATTTTCGGTACAATCTCGATATTAAATTGTTGGGTGGAATACAATAACAACTACTACATAGTATAGTAGACAATAGTTTGATTGAGAACTTTCATGAAATACATATTTTAAGGTTCCCTGACCCTAAGAAAATCATTTTTAGAAAAAGATAACAAGTATCTCGAATTTGTACGATTTTTGTTTAATAAATTTTGTTCTGCTGCCAGATATACAAAAGTCATTCGTAACGAAGAGGACTTCGGAGGTTATTCCCACAAACTTGATTGAATACGTTGTATTTATTCTGAAAATGTCTTAAAAATTGCGTTAAAATCATTAGAACCATTTTTGAGGAAGTCAAAATTTTCGAAAATGTTTCGATGCAAGAGGTATTTGGGGGGGGGGGGAATCTTGGAAAATCTTGGTTGTGCATTCTTCGAAATTGCTGTAACTTAGATACGAAGTTGCTATTTGACTGACTTTTCTTTTTGGAATTATATTGTTCACAGAAACCGCGCTCGGACGTCTATCTAAAAATATGTTTTTAACCTCAGGGTAAATTAAACCGTGTATTTCCACTGAAACATCGCTATAGAATTTTAAGATGCATTGCAATACCTTCTCTACTTGCCATCTAATATAAAAGCATCGATTTTTGGGTTCAGATTAAAAGCTGATTCATTTAAAATCGAGTAGAGATTTCTGTGTTTCACTGTTATTTTAATTGCATACTTATAGTTTGGAATTAGACACATTTAAATCTGTTGCATGTCGGCGCTATTCTTACACAAGTACCAAGTAGTTCTGTAAACTCCCGCTAGTGTGGAGTGAAGTTATTTAGTTGTAGGTGTTTTGCAAGATGGCAGTACCAAGCAATTCACAGTTGTGTTTGCCTCCAGTAGTCTGTCGCTTTTGTTCTGCCAGGCTTAACAACATAAACTTGATTTAGGAAAATTGTTACTTGCATGTACAGAGAAGGTTTGTTTTGCCTAAAAGAAAAGGTCGGATGTCATTAGTAGCGTCTGTAGATAGAGCATAATGCTACCTAGTGACAATTGCATAAACTACATGGAGTGGCTACGTCGGTTCAAATGGCTCAAACAATCAATCGAAGCTGTGTAAACCACTTGCGTTTTACTTCCCAAAAACATTTCTTTGCCAATGGCAATTGATCGTTTGAGCCATTTGAAAAGAAGTAGCCGCTCCATGTAGTTTATTCCGTCGTCGCTAGGTAGCATTAGACCCTATTTGCTATGCTCCATCTGCAAACGCTATTCATGAATTTTGAAGCAATTTAGCTTTTCATATAGGCAAATTAAAACCTTCTCTGGACACGCAAGTAAAACGTTTAATTAATAGAGTTTATATTGTTACGCATTGCAGAACAAAAGCGACAAACTCAACTGTGAATTGCTCAATACTGCCATCTTGCAAAAGCACATGCAACTAAATACCATCACTCTGCTATAGCGAGAATTAACAGAACTACTTGGTACTGAACAGTATTAAATATCTAATACATTGTATTGTATTGTGTGACTGTATGTGGTAGATGTTATACCAAAATTGTTAATGGAGGAAAAAGCAGAAAGTTTAGAATTCCTGGATTAGATAATTTAATATCTACGTTTTAATTACATAATTTAACAGCATTAATTTATATACCATAACCTACATTATGCAGGTATAGGGCATCTTACCTCTAATATGAAAATTACTTCGGAAGAAAATAATAATTAATCTGGATATTAGCGTTTCCTTAGAATGGCATATTTATAAAAAATATACGACTTACTAGCGTGTAACCGCGGCAGTGATGAATAATAATTACTCTGCATATTAACATTACACAAATACCGCCATGCAGTCGAAGCTTAGGTGTCAATTTTAGACTTAAACAAACTCTTATGTTGGTTTTCATTTTTCGATTAATCTAAGAAATTTTACCATTTATATATGCAAAACAGTACAGCGTTTTCTATAAATTACACGAACACACAGAATGCATGGCGATGAATAATAAACCGTGAGCGATTCGTTGAACGAATCGGGTGAAACGAGTACTCTTGACCCAACTCTAATATAACAGTATGAGGTCACGGCCAGAGTTGACGTCAAACGCTCGTGTAAATTACCGTGGTTGCAAACATTTCATTGATAGTAATGCGTTTAACAATTTTGATTCAACAGAGATCGTGTGAGAGACGAAATCATCAACACCACACTGCATATCGGTTTATTTCGACAACGTTACCTCCTACATCCTCCACAGACATTTTGCTGTGAACCAGGTGAAGCCCGGTTCGCTACAAAAATTAAATGAAAATCGTGTTAGTGTATACTACGCTACATATTAATTTCATCTTTATACTAAAAATCGTAGACTTCACCGTTCTATTATGTTTACTTTTTGTGTACTATATCATACGAAATAGTAGCTTTCGATTAAGATAATTATTAAATATAATGAACACCCCTAGCTGCATCTTAAAATGTATTTATTGTGTACATTTTTCCAAGTGCTGCCCTATAACATCGTTAGGTTTATAAATATATTAGAAATACACAAGTGCTGACATCTAAGGGTCGTCAAATTGATTGAAATTGTTCCATCTTTGGCCTGCAGATGGCAATCGTTTCGACGTTGCATGGACGCAAACTCTGAAATGCGGTATACTGCCATCCCAACATTTCGTGAACATATATCCTACTAAACAGCAGTGCTTTGAACTAGCGGGAATTTAGAGTAGTACTTAGTGCTCCTTTAAAAATACTACAGACATTCAAATGATTTAACCTGATACCTAACCAAAACTATAAGCAAGTAAATAAAGTAAAATCGTAACCCAATAGAATCTCTAGCCGATTTTGAATGAATCATTGGTACTAGCGTATGTTATGTATTGCCCTGCACCCAAAAATCCATTTTTATTTTCTCTACCACGTAGATAGAAAGTGGAGAAGCTATAGCATTCCAACCAAAAATTCGATAGCGTGATTTAAGTGCAAATACAGATTGATCCCTAAATATCATGTTTAAAATAAAGTGTGCGCGTGTGACAACGGCTTAAACAAAAACATAACGTTGGTTGAATATAAAATTTTATATTTTATGTTCAGCTTTTTCCAAGGATGAGACTCGAGATTCTTATGAAATTCCGCCCTACAAAACTACCCTTTGTATGAAAAAAATAGATGAAAGTGTTGCTTTTCTTAAAAATGGTTCCAATGATTTAATTACATAACATATTTAAATATTAGTTTCATTGCATATAAGATGTACATTATGGATTTTCTGGAAATACCCTCTAAACTCCTCTTCTTTTGAATGATTTGTGCATAAATGGTAACAGATAGACACAAATAATCTACAAAAAAAATGTACATTAAAAATAATCTGAGTTACCGATACAACTATTGTTTAAAATTAGCTATATGCTTGTATTGCAAAAGACTTGCCATCAAATAATAATGTTTTAAACAAGGATTTAAAATAATAACGTATGTTCAATATATATACATATATATATAAATTTTTGTCTGGAATAATGCCGCAGTATTGTCCAGAACTTTACATTTTTATCATTTCAAAGTCCCAAGTTGATTTTCTTATTCAGATCATATTTTCTTCGCTGCCCTCTTGAAGATAAGTTATTTTCCTGACTAAGTAGAAGGATATACATACTTCCTTGCCTGCGTTTTACTTCACAAAAACATTTCTTTGCTAATGGTTTATGTAGTTACGATCGATCGTTTGAAACATTTGAAAAGAAGTAGCCGTGCCCTGTAGTTTATGCAATTGTCACTAGTTTGCATTAGACGCTACATGCTATGCTCTATCTGCAAACACTACTAATGAATTTTGAAGCATTTTACCTTTTCAAATAGGCAAAATAAACCTTCTCTGAACACGCAAGTACAGCTTCTCATTAATAAGGTTTATATTGTTACGTCTGGCAGAACAAAAGCGACAAGCCCAACCGTTAATTGCTTAGTACTGCCATCTTGCAACCAAATAACATCACCCTGCACTAGCGGGAGTTTATAGAACTACTTGGGACTTGTGTAAGAATAGCACCGACATGCAGCAGATTTAAACGTGCCTAGGACCAAACTATAAGTATGCGATTAAAATAACACTGTAATACAAAAGAATATCTAGTGGTAAATGAATCAGCCTTTACCAAAATCAAAAAAACCCTATTTAGATTTTTATATAATACAGATAATACGTTGAGAAATTTGATTGCGACATTTCAGTGGAAATAAACGGTTTACGTGCCCCTTAGTTTAAAAGAACAATTTTAGAAAGAAGTCCGGGCATGTGCTTCTGTGACCAGAAAAATTCCAAAACGAAAAGTCGGTCAAATACCAATCTTCATATTTAAGTTACATCTCCGAAGGATGTGACACAAGATTTTTTCAAAAATGCTCCCTCCAAACTTCCCCTTACATGGAAATATTTTGCTAACTTTGTTTGTGCTTGTAATGACTAATAATTTTAGCGCCACTTTATAACATTTTCATAATAAATACAAAGTATTTACAAGCAATTTTGTAGAAATATCTTTTTAAATCCCCTATATTCTGAATGACTTTTGTGCAACTGGCAATAGAACAAAATTTACCAAACAAAATTGTACATATACGAGATACTGGCTGCTATTGGTTTCACTTTTCCATTTTTACTTTCTCTAGCATAGATCTACGTATTTAGTATGTGGAGAAGGTATTGTACTCCACTCTAAACCTTAATACTGAGATTTCACAAGAAATACATGCTTTGAGGTTCCTAAATAAAAGTATTTATAGAAAAAAACCTCCTGGGGATGTGTGCGTGTGTATATATGTGTGTGTACAAAATAACTCAGAAATGTAAATTTGGTGTCAGTATCCTCCAAAGGATACGAACAGAAGATTTTCATAAAATCCCCCCCAAACAAAACTATACCTGGAACATTATTCGAAATTTTCGATTTTCTAAAAAAAAAAAAAAAAAAAAAATGTCGAGCAAAATGCCATATATTAAAGAGGTCTACATGGCAAATAAAATGTATATCCTAAAGTTTTGTACGTAACCCCTGAAGTGCATAATTGGTAAACCGTAGGATATATACCAAAACTTACTACACAAAAGTGCAGATATCGTTAAAACTTACAGTTTGTCATATAAGTTTTAGTTGTTTTTTTTTTGTATTGCCTATCATTTCCAAGACATTCCCGTTATTAGAGTCGATTTTGAAATATTTAAGAATAGAAGGGTCATGGGGCCAAGTTGTCCCCTAATGAACTTTTGACTTATGCTCTGACCAAAGCATAAGTCGGATTCACTTGATAATTCGTGACTTATCATTAACTGTAAGGGGGATTAGCCACCTATATTTGCACATGGGAGAAGACATATTAAAAGCATCCCTGAAATTTGCGAAAATTAGTAGCATTCCAATCTCTAAACTGGTTGCAACAACAACGCCTTCAACGACTGGAAATATTAATGAGTTTCTTGCTGTTTGTGCTCAAGATGAATCATTTCCAAAATGTCCTTTTTATCACTGCGTTATCCACCAGATAGCTTTATGAATAAAGATTATCAGCCTCGACCGTGTCATGAAAATCGTAACTCGTGTAGTAAATCCATCAGGTCATCTTCTACACGTCACCGATTGTTCAGAAATGTTTTAATTCTGAGCACGGTGCCATAATTCTAATTCACGGTGCTGACGTAAGATGGCTTAGCAGAGGTAAAACTCTGGAATAATTCTGCAGTTTTCTAGATGAGATATGAGGTTTTCTGAAATCATCGCCCGGACAATATTGTCAATAATTTGATGAGATACCATGGCTCCTTGAATTAGGTATCTGGGCAGATATCACCACAAAATTATATAAATTAACAACGTAATGCGAACGGAAAATCGTAACAGTTCAGTCATGGTAAATACTGAAATACTTTCTGAACGAAAGGCAATTTATGAATTGCACATTTAAACAGAACTTCCCTATCACACCTTACAACAGTTATGGAAACCGTAAATATCGGCGAATGTAATATTCTATCTTTTGCTCAAAATCTGCAAGCTCTAGTCACAGTATTTAGTAACAGCTTGAGCCATTGCATATATTTATCAATAACTCAATCGTTTCAGTTGACATTACTGAACTTGCATAATTTAATAGTGTTGCCAGGTGGTTCATTTTAAACATCCTTAACGGGATACTGAAATATCGCTATTTTAATAAAATAAATTTAAAACGATTAAAGTATTGCAAAATAAAATATAAATTGAATCAACTTTATTTTTCTTTTCTATATTGAAGCATGTGCTACAACAGTCTGCGTTTGATGACCTGAGGGTAACTACTGTTGAAAATCCTCTTCCTCCATTGAAACTTCTTGGACGCCCAGTAACTCTCGAGGACCTGAATCGGAGTCCAGTTCATATGTATATGCTGTCATTTAATAGCTTTAGCACTTCTCCTGTCACTGGATAGACACTACACACTTTATTTGAGACCCTCGTGTCCCGTTTGATTCCCATTAAGGCTACTACCGTAAAAGATTTCAACCCATTTCTTTTCTTGGATTTAATATCTCCAAACGTAGAGAAAATTCTCCCAGCGTCCGCATTTGAAAGCGACAAGGCCAAAAAAAGTAAAGCCAAAACACCAGTGTTGTTAAATAACACTTCGTCCGAATTGTAACAAAAGAATTATTATCAGACTTTGTTCAAATGAACGAAAGGCAGGTTTCAAAAGCCACGCCTTACTCTGTGATATGGGAGGATCAAATAGGAAAATCCTCTCCAAACTTGGAATTATAAGAGAGATCCTACAATACGCATCCTGCTATAGAAGCTAAAAATCGCCGCTTACTTGCTTTCTGCGACATTCCTCATGTGTTGAACTGATTTATTGGACGAAGGATTTGTTTTACATAATGGTAAGGAAGTCACAAAAGGGCTTTCTGAAGAACATGTTGATGCCCAAAAATATTGACTTAGGCCACAATCTCATATTACTTCAGGCACCGAAAGTCAAAAAGTTCGTCCTGCCATTTATTAGGCTGAAGAATGTGAACAAGAGAAAATCAGAAAAGCGGAAAATACCCAGAAATAAACGCACTGATTTGGCGAGAAAGAAACTGAGAAGTGTGCTACAACTGTATAAATAATTACATATGCACATAATGCAGGGAACACTACATCGGGTCATATATTTTACTGTGCATCTACAGTTTTTCCGTAATACTTAATAATGTGTTGAATTAATTATTAATTTAGCTTTAAGCTCTGTTAAGTGAAGAATTCCAGCAAAATACCTGAACAACTGGGGGCAACATTTAGCGAGCGTGAGACATAGGGGGATATGGTCATCCTTTATATTCAATAATTTAAATCTAAAGTTTAGAGCTGAACTAATCTGTTTTATTTGTGATTTGGTAAGGAAAATCTGAATGTGTATCTTTACTCAGCGCCATAACTTTTAACTTGTTAATAAGGACTACAGCAGTATGACGTCACAGCCAGCGTGTGCGTGAGAGAAACACGCGCGTGTTACCTTCTAAGATTTTTTACAATCCTTCATTGACAAAAACGCATTTAATAATGCTGTAAAGTACGTCACGACAGAGACTGTGCGGAAGATGACGACGTTAATAATATGGCTTCTTTATCGCAACCTTCTATATTTATCCTCTGTATTGGTTCGCTACAAAAATTCTAAAGCTTCAATTGTCACAAGGATCGTTCATTAATAATTAATACAATTTATGTACCAAAATTCGCAGACTTTAATATTCTATCTGGCATACTTTTTGTCTATTAATTCATACCAAATAGTAACCTATGATTAAGATAATTATTAAATATGATAAACACTTTTAACTGCATCTTACAACGTATTATTTGTGTGTAATTTTCCATATGCTGCCACTATATCTTTGTAATATTTTTAAATACATTACAAATACACATGTCCTGACATCTACATGTCAAACTTATTGAAATTGTTCCAACTGCAGTATGCAGATGGCAATAGTTATGATGTTGCATGGAGACTAACTCTGAAATGCTGTGTAGTGCCATCTCATGAACTTATATCCTACTAAACAGCAGTACTTTGCACTAGCGGGAGTTTAGAGTAGTACTTGGTCCTCCTATAAGAATACTCCAGACATGCAAATGATTTAACCTGAAACCTAACCAAAACTATAAGCAAGCAAGTAAAATAAAACCGTAACCCAAAAGAATCTCTAGTTGACTTTAAATGAATCATTGATACCAGCGTATGTAATGAATTGTCCTGAACCCAAAAACCCGTTTTTGTTTTCTCTATCACGTAAATAGAATGTGGGGAAGCTATAGCATTCCAACCAAAAATTCGATAGCGAGATTTAAGGCAAATACAGATTTAAGGTCCATTGATCCCTAAATATCATATTTAAAATAAGGTGCGTGCGGTGTCAACGGCAAATCCAAAAACATAACGCTGGTTAAATATAAAACTGTATATTTTATGCTCAATATTATCCAAGGTTGCGTCTTGAGATCTTTATGAGAATCCGCCCCACAAAATTACCCTTTGTATGAAAAATGTTCGAAAGTGTTGTTTTTCTCAAAAATTGCTCTAATAATTTTAATTACATAACATTTTTAAATGTTTGTTTCATTACAAATAAGATGTTTCTTATGGATTTTCTGGGAATACCCTCTCAAATCCTCTTCTTTTGAATGGTTTGTCCATAAAAAGAAGAACAGATCGACAAAACTATTTTACAGAAAAAATAATGTATATTTTCGAACTATAGATTTTTATTGGTTCCAGTTTTCGAATTCTGAAATAGGAAGTCGTTGTCGTTTCCCTCTGTTCTGGCCAAACAAGGAAACAGAATTTCAAATCCAGTACATAAGCTTCGCTTTTTATTTACATAGTTTGTTGCAGATACAAGAAGTGTGCAGTAAACAAGGTCGGTCATGAAAACAACAACGAAATAAAAAATCGAAAATAATAGCGATTTGCAGTTGAGAGAAGTATCAAGTATTTGAAAAATCGAACCAATATCGAAAACCAGATCGGATATTGCTAATGTGCATCATCCACTGACTTCATTCGCCTGTGAATATCTAACGTTTCTAAACGGTTATATAGAATAAATAAATACATTTATAACCACTACTGCTACTGCCACTTATTTATTTATTTATTTATTTACTTGCGACTAAAGCTTACGTATCTGGCCTATTACCTAACCAATGACTATTAATTTGAAATTTTCATTTGTTATAAACTGTTGAATATATCAATCTAGCTTTCTTATTTCAAATCGCATTTTACAGAATTTAAGGAATAATCAGTTAAAATAAACTCGTAGAACTTGACTATTTCCGTTCAGTTTTTGGATGGTCAATGAAGAAGAAGACAGCAGATTAAAAATAAATTTAGTTACCGGTACAATTATTGTTTAAAATTAGCTATGTGGTTGTATTGCAAAGGATTTGCCAGCAAATAATAATGCTTTAAACAAGGATTTAAAATAAAAACAATGTTCAATATATACAATTCTTGTCAGGAATACTGCTACATTATTGTCAAGAACTTTACATTTTTATCATTTCAAAGTCCCAAGCTGATTTTCTTATTCAGATCATATTTTCTTCGCTGCCCTCTTGAAGATAAGTTATTTTCCGGACTAAGTAGAAGGATATACATACTTCCTCGCCTGCGTTTTACTTCAAAAAAACATTTCTTTGCCAATGGTTTATGTAGTTACGATCGAACGTTTGAGCCATTTGAAAAGAAGTAGCCGTTCCCTGTAGTTTATGCAATCGTCACTAGGTAGCAATAGACGATACATGCTATGCTCTATCTGCAAACACTACTAATGAATTTTGAAACATTTTACCTTTTCAAATAGGCAAAATAAACCTTCTCTGAACACGTAAGTAAAACTTCTCATTAATAAAGTTTATATTGTTACGCCTGGTAGAACAAAAGCGACAAACCCAACCGTGAATTGCTTAGTACGGCCATCTTGCAACCAAATAACATCACTCTGCACTAGCGGGAGTTTATAGAACTACTTGGTACTTGAACTACTTGAATAGCGCCGACATGCAGCAGATTTAAACGTGCCTAGTTCCAAACTATAAGTATGCGATTAAAATAACACTGTAATACAAAAGAATCTCTAGTGGTTTTAAATGAATCAGCCTTTACCCAAACCTAAAGATCCTATTTAGATTTTTATATAACATAGATAATAAGTTGAGAAGGTATTGCATGCCAACAGAAATTCGATTGCGATATTTCAGTGGAAATACATGGTTTACGTTCCCCTGAGGTTAAAAGAATTATTTTAGAAAGATGTCCAGGCATGTGCTTCACTGAACAGAAATATTCCAAAACGAAAATTTGGTCAAATACCAATCTTCATATTTAAGGTACATGTCCGAAGGATGTGACAATAGGATTTTTCAAAAATGCTCCCCCAAAACTCCCCTTTGCATGGAAATATTTTGATAATTTTGTTTTGTAATGAATAATAATTTCAACGCCACTTTATGATTTTTTCATAATAAATACAAAGAATTTACAATCCTTTTTGCAGGAATATCCTTTGAGATCCTCTTCATTCTGAATGACAACTGGCAACAGAACAAAATTTACTGAACAAAAATTATACATGTACGAGATATTCGCTGATTGGTTTCAGTTTTCCATTTTTACTTTCTCTAGCATAGACCTACGTATTTAGTATGTGGAAAAGGTATTGTACTCCACCCTAAAGCTTAATACTGAGGTTTCACAAGAAATACATGCTTTGAGGTTCCTAAATAAAAGTATATATAGAAAAAAAACTCCTGGGGATGTGTGCGTGTGTATATATCTGTGTGTACAACATAACTCAGAAATGTAAATTTGGTGCCAGTATCCTCCAAAGGATACGAACAGAAGATTTTCATAAAACCCCCCCCCCCCCCAAACAAAACTATACCTGGAACATTATTCGAAATTTTCGATTTTCTATAAAAAAAAATAGTTGTAACAATGTCTAGTAAAATGCCATATATTAAAGAGGTCTACATAGCAAATAAAATGTATATCCTAAAGTTTTGTACGTAACCCCTGAAGTGCATAATTGGTAAACCGTAGGATATATACCAAAACTTACTACACAAAAGTGCAGATATCGTTAAAACTTACAGTTTGTCATATAAAGTTTTAGTTTTTTTGTATAGCCTATCATTTCCAAGATATTCCCGTTATTAGAGTCGATTTTGAAATATTTAAGAATAGAAGGGCCGTGGGGCCAAGTTGTCACCTAATGAACTTTTAACGAAACGCAATTTGTGAATTGCACATTTAAACAGAACTTCCCTATCACACCTTACAACAGTTATGGAAACCGTAAATATCGGCGAATGTAATATTCTATCTTTTGCTCAAAATCTTCAAGCTCTAGTCACAGTATTTAGTAACAGTTTGAGCCAGTGCTTATATTTATCAATAACTCAATCGTTTCAGTTGACATTACTGAACTTGCATAATTTAATAGTGTTGCCAGGTGGTTCATTTTAAACATCCTTAACGGGATACTGAAATATCGCTATTTACACAGAAATACCTACCTTTAATAAAATAAATTTGAAACGATTAAAGTATTGCAAAATAAAATATAAATTAAATAAACTTTATTTTTCTTTTCTATATTGAAGCATGTGCTACAACAGTCTGCGTTTGATGACCTGAGGGTAACTGCTGTTGAAAATCCTCTTCCTCCATTGAAACTTCTTGGATGCCCAGTAACTCTCAAGGACCTGAATCGGAGTACAGTTTATATGTATATGCTGTCATTTAATAGCTTCAGCACTTCTCCTGTCACTGGATAGGCACTACACACTTTATTTGAGACCCTCGTGTCCAGTTTGATTCCCATTAAGGCTGCTACCGTAAAAGATTTCAACCCATTTCTTTTCTTGGATTTAATATCTCCAAACGTAGAGAAAATTCTCTCAGCGTCCGCATTTGAAAGCGACAAGGCCAAAAAAAGTAAAGCTAAAACACCAGTATTGTTAAATAACACTTCGTCCGAATTGTAACAAAAGAATTATTAACAGATTTTGTTCAAATGAACGAAAGGCAGGTTTCAAAAGCCACGCCTTACTCTGTGATATGGGAGGATCAAATAGGAAAATCCTCTCCAAACTTGGAATTATAAGAGAGATCCTACATCACGCATCCTGCTATAGAAGCTTAAAATCGCCGCTTACTTGCTTTCTGCGACATTCCTCATGTGTTGAACTGATTTATTGGACGAAGGATTTGTTTTTCATAATGGTAAGGAAGTCACAAAAGGGCTTTCTGAAGAACATGTTGATGCTCAAAAATATTGACTAAGGTCACAATCTCATATTACTTCAGGCACCGAAAGTCAAAAAGTTCGTCCTGCCATTCATTAGGCTGAAGAATGTGAACAAGAGAAAAAAAAAAAGCGGAAAATACCCAGAAATAAACGCACTGATTTGGCGAGAAAGAAAATGAGAAGTGTGCTACAACTGTATAAATAATTACATATGCACATAATGCAGGGAACACTACATCGGGTGATATATTTTACTGTGCATCTACAGTTTTTCCGTAATACTTAATAATGTGTTGAATTAATTATTGATTTAGCTTTAAGCTCTGTTAAGTGAAGAATTCCAGCAAAATACATGAACAATTGGGGGCAACATTTAGCGAGTGTGAGACATAGGGAGATATGGTCATCCTTTATATTCAATAATTTAAATCTAAAGGTTAGAACTAATCTGTTTTATTTGTGATTTGGTAAGGAAAATCTGAATGTGTATCTTTACTCAGCGCCAAAACTTTTAACTTGTTAACAAGGACTACAGCAGTATGACGTCACAGCCAGCGTGTGCGTGAGAGAAACACGCGCGTGTTACCTTCTAAGATTTTTTACAATCCTTCATTGACAAAAACGCATTTAATAATGCTGTAAAGTACGTCACGACAGAGACTTTGCGGAAGATGACGACGTTAATAACATGGCTTCTTTATCGCAACATTCTACATTTATCCTCTGTATTGTATACGTGAACCAGGTGGAGCGTGGTTCACTACAAAAATTCTAATGTTTCGATTGTTACAGGATATGTTCATAAATAATTAATACAATATATGTACCAAACTTCGCAGACTTTAATATTCTATCTGGTATACTTTTGGTCTATTAATTCATACCAAATAGTAACCTTTGATTAAGATAATTATTAAATATGATAAACACTTTTAACTGCATTTTACAATGTATTATTTGTGTGTAATTTTCCATGTGCTGCCACTATATCTTTGTAATATTTTTAAATACATTACAAATACACATGTCCTGACATCTACATGTCAAACTTATTGAAATTGTTCCAACTGCAGTATGCAGATGGCAATAGTTATGATGTTGCATGGAGACTAACTCTGAAATGCTGTGTAGTGCCATCTCATGAACTTATATCCTACTAAACAGGAGTACTTTGCACTAGCGGGAGTTTAGAGTAGTACTTGGTCCTCCTATAAGAATACTCCAGACATGCAAATGATTTAACCTGATACCTAACCAAAACTATAAGCAAGCAAGTAAAATAAATCCGTAACCCAAAAAATCTCTAGTTGACTTTGAATGAATCATTGATACCAGCGTATGTAATGAATTGTCCTGAACCCAAAAACCCGTTTTTGTGTTCTCTATCACGTAAATAGAATGTGGGGAAGCTATAGCATTCCAACCAAAAATTCGATAGCGAGATTTAAGGCAAATACAGATTTAAGGTCCATTGATCCCTAAATATCATATTTAAAATAAGGTGCGTGCGGTGTCAACGGCAAATCCAAAAACATAACGCTGGTTAAATATAAAACTGTATATTTTATGTTCAGTATTATCCAAGGTTGCGTCTTGAGATCTTTATGAGAATCCGCCCCACAAAATTACCCTTTGTATGAAAAATGTTCGAAAGTGTTGTTTTTCTCAAAAATTGCTCTAATAATTTTAATTACATAACATTTTTAAATGTTTGTTTCATTACAAATAAGAAGTTTCTTATGGATTTTCTGGGAATACCCTCTCAAATCCTCTTCTTTTGAATGGTTTGTCCATAAAAAGAACAGATCGACAAAACTATTTTACAGAAAAAATAATGTATATTTTCGAAATATAGCTTGTCATTGGTTACAGTTTTCCAATGCTGAAGTAGGAAGTCGTTGTCGTTTCCCTCTGTTCTGGCCAAACAAGGAAACAGAATTTCAAATCCAGTACATAGGCTTCGCTTTTTATTTACATAGTTTGTTGCAGATACCAGAAGTGTGCAGTAAACAAGGTCGGTCATGAAAACAACAACGAAATAAAAAATCGAAAATAATAGCGATTTGCAGTTGAGAGAAGTATCAAGTATTTGAAAATTCGAACCAATATCGAAAACCAGATCGGATATTGCTAATGTGCATCATCCACTGACTTCATTCGCCTGTGAATATCTAACGTTTCTAAACGGTTATATAGAATAAATAAATACATTTATAACCACTACTGCTACTGCCACTTATTTATTTATTTATTTATTTACTTGCGACTAAAGCTTACGTATCTGGCCTATTACCTAACCAATGACTATTAATTTGAAATTTTCATTTGTTATAAACTGTTGAATATATCAATCTAGCTTTCTTATTTCAAATCGCATTTTACAGAATTTAAGGAATAATCAGTTAAAATAAACTCGTAGAACTTGACTATTTCCGTTCAGTTTTTGGATGGTCAATGAAGAAGGAGACAGCAGGTTAAAAATAAATTTAGTTACCGGTACAATTATTGTTTAAAATTAGCTATGTGGTTGTATTGCAAAGGATTTGCCATCAAATGATAATGCTTTAAACAAGGATTTAAAATAAAAACAATGTTCAATATATACAATTCTTGACAGGAATACTGCTACATTTTTGTCAAGAACTTTACATTTTTATCATTTCAAAGTCCCAAGCTGATTTTGTTATTCAGATCATATATTCTTCGCTGCCCTCTTGAAGATATGTTATTTTCCGGACTAAGTAGAAGGATATACATACTTCCTCGCCTGCGTTTTACTTCACAAAAACATTTCTTTGCCAATGGTTTATGTATTTACGATCGATCGTTTGAGCCAATTGAAAAGAAGTAGCCGTTCCCTGTAGTTTATGCAGTCGTCACTAGATAGCAATAGACGATACATGCTATGCTCTATCTGCAAACACTACTAATGAATTTTGAAACATTTTACCTTTTCAAATAGGAAAAATAAACCTTCGCTGAACACGCAAGTAAAATTTCTCATTAATAAAGTTTATATTGTTACGCCTGGTAGAACAAGAGCGACAAACCCAATCGTGAATTGCTTAGTACTGCCATCTTGCAACCAAATAACATCACTTTCTCTAGCACAGATGTACGTATTTCGTTTGTGGAGAAGGTATTGTACTCCACCCTAAAACTCAATACCGAGATTTCACAGGTAATATATGCCTTGAGGTTCCTTAATAAAAGTATTTATAGAAAAAACTCCTGGGAGTTTTTTTTTGGTAGTGTTTAACGCCCGCTTTAACTACTAATGGCACCGCAGTCGGTGACACTGATGATACATGAATGATGATGGAGCACCGGTGGAATGCGATGGCGGGGGAAACCGGAGTACCCGGAGAAAACCCGCCCCAGCGCCGTTTTGTCCACCACAAATCTCATATGCGGTCATTCGGGATCGAACCCCGGCCGTCTAGGTGAGAGTCGAGTGGTCTAACCACTCGGCCACGGCGCGGCCACCTCCTGGGAGTTTATGTGTATGTAAGTGTGTACAACATAACTCAGAAATGCAAATGAGGAGTATAAGATAAGTATCCTCCAAGGATGCGACGCGAAGATTTTTAGCAAAGTCCCCCCCCCCAAAGAAACTATTCCTGGAACATCTTTCAAAATTTTCGATTTTCCAAAAAAAATTGTTGTAATAATCTCGGTTAAAACGTCGATTATTTGGGAGGTCTGCATGGTAAATAAAATGTATATCCTTAATTTTTGGACGTAACCTCTGAAGTGCATAATTGGTAAACCGTAGGATATATACTAAAACTTACTACACAAAAATGCACATCACGTTAAAACACACAGTATGTCATATAAAGTTTAAGTGTGTATAGTTTTGTTTTTGTGTGGCCCATCATTTTCAAGATATTCCCCGTTATTACAGTCGATTTTTGAAATATTTAAGAATAGAAGGGCCGTGGGGCCGAAATGTCCCCTTATGAACTTTTAACTTATGCTCTGACCAAAGCATAAGTCGGATTCACTTGCTAATACGTGACTTATTGATTATAAGGAACATTAACCACCTATATTTGCATATGGGAGAAGACATATTAAATGCATTCCTGAAATTTGCGAAAAGTAGTAGCATTACAATCTCTAAACTGGTTGCTATAAGAACGCCTTCAACGACTGGAAATATTAATGGGTTTCTTGCTGTTTGCGCTCAAAATGAATCATTTCCAAAATGTCTTTCTTATCACTGCATTGTCCACCAGGAAGCTTTATGCGCAAAAATTATGAACCTCAACCGTGTCATGAAAATCGAAACTCGTGAAGTAAATCAATCAGATCATGCTCTACAGGTCACCGATTGCTCCAAAATCTTTTTATTCTGAGCATGGTGCCATAATTCTTCATGCTGACATAAGATAGCTTAGTAGGGGGAAAACTCTGAAATAATTCTTCAGTCTTCTGGATGAGATTTGAGTTTTTCTGAAATCATCGCCCGGCCAATATTGTCAATAATTTGATGAGATGCAATGGCTCCTTGAATTAGGTATCTGTGCAGATATCACCTCAAAATTAAATGAACTGCACCTCAAATTTCAGTCATGATTAGTACTGAAATACTTTCTGAACGAAAGGCAATTTATGGATTGCACATTTAAAAAGAAATTCCCTATCACACTTTGCAACTTTGAAAGCAGTTATGGAAACCGTAATTATCGGCGAATGTGATGGTCTATCTTTTGCTCAGCATCTTGAGCGCAACCTAATACACCACTTTGGTTTCTGCTTCGCCTAAACGGGAGGCTAGGGGCGAGCCTGCTATATCCCCCTGTGTAGCCCTGTCAGCCCAGTGGGGTTACCCCTGGTTGGGCTCCGTGGTCTGTGGGATGAATATCTTGCTCATTTTTATGGCACCAAATAAAAAATGTATTAAATTTGGGAATGATGTAGGAAAATAATTAGCTGGGTCTTGCGGTCCTCACTACTTGAATGTTAATCGGACAGAGAACTGTGGAAAGGTCACCACGGTCAGTCCGTTCACATCCAAAAAGGGCTTGACAACATTGCTGGTTCTGTTAAGTCGTGCATAAAGACCTGAAACGGCACGCTTCTTGTAGAGGCTTATTCAGCATCATAGGCGGCGAAATTACTAAAGTCCACTATGTTAGGCAGCTATCCTGTGAAGTTCGAGGTGCTTTTTTTTTTTTTTTTTTTTTTTTGTTTTAAATACAGTACCGGAGTCTGATCAGGACTCCGGCACTGTATACTCTACTTTAATTTACCTTTTTTTTTTTATTTTACCTTGTTTTTCTGTATTATTACTGGATTGCTGTTTTTTTTTAATTTTACAACAAACACCTAACACCCATGCCCAAGGCGGGACTCGAACCCACGACCCCAGCGCTACGAAGCACCTAAGCGGGACGCCTTGGCGAGCGCGGCCATGGGGACCGGCACCTTGGACGGTCTATCGAATGAGGAGATAAAGGAGAATCTTGCCGAACAAGGTGTTACATTTGTGTACCGGGTTCAACGGAGAGTGAATGGTGAATTCGTGCCTACTCGTACCCTGTTCCTCACATTTGATAGGGTAGAGCTCCCTCAGGGGATTAGGGCAGGTTACGAGGCCATCGCGGTGAGGCCCTACGTTCCGAACCCACTAAGATGCTATAAATGTCAACGCTTTGGGCACACGAGCGAGTTTTGTTGTGGTAGGTCTACTTGTGTAAAATGTGGAGACGTCCAAAAGGGCGGCAATTGCACCTCACGTCCATCTTGTGTTAACTGCGGCAGAGAAAATCCATCTAGCGCTCCAGTATCTATAGTGCAGTGTAGTCAAACCGGTATCCAGGCGGGAAATCGCAACTCAAACCTGCAATATGAACGGGGCCACAATTACTGACAAGATCCTTGTAGCCAGGCCGCTACCTAAGCCGTCCGTCACTATGTCTAAGTCCGCCTCAACATCTTTAAAATCCGTCAACGTAAGGAGCAGCCCGGAACGTTTATCACCTAGACCTTCGACTCAGGAGACTAGACTGGCAAACCTGTCACAATCTCTGCATTAGCGCATAAGTTTAAGACCAGTTATGTCTTCTCGGACTTCTTAAAATCAAGTGCAAAGACCACATCCAATACACCTAAGGGAAGGACTAGTCCACGTCATTCTCCACGTAGATCCTCTTCTGAGGTATCTTCTGTGGGAAGCCCTGATCGATAACGACCGTCTTCGCTGATCAGTACCTAAAATTGGTTCGACGTTCTTGAACCGAAATTTTCTACTGGGAAGGGGACCTCCCCCGTGGAGGAGATAGAATAGGAGAATGCTGCCGCCACTTCCAAACGAACGGTGCGTAAGCGACAGGATAGTGCTCCTGAGAGAAGCATTAGTCCGACAGCAAAGAAGAATATGTTAAACCAACCAGCATAGCCGAATATGCAGAAACACCTTTCTATTTAGTACTTAACCCATAATATCAACAATGGCTATCCTACAGTGGAACATTTGCGGAATTAGACCACATCGATCAGAGCTTTAATTATTGATCCATCAGAATCAGCCTTTGGTCGTATGCTTACAGGAGGCGAAGCTGCGTCCAAAGGACACTGTTACCATCGGGCAGTGCTCCTCCGTACGGTGTGATTTATTACCAGAGGAGGGTGTTGCCGCTCATGGGGACACTATGATGCTAATCAAGGATGATATCTCCGCCGAGTCCGTTCCTTTATAATCTGATATCCAGTCAGTTGCTGTAGTATAGCGCATCCCTCCTGCAGCTAAACAGTTTGTAGCACCGGAGAGCCCACTTTCCTTTCTGACGCATTTAATACTTTTTCCCACCTGGATATAGCAGTCTGTTCACCACAATTAGCAGTTTCTTTATGTTGAAATATCATCTCTGATTTACATTTTAGTGACCGCTTTGTCTGTATCATTCGTCCCTTAACGCATGAAGTATATTCTACAAGTTTACCTAGATGGCTTTTAGATCAAGCCAACTGGAACCTATACTCACGTCTAGCTGTTTTTACCTATGACGAGCAAGCAACTGTGGTTCAATTAGTCGACCATCTCACAGACACAATTCTTTCTGCTGCTTCTGAGCAGTGTATTCCGCGCCCTACTTGTCAACCCCGTCGTAATCTAGTGTCATTTTGGTCAGAGGAATGCCTGACTGCCATTAGTGCACGCAGACGTGCTTTCCAGGTTTTCCAGCGTCAACCTACACTGGATAACCTGATACACTACAAGAAGATGTCTGCCAACTCTAGACGGGTTATTAAGGATAGCAAAAAGATATCTTGGAATAATTTCGTAGCTTCCTTTAATCGACATACAGCTTCCTCTGTCGTATGGGATAAGTTGAGGCCTGTGGCCGGATATTCGACCCATATGCCAATTGCGGGCCTAAAAACAGCAGCGGGTGCTGTTGTTGATAACTTTGACGTGGCTAACATTTTGGGCAGTGCTTTCGGTCGTGTTTTAGCTCCGACAAATTATACTCCCAAGTTTCTTGCAGTCAAGCCTCAAGTGGAATCTCAGGGTTTCTCCTTCCGTTCAGGAGAGCTTGAGGACTATAATCGGCTCTTCACCAACTGAACTAAACGTGACGGACTTCGGGACAGAGGGTTGGCGGAGTCGCAAGAGTTTCCGGGCTTTCGAAAAGGACACCTTCTTTTTCACACGGATCTCCTGGTACGCCTTCTCCTCTGTAAAACGGGGACATTCGCGGGAACTGGATGAATGTTCACCGTCGCAATTCACGCAGGATGGGCCTTTACTGCATACACCATCGTGGGATAGGTCACCACAGTTCGCACAGGTAGATTCGCCGTTACAAAAATCACGCGTGTGGCCTAAACGTTGACATTTATAGCATCTGAGCGGATTGGGTATATAAGGCCTAACCTCGATAGCTTCGTACCCCGTCTTAATCTTTTGTGGCAGATCTATCCGATCAAAAGTAAGGAACAGGGTACGAGTAGGCATGAATTCCCCTTGACTTTACGCTGAACCCGATAGACTGATGTTACACCTTGATCCGCCATATTCTCTTGAATCTCCTCGGTGCTTAAACCGTCAAGAGCGCGGGTTGTGATCACACCGCGTGAGGAGTTTTGTGTGCTTCGACCTTCACGGGGCAGCTGGCTAACATTTTGGCCTTAATTATTTGGGCAGCCTGGGAGGCGAAGAATGCTTCAACCAGCAGCGTGCCGTTACGGGCTTTAATGTAAGACTTAACAGGGCCAGCTATGGCATCAAGACCCTTTTGAATGGCAAAAGGGCTGACCATAGAAAACTTTCTCCCTTCCTCTGTTCTATTAACAACCTAGTAGCGAAGACCACAGGACTCGACTATTTCTTTTCCTAAATTAACATAAGTAGAGGTTTTAGTTTTGGGTGCTATAAAGACAGAAATAAATTCATCCCCCAGTACTCCCCACCCACCACGGAGCACAATATGGTGTCGCCCCACTCGGGTGAAAGGGCTACGCAGGGGATATAACGGGTGTGCCGTCCCTCTCACCCTGAAGTTCAGTATAATACCTAGTCTTGGCCGATTGACTAGGGGCGGGTTAGTCCCTAGCCTCCCGTTTAGGCCCCCCCAGGGGCCTACTACGGTAGGTACGGGTTAGGCGCACCCGGGGTCCCGAGCCACCTTGACTCCCTCTGTGGGCAACCTCAGAGTGGTGAGAGAGTCAGTAGGTCAAAATGCCCACCCACGTGTAGGCCGTGCGTGGAGACCCGTGTCGGTGAAAACGAATATCCTGGTTGGTTGAGGGTTGCGTACCTGAGCCTGGGCTTCTGTCTTTCAGTAACTGGGGAGGGTGCGCAGCCTAATACACCGCTTTGGTTTCTGATTTGCATAAACGGGAGGCTAGGGACTAACCCACCCCTAGTCAATCGGCCAGGACTAGGTATTGCACCGAACTCCAGGGTGAGTGGGACGGCGAGCCCGCTATATCCCCTGTGTAGCCCTGTCACCCCAGTGGGTTGACCCCTCGTTGGGCTCCGTGGTGGGTGGGGAGCACTGGGGGATGAATTTATACCATTTTTTATGGCACCAAAACCCCTTAATTTAAATGCAGACGTTGGAAAGGAAGTAGTCGAGTCATGTGGTCCTCGCTACTTGGTTATTCATAGGACAGAGGAAGGTAAGAAGTTCCTTACGGTGAGCCCTTTTACTATCCAAAAGGGTCTCGATGCCATTGCTGGTCCTGTTAAATCCTGCGTTCGAGCTCGCAATGGTACAGTTCTTGTCGAAGCCAACTCCGCCTCGCAAGCTGCAAGGATACTTAAAGCCACCATGTTAGCCAGCTATCCAGTGAAGGTCGAGGTGCACAAGTCGCTGAACTCCTCCCGCGGTGTAGTAACAACCCGCGCGTTGGACGATTTGTCCATTGAGGAGATCCAAGAAAATCTTGCGACTCAGGGTGTCTCAGCTGTTTATCGGGTACAACGTAAGATCAACGGTGAATTCCTGCCTACTCGTACCCTGTTTCTTACTTTTGATCGGGTTGATCTGCCTCAAAAGATTAGGGCAGGGTATGAAGCCATCGATGTTAGGCCTTATATACCCAATCCGCTGAGGTGCTTTAAATGCCAACGTTTTGGTCACACTAGTGAGTTGTGTACCGGCAAGTCCACCTGCGACCACTGCGGTGACATCTCCCACGATGGGGCTTGTGCTTCAGCTCCATCGTGTGTGAACTGTAACGGGGAACACCCATCTAGTTCCCGAGACTGCCCCCGTTTTGTAGAGGAACGAGCGATCCAGGAGATACGGGTGAAAGAGAAGGTGTCCTTCTTGGAAGCCCGGAAGCTCCTGCGACTCCTCCAACCCTCTGCCCCGAGGTCCGGTACCTATAGCTCAGTTGCAGCTAAACCGGTACCGCGTCGGGAAATCGCAACACAGACCGGCGATATGAACGGGGCTACAATTGCGGAAAAGGTTATTTTAGCCCAAGCGCTGCCAAAGCCTTCGGCACCTACACCCAAGTTGGTATCAACATCTGCCAAATCCGCCAGCTTACAGAATAGTTCTGCACACTTGTCACCGAAAGCCTCGACCTCGGGAACTAAAGGTGGTAAATTCACGACGTCTTCTGCCCCGGAAAAACAGTTTAAGACCAAGTATGTACGACAAGACTTCTTGAAAGAGAATGTGCAATCTATTACCATGTCATCTAAGGGTAAGAAAAGTACACGCAACTCCACACGTGTATCCTCCTCTGAAGGGTCATCTGGGGAGGAGGGCGTGAATCGGCGACGGCCGTCTTCGCCGATCAGCACATCCAATCGGTTCGAACTTCTCGGACCGAAATTTGCTCTTGAAAAAGGAACCTCCCTTGTGGAGGAGATGGACCAGGAGGATTCTGCCGCCACTGCCAGAGGGACAGTGCGGAAACGGCAGGATCGTGCTCCTGAAAATAGTACTAGCCCAACGCCTAAGAAGAACAAATTGAACCGACCAGCTAATCCCAATCTGCAGAAGCGTCTTTCGATTTGAAACTTATCCCATAATATACCCAATGGCTATCCTCCATTGGAACATACGCGGAATTCGACCACATCGACCAGAGCTTGACTTGTTGCTACACCAGCATGAACCCTTGGCTGTATGCTTACAAGAGACGAAGCTCCGTCCACAGGACACCGTTACCATCAGGCAGTGCTCCTCCGTACGATGTGATTTATCCCCGGAGGACGGTGTCCCGGCACATGGGGGCACTATGATGCTTATTCGAGATGATATTTTTGCCAACTCCGTACCCATACAATCTGCAATCCAGTCCGTTGCTGTCAGCATTAAGCTACCCTCCGCTTTATTCACCATTTGCAGTATCTATTTGCCTCCATCTGCGGACCTCTCGCAGAGCGACTTAGAACACCTCATTTCGCAGTTGCCACCACCCTTTTTATTGGTAGGCGACGTGAATGCCCATTACCCTCTTTGGGGCTCTCCTCGGGCTTGTGCGAGAGGTACGCTACTTAAAGACTTCTTGGATAGTCAGAATCTTGCTCTCTTGAACACCGGAGAGCCCACCTTTCTATCTGACGCATTTCATAGTTTTTCACACATTGACATTGCAATTTGTTCCCCTCAGCTGGCAGTCACCTTATGCTGGAATATCATCTCGGAGTTGCATTCTAGTGACCACTTTCCTTGTCGTATTAGTGTCTTGACACCCGTTGTATGTTCCACCCGTTTACCTAGTTGGCGCCTAGACCACGCCAGCTGGGAACTGTACTCCCACTTGGCTGAATTTAGCTACGAAGAGCACGACTCTGTGAACCACTTGGTCGAACATCTCACAGGGACCATTCTTTCTGCTGCTGAGCAATCCATTCCGCGTTCGACTGGCTACAGCCGTCGATTTCCTGTACCTTGGTGGACCGATGATTGTCGGGTCGCTATTCGCGCTCGCAGACGAGCTCTACGGGTTTTCCAGCGTTTTCCTACACTGGATAACCTGATACACTATAAACGGATGCGTGCACATTCTAGGCGGGTTATTAAGGATAGCAAAAAGATGTCATGGAATAAATTCGTGGGTTCCTTTAATCGACATACACCTTCCTCTGTCGTATGGGATAAGTTAAGACTTGTGGCTGGGAAACCGAACCATATGCCCATCGCCGGTCTCAAAACACCTACCGGAGATGTTGTTGATACATTTGACGTGGCGAATACTTTAGGCAGTGCTTTCGCTCAGGTGTCTAGCTCAGGCAATTATTCCCCTGAGTTTCTTACAGTTAAGAATCAGGTGGAATCTCAAGAATTCTCGTTTCTTTCTGGCAACCTTGAGGATTATAATCGCCTTTTCACCCTGGCAGAGCTAGACAATGCACTCTCCTCTTCACGACACTCAGCACCAGGTCCAGATGGTATCCACGTCCAAATGTTGCAACATCTCTCTCCTGATGGCAAAGATTTCCTACTCGAGGTCTATAATCGTGTCTGGGTTGATGGCATTTTTCCAGACAAGTGGCGGGAGGCCACCATCATACCCATTCTTAAACCTGGAAAGGACCGCCTTCTTCCTTCCAGTTACCGTCCTATTTCCCTCACCAGTTGCGTGTGCAAGGTGATGGAACGCATGATCAATGGACGGTTGGTGTGGTGGCTGGAATCCCACAATCTTCTGACCACCTTGTCTCTTTGTCAACTCAGATTATGGACGGGTTTCTTAAGAACAGCCCCACAGTTGGGATATTTTTTGACCTCGAGAAGGCCTACGACACGTGTTGGCGGGCGGGAATATTGCGTTCTCTGCACAACTGGAACATACGTGGACGCCTACCGTTGGTCATTCAGGAGTTTATGCGGGACCGCGGTTTTCGAGTGAGGGTGGGCTCGGTTTTTTCTAACCATTTTATTCAAGAGAACGGAGTGCCGCAGGGCTCGGTACTCAGCGTGACTCTATTTGCTATTGCGATAAATTCCATATCACTATGTGTGCCTCAAGGTGTCTCTTCCTGTTTATTCGTGGACGACTTTGCCATCTTCTGTACTTCTCAGCGTACACCGTTTTTGGAACGCCGTCTCCAGCGGTGTTTGGACAATGTCTATGCTTGGAGCTCGAAACACGGTTTTCGTTTCTCCGCTGAGAAGACAGTCTATGTTAACTTCTGGCGCCGTAAGTGGCAAATGCCGCCGTCTCTTCGACACGGGCCAGATTTACTTCCTTTCGCAGACGAGGCGAGATTCCTTGGTTTGATCTTCGATCGGAAACTTTGTTGGGCACCACAAATAGCACAGCTTAGAGCACGATGTGACCGTTCTCTAAATCTTTTACGGATACTAAGTGGCAAATCTTGGGGTGCGGATCGGACGGCATTGCTCCGTCTTTTTCGTGCTGTGATTCGTTCGAAGTTGGACTATGGCAGCATTGTGTATTCTTCAGCTCGACCTTCAGTGCTCAGAAGGTTAGACACAGTCCATAACCAGGGCATCCGTGTGGCCGCTGGAGCTTTTCCAACGAGCCCAGTTGTTAGCCTCTACGCCGAATCGGGAGAACCTCCTCTGCGTTGTCGGCGTGATGTCCTGCTTGCTAATTATGGCTGTGGGCCGAAGTGTATGCCTGGGCATCCAACTTATCACGCGTTTTTCTCCCCTGAGCTGCACGAGCGATACTGCCTCCGCTCTCTGAGCCCCAGGCCAGCAGGTTTTCGTTTCCGTGAGCTTCTACGCCAGCACCATGTTGACATTCCTCGGCTGTTATCCAAGGGAGAGAGTATACATCCCCCTTGGTTACGCGCTAACTCCCATGTCGATCTCGGGATGACGCTCTACGGGAAATCTGTTACGCCTCTTGATAGTATTCGTCGTTGCTTTTTAGAATGTTTATCCAAATACAGTGGCCGTATTTGTATTTACACCGATGGTAGTAAGAGCCCCGACGGTGTTGGATGTGCCTTTGTCACTGGCACCGCAACTTCTACTTACGGTTTGCCTAGTTGCACATCTATATATTCTGCCGAGCTATATGCTATTTATCAAGCCCTTCTGTATATTCGACGTCGAAAATTAGGTGACTGCCTTATTCTTAGTGATTCCCTTAGTGCCCCTCAGAGCATTCGTGAGCTGTACAATTACCATCCTTTGGTGCAGCGCATCCAGGACGTTCTCCACATTTTGCACGCTTCTGGTTTTAATGTGGAGTGCGCATGGATTCCTGGACACGTTGGCTTGCCAGGGAATGACACGGCGGATTTGGCAGCGAAATCGGCAGTCACAGCGCCCAGTGTTACGATTACCCATTCAACAGCAGAAGATTTTAGAGTGGCTGTACGGAGAGCCGTTTTTTCGACTTGGCATGCGGAGTGGTCGGCTCTCCGTGGTAATAAGCTGCGAGAGGTGAAGGACCTCCCTGTCAACTGGGTAACCTCCTCTCGTTTATTCCGCCGGGAGGAGGTAGTACTAGCTCGGATAAGAATTGGCCACTGTATTTTTACTCACAGTTACCTTTTTAAACGTGAACCTGCTCCTGTCTGTGCGCTCTGTGGGGAGGCACAGACAGTTCGTCATGTGTTGCTGGAGTGTGGTCACCTGGCACACATTCGGTCATCTATGGGCATGCCGGCCTCTCTTGCTGAGGTCCTGGCAGATGACCCAAGAGCAGTGGACAGGGTTTTTAAATTTTTAGCAAAACTTTCTTTTACCTTGACGTTTTAGTGTGATAGCAGTTTTTTTTAAACTCTTTTAATTTTAATGTGTTGATTTTAGATGGAGTTTTATATCCAGCTCTGTTTAGAGGGCTGGACCGTTCAGTTACTTCCGTTTCAACTGTGTTAGCTCTTTTACTTGTGTTTTTTTTTTTTTTTTTGTTTTTTTTTATATTTTCTTACTGCCTATTGCCAAGTTTTAATCATAAGGGCGCTTATGACCTCGGCAGTTGAGCGCCCTTAAACACCATTATCATCATCATCATCTCCCGTTTAGGCGAAGCAGAAACTAAAGTGGTGCATTAGGTTGCGTACCCTCCCCAGTTACTGAAGAACAGAAGCCCAGGCTGAGATATGCAACCCCCAAGAGAGAGAGGGTGCACCCACCTTGGTTACGTGCTGCCTCCCAAGTCGACCTCGGGATGTTGCCATTGGGGAAGTGTATGATGCCTTCGTGTAGTACCCGTGCTTGTTTTTTTTAGAATGTTTATCCTCTTACAGTAACCGAATTTGTATATACACCGATGGGAGTAAATGTACCGACGGTGTTGGATGTGCCTTTGTAACTGGAACCGAACCACATACTTTTGGTTTGCCTAGTCACACATCAGTTTATACTGCAGAACTGTATGCTATTTATCGAGACATTCAGTACGTTTGCCGTCAAAAAACTGGGTAACTGACTTATTCTGGGTGATTCGCTTAGCGCACTTCAGAGCGTTCGTGAGCTGTACAGCTACCATCCTTTAGTGCAGCACATTCAGGATGCCCTCCATATTTTACATGCTTCTGGCGTGGATGTGGATCTCGCATGGCTTCCTGGATAGATTAGGTTGTCAGGCAATGAATTTGCGGATGAGGCGGCAAAGTCAGCAACCACGGAGCCCAGTGTCAGCATTGCTTGTTCAACAGCCGAGGATTTTAGACTTAATTTGCGGAGAGAGGTGTTTTCGCTCGAGCATGCAGAGTGGTCTACTCTCCGTAACAACACGCTAAGGCTCTTCCGGTACCCGGGTTAACCTCCTCACGCTCCTCTCGTCGTGAGGAAGTGGTTTTGGCTCGTATCCGTATCGGTCACTGTTTTTTTTTACGCACAGTTATATTTTTAAGAACGATCTTGCTGCTATCTGCCCGCTTTGTACGCAGGCATTATCGGTCCGTCATGTGTTTTCCTCTGGCAGACATACGCTCCTCTTTGCACTTGCCTCACATACTCGCAGAGGTTTTGGCTACGTTATATAACTTTTTATCCCGTTTGAATTTTAGACTAAGAATTTAAGATTTTATTTGTATTTCCCATTACAGCTATTGCTGGGCCGGTAACTGTTCTTTGAAATTCTTTTAAACTTTTAATTTCCTTTATATTTTTATTGCCTGTTTAATAAGGCAGTTTTAGCTTTTTATTCCTTTTTAGCTGTTTTGTTTTTCATGTTTTGTTCACTCGTTTACCCTTTGTTTTCCCCAGGTTGGTTTTGTTTTATATTGGATTTTAGTTCTTTTAGCCATTATTTTATTAATTGATTTTGTTTTTGTTTCCGGCACGTTTGTTTTTCGGAGGGCACTGATAATCTCGAAGTTGAGCACCCTTAAACGCCACTCATCATCATCATCATCATCATCATCATCATCATCATTTGAATTTGGAAATGTATCGAACTGTGATATTTAATTTCCTGTAAGGATTTTTCCGCTGTAATGCCTACTTTAAACTAATTTAATGACAACAAATTTGAGGGATCATACGCACATGAGTCATGGCTATCAGAGTTTTCACCCCGAGATTCACCTTCCTACTACTAGATCACCACATCAGTGAATGACTCATCTCATGAAATATATTACCTTCATCCTTTCTCCCGCTATGAGCTTAAAACAGTAGTTCATCTAAAGAATAATGGAATTCTGCGACTGACCAAATTGTAACATTGTACCATTCATTTTTAAATAAAATTAATTCATTCTTTATGAAAAAAAAAAAAAAAAAAAAAAAACTCGATTTCATTAATTTAAAAAAAAAAAAACCTCAATCCTACGTGTTTTGAAATTTCGATGCAATATGAATTTCACCCTATACTTAGCAACAACACTAGCTTATTTTATCAGCGACCTAACATTAACCCACCGCAAAATTAGTATTGCTTGACCATTGTAGTTAGTGATGGGAGTATTCGATTGCAAAATATCGATATATTCGATTCTTGGATGTTCTCGAGATGTTCTAGAATTCTGAATGGTGTATTCGAATCCTTCACTCGGATGTGTTCTCGTTTGAAAATGTCCTGAATGCGGTATTCGAGTACTGCACTCAAGTTTCGGATAGGTGCATGTGCACCGAACAGAATCGAGATCTCGTCTCGAGAGTAGCTTTACCTAAAACTGATTGGTGCTCTTGCTTCAAGGTCATTCATAAACATGATACATTGCGAGAGGAGCAGAGGGGAGAGCACGCAGATAAACATCCTTCAAAATAATCACCTGGCCGGGATGCAACATGAGAATATGTTATGAGTTAAATCCTTGAGCTTCTTACCGTCCCAAAGCTAACGAACGATACCCATACAATTGTTTCAAATACGTGATCATATTTTAATTGTATATCTTGTTGTAATGGAATGTACAGTGTACGATGGGTTAGTGCAACGAATGAACAGTATTAGAAATTGGAACTAAATTCATATGTAACGCTTGCATAGTAAAGAATTTCAAGAACTGTATACAACATGGATCTCACATAATTGTACATAATATCCTGTTAATATGAGCTTATCAACGAAAATAATGCATTATTATTTAAATCTTAAGTAATAATATTTAACATGAATTATTATGCAATGGTCAATAATAACAATTTGTTTCTTATACTATCGATAATACACTTTAGTAGCTGCCAACTGTCCAATTCAACAATTGTAATATGTATGCTTCAATAGATGAATAAAATCAATGAGTTTGAATGCATGACAATAAAGGCCCCCAACAAGATGCCTTCAGATATATTTCAAGAGTAAGATATATTTTAGCCAACGCTTCTCTTGCTGACCCATGAAAAATCCATTTTATTTTGCAAAGGAATTGTTGGATTTTAAAGGACCTATGGAATTATAAGGTTTAAACTTTCCATTAAGACTTACTAAGGAGCATGTAAGCACGCGATGACTGTATCAAATAAGAATTTAACACGTTCGTGCTTAAATACTGCCCTAAAATAATATGTTAACCTCTCTTTATTCAAATGAACTGTTTTCCTGTCATCATTAGCTTTAGAATCCTTGCAGCATAGCGTCCACACATCATACACAGCAAAACAACGATTTATTCCGCCCTTGAGTCTTCTCAACCCAGAGGTTCCGGGTTTGATTCCCAGCTGGGGCAGTGAATTTTTCTTTAACCACAATCATTCTATTACCCACAATGTGTATGTGGGAGTGAATGTGTGAGTGTGTTTTATAATAGTTTAAAACTGAAGAAAAAGAAAACAGATCCTACAGTACAGTGAGAAAAACACCAGCAGTTGTTTTTCAAGTCCAAGCCACGATATAACCATACAAGTTAAATGGGGCTATAAAATGGGGGAACAAATTCTGATGTGTTCCTTTCACATGACTTTCTCTACCTGCTCTGCAAACAAATTTTTCTTACCAAACATTATTGTTTAATTACTCCATGCTAATCGAGATAAATGTTAGCAGAATAGTATTATTCCTTACTTCCTTATAGGCAGAAGGGAGAGTCAAATGTTCTAAAAGCTTATCCAATCAATTTTTATTATAGAACACACTTCAATTTTCAATTTCACTTCCAATAATATTTTACGTTTTCCAAAGCAGCTGTTCATTAAATATGTTGTGGTCTTAAAATATTAACTAAAGAGTAAGTATTTTCTGTTATCACAAATGAGCATGTTTAAATGGGCCTTTCTATTTATCGTGTTTAACGCTCGCTTTTATTATCTACATATGTCACTGATGACACATGGAATAAAGATGGAGTGCCGATGGAATGCGATGGCGGGGGAAACCAGAGAACCCGGAGAAAACCCGCCCCGCGTCTCTTTGTCCACCATAAATCCTACATGTTTTTGCCTGAGATCTAACCCGGGCCGCGAATTTCACATATGACATGCAGAATCACAACCGTGGGAGTAGTCAAGGCGGAGTCAACCGCAACGTCCAATAGCAGACGCGTAATGAAAACAGAAGGAAGACGCCGAATACAAACATATGGTGGAGTAGATATATTTAATTCAACATGTAATAATCACTGACAAACTCTTTAAAAAGAAAGAAAGGTGTACATATATTTTCAATTTAAAATCTAATAATATACTTATAACTTAATTATGATATGTATAATGTGGGTATACACATACAGTATTAAGTGTTCCTGTAAGGTTTACGTCAGTGTACAAGTGATCAGCTATATACCTATTGCGTCGAGTTGCAAGGTTAATACATAAATAGACATGTAGTTACTTTTAACCTAGGCCTAAAAGAGAGAAACTGAACATGAATTGCACTATTATTGACGACCGAAGGCTTCGCAACAACCGATAAAAATTTGCCGTATTTGCTGGTGAGAATTTTTATTCCAAAGTGCACTGCACGTTCACATTTGCCATTTAGAAATATATATGTATTTATATTATTCATTAAATTCATATTTTTATATTTTTATATATAGGTACTCATATTAATAAGTTTATACACTGTCAGCTTTCTGCAGCAAAGTGAAGCTTCGTTATCCCTTCCAAAGTAAAGGAAGGTGTGTATTTTCAACTTAAAATCTATATATATATATATATATATATATATATATATATATATATATATATAATGGTAGGTACTCATAGCATAATTATAATACGTATAATGTGGGTATACACCTATATCATTAGGTTATCCTGTAAGTTTAAATAACTGAATAAGAGTTCAGCTACCTACTGAGTCGAATTGCAAAGCAAATTGATATTAAAAGGAGAAATTGAACGTCAGTGCCACTTTATTACTAACGGCCAAAGACCTCGTAACGACTGTCAATTATTTACCGTGATGGCGGAGTCAGAATTTTTAATACATAATGTATTGTACTCTCACATTTTTACTTTCTCTACACGTACTATGTACATAGTGTATGGAGAAGGTATTGTATTCCACCCAAAAATTCTATTCCGAGGTTTCATCGGAAATACATGTTTAGGGTCCCCCGAGTCCAAAAAAAGCATTTTTGGAAAAATGTCTCCCTGTGTGTGCGTGTGTGTGTCTGTGAACAGCATAGCTCAAAAATGAAAGTTCGTTAAATACCAAACTTGTTACTTAAGTTTGGTATCTTCCAAGGATGCGACACGAAGATTTTCAAGAAAATCCCCCACCCCAACTACCCTTTACATGGAACTTTTTTTCGAAAATTTTGATTTTCTCAAAAATGGCTAACTATTTTGATTAAAATCTTATATATGAAAGATACTTATCTGACAAATATAATGTACATCTTGAATTTTTTGGGAATGCCTCTGAAGACTACTTTATTCTGGATGAATTTTACGGAATTTTGTATAACAGCTAAACTGTAAGAGATAAACATAAACTTACCATACAAAAATATAGAGCACGTTAAAACCCACAATTTATGTTACATACATTTTTTTTCGTGGAGTTGTTCGTTTTTGAGATATTCCTTGCTTTTGGTTTCATCTTTAAAAAACTTACATTTTTCTCATAGGGGAATTTGTCAACTCCTGTCCACACAAACAAAGGAACTTCTGTCACAAAGCAACCAGCTTTTGACTATCACTTAAACCTATGGCTCTCCCTTGTTTCGCTGCTACTTACAAGGAAACAAGTAATAAGACTATTTCTGCTAACTTTTTCTCGATTAGCATGAAGTAAATAGAAGCATAAACTTATTAACAATAGTTTGTTGCAGAAATGTAGAGAAAGTCATGTGAATGGAACACATCAGATTTTTCATTTAGAAATATATAATTTGGATTTGTTATCCATTTAATTTATAGTTTTGCATATATTCGTATATTAATAAGTTTATAAATTATCACTTTTCTGCAGTCTTGCATTGCGAAGTAAATATCTACTGCTTCTTTATTCCATCCAAATATTGTCAAACTATTTGTAAGCCAAGCCAAAGCAATCATTATTCCAGCTTTTAGAACAAGAAAATAAATCTCAAATAGCCCCCGATTCAATTAGTGTAAGGTATTTGAAAATTCGAACCAATAATGAAAAGCAGATTGGAAATTGCAAATGGGCATCATCCACTGACTTCACTCATATCTGTAGATCTAAGTTTTCACAGCGGTTATAAAGAATAAATAAATGCATTTAAAACTACTAATACTGCAAGTTTATTTATTTATTAAAGACTAGGGCTTACGTATCTGGCCATATTACCTTACATATGACTATTTATTTGAAATTTGCAGATTTTTATGAGCTGTTTAATTTATGAACCTTAATTTGTAATTTCAAATCGAATTTTATAGAAATCGTAATTTGATGTATAATCAGCGATAATAAACTTGTTAAACTTGGCTATTTCTATGTTCAATCGCTATAAGAAAGCAGAATATTAAAAATATATTCATTTACCGGTACAATTATTGTTTAAAATGTTTTAAAATTTGTGGTTGTATTGCAAACGATTTACCATCACATAAATATGCGCTTTAAGCAACAATTTAAAATAAAAGCGTATGCTCAATATATACAACTCTTTTCAGAAATACTGCTGCAGTATTGTCTAGGGCTTCACATTTTTATCATTTCAAATTCCGAGCTGATTTTCTTATTTTGTTCATACTATGGAAATACTTTAACTTCCTCACTAAGCAGAGGGATATACATACTTCCTCGCTTGTGTTTTATTTCACAAAAACATTTCATTATCAGATAGTATCGTAGCCACTCCATGTAGTTTATGCAATTATCACTAGGTAGCATTAGACGCTACACATTGTGGGCTATCTGCAGAGGCTACTATAGTACACGCAAGTAAACATTTTACCTAAATAAAGTTTAAATTATTACGCAGAACAAAAGCAACAAACTATTGGAGGCAAACCTAACTGTGAATTGCTTAGTAGTGCCATCTTGCAAAAACACATGCAACTACATATCATCACTGTACTCTAGCGGGAGTTTACAAAACTACTTGATGCGTCTGTAAGAATAGCGCCGACATGTACCAGATTTAAACTGACGCCTATTTCCAAACCCTAAGTATGCGATTAAAATAACGCCATAATGCAAAAGAATATCTGGTAAGTTTTAAATGTTCGATTTTCTAAAAGAAAAATCGTTCTGACAATGTCAATTAAAACGTCGTGTATTAAAAATGTTTACATGTAATGTATATCCTAAATTTCTTGGGAATAATCCCTATAGTGCTCTTTATTTTAATGAGTTTTGCTTAACTGGTAAACCGTAAGATATATACGAAAACTTACCACACAAAAATGCAGATCTCGTTAAAACATACAGTTTATGTCATAAAGTTTTAGTTGGTTTTGTTTTTGTACAGCCTAACATTTCCGAGATATTCCCCGTTATTAGAGTACGATAAGAATAGAAGGGCCGAGGGGCTAAATTGTCCTCTTATGAATTTTTAACTTACGCTCTGACCAAAGCATGAGTTGGATTCACTTGATACTTCGTGACTTATTAATTATAAGGAACATTAACCACCTTTATTTGCAATGTCACATTTATATTAATTAGGTTGCCAAATATGAAGATGTCTACCTAAAAGAACCTCAGGGCCACTTTGGCCATTTCCACTATTCTGTCTATTTTCAGATTACTTCCTTGCAATACTGTATTTGAATTCAAACCAACTATCCCATAATTGTGGCATTATTTCCAGCAGTGATTGTTTTGTTTGTTGAAACAAAGGTTTCAGCTATTGTCAGCGTTTAGTAGTTGTCTTCTCCAACATGATCCGGACATTAGACGCAGAAGAATTTGATGTTTTTGTTGTCATAATGAATACAAGAGGAGTGTATGAAGCAAAGAGTTTTTCTCTCAAAATTCGATGATCATCACTATGGGATTCTCCATTTTTCAGACAAACTATGGGATGAAACAGAGTTACAGAAATAATGAATCGTATTAAATCTGACATAGCCCACTAGATCTGAACGCCTCAAAACGTACAAGGGGAGAAGACACATTAAGTGCATTCCTGAAATTTGCAAAATGTGGTAACAATCCACTCCATAAACTTGTTGCTATACCAATGACTGGAAAGATTAATGGGTTGCTTGCTCTTTGTGCTAAAGATGATTCAGTTCCAAAATGTCTTTCTTATCACTCTACTATCCACCAAGAAACTTTGAAGTTCGACCATGTCATGAAAATCGCAACTCGTGTAGTAAATGAAACCAGGTCAGCTATTACAAGTCAACGACTGTTCAGAAATCTTTTGAATATAACAGTTTTTGAGCATAGTGACTTAATTCTTCATTCAGACGTAGGGTGGCTTAGTAAGGGGAGGGGGAAATCTGAAAGGATTCTGCGGTTTTCAGGATGAGCTATGAGGTCTTCTGAAATCATCGCCCAGGCAATATTGTCAAGAACTTGATGACATATCATTGGGTATCTTGGCAAATGACTTAAACCTTAGATTGCAAGGGGAAATTCGCAAAATTTCAGTCCTGATAAGTACCTAACCGGTCCCCATGGCTCGCTAAACCGCCTCACTTTGGTGCTTCGTGGCGTAGGGGATCGTAAGCTCGAGTCCCGCCTTGTGCATGGGTGTTAGTTTGTTTATGTGTGTTCATTTGTCATAAAACAGAAACGTTAAACAAAGGAAATTTAGGGAAAAGGAGAAGAAGAGGAATAGGAAATAGGAGTACACCGCCGGAGTCCCGACTAGACTCCGGAACTGCATTTTTAGTAAAAAAAAAAAAGTACCGACGTACTTTTCGAAGAAAACATAACTTATGGATTGCACATTTAAAAAGACATTTCCTATCACACTTCACAACTTTGAAATTAGTTATGGAAACCGTAAATATAGACGAATGTGATGTAGTGTATTTTGCCTAGCATCTTGAAATTCTAGTCACAGAATTAATAACAGCTTTATCCAGTTTTCGGCACTTGAGCAAGTGATTATATTTATCAATAACTCAATCGCTTCAGTTGACATTACTGAATTTTGAGGTGGGATATAGGAAATCTTTGGAAAGTGCAACCTTGAAGAATTAGAAATAAAAGTTTTATATCTTTGAAATCATGTTTATCAAGTACAAGCAATTTTTGGACTCCGGTGAACAGGAATAATTATACCATCATTGGAAGTGTTGTTTTGAAAACTTATTCCTTTTTCTTTTTCCTTTCGGCTCAACTTATCTTTGCGAGGTCATATCAAGAGTAAGTACCGATCTGGTTTTACAGACTGCCATCTAGTTGGCGCATTAAGAACAGCTTGCTCCAGCTACACACCGACTGGGTTTTTCTGCACCTACAGCGAACTTGCACTGCCAAATTACACATTAATTATGTAAGTTGTAAACCTAAGCAGTTTTAAATGTAACTATTTCAAATAGTTTTACACCAATACATGTTTGTTGTTGTAGTAGTAGTAATTAAAAAAATTGGTTGCGATGGTGTTGGCGCCCGCACCTCATTATGTATGAGTTAAAAGTGCCCGAGCACATTAGAAATTTGGACAGCCTGCACCAAACTAAGCGATAGTAAAATCTTTTGAAAGCCGGTCGCTAAGCGAAACAATTGTAACTCGGTTCTCTTTGCATGCTAAGAGTAAAAAAAGGAGAGAGACAAGAAACACCTCTCCCGTTTGAGAAAGGTTTAAATATCTTAAAATTGAAACCAATAAATCGGAATATCTTAAAAAAAAGATGTAGGGCATAAACTGTGTGTTTTAATGAGATCTACATTTTTATGTGGTAAGTTATTGCCCATTTGCCAGGTATGAAGAAAATTAAAGTCATACAGAAAGAAGGGGTCTTCAGAGCCTACTCCCAGAAGATTCAAAATATGCATTATGAAAATGTCTTAAACATATGGCATTTTAATAAAAAGTCCTTAGAGCTGTTTTTGAGAAAATCAAAAGTTTCGACAAATGTTCCATGTAAAGGGTAGTTCGGCTGCGGGGATTCTCTTGAAAATCTCCATGTCATATCCTTGGGAGTACTGAACTTAAATAACATGTTTTATATTAACTGACTAGTTTTTCACCTATGCTGCCCACAGACACACACACACACACACGTTTCTAAACATTCCTTTTTGGAATCAGGGGTTCTCAAAACAAGTATTTCTGGTGAAATCTCGATATCGTATTTTTGGGTGGAATACAATACCTACTCTATGCAGTATATGCATTCTACACTCATGGACAAAAATGTATATATATATATATATATATATATATATATATATATATATATATATATACACACACACACACACACACACAATCCGAGATGCAGTAGCGTTGCAGTAGCAACAAGTTATCACAACTTCCAAATGTTAATACTACTAACCCATATGATCAATAAGCATAATCAAATACATAACTTCAGCTTCTTCAAACACAAATTATAAATACTAACTAAAAATATTAACGACACAAAACAAGATACAGTTTGTATTATACGGCATTAGTAAACTTGCCATTTTCCATGTGTGTTCACTGCAGCGCTGTGGCAAAACCTAGGTTGCTCCTCTCGGGAGGATCGCAAGTTCGTTTCTCGCATGTAGCAGAACATTTTTTTCTCCCTTCTAAGTCATGATATATAATCTACACATAGCGGCTATTTATTTTAGACATACCTATTTTCTACACGACATTCGGTACGGTTAATAATATGACAGTTATTATGATGTTTGTTTAAGGGTTTAGTCTAACGAACAGCAATATGCTGCACACGAAAGCATGTGATGCGCAGAATGGTGAGCAAATGCATCAGGCACGAACAGTTCTCTCTCAATGGAAGAAGAAAATTGAATCTGTAAAGTATGAAAAAGTATTGTTAAGAAAACCAATGTTTTGAAAAAAATTTAGGAATTCAATACACATTAGATTTATTTTGTAGGTAGGAACTTTGTTCTTTCTTGTTTTGGTTTGTGTGTTTTGTGTGTATCTGCGTGTTTTCCTTGCTCCAAATACCTTACACAAACCGATACTACAGGAAAATGCTAACTGCAACTGGAATAACGTGATATTCTCAGATGAGGTGACATTTCCTTCCACATGTAAGGCATAGGTCTATCGTACAAAGGGGTCGATGCAAAATACAATTCCATCACGGTCGCGTATCTGTATGGTGTTGGGACTAGCTATCAAGTGACAGTCTAGGTGTGCTGTGGCAGTTTGAGGATACACTGAACGGTGTGCAATACATGGTAATACTCGAGAATATTTTGATTCCCTCTGTGAGGATGATATCCTGATGGGTCCGCACGGAACTCACAAACATGCCTATATTAATAAGACTGCATCAGTTCAGTAACCCTGAAGACGGGAACAATGTGTGTTCCCGAAACGTTGGTGCCTCACCATATCTACACCTGTCTGGAAGCCCGAGAAGGCATCGAAGATTTATGCCTCCAGGAAAGCTGCAGCTCTTATTCCTTTAAACTTAACAAAAACTAATTAATGACAAAGGATTATAATTTTTCTGTAACTGAAAGTCATGGAAATTTAAAAAAAAAAAAAAAAGGTACTCTTTTTCATTTTCGCTTAATGTGGATTCTAAAATTGTTGACTCTTGGAAGCGAATGCGAATCCAATTTGTTATTATTGGACCTTGCAGAGAAACATTCTCTGAAGGTTTTTCCAAGTTCCTTTAAATGTTCATTATTCATATTCTTGACATCTTCTTCCAAAGAGTGATGATTTTCCATTAGGAAGTCGTGAAGGGTATCAAAGCACTCTGTTTCATTCACAGTGAAACACGTTTGCCAAACATTTTTTTTTTTTTAGTGAATGATCGATGCGGTCTTGCACAATATACCCGTTTATATTTGACCACTGTAGACATAAGTTTAAATTATCAATTTTTCAGAAAACGTCTCCAAATAAGCTAAAGTCTGAAGCCAGATTTCATCTTCCATGTACTTTGCTTTGTGAAAGGCATGGCTGGTGAGAAAAGCGTGAACTACGTCTTTAAGCTCATAAAATCTGGAAGTAGTTCTATCTCAAGATTGCAACCTAACTTCAGTGTGGGACAATAACAACCTTAAATTAACTTAACCCTTAACGTTGGAGACCTAAAGATACTCTAGTTACGGCTTAAAAAGTACACAACGCGTAGGCCTAGTTGCAATAATAAATAAACATTTTCATTGTAATTACTCGCCTCTTCCTTGGAGTTCAGTGAGAAGGTTGCACCTGCTTTCCATGACTCCGAGCACTGAAGTCAGGAGCCACACATAATAAATTCTTCCCTTTTCCTTACAAGGGTAGTCTCCTTAGCGCGGCTGCCTGCCAAGCGGCACACCTGGGTTTGATTCCCAGTACTGGCATGGGGATATTTTCCCCCGCTGGGAGACCTGATCCGGGGTGCACACAACCTCGGAAGGTCCCTTGAGGAGCTACTTGATGGAGAAGTAGCGGCTTCAGGTCATGAGGACCGCATTACCCGGCCGGGGTGAGTTCGAGGCGCTGACCAATTCTCACCCTCCATGACGTCTTTCATGGGGGACGCAGTGGTCAGGCGGTAGGCCAAGGTTCCTTGTCCTGCCATGGAGTATTATTATTATTATTATTATTATTATTTTATTATTATTTTTATTATTTTAGTATGATTATTATGATTATTATGGTGATTATGATGATTATGATGATTATGATTATTGTTGTTATTATTGTAGTTATTATTAATGTTATTATTATTATTATTATTATTGATGTTATTGTTATTATTATTGTTATCGATTGTTGTTATTGTTATTGTTGTGGTTGTGATTATTGTTGTTATTATTACCGTTATTTTTATTATTTGCGACTAGGCCTTTCGTATCAGGTCGTATTACCTTACCAATTACTATGTTTATTTGTGTTTTAAATTTCATTTAATATAATTCTTTCTAATTTCAAACCGAATTTTACATCAATCTTAATTTGATGTATTATCAGCTCTAATAAGCTCGTAGAGCATGGCTATCTCTGTTCAGCATTGGAATGGTCAATCGCTAAAAAATTCAATTACCGGTACAATTATTGTTTAAAATTAGTTGTGTGGTTACATTTCAAAGGTTTTGCCACCAAATATATATATATGCTTTAGACAATGATTTAAAGCCCGCCTGGGTAGTGTGGTGGTAGCGTGTCCGCCTCACATTCGTAAGGTCGTGAGTTCGAATCTCGCTTAGGGTGAGTTACTCGGATAAGGTTTTTGCGGGGTTTTCCCTTATCCTGAGAAGACGAATGTCGAGTAACGTTTTTTATTTTGATTGGTATTAACGCCCGCTTTAACTAATTATGGCACCGCAGGCGCTGACACTGATGATACATGAATGAAGATGGAGCACCGGTGAAATGCGATGGCGGAGGAAACCGTGGAACCCGGAGAAAACCCGCCCGGCGCCGCTTTGTCCACCACAAATCTCACATTTGGTTGCTTGGGATCGAACCCGGGTCGTCTAGGAGAGAGGCGAGTGGTCTAACCACTCGGCCACGGCGCGTCCCGAGTAACTTTAAGCTTCATGGACCCCGAGATCATTTGAGCATCATTTCACCAATTTTATTCATCGTTCGATATGACCAGGACGTTAAACAAAAAAAAAATGATTTAAAGTGAAAGCGTATGTTCAATATATAAAACACTTTCAGAGACTCTGCTGCATTATCGTTAAGATCCTCGCGGTTTTAGCACCTCAAAATTCCGAGCTGACTTTCTTCCTCAGCCAATAGTTTTTTCGCGGCCTTGTTGAAAACCACTGACTTCCTCAGTTTACGTTTTACATCACAAAAACATTTCATTAACAGTGGTTTACACAGCTTCTATTGATTGTTTGAGCCATTTGAACCGACGTAGCCACTCCATGTAGTTTATGCAATTGTCACTAGGTAGCAATCAATATACGTAACACATTATGGTCTATCTACAGACGCTATTAATGACATCCGACCTTTTCATTTAGGCAAAACAAACCTTTTCTATACACGCAAGTAACAATTTTCCCTAAATCAAGTTTATGTTGTTACGCCTGGCAGAACAAAAGCGACAGACTACTGGAGGCAAACACAACTGTGAATTGCATGGTACTGCCATCTTACAAAACACCTGCAACTAAATAACTTCACTCTACACTAGCTGGAGTTTACAGAACTACTTGGTATTTGTGTAAGAATAGCGCCGACATGCAACAGATTTAAATGTGTCTAGTTCCAAACTATAAGTATGCAATTAAAATAACAGTGAAACACAGAAATCTCTACTCGATTTTAAATGAATCAGCTTTTAATCTGAACCCAAAAATCGATGTTTTTATATTAGATGGCAAGTAGAGCAGGTATTGCAATGCATCTTGAAATTCTAAAGCGATGTTTCAGTGGAAATACACGGTTTAATTTACCCTGAGGTTAAAAACATATTTTTAGATAGATGACCGAGCGCGGTTTCTGTGAACAATATAATTCCAAAAAGAAAAGTCTGTCAAATAGCAACTTCGTATTTAAGTTACAGCAATTTCGAAGAATGTACAACCAAGATTTTCCAAGTTTCCCCCCCCCCAAAAAAAAATACCCCTTGCATCGAAACATTTTCGAAAATTTTGAGTTCCTCAAAAATGGTTCTAATGATTTTAACGCAATTTTTAAGACATTTTCAGAATAAATACAACGTATTCAATCAAGTTTGTGGGAATAACCTCCGTAGTCCTCTTCGTTACGAATGACTTTTGTATATCTGGCAGCAGAACAAAATTTATTAAACAAAAATCGTACAAATTCGAGATACTTGTTATCTTTTTCTAAAAATGATTTTCTTAGGGTCAGGGAACCTTAAAATATGTATTTCATGAAAGTTCTCAATCAAACTATTGTCTACTATACTATGTAGTAGTTGTTATTGTATTCCACCCAACAATTTAATATCGAGATTGTACCGAAAATACACATTTTGAGACTTTAACTGTTTCTTGCACATACATCAGCAGTCACATAAACCATTTCGGCAAGTTAAGACGTCCCTTCCACTGGAAAATAGAAAGGATGGCCTCTCAGGCTCTGGCGAGCAATGTATACCCCAACGATAACACATAGATTAGTGTCTGACACTTGCGCCGTGATCATTATCTCCATTATCCCAATCCCAGAACTTAATGACTTTAAAAATGGAAAAAATTACATATAAAATAAACCAAAAATTCTCTTAAAATAACATATAAATTTTAAAAATTACCTAATAAAAATTAAAAATTAATATTAGGTCTAATGACGTTTTGTGAATAATTGTATTCTTCAAACCAACATTCTCCTTAGTATGGTAGCCTCTTACTAATGCAGATACTCTGTTAAGTAAGCCATTCCATAAAAATAATATTAAGTGAGCCTACCTTACTCAGCATTGCAATACACCACCATAGTCATCCTCAAGTTTCCAAAAGTCGTGGCTCTACGGTTGGCACCTAGAACTGTTTTATACTGGGAGAAACTTCTTTTTAAATCTACGGATGTAATGGGAGAACAATTGAAGAACACGATGTCACTGGCATTTAAATCCTCTTCCAAAATGTCAGTTCTGAAGTTTGCTCCTGACAAAATACTGACTATATCACGCGTTGCCTTATATTCTTTATTTTTATCTAATGCACTTTTTTCATTTTTTGCCTAAAATGTCCCCAATTTCACTTTTACATTTTGTATGCAGTCTTTAGCTTCCCTGACTAACTCTATTGACTTGTTCAACGATATATCACTTACCTCTAAGCTGGTTATGGTTTTTGGCAGAAATGAAACGTTTGATTTAATGCACGACAATTTAAGTTGGGCTTCAGGATCGGAAAATATGTCCTGTGCTTTCCCAATTCCCATAGGATCTCCCCTATGATGTTCAAGATATAGCTTGTTATTGGTTACAGTTTTCCAATGCTGAAATAGGAAGTCGCTATCGTTTTCCCTGTTCTCGCCAAACAAGGAAAACGGAATTTCAAATCCTTCATTTTTGATTTGCATAGTTTCTTACAGATAAAAGTGTGCAGTAAACAAAGTTGGTCCTCTTGCTATGGCTTTAAATTGCTCTTTTCATGAAAACTAAAATTAAATAAAGAAATGAAAATAATAGTGATTTGCATTTGAGAGAGGTATAAAGTATTTAAAGATTCGAACCAATACGAAAAACAGATCGGAGATTGCTAATGGTCATCATTCATTGACTTCATTCGTCTCTGAAGATCTAATTTTCACAACGGTTATAAAGAATAAATAAATGCATTTAAAACAACTACTGCTACTGCTACTGCTACTTATTTATTTATTTATTTATTTATTTATTTATTTGTGTCTAGGACTTACGTATCTGGCCACATTACCTTGCCAATGACTATTTATTTGAAATTTTCATTTTTAAACTGTTTAATACATGAACCTAAATGTCTAATTTCAAACCGAATTTTAGAGAATTTGATGTATAATCAGTCAAAATAAACTCGTAGAACTTGGCTATTTCCGTTCTGTTTTTCGATGGGCAATAGCTATGAGACAGCAGATTAAAAATAAACTCGGTTACCGATACAATTATCGTTTAAAATTAGCTATGTGGTTGTATTGCAAAGGATTTTCCATAAAATAATAATGCCTTAAACAAGGATTTAAAATAAAAGTGTATGTTCAATATATGCCATTCTTGTCAGGAATACTGCTGCATTATTGTCAATAACTTTACATTCTTATCATTTCAGAATTCCGAGCTGCTTTTCTTATTCAGTTCATACTTTCTTCGCTTCCCTCTTGAAAATACGTTACTTTCCTCACTAAGTAGAAGGCTATACATACTTTCTTGCTTGCGTTTTACTTCCCAAAAACATTTCTTTGCCAATGGCAATTGATCGTTTGAGCCATTTGAAAAGAAGTAGCCGCTCCATGTAGTTTATTCAATCGTCGCTAGGTAGCATTAGACGCTATTTGCTATGCTCCATCTGCAAACGCTATTCATGAATTTTGAAGCAATTTACCTTTTCATATAGGCAAAATAAACCTTCTCTGGACACGCAAGTAAAACGTTTAATTAATAGAGTTTATATTGTTACGCATGGCGGAACAAAAGCGAAAAACTCAACTGTGAATTGTCAGTACTGCCATCTTGCAAAAGCACATGCAACTAAATACCATCACTCTGCATTAGCGAGAATTAACAGAACTACTTGGTACTTGTGTAAGAATAGCGCTGACTTGCAACAGATTTAAACGTGTAGAGTTCCAAAACATAAGTATGCGATTAAAATAACACTGTAACACAAAAGAATCTCAAGCAGATTTTAAATGAATCAGCCTTTATCCAAACACAAAAATACATGTTAGATTTTTATATAACATAGATAATAAGTTGAGAAGATATTGCATGCCAACAGAAATTCGATAGCGACATTTCAGTGGAATAAAAACAGTTTACGTTCTCCTGAGTTTAAAAGAACATTTTTAGAAAGATGTTCGGGCATGTACTTCTGTGAACAGAAAAATTCCAAAACGAAAAGTTAGTCTTATACCAAGCTTCATATTTAAGTTACATCTCCGAAGGATGTGAAAACAAGATTTTTCAAAAGTGATAAATCACCCTAACTGAGATTCGAACCCGGGATCTCTTGAATTTTTGAGGCCTACGTTCTCTACGTAGTAGAGTTAATTATTTAATGCATACACACACATTTCACTGTAGATATGAGAAGACAGGCTAAAGCGACAGATGTTAAAAGAGAACGCGGCTACGAACTCCCTGCTCTTTAAATGACTACGAGGGGGGCAACAAATGGTAGGCAATTTGCTTGTTTTAAGAAATACTACATTTTTTGTGTAATAAGAATTTGCCTATCTTTTACGGTTTACCAGTTATGCAAACATCATCTAGAGTGAAGAGCCTTCAAAGCCTGTTCTCAGGAATTGTAAAATAAACATTTTATTTTCAATAAAAATATTTTAAACAGAAGTAATTTTCACAATAGTTAGAGACAGTTTTGATAAAATCAAAATGTTCGAAATATGTTCCATGGAAATGATAGCTGCGTGTGGGGTAGTTTCTTGAAACTCTTAATGTCGCAACCCAGGAGGAATACCAAGTTTGGCACTAAACGACTTTGCGTTTATGAGGTTTGCCGTTCACACATACACACTAGACATGGGGCGATTCATGAACGAGTACAAGGAAAGAATCGTATGAATCGTGTCAACCTTAGCCGGAATCGCCGTTCAAAAAGAATCGTAAGAATCGTGCTAGTGTTAACATGAATCGTTGTTCAAAAAGAATAGCAGATTTGAAGAATCGTGATCAGCTATTGCGGTTTGTTTTCTTTTGCTTCGACCTTTCGGAGTACCACACCGAGCTTCGACGGAAACTGCCGAGTGAGCAGGATGTGTGGGATTTATAACCATTTATTTTATTGTGAAAAGTCTACAGCGCTGAGGCCACGAGGCTAAAGAAGAAAATGTATGCATAAGAAAACGAACACTAGCGATCATTGCCGAAACCACCCCGATCGTCTTTTATTTAATTAGATGAGTTATTGTACAGGTTAAAGTAAGTTTATAATTTACAACTGCTCTATATATATTTGTAGAATCTTAAATGCAACTTATCCACAGGTAAACCGTCACTACGTTAACAAGATATAAGAATTCAGAAACTAATTTTATTTAAAAAAGGGGTAAAAAAAATGTTCCAACATAACTTTCACTGTAATGTTGTTAAAGCAATAACTTTTTTTTTCCTTGTTTACCAGCATTAAGAAAAACGAATAACGATTTTCCATTTCAAAAAATTATAAATATGGAATAACTGAAAAAATAATAGAAAATATGTAAGAAATTGTTAATTCTGCAATATACAAAGTGTCGCATCGCAGGTAGATGCAGAACTTAAATATCAACTTTGGCACTTACCTAACGGATTTTAAGTCTTTGAGTTATGTTGTTCATTCACAGCTACATAAACACACACGCACGCACACAAACAACATAGTCCTTTTCCTGAAAATGCTTTTTTTGGATACAGCGGACCTCAAAACATAATTTGAGATGAAATATTACATGAAATTTTTAGCTGAAAATTGATAGTTCACCGTGACACATACAGAATAGAGAGCGTTAATAACAGAAAAGAAGTTTTTGTCAGGTTTCTAAGGTACCATTAAATTTATTATTCAAGGAATATGAAGGAATTTTCCCTAAAAGTTAAGTTTCATGTTCCTGATCATTTACCAAATTGTGAATGCCTCCGACAGCTTCTCAAAATGAAATAATCTACCATCATATAGTGCAATTAACATTGTCATTAAAAATTCTTTTGAAATTTGATGTCTTTACGACCCAACATACCATGCAGTATGTTGAATGCTAATTTGTTTATGGCCTAATTGGTAAAATCTATGAAATGAAATTGAAGTCTGGTATGCAATGTAAGAGGTAACTCATGGCTCGCCACATTTATAACCTGCCTCTTTTACGACACATTTTAGTAATTGATGATTAGCGAGGTGATTTTCTTTAAATTCATGACGCCTCTTTGGAAAATAAGAGAATTTAAATAGCAAGTTTGCTCTTTAATTGACTTTCCATTTCTTAATTATGCTGTTTAGAGGCTTACACACACGCGCGCGCGCATATATTTCCATTTTAATTAACGGGGTTTCAAAAGATGTTCCCAGTGAAATCTCATTTCCAATTTTTAGGTGGGATGCAATAGCTTCTCTATCTAATATGTACGAGTATTTGTTTGAGAAAGTAAAGGGGAACACAATCTATATAATTATTTTTTCTAGAAAATGTATTGATTTATCTAAGCACATGCAAAAAAAGAGTCCTGGAATTTGAGGAAAGGCAATCGATACAATATTCTGTGCTCTAACATAATATTATATAAGGGTGTTTAATAATAATAATAATAATAATAATAGTAATAATAATAAAATTGTGTATACTTTGCAATATATCTCATGTACCACAACTAAAGTGGAATTTCATAGAGCCATATTTTGTAAAGTACAGAAAACTCCAGATTAATGGGGAAAGAATACGTTCAGTTTTACATTGTTTTTCTTTTATGCCAATAAACGCTCCTAGCCCCTATCGTAACAACAAAGTCGGGATTGCAAGGATGGTCGCAAAGCAGGGCGATTCACGTTAGTATCGTGAATCGAGCACCTGAGCAGGCTAAAAGACAGGGAGACGATTCATGAACGAATCGTCAAATCGTGCACCAGAGCACGCTAAAAGAAAAGGAGACGATTCATGAACGAACTATACATAAGGTTACAGCGCTTAGCCAAGGGAGAGACTTGTTGCCAAGTCGAGTGCCGCCGAATACTTCCGAACACAGTCGGTGCGAATGCTGCGCCGAGTGAGTACTGAATGCGCACGAAAATTACCTGGATTCTGATGTTATGTCATCTGTCTGGCTCTGGTTAGCCAAAACAGAAAAACATTGCCATTAAATAGAATATTGTTGAGTTCTGACCATACGAAGTTAACGATGATGGTTAATGTTTTAAAAACAATAGTGTATAATGGAAAGCGCAGTTAATCGAATCGTAAACTTTTCCATTGAAACTACAGCACCGCATATAAGAAAAGGAGTAATGTTCAGTAACTATTTTACTGAACATTATTAAATATCTAATACATTGTACTGTATTGTGTGACTGTATGTGGTAGATGTTATACCAAAATTGTTAATGGAGGAAAAAGCAGAAATTTTAGAATTCCTGGATTAAATAAATTAGTATCTACGTTTAAATTACATAATTTAACAGCATTAATTTATATACCATAACCTACACTAAATGCAGGTATAGGGCATCTTACCTCTAATATGAAAATTACTTCGGAAGAAAATAATAATTAATCTGGATATTAGCGTTTCCTAAGAATGGCATATTTCTAAAAAATATACGACTTACTAGCGTGCAACCGCGGCAGTGGTGATTAATAATTTCTCTGCATATTAACATTACACAAATACCGGCATGCAGTCGAAGCGTAGGTGTCAATTTTAGACTTAAACAAACTCCTATGTTGGTTTTCATTTTTCGATTAATGGAAGACATTTTACCAGTTATATTTGCAAAACAGTAAAGCGTTTTCTATAAATTACACGAACACACAGAATGCATGGAGATGATTAATAAACCGTGAGCGATTCGTATGAACGAATCGGGTAAAACGATTACTCTTGACCCAACTCTAATATAACTGTATGAGGTCACGGCCAGATTTGACGTCAAACGCGCGTGTAATTTAACGTGGTTGCATAAGACATTTCATTGATAGTAATGCGTTTAACAATTTTGATTCAACAGAGATCGTGTGAGAGACGAAATCATCAACACCACACTGGATATCGGTTTATTACCACAACATTACCTCCTCCACAGACATTTTGCTGTGAACCAGGTGAAGCCCGGTTCGCTACAAAAATTAAATGAAAATCGTGTTAGTGTATACTATGCTCCACATTAATTTCTTCTTTATACTAAAAATCGTAGACTTCAACGTTCTATTATGTTTACATTTTGTGTACTAACTCATACGAAATAGTAGTTTTCCATTAAGATACTTATTAAATATAATGAACACCACTAGTTGCTTCTTAAAATGTATCTATTGTGTACATTTTTCCATGTGCTGCCCTATAACATCGTTAGGTTTATAAATATATTAGAAATATACAAGTGCTGAGATCTACAGGTCGTCAAATTGATTGAAATTGTTCCATCTTTGGCCTGCAGATGGCAATCGTTTCGAAGTTGCATGGACGCAAACTCTGAAATGCGGTATACTGCCATCCCAACATTTCATGAACATATATCCTACAAAACAGCAGTGTTTTTAACTAGCGGGAATTTAGAGTAGTACTTAGTGCTCCTATAAAAATACTACAGACATCCAAATGATTTAACCTGATACCTAACCAAAACTATAAGCAAGTAAATAAAGTAAAATCGTAACCCAATAGAATCTCTAGCCGATTTTGAATGAATCATTGATACTAGCGTATGTTATGTATTGCCCTGCACCCAAAAATCCATTTTTGTTTTCTCTACCACGTAGATAGAAGGTGGAGAAGCTATAGCATTCCAACCAAAAATTCGATAGCGTGATTTAAGTGCAAATAAAGATTGATCCCTAAATATCATGTTTAAAATAAAGTGTGCGCGTGTGAGAACGGCATAAACAAAAACATAACGTTGGTTGAATATAAAATTTTATATTTTATGTTCAGCTTTATCCAAGGATGCGACTCGAGATTCTTATGAGAATCCGCCCTACAAAACTACCCTTTATATGAAAAAATGGACGAAAGTGTTGCTTTTCTTAAAAATGGTTCTAATGATTATAATTACATAACATCTTTAAATATTAGTTTCATTGCATATAAGATGTATATTATGGATTTTTTGGAAATACCCTCTAAATTCCTCTTCTTTTGAATGATTTGTGCATAAATGGTAACAGATAGACAAAAATACTCTACAAAAAAAAATGTACATTAAAAATAACCTGTGTTACCGATACAATTATTGCTTAAAATTAGCTATGTGCTTGTATTGCAAGGGACTTGCCATCAAATAATAATGCTTTAAACAAGGATTTAAAATAATAACGTATGTTCAATATATATAAAATTAATTTTTGTCTGGAATAATGCCGCATTATTGTCAAGAACTTTACATTTTTATCATTTCAAAGTCCCAATCTGATTTTCTTATTCAGATCATATTTTCTTCGCTGCCCTCTTGAAGATAAGTTATTTTTCTGACTAAGTAGAAGGATATACATACTTCCTCGCCTGCGTTTTACTTCACAAAAACATTTCTTTGCCAAATGGTTTATGTAGTTTCGATCGAACGTTTGAGCCATTTGAAAAGAAGTAGCCGTTCCCTGTAGTTTATGCTATCATCATTAGGTAGCATTAGCGGCTACATGCTATGCTCTATCTGCAAACACTACTAATGGACTTTGAAGCATTTTACCTTTTCAAATAGGCAAAATAAACCTTCTCTGAACACGCAAGTACAACTTCTCATTAATAAAGTTTATATTGTTACGTCTGGCAGCACAAAAGCGACAAGCCCAACTTTGAATTGCTTAGTACTGCCATCTCTCAACCAAATAACATCACTCTGCACTAGCGGAAGTTTATAGAACTACTTGGGACTTGTGTAAGAATAGCGCCGACATGCAGCAGGTTTAAACGTGCCTAGGTCCAAACTATAAGTATGCGATTAAAATAACACTGTAATACAAAAGAATCTCTAGTGGTTTTAAATGAATCAGCCTTTACCGAAATCCAAAAAACCCTATTTAGATTTTTATACAACACAGATAATACGTTGAGAAATTTGATTGCGACATTTCAGTGGAAATAAACGGTTTACGTTCCCCTTAGTTTAAAAGAACATTTTTAGAAAGATGTTCGGGCATGTGCTTCTCTGACCAGAAAAGTTCCAAAACGAAAAGTCGGTCAAATACCAAACTTCATATTTAAGTTACATCTCCGAAGGATGTGACACAAGATTTTTTTCAAAAATGCACCCCCCAAACTCCCCCTTACATGGAAATATTTTGATAACTTTGTTTGTGCTTGTAATGACTAATAATTTTAGCGCCACTTTATAACATTTTCATAATAAATACAAAGTATTTACAAGCAATTTTTTAGGAATATCTTTTGAAATCCACTACATTCTCAATGACTTTTGTGCAACTGGCAACAGAACAAAATTTACCAAACAAAAATTGTACATATACGAGATATTCGCTGCTATTGGTTTCACTTTTCCATTTTTACTTTCTCTAGCATAGATCTACGTATTTAGTATGTGGAGAAGGTATTGTACTCCACTCTAAACCTTAATACTGAGATTTCACAAGAAATACATGCTTTGAGGTTCCTAAATAAAAGTATTTATAGAAAAAAAAACTCCTGGGGATGTGTGCGTGTGTATATATGTGTGTGTACAAAAAAGCTCAGAAATGTAAATTTGGTGTCAGTATCCTCCAAAGAATACGAACAGAAGATTTTCATAAAATCCCCCCCAAACAAAACTATACCAGGAACATTATTCGAAATTTTCGATTTTCTAAAAAAAAAAAAAAAAAAAATAGTTGTAACAATGTCGAGTAAAATGCCATATACTAAAGAGGTCTACATGGCAAATAAAATGTATACCTTAATACTGAGATTTCACAAGAAATACATGCTTTGAGGTTCCTAAATAAAAGTATTTATAGAAAAAAAAACTCCTGGGGATGTGTGCGTGTGTATATATGTGTGTGTACAAAAAAGCTCAGAAATGTAAATTTGGTGTCAGTATCCTCCAAAGAATACGAACAGAAGATTTTCATAAAATCCCCCCCAAACAAAACTATACCAGGAACATTATTCGAAATTTTCGATTTTCTAAAAAAAAAAAAAAAAAAAATAGTTGTAACAATGTCGAGTAAAATGCCATATACTAAAGAGGTCTACATGGCAAATAAAATGTATATCCTAAGGTTTTGTACGTAACCCCTGAAGTGCATAATTGGTAAACCGTAGGATATATACCAAAACTTACTACACAAAAGTGCAGATATCGTTAAAACTTACAGTTTGTCATATAAGTTTTAGTTGTTTTTTTTTTTTTGTATTGCCTATCATTTCCAAGATATTCCCGTTATTAGAGTCGATTTTGAAATATTTACGAATAGAAGGGCCGTGGGGCCAAGTTGTCCCCTAATGAACTTTTAACTTATGCTCTGACCAAAGCATAAGTCGGATTCACTTGCTAATTCGTGACTTATTAATTATAAGGAACATTTACCACCTATATTTGCATATGGGAGAAGACATATTAAATGCATCCCTGAAATTTGCGAAAACTAGTAGCATTCCAATCTCTAAACTGGTTGCAATAACAACGCCTTCAACGACTGGAAATATTAATGAGTTTCTTGCTGTTTGCGCTCAAGATGAATCATTTCCAAAATGTCTTTTTTATCACTGCATTATCCACCAGATAGCTTTATGAATAAAGATTATCAGCCTCGAACGTATCATGAAAATCGTAACTCGTATAGTAAATCCATCAGGTCATCTTCTACACGTCACCGATTGTTCAGAAATGTTTTAATTCTGAGCACGGTGCCATAATTCTAATTCTCGGTGCTGACGTAAGATGGCTTAGCAGAGGGAAAACTCTGGAATAATTCTGCAGTCTTCTAGATGAGATATGAGGTTTTCTGAAATCATCGCCCGGGCAATATTCTCAATAATTTGATGAGATACCATGGCTCCTTGAATTAGGTATCTGGGCAGATATCACCACAAAATTATATGAATTAACAACGTAATGCGAACGGAAAATCGTAACAGTTCAGTCATTGTAAATACTGAAATACTTTCTGAACGAAAGGCAACTTATGAATTGCACATTTAAACACAACTTGCCTATCACACCTTACAACAGTTATGGAAACCGTAAATATCGGCGAATGTAATATTCTATCTTTTGCTCAAAATCTTCAAGCTCTAGTCACAGTATTTAGTAACAGCTTGAGCCATTGCTTATATTTATCAATAACTCAATCGTTTCAGTTGACATTACTGAACTTGCATAATTTAATAGTGTTGCCAGGTGGTTCATTTTAAACATCCTTAACGGGATACTGAAATATCGCTATTTTAATAAAATAAATTTAAAACGATTAAAGTATTGCAAAATAAAATATAAATTCAATAAACTTTATTTTTCTTTTCTATATTGAAGCATGTGCTACAACAGTCTGTGTTTATTATAAGAGAGATCCTCTATCACGCATCCTGCTATAGAATCGCCGCTTACTTGCTTTCTGCGACATTCCTCATGTGTTGAAATTATTTATTGGACGAAGGATTTGTGTTACATAATAGTAAGGAAGTCACAAAAGAGCTTTCTGAAGAACATGTTGATGCTCAAAAATATTGACTTAGGCCACAATCTCATATTACTTCAGGCACTGAAAGTCATAAAGTTCGTCCTGCCATTTATTAGGCTGAAGAATGTGAACAAGAGAAAATCAGAAAAGCGGAAAATACCCAGAAATAAACGCACTGATTTGGCGTGAAAGAAACTGAGAAGTGTGCTACAACTGTATAAAATATTACATATGCACATGATGCAGGGAACACTACATCGGGTGATATATTTTACTGTACATCTACAGTTTTTCCGTAATACTTAATAATGTGTTGAATTAATTATTAATTTAGCTTTAAGCTCTGTTAAGTGAAGAATTCCAGCAAAATACCTGTACAACTGGGGGCAACATTTAGCGAGCGTGAGACATAGTGGGATATGGTCATCCTTTATATTCAATAATTTAAATCTAAAGGTTAGAGCTGAACTAATCTGTTTTATTTGTGATTTGGTAAGGAAAATCTGAATGTGTATCTTTACTCAGCGCCAAAACTTTTAACTTGTTAATAAGGACTACAGCAGTATGACGTCACAGCCAGCGTGTGCGTGAGAGAAACACGCGCGTGTTACCTTCTAAGATTTTTTACAATCCTTCATTGACAAAAACGCATTTAATAATGCTGTAAAGTACGTCACGACAGAGACTGTGCGGAAGATGACGACGTTAATAATATGGCTTCTTTATCGCAACATTCTATATTTATCCTCTGTATTGTATACGTGAACCAGATGAAGCCTGGTTCGCTACAAAAATTCCTAAGTTTCAATTGTCACAAGGCACGTTCATTAATAAGTAATGCAATATATGTACCAAACTTCGCAGACTTTAATATTCTATCTGGTATACTTTTTGTCTATTAATTCATACCATATAGTAACCTTTGATTAAGATAATTATTAAATATGATAAACACTACTAACTGCATCTTACAACGTATTATTTGTGTGTAATTTTCCATGTGCTGCCCCTATATCTTTGTAATATTTTTAAATACATTACAAATACACATGTCCTGACATCTGCAAGTCAAACTTATTGAAATTGTTCCAACTGCAGTATGCAGATGGCAATAGTTATGATGTTGCATGGAGACTAACTCTGAAATGCTGTGTAGTGCCATCTCATGAACTTATATCCTACTAAACAGCAGTACTTTGCACTAGCGGGAGTTTAGAGTAGTACTTGGTCCTCCTCTAAGAATACTCCAGACATGCAAATGATTTAACCTGATACCTAACCAAAACTATGAGCAAGCAAGTAAAATAAAACCGTAACCCAAAAGAATCTCTAGTTGACTTTGAATGAATCATTGATACCAGCGTATGTAATGAATTGTCCTGAACCCAAAAACTCGTTTTTTTTTCTCTATCACGTAAATAGAATGTGGGGAAGCTATAGCATTCCAACCAAAAATTCGATGGCGAGATTTAAGGCAAATACAGATTTAAGGTCCATTGATCCATAAATATCATATTTAAAATAAGGTGCGTGCGGTGTCAACGGCAAATCCAAAAACATAACGCTGGTTAAATATAAAACTGTATATTTTATGTTCAGTATTATCCAAGGTTGCGTCTTGAGATCTTTATGTGAATCCGCCCCACAAAATTACCCTTTGTATGAAAAATGTTCGAAAGTGTTGTTTTTCTCAAAAATGGCTCTAATAATTTTAATTACATATAATTTTTAAATGTTTGTTTCATTACAAATAAGATGTTTCTTATGGATTTTCTGGGAATACCCTCTCAAATCCTCTTCATTTGAATGTTTTGTCCATAAAAAGAAGAACAGATCGACAAAACTATTCTACAGAAAAAATAATGTATATTTTCGAGATATAGCTTGTCATTGGTTACAGTTTTCCAATGCTGAAATAGGAAGTCGTTGTCGTTTCCCTCTGTTCTGGCCAAACAAGGAAACAGAATTTCAAATCCAGTACATAAGCTTCGCTTTTTATTTACATAGTTTGTTGCAGATACAAGAAGTGTGCAGTAAACAAGGTCGGTCATGAAAACAACAACGAAATAAAAAATCGAAAATAATAGCGATTTGCAGTTGAGAGAAGTATCAAGTATTTGAAAATTCGAACCAATATCGAAAACTAGATCGGATATTGCTAATGTGCATCATCCACTGACTTCATTCGTCTGTGAATATCTAACGTTTCTAAACGGTTATACAGAATAAATAAATACATTTATAACCACTACTGCTATTGCCACTTATTTATTTACTTGCGACTAAAGCTTACGTATCTGGCCTATTACCTAACCAATGACTATTAATTTGAAATTTTCATTTGTTATAAACTGTGGAATATATCAATCTAGCTTTCTTATTTCAAATCGCATTTTACAGAATTTAAGGAATAATCAGTTAAAATAAACTCGCAGTACTTGACTATTTCCGTTCAGTTTTTGGATGGTCAATGAAGAAGAAGACAGCAGATTAAAAAAAAATTTAGTTACCGGTACAATTATTGTTTAAAATTAGCTATGTGGTTGTATTGCAAAGGATTTGCCATCAAATAATAATGCTTTAAACAAGGATTTAAAATAAAAACAATGTTCAATATATACAATTCTTGTCAGGAATACTGCTACATTATTGTCAAGAACTTTACATTTTTATCATTTCAAAGTCCCAAGCTGATTTTCTTATTCAGATCATATTTTCTTCGCTGCCCTCTTTCCTGACTAAGTAGAAGGATATACATACTTCCTCGCCTGCGTTTTACTTCACAAAAACATTTCTTTGCCAATGGTTTATGTAGTTTTAGTTTAGATCGTTTGAGCCATTTGAAAAGAAGTAGCCGTTCCCTGGAGTTTATGCAATCGTCACTAGGTATCAATAGACGATACATTCTATGCTCTATCTGCAAACACTACTAATGAATTTTGAAACATTTTACCTTTTTAAATAGGCAAAATAAACCTTCGCTGAACACGCAAGTAAAACTTCTCATTAATAAAGTTTATATTGTTACGTCTGGTAGAACAAAACCGACAAACCCAACCGTGAATTGCTTAGTATTGCCATCTTGCAACCATATAACATCACTCTGCACTAGCGGGAGTTTATAGAACTACTTGGTACTTGTGTAAGAATAGCGCCGAAATGCAGCAGATTTAAACGTGCCTAGTTCCAAACTATAAGTATGCGATTAAAATTACACTGCAATACAAAAGAATCTCTAGTGGTTTTAAATGAATCAGCCATTACCCAAACCTAAAAATCCTATTTAGATTTTTATATAACATAGATAATAAGTTGAGAAGGTATTGCATGCCAACAGAAATTCTATTGCGATATTTCAGTGGAAATACATGGTTTACGTTCCCCTGAGGTTAAAAGAATTATTTTAGAAAGATGTCCAGGCTTGTGCTTCATGAACAGAAATATTCCAAAACGAAAATTTGGTCAAATACCCAGCTTCATATTTAAGGTACATGTCCGAAGGCTGTGACAACAGGATTTTTCAAAAATGCTCCCCCAAAACTCCCCCTTGCATGGAAATATTTTGATAACTTTGTTTGTTTTTGTAATGAATGATAATTTTAACGCCACTTTATGACATTTTCATAATAAATACAAAGAATTTACAATCCTATTTGCAGGAATATCCTTTGAGATCCTCTTCATTCTGAATGACTTTTGGCAACTGGCAACAGAACAAAATTTACTGAACAAAAATTATACATGTACGAGATATTCGCTGATTGGTTTCAGTTTTCCATTTTTACTTTCTCTAGCACAGATGTACGTATTTCGTATGTGGAGAAGATATTGTACTCCACCCTAAACCTCAATACCGAGATTTCACAGGAAATATATGCCTTGAGGTTCCGAAATAAAAGTATTTATAGAAAAAAACTACTGGGAATTTTTTTTGGTAGTGTTTAACGCCCGCTTTAACTACTAATGGCATCGCAGGCGGTGACACTGATGATACATGAATGATGATGGTGAACCCGTGGAATTCGATGGCGGGGGAAACCGGAGTACCCGGAGAAAACCCGCCCATCGCCGTCTTGTCCACCATAAATCTCATATGCGGTCGCTTGGGATCGAACCCCGGCCGTCTAGGTGAGAGTCGAGTGGTCCAACCACTCGGCCACGGCGCGGCCACCTCCTGGGAGTGTATGTGTATGTAAGTGTGTACAACATAACTCAGAAATGCAAATGAGGAGTATAAGATAAGTATCCTCCAAGGATGCGACGCGAAGATTTTCATCAAAGTACCCCCCCCAAAGAAACTATTCCTGGAACATCTTTCAAAATGTTCGACTTTCCAAAAAAAATTGTTGTATTAATCTCGGTTAAAACGTCGTATATTTCGGAGGCCTGCATGGTAAATAAAATGTATATCCTTAATTTTTGGACGTAACCTCTGAAGTGCATAATTAGTAAACCGTAGGATATATACTAAAACTTACTACACAAAAATGCAGATCACGTTAAAACACACAGTATGTCATATAAAGTTTAAGTGTGTAGAGTTTTGTTTTTGTATGGCCTATCATTTCCAAGATATTCCCCGTTATTACAGTCGATTTTTGAAATATCTAAGAATAGAAGGGCCGTGGGGCCGAAATGTCCCCTTATGAACTTTTAACTTATGCTCTGACCAAAGCATAAGTCGGATTCACTTGCTAATTCGTGACTTATTAATTATAAGGAACATTAACCACCTATATTTGCATATGGGAGAAGACATATTAAATGCATTCCTGAAATTTGCGAAAAGTAGTAGCATTACAATCTCTAAACTGGTTGCTATAAGAACGCCTTCAACGACTGGAAATATTGATGAGTTTCTTGCTGTTTGCGCTCAAAATGAATCGTTTCCAAAATGTCTTTCTTATCACTGCATTGTCCACCAGGAAGCTTTATGCGCAAAGGTTATGAACCTCAACCGTGTCATGAAAATCGTAACTCGTGAAGTAAATCAATCAGATCATGCTCTACAGGTCACCGATTACTCCAAAATCTTTTTATTCTGAGCATGGTGCCATAATTCTTCATGCTGACATAAGATAGCTTAGTAGGGGGAAAACTCTGAAATAATTATTCAGTCTTCTGGATGAGATATGAGTTTTTTCTGAAATCATCGCCCGGCCAATATTGTCAATAATTTGATGAGATACCATGGCTCCTTGAATTAGGTATCTGTGCAGATATCACCTCAAAATTAAATGAACTGCACCTCAAAATGCGAGGGAAAAATCGCAACATTTCAGTCATGATTAGTACTGAAACACTTTCTGAACGAAAGGCAATTTATGGATTGCACATTTAAAAAGAAATTCCCTATCACACTTTGCAACTTTGAAAGCAGTTATGGAAACCGTAATTATCGGCGAATGTGATGGTCTATCTTTTGCTCAGCATCTTGAGCGCAACCTAATACACCACTTTGGTTTCTGCTTCGCCTAAACGGGAGGCTAGGGGCGAGCCTGCTATATCCCCCTGTGTAGCCCTGTCACCCCAGTGGGGTTACCCCTGGTTGGGCTCCGTGGTCTGTGGGATGAATATCTTGCTCATTTTTATGGCACCAAATAAAAAATTTATTAAATTTGGGAATGACGTAGGAAAAGAATTAGCTGGGTCTTGCGGTCCTCACTACTTGAATGTTAATCGGACAGAGAACTGTGGAAAGGTCACCACGGTCAGTCCGTTCACATCCAAAATGGGCTTGACAACATTGCTGGTTCTGTTAAGTCGTGCATAAAGACTCGAAACGGCACGCTTCTTGTAGAGGCATATTCAGCATCATAGACGGCGAAATTACTAAAGGCCACTATGTTAGGCAGCTATCCTGTGAAGTTCGAGGTGCTTTTTTTTTTTTTTTTTTTTTTTTTTCTTTTAAATACGGTACCGGAGTCTGATCAGGACTACGGCACTGTATACTCTACTTTAATTTACCTTTTTCTTTGTTTTACCTTGTTTTTCTGTATTATTACTGGATTGCTGTTTTTTTTACTGATACAACACACACATAACACCCATGCCCAAGGCGGGACTCGAACACACGATCCCCAGCGCTACGAAGCACCAAAGCGGGACGTCTTGACGAGCGTGGCCATGGGGACCGGCACCTTGGACGGTCTATAGAATGAGGAGATAAAGGAGAATCTTGCCGAACAAGGTGTTACATCTGTGTACCCGGTTCAACGGAGAGTGAATAGTGAATTCGTGCCTACTCTTACCCTGTTCCTCACATTTGATCGGGCAGAGCTCCCTCAGGGGATTAGGGCAGGTTACGAGGCCATCGAGGTGAGGCCCTACGTTCCGAACCCACTAAGATGCTATAAATGTCAACGCTTTGGGCACACGAGCGAGTTTTGTTGTGGTCGGTCTACTTGTGTAAAATGTGGAGACGTCCAAAATGGCGGCAATTGCACCTCACATCCATCTTGTGTTAACTGCGGCAGAAAAAATCCATCTAGCGGTCCGGTATCTATAGTGCAGTGTAGTCAAACCGGTATCCAGGCGGGAAATCGCAACTCAGACCTGCAATATGAACGGGGCCACAATTACTGACAAGATCCTTGTAGCCAGGCCGCTACCTAAGCCGTCCGTCACTATGTCTAAATCCGCCTCAACATCTTTAAAATCCGCCAACGTAAGGAGCAGCCCGGAACGTTTATTACCTAGACCTTCGACTCAGGAGACGAGACCGGTAAACCTGTCACAATTTCTGCATTAGCGCTTAAGTTTAAGGCCAGTTATGTCTTCTCGGACTTCTTTAAATCAAGTGCGTAAGCGACAGGATCGTGCTCCTGAGAGAAGCATTAGTCCGACAGCAAAGAAGAATAAGTTAAACCAACCAGCATAGCCGAATATGCAGAAACACCTTTCTATTTAGTACTTAACCCATAATATCAACAATGGCTATCCTACAGTGGAACATTTGCGGAATTAGACCACATCGATCAGAGCTTTAATTATTGATCCATCAGAATCAGCCTTTGGTCGTATGCTTACAGGAGGCGAAGCTGCGTCCAAAGGACACTGTTACCATCGGGCAGTGCTCCTCCGTACGGTGTGATTTATTACCAGAGGAGGGTGTTGCCACTCATGGGGGCACTATGATTCTAATCAAGGATGATATCTCCGCCGAGTCCGTTCCTTTACAATCTGATATCCAGTCAGTTGCTGTAGTATAGCGCATCCCTCCTGCAGCTAAACAGTTTGTAGCACCGGAGAGCCCACTTTCCTTTTTGACGCATTTAATACTTTTTCCCACCTGGATATTGCAGTCTGTTCACCACAATTAGCAGTTTCTTTATGTTGAAATATCATCTCTGATTTACATTTTAGTGACCACTTTGCCTGTATCATTCGTCCCTTAACGCTTGAAGTATATTCTACAAGTTTACCTAGATGGCGTTTAGATCAAGCCAACTGGAACCTATACTCACGTCTAGCTGTTTTTACCTATGACGAGCAAGCAGCTGTGGATCAATTAGTCAACCATCTCACAGAGACAATTCTTTCTACTGCTGCTGAGCAGTGCATTCCGCGCCCTACTTGTCAAACCCGTCGTAATCTAGTGTCATTTTGGTCAGAGGAATGCCGGACTGCCATTAGTGCACGCAGACGTGCTTTCCAGGTTTTCCAGCGTCAACCTACAATGGATAACCTGATACACTACAATAAGATGTCTGCCAACTCTAGACGGGTTATTAAGGATAGCAAAAAGATATCTTAGAATAATTTCGTAGCTTCCTTTAATCGACATACAGATTCCTCTGTCGTATGGGATAAGTTGAGGCCTGTGGTCAGATAATCGACCCATATGCCAATTGCGGGCCTAAAAACAGCAGCGGGTGCTGTTGTTGATAAGTTTGACGTGGCTAACATTTTGGGCAGTGCTTTCGGTCGTGTTTTAGCTCCGACAAATTATACTCCCAAGTTTCTTGCAGTCAAGCCTCAAGTGGAATCTCAGGGTTTCTCCTTCCGTTCAGGAGAGCTTGAGGACTATAATCTGCTCTTCACCAACAGAGCTAAACGTGCCGGACTTCGGGACAGAGGGTTGGCGGAATCGCAAGAGTTTCCGGGTTTCGAAAAGGACACCTGCTTTTTCACACGGATCTCCTGGATCGCCTTCTCCTCTGTAAAACGGGGACATTCGCGGGAACTGGATGAATGTTCACCGTCGCAATTCACGCAGAATGGGCCTTTACTACATACACCATCGTGGGATAGGTCACCACAGTTCGCACTGGTAGATTCGCCGTTACAAAAATCACGCGTGTGGCCAAAACGTTGACATTTATAGCATCTGAGCGGATTGGGTATATAAGGCCTAACCTCGATAGCTTCGTATCCCGTCTTAATCTTTTGTGGCAGATCTATCCGATCAAAATAAGGAACAGGGTACGAGTAGGCATGAATCCCCTTTGACTTTACGCTGAACCCGATAGACTGATGTTACACCTTGATCCGTCATATTCTCTTGAATCTCCTCGGTGCTTAAACCGTCAAGAGCGCGGGTGGTGATCACACCGCGTGAGGAGTTTTGTGTGCTTCGACATTCACGGGGCAGCTGGCTAACATTTTGGCCTTAATTATTTGGGCAGCCTGAGAGGCGAAGAATGCTTCAACCAGCAGCGTGCCGTTACGGGCTTTAATGTAAGGCTTAACAGGGCCAGCTATGGCATCAAGACCCTTTTGAATGGCAAAAGGGCTGACCATAGAAAACTTTCTCCCTTCCTCTGTTCCATTAACAGCCAAGTAGCGAAGACCACAGGACTCGACTACTTCTTTTCCTAAATTAACATAAGTAGAGGTTTTGGTTTTGGGTGCTATAAAGACAGAAATAAATTCATCCCCCAGTGCTCTTCACCCAACACGGAGCCCAACATGGGGTCGCCCCACTCGGGTGACAGGGGATATAGCGGGCGCGCCGTCCCTCTCACCCTGGAGTTCAGTATAATACCTAGTCTTGGCCGATTGACTAGGGGTGGGTTAGTCCCTAGCCTCCCGTTTAGGCGAAGCAGAAACTAAAGTGGTGCATTAGGTTGCGTACCCTCCCCAGTTACTGAAGAACAGAAGCCCAGGGTGAGATATGCGACCCCCAAGAGAGAGAGGGTGCACCCACCTTGGTTACGTGCTGCCTCCCAAGTCGACGATGTTGGCATTCGGGAAGTGTATGATGCCTTCGTGTAGTATCGGTGCTTATTTTTTTAAAAATGTTTATCCTCTTACAGTAACCGAATTTGTATATACACCGATGGGAGTAAATGTACCGACGGTGTTGGATGTGCCTTTGTAACTGGAACCGAACCACATACTTTCGGTTTGCCTAGTCACACATCAGTTTATACTGCAGACCTGTATGCTATTTATCGAGCCATTCAGTACGTTTGCCGTCAAAAAACTGGGTAACTGCCTTATTCTGAGTGATTCACTTAGCGCACTTCAGAGCGTTCGTGAGCTGTACAGCTACCATCCTTTAGTGCAGCACATTCATGATGCCCTCCATATTTTACATGCTGCTGGCGTGGATGTGGATCTCGCATGGCTTCCTGGATAGATTAGCTTGTCAGGCAATGAATTAGCGGATGAGACGGCAAAGTCAGCAACCACGGAGCCCAGTGTCAGCATTACTTGTTCAACAGCCGAGGATTTTAGACTTAATTTGCGGACAGAGGTGTTTTCGCTCTAGCATGCAGAGTGGTCTGCTCTCCGTAACAACAAGCTAAGGCTCTTCCGGTAACCGGGTTAACTTCCTCACGCTCTTCTCGTCGTGAGGAAGTGGTTTTGGCTCGTATCCGTATCGGTCACTGTTTTTTTACGCACAGTTATATTTTTAAGAACGATCTTGCTGCTATCTGCCCGCTTTGTACGCAGGCATTACTGGTCCGTCATGTGTTTTCCTCTGGCAGACATACGCTCCTCTCTGCACTTGCCTCACATACTCGCAGAGGTTTTGGCTACGTTATATAACTTTTTATCCCGTTTGAATTTTAGACTAGGAATTTAAGATTTTATTTGTATTTCCCATTACAGCTATTGCTGGGCCGGTAACTGTTCTTAGAAATTCTTTTAAACTTTTAATTTCCTTTATATTTTTATTGCCTGTTTTAGTAAGGCAGTTTTAGCTTTTTATTCCTTTTTATCTGTTTTGTTTTACTGGTTTAGTTCACTCGTTTACCCTCTGTTTTCCCCAGGTTGGTTTTGTTTTATATTGGGTTTTAGTTCTTTTAGCCATTATTTTATTAATTGATTTTGTTTTTGTTTCCGGCACGTTTGTTTTTCGGAGGGCACTGATAATCTCGAAGTTGAGCACCCTTAAACGCCACTCATCATCATCATCATCATCATCATCATCATTTGAATTTGGAAATGTATCGAACTGTGATATTTAATTTCCTGTAAGGATTTTTCCGCTGTAATGCCTACTTTAAACTAATTTAATGACAACAAATTTGAGGGATCATGCGCACATGAATCATGGCTATCAGAGTTTTCACCCCGAGATACACCTTCCTACTACTAGATCACCACATCAGTGAATGACTCATCTCATGAAATATATTACCTTCATCCTTTCTCCCGCTATGAGCTTAAAACAGTAGTTCATCTAAAGAATAATGGAATTCTGCGACTGACAAAATTGTAACATTGTACCATTCATTTTTAAATAAAATTAATTCATTCTTTATGAAAAAAAAACAAAAAAAACAACTCGATTTCATTAATTTAAAAAAAAAAAACCTCAATCCTACGTGTTTTGAAGTTTCGATGCAATATGAATTTCACCCTATACTTAGCAACAACACTAGCTTATTTTATCAGCGACCTAACATTAACCCACCGCAAAATTAGTATTGCTTGACCATTGTAGTTAGTGATGGGAGTATTCGATTGCAAAATATCGATATATTCGATTCTTGGATGTTCTCGAGATGTTCTAGAATTCTGAATGGTGTATTCGAATCCTTCACTCGGATGTGTTCTCGTTTGAAAATGTCCTGAATGCGGTATTCGAATACTGCACTCAAGTTTCGGATAGGTGCATGTGCACCGAACAGAATCGAGATCTCGTCTCGAGAGTAGCTTTACCTAAAACTGATTGGTGCTCTTGCTTCAAGGTCATTCATAATCAAGATACATTGCGAGAGGAGCAGAGGGGAGAGCACGCAGTTAAACATCCTTCAAAATAATCACCTGGCCAGCATGCAACATGAGAATATGTTATCAATTAAACCCTTGAGCTTCTTACCTTCCCAAAGCTAATGAACGATACCCATACAATTGTTTCAAATACGTGATCATATTTTAATTGTATATCTTGTTGTAATGGAATGTACAGTGTACGATGGGTTAGTGCAACGAATGAACAGTATTAGAAATTGGAACTAAATTCATATGTAACGCTTGCATAGTAAAGATTTTCAAGAACTGTATACAAAATGGATCTCACATAATTGTACATAATATCCTGTTAATATGAGCTTATCAATGAAAATAATGCATTATTATCTAAATCTTAAGTAATAATATTTAACATGAATTATTATGCAATGGTCAATAATAACGATTTGTTTCTTATACTATCTCTAATACACTTTAGTAGCTGCCAACTGTCCAATTCAACAATTATAATATGTATGCTTCAATAGATGAATAAAATCAGTCAGTTTGAATGCATGCCAATAAAGGCCCCCAACAAGATGCCTTCAGATATATTTCAAGAGTAAGATATATTTTAACCAACGCTTCTCTTGCTGACCCATGAAAAATCCATTTTATTTTGCAAAGGAATTGTTGGATTTTAAAGGACCTATGGAATTATAAGGTTTAAACTTTCCATTAAGACTTACTAAGGAGCATGTAAGCACGCGATGACTGTATCAAATAAGAATTTAACACGTTCGTGCTTAAATACTGCCCTAAAATAATATGATAACCTCTCTTTATTCAAATGAACTGTTTTCCTGTCATCATTAGCTTTAGAATCCTTGCAGCATAGCGTCCATACATCATACACAGCAAAACAACGATTTATTCTGCCCTTGAGTCTTCTCAACTCAGAGGTTCCGGGTTTGATTCCCAGCTGGGGCAGGGAATTTTTCTTTAACCACAATCATTCTATTACCCACAATGTGAATGTGAGAGTGAATGTGTGAGTGTGTTTTATAATAGTTTAAAACTGAAGAAAAAGAAAACAGATCCTACAGTACAGTGAGAAAAACACCAGCAGTTATTTTTCAAGTCCAAGCCACGATATAACCATACAAGTTAAATGGGGCTATAAAATGGGGGAACAAATTCTGATGTGTTCCTTCACATGACTTTCTCTACCTACTCTGCAAACAAATTTTTCTTACCAAACATTATTGTTTAATTACTCCATGCTAATCGAGATAAATGTTAGCAGAATAGTATTATTCCTTAGTTCCTTATAGGCAGAAGGGAGAGTCAAATGTTCTAAAAGCTTATCCAATCAATTTTTATTAAAGAACACACTTCAATTTTCAATTTCATTTCCAATAATATTTTACGTTTTCCAAAGCAGCTGTTCATTAAATATGTTGTGGTCTTAAAATATTAACTAAAGAGTAAGTATTTTCTATTATCACAAATGAGCATGTTTAAATGGGCCTTTCTATTTATCGTGTTTAACGCTCGCTTTTATTATCTACATATGTCACTGATGACACATGGAATAAAGATGGAGAGCCGATGGAATACGATGGCGGGGGAAACCGGAGAACCCGGAGAAAACCCGCCCCGCGTCCTACATGTTTTTGCCTGGGATCTAACCCGGGCCGCGAATTTCACATATGCCATGCAGAATCACAACCGTGGGAGGAGTCAAGGCGGAGTCAACCGCAACGTCCAATAGCAGACGCGTAATGAAAACAGAAGGAAGACGCGGTAATACAAACATATGGTGGAGTAGATATATTTAATTCAACATGTAATAATCACTGACAAACTCTTTAAAAAGAAAGAAAGGTGTACATATATTTTCAATTTAAAATCTAATAATGTACTTATAACGTAATTATGATATGTATAATGTGGGTATACACATACAGTATTAAGTGTTCCTGTAAGGTTTACGTCAGTGTACAAGTGATCAGCTATTATACCTATTGCGTCGAGTTGCAAGGTTAATACATAAATAGACATGTAGTTACTTTTAACCTAAGCCTAAAAGAGAGAAACTGAACATGAATTGCACTATTATTGACGACCGAAGGCTTAGCAACAACCGATAATAATTTGCCGTATTTGCTGGTGAGAATTTTTATTCCAAAGTGCACTGCACGTTCACATTTGCCATTTAGAAATATATATGTATTTATAGTATTCATTAAATTCATATTTTTATATATAGGTACTCATATTAATAAGTTTATACACTGTCAGCTTTCTGCAGCAATTTGAAGCTTCGTTATCCGTTCCAAAGTAAAGGAAGATGTGTTTTTTCAACTTAAAATCTAATATATATATATATATATATATATATATATATATATATATATAATGGTAGGTACTCATAACATAATTATAATATGTATAATGTGGGTATACACCTATATCATTAAGTTATCCTGTAAGTTTAAATAACTGAATAAGAGTTCAGCTACCAACTGCGTCGAATTGCAAAGCAAATAGATATTATTCAAGGAGAAATTGAACGTCAGTGCCACTCTATTACTAACGGCCAAAAACCTCGTAACGACTGTCAATTATTTGCCGCGATGGCGGAGTCGGAATTTTTAATACATAATGTATTGTACTCTCACATTTTTACTTTCTCTACACGTACTATGAGCATAGTGTATAGAGAAGGTATTGTATTCCACCCAAAAATTCGATACCGAGATTTCACCGGAAATACATGTTTAGGGTCCCCCGAGTCCAAAAAAAAGCATTTTTGGAAAAATGTGCCTGTGTGTGCGTGTGTGTGTCTGTGAACAGCATAGCTCAAAAATGAAAAGTTCGTTAAATACCAAACTTGTTACTTAGGTTTGGTATCTTCCAAGGATGCGACACAAAGATTTTCAAGAAAATCCCCCACCCCAACTACCCTTTACATGGAACTTTTTTCGAAAATTTTAATTTTCTCAAAAATGGCTAACTATTTTGATTAAAATATCGTATATGAAAGATACTTAACTGACAAATAAAATGTACATCTTGAATTTTTTGGGAATGCCTCTGAAGACTACTTTATTCTGGATGAATTTTACGGAATTTTGTATAACTGCTAAACTGTAAGAAATAAACAAAAACTTACCACTCAAAAATATAGAGCACGTTAAAACCCACAATTTATGTTACATATACTTTTTTTTACGTGGAGTTGATCGTTTTTGAGATATTCCTTGCTTTTGGTTTCATCTTTAAAAAACTTACATTTTTCTCATAGGGGAATTTGTCAACTCCTGTCCACACAAACAAAGGAACTTCTGTCACAAAGCAACCAGCCTTTGACTATCACTTAAACCTATGGCTCTCCCTTATTTCGCTACTACTTACAAGGAAGCAAGTAATAAGACCATTTCTGCTAATTTTCTCTCGATTAGCATGAAGTAAATAGAAGCATAAACTTATTAACAATAGTTTGTAGCAGAAATGTCGAAAAAGTCATGTGAACGGAACACATAACATTTTTCATTTAGAAATATATAATTTGGATTGGTTATTCATTTAATTTATATTATTCATTTAATTTATAGTTTTGTATATATTCGTATATTAATAAGTTTATAAATTATCACCTTTCTGCAGTCTTGCATTGTGAAGTAAATATCTACTGCTTCTTTATTCCATCCAAATATTGTCACACTATTTGTAAGCCAAGCCAAAGCAATCATTATTCCAGCTTTCAGAACAACAAAATAAATATCAAATAGCCCATGATTCAATTAGTGTAAGGTATTTGAAAATTCGAACCAATAATGAAAAGCAGATTGGAAATTGCTAATGGCATCATCCACTGACTTCAGTCATATCTGTAGATCTAAGTTTTCACAGCGGTTATAAAGAATAAATAAATGCATTTAAAACTACTAATACTGCAAGTTTATTTATTTATTAAGGACTAGGGCTTACGTATCTGGCCATATTACCTTACATATGACTATTTATTTGAAATTTGCAGATTTTTATGAGCTGTTTAATCTATGAACCTTAATTTCTAATTTCAAATCGAGTTTTATAGAAATCTTAATTTGATGTATAATCAGCGATAATAAACTTGTTAAACTTGGCTATTTCTATGTTCAATCGCTATAAGAAAGCAGAATATTAAAAATATATTAATTTACCGGTACAATTATTGTTTAAAATGTTTTAAAGTTTGTGGTTGTATTGCAAACGATCTACCATCACATAAATATGCGCTTTAAGCAACAATTTAAAATAAAAGCGTATGTTCAATATATACAACTCTTTTCAGAAATCCTGCTGCAGTATTGTCTAGGGCTTCACATTTTTATCATTTCAAATTCTGAGCTGATTTTCTTATTTAGGTCATACTATGGAAATACGTTAACTTCCTCACTAAGCAGAGGGATATACATACTTCCTCGCTTGTGTTTTATTTCACAAAAACATTTCATTATCAGATAGTATCGTAGCCACTTTATTTTATGCAATTATCACTAGGTAGCATTAGACGCTACACATTGTGGTCTATCTGCAGAGCTACTATAGTACACGCAAGTAAACATTTTACCTAAATAATGTTTAAATTATTGCGCAGAACAAAAGCAACAAACTATTGGAGGCAAACCTAACTGTGAATTGCTTAGTAGTTCCATCTTGCAAAAACACATGCAACTACATAACATCACTGTACTCTAGCGGGAGTTTACAAAACTACTTGATGCTTCTGTAAGAATAGCGCCGACATGCACCAGATTTAAACTGACGCCAATTTCCAAACTCTAAGTATGCGATTAAAATAACGCCATAATACAAAAGAATATCTGGTAAGTTTTAAATGTTCGATTTTCTAAAAGAAAAATTGTTCTGACAATGTCAATTAAAACGTCGTGTATTAAAAATGTTTACATGTAATGTATATCCTAAATTTCTTGGGAATAATCCCTATAGTGCTCTTTATTTTAATGAGTTTTGCTTAACTGGTAAACCGTAAGATATATACGAAAACTTACCACACAAAAATGCAGATCTCGTTAAAACATACAGTTTATGTCATAAAGTTTTACTTGGTTTTGTTTTTGTACATCCTAACATTTCCGAGATATTCCCCGTTATTAGAGTACGATAAGAATGGAAGGGCCGAGGGGCTAAATTGTCCCCTTATGAACTTTTAACTTACGCTCTGACCAAAGCATAAGTTGGATTCACTTGATACTTCGTGACTTATTAATTATAAAGAACATTAACCACCTTTATTTGCAATGTCACATTTATATTAATTAGGTTGCGAAATATGAAGATGTCTACCTAAAAGCACCTCAGGGCCACTTTGGCCATTTCCACTATTCTGTCTATTTTCAGATTACTTCCTTGCAATACTGTATTTGAATTCAAACCAACTATCCCATAATTGTGGCATTATTTCCAGCAGTGATTGTTTTGTTTGTTGAAACAAAGGTTTCAGTTATTGTCAGCGTTTGGTAGTTGTCTTCTCCAAAATTATCCGGACATTAGACGCAGAAGAATTTGATGTTTTTGTCGTCATAATGAATACAAGAGGAGTGTATGAAGCAAAGAGTTTTCCTCTCAAAATTCGATGATCATCACTATGGGATTCTCCATTTTTCAGACAAACTATGGGATGAAACAGAGTTATAGAAATAATGAGTCGTATTAAATCTGACATAGCCCACTAGATCTGAACGCCTCAAAACGTACAAGGGGAGAAGACACATTAAGTGCATTCCTGAAATTTGCAAAATGTGGTAACAATCCACTCCATAAACTTGTTGCTATACCAATGACTGGAAAGATTAATGGGTTGCTTGCTCTTTGTGCTAAAGATGATTCAGTTCCAAAATGTCTTTCTTATCACTCTACTATCCACCAAGAAACTTTGAAGTTCGACCATGTCATGAAAATCGCAACTCGTGTAGTAAATGAAACCAGGTCAGCTATTACAAGTCAATGACTGTTCAGAAATCTTTTGAACATAACAGTTTTTGAGCATAGTGACTTAATTCTTCATTCAGACGTAGGGTGGCTTAGTAAGGGGAGGGGGGAATCTGAAAGGATTCTGTGGTTTTCAGGATGAGCTATGAGGTCTTCTGAAATCATCGCCCGGGCAATATTGTCAAGAACTTGATGACATACCATTAGGTATCTTGGCAAATGACTTAAACCTTGGATTGCAAGGGGAAATTTGCAAAATTTCAGTCCTGATAAGTACCTTGCCGGTCCCCATGGCTCGCTAAAGCGCCTCACTTTGGTGCTTCGTGGCGTAGGGGATCGTAAGCTCGAGTCCCGCCTTGTGCATGGGTGTTAGTGTGTTTATGTGTGTTCATTTGTCATAAACAGAAACGCTAAACAAAGGAAATTTAGGTAAAAAGGAGAAGAAGAGGAATAGGAAATAGGAGTACACCGCCGGAGTCCCGACCAGACTCCGGAACTGCATTTTTAGTAAAAAAAAAAAAAAAGTACCGACGTACTTTTCGAAGAAAACATAACTTATGGATTGCACATTTAAAAAGACATTTCCTATCACACATTTTAACTTTGAAATTAGTTATGGAAACCGTAAATATCGACGAATGTGATGTAGTGTATTTTGCCTAGCATCTTGTAATTCTAGTCACAGAATTAATAACAGCTTTATCCAGTTTTCGGCACTTGAGCAAGTGATTATATTTATCAATAACTCAATCGCTTCAGTTGACATTACTGAATTTTGAGGTAGGATATCGGAAATCTTTGGAAAGTGCAACCTTGAAGAATTAGAAATAAAAGTTTTATATCTTTGAAATCATATTTATCAAGTAGAAGCAATTTTTGGACTCCGGTGAACAGGAATAAATATACCATCATTGGAAGTGTTGTTTCGAAAACTTATTCCTTTTTCTTTTTCTTTTCGGCTCAACCTATCTTTGCGAGGTCATATCAAGAGTAAGTACCGATCTGGTTTTACAGACTGCCATCTAGTTGGCGCATTAAGAACAGCTTGCTCCAGCTACACACCGACTGGGTTTTTCTGCACCTACAGCGAACTTGCACTGCCAAATTACACATTAATTATGTAAGTTGTAAACCTAAGCAGTTTTAAATGTAACTATTTCAAATAGTTTTACACCAACACATGTTTGTTGTTGTAGTAGTAGTAATTAAAAAAATTGGTTGCGATGGTGTTGGCGCCCGCACCTCATTATGTATGAGTTAAAAGTGCCCGAGCACATTAGAAATTTGGACAGCCTGCACTAAACTAAGCGATAGTAAAATCTTTTGAAAGCCGGTCGCTAAGCGAAACAATTGTATCTCGGTTCTCTTTGCTTGCTAAGAGTAAAAAAATGAGAGACGAAAAGAAACACCTCTCCCGTTTGAGAAAGGTTTAAATATCTTAAAATTGAAACCAATAACTCGGAATATCTTAAAAAAAAGATGTAGGGCATAAACTGTGTGTTTTAATGAGATCTACATTTTTATGTGGTAAGTTATTGCCTATCTCTAATGATTTGCCAGGTATGAAGAAAATTAAAGTCATACAGAAAGAAGGGGTCTTCAGAGCCTACTCCCAGAAGATTCAAAATATGCATTATGAAAATGTCTTAAACATATGGCATTTTAATAAAAAGTCCTTAGAGCTGTTTTTGAGAAAATCAAAAGTTTCGACAAATGTTCCATGTAAAGGGTAGTTCGGCTGGGGGGATTCTCTTGAAAATCTCCATGTCATATGCTTGGGAGTACTGAACTTAAATAACATGTTTTATATTAACTGACTAGTTTTTCAGCTATGCTGCCCACAGACACACACACGTTTCTAAACTTTCCTTTTTGGAATCAGGGGTTCTCAAAACAAGTATTTATGGTGGAATCTCGATATAGAATTTTTGGGTGGAATACAATACCTACTCTATGCAGTATATGCATTGTACACTCATGGACAAAAATGTATGTATGTATTTATATATATATATATATATACACACACACACACACACACACACACACAATCCGAGATACAGTAGCGTTGCAGTAGCAACAAGTTATCACAACTTCCAAATGTTAATACTACTAACCCATATGATCAATAAGCATAATCAAATACATAACTTCAGCTTCTTCAAACACAAATTATAAATACTAACTAAAAATATTAACGACACAAAACAAGATACAGTTTGTATTATACGGCATTAGTAAACTTGCCATTTTCCATGTGTGTTCACTGCAGCGCTGTGGCAAAACCTAGGTTGCTCCTCTCGGGAGGATCGCAAGTTCGTTTCTCGCATGTAGCAGAACATATTTTTCTCCCTTCTAAGTCATGATATTTAATCTACACATAGCGGCTATTTATTTTAGACATACCTATTTTCTACACGACATTCGGTACGGTTAATAATATGACAGTTATTATGATGTTTGTTTAAGGGTTTAGTCTACCGAACAGCAATATGCTGCACACGAAAGCATGTGATGCGCAGAATGGTGAGCAAATGCATCAGGCACGAACAGTTCTCTCTCAATGGAAGAAGAAAATTGAATCTGTAAAGTATGAAAAAGTATTGTTAAGAAAACCAATGTTTTGAAAAAAATTTAGGAATTCAATACACATTAGATTTATTTTGTAGGTAGAAACTTTGTTCTTTCTTGTTTTGGTTTGTGTGTTTTGTGTGTATCTGCGTGTTTTCCTTGCTCCAAATACCTTACACAAAGCGATACAACAGGAAAATGCTAACTGCAACTGGAATAACGTGACATTCTCAGATGAGGTGACATTTTCCTTCCACATGTATGGCAAAGGTCTATCGTACAAAGGGGTCGATGCAAAATACAATTCCATCACGGTCGCGTATCTGTATGGTGTTGGGACTAGCTATCAAGGGACAGTCTAGGTGTGCTGTGGCAGTTTGAGGATACACTGAACGGTGTGCAATACATGGTAATACTCGAGAATATTTTGATTCCCTCTGTGAGGATGATATCCTGATGGGTCCGCACGGAACTCACAAACATGCCTATATTAATAAGACTGCATCAGTTCAGTAACCCTGAAGATGGGAACAATGTGTGTTCCCAAAACGTTGGTGCCTCACCATATCTACACCTGGCTGGAATCCCGAGAAAGCATCGAAGATTTATGCCTCCAGGAAAGCTGCAGCTCTTATTCCTTTAAACTTAACAAAAACTAATTAATGACAAAGGTTTATAATTTTTCTGTAACTGAAAGTCATGGAAATTTAAAAAAAAAGTTACTCTTTTTCATTTTCGCTTAATGTGGATTCTAAAATTGTTGACACTTGGAAGCGAATGCTAATCCAATTTGTTATTATTGGACCTAGCAGGGAAACATTCTCTGAAGGTTTTTCCAAGTTCCTTTAAATGTTCATTAATCATATTCTTGACATCTTCTTCCAAAGAGTGATGATTTTCCACTAGGAAGTCGTGAAGGGTATCAAAGCACTCTGTTTCATTCACAGTGAAACACATTTCCCAAACATTATTTTTTTTAGTGAATGATCGATGCGGTCTTGCACAGTATACCCGTTTATATTTGACCCCTGTAGACATAAGTTTAAATTATTAATTTTTCAGAAAACGTCTCCAAATAAGCTAAAGTCTGAAGCCAGATTTCATCTTCCATGTACTTTGCTTTGTGAAAGGCATGGCTGGTGAGAAAAGCGTGAACTACGTCTTTAAGCTCATAAAATCTGGAAGTAGTTCTATCTCAAGATTGCAACCTAACTTCAGTGTGGGACAATAACAACCTTAAATTAACTTAACCCTTAACGTTGGAGACCTAAAGATACTCTAGTTACGGCTTAAAAAGTACACAACGCGTAGGCCTAGTTGCAATAATAAATTAAACATTTTCATTGTAATTACTCGCCTCTTCCTTGGAGTTCAGTGAGAAGGTTGCACCTGCTTTCCATGACTCCGAGCACTGAAGTCAGGAACCACACATAATAAATTCTTCCCTTTTCCTTACAAGGGTAGTCTCCTTAGCGCGGCTGCCTGCCAAGCGGCACACCTGGGTTTGATTCCCAGTACTGGCATGGGGATATTTGCCCCCGCTGGGAGACCTGATCCGGGGTGCACACAACCTCGGAAGGTCCCTTGAGGAGCTACTTGATGGAGAAGTAGCGGCTTCAGGTCATGAGGACCGCATTACCCGGCCGGGGTGGGTTCGAGGCGCTGACCACTTCTCACCCTCCATGACGTCTATCATGGGGGACGCAGTGGTCAGGCGGTAGGCCAAGGTTCCTTGTCCTGCCATGGAGTATTATTATTATTATTATTATTATTATTGTTGTTATTATTATTATTAATATTTTTATTATTTTTATTATGATTATTTTTGTTTTTAATATGATTATAATGGTGATTAATATGATTATGATTATTATGATTATCATGATGATTATTATTATTGTTGTTATTATTAATGTTATCGATTGTTGTTATTGTTATTGTTGTGATTGTGATTATTGTTGTTATTATTACCATTATTTTTATTATTTGCGACTAGGCGTTTCGTATCAGGGCGTATTACCTTACCAATTACTATGTTTATTTGTGTTTTAAATTTCATTTAATGTAATTCTTTCTAATTTCAAACCGAATTTTACATCAATCTTAATTTGATGTATTATCAGCTCTAATAAGCTCTTAGAGCATGGCTATCTCTGTTCAGCATTGGAATGGTCAATCGCTAAAAAATTCAATTACCGGTACAATTATTGTTTAAAATTAGTTGTGTGGTTACATTTTAAAGGTTTTGCCACCAAGTATATATATATGCTTTAGACAATGATCTAAAGCCCGCCTGGGTAGTGTGGTGGTAGCGTGTCCGCCTCACATTCGTAAGGTCGTGAGTTCGAATCTCGCTTAGGGTGAGTTACTCGGATAAGGTTTTTGTGGGGTTTTCCCTTATCCTGAGAAGACGAATGTCGAGTAACGTTTTTTATTTTGATAGTTTTTAACGCCCGCTTTAACTAATTATGGCACCGCAGGCGCTGACAATGATGATACATGAATGAAGATGGAGCACCGGTGGAATGCGATGGCGGAGGAAACCGTGGAACCCGGAGAAAACCCGCCCCGGCGCCGCTTTGTCCACCACAAATCTCACATTTGGTCGCTTGGGATCGAACCCGGGTCGTCTAGGAGAGAGGCAAGTGGTCTAACCACTCGGCCACGGCGCGTCCCGAGTAACTTTAAGCTTCATGGACCCCGAGATCATTTGAGCATCATTTCACCAATTTTATTCATCGTTCGATATGACCAGGACGTTAAACAAAAAAAAAAATGATTAAAGTGAAAGCGTATGTTCAATATATAAAACACTTTCAGAGCCTCTGCTGCATTATTGTTAAGATCCTCGCGGTTTTAGCACCTCAAAATTCCGAGCTGACTTTCTTCCTCAGCCAATAGTTTTTTCGCGGCCTTGTTAAAACCCCTGACTTCCTCAGTTTACGTTTTACATCACAAAAACATTTCATTAACAGTGGTTTACACAGCTCGATTGCTTGTTTGAGCCATTTGAACCGACGTAGCCACTCCATGTAGTTTATGCAATTGTTACTAGGTAGCATTATGCTCTATCTACAGACGCTACTAATGACATCCGACCTTTTTATTTAGGCAAAACAAACCTTTTCTATACACGCAAGTAACAATTTTCCCTAAATCAAGTTTATGTTGTTACGCCTGGCAGAACAAAAACGACAGACTACTGGAGGCAAACACAACTGTGAATTGCTTGGTACTGCCATCTTACAAAACACCTACAACTAAATAACTTCACTCTATACTATAGGGAGTTTACAGAACCTCTTGGTACTTGTGTAAGAATAGCGCCGACATGCAACAGATTTAAATGTGTCTAGTTCCAAACTATATGTATGCAATTAAAATATCAGTGAAACACAGAAATCTCTACTCGATTTTAAATGAATCAGCTTTTAATCTGAACCCAAAAATCGATGTTTTTATATTAGATGGCAAGTAGAGAAGGTATTGCAATGCATCTTAAAATTCTATAGCGATGTTTCAGTGGAAATACACGGTTTAATTTACCCTGAGGTTAAAAACATATTTTTAGATAGACGTCCGAGCGCGGTTTCTGTGAACAATATAATTCCAAAAAGAAAAGTCTGTCAAGTAGCAACTTCGTAATTAAGTTACAGCAATTTCGAAGAATGTACAACCAAGATTTTCCAAGATCCCCCCCCCCCCGAAAAAAAAATACCCCTTGCATCGAAACATTTTCGAAAATTTTGATTTCCTCAAAAATGATTCTAATGATTTTAACGCAATTTTTAAGACATTTTCAGAATAAATACAACGTATTTAATCAAGTTTGTGGGAATAACCTCCTAAGTCCTCTTCGTTACGAATGACTTTTGTATATCTGGCAGCAGAACAACATTCATTAAACAAAAATCGTACAAATTCGAGATACTTCTTATCTTTTTTAAAAATTATTTTCCTAGGGTCAGGGAACCTTAAAATATGTATTTCATGAAAGTTCTCAATCAAACTACTGTCTACTATACTATGTAGTAATTGTTATTGTATTCCACCCAACAATTTAATATCGAGATTGTACCGAAAATACACATTTTGAGACTTTAACTGTTTCTTGCACATACATCAGCAGTCACATAAACCATTTCGGCAAGTTAAGACGTCCCTTCCACTGGAAAATAGAAAGGATGGCCTCTCAGGCTCTGGCAGCAATGTATACCCCAACATAACACATAGATTAGTGTCTGACACTTGCGCCGTGATCATTATCTCCATTATCCCAATCCCAGAACTTAATGACTTTAAAAATGGAAAAAATTGCATATAAATAACCCAAAAATTCCCTTAAAATAACATATATATTTTAAAAATTACCTAATAAAATTTAATATTAGGTCTAATGACGTTTTGTGAATAATTGTATTCTTCAAACCAACATTCTCCTTAGTATGGTAGCCTCTTATTAATGCAGATTCTCTGTTAAGTAAGCCATTCCATAAAAATAATATTAAGTGAGCCTACCTTACTCAGCATTGCAATACACCTCAAGTTTTCAAAATCGTGGCTCTACGGTTGGCACCTAGAACTGTTTTATACTGGGAGAAACTTCTTTTTAAATCTACGGATGTAATGGGAGAACAATTGAAGAACACGATGTCACTGGCATTTAAATCCTCTTCCAAAATGTCAGTTCTGAAGTTTGCTCCTGACAAAATACTGACTATATCACGCGTTGCCTTATATTCTTTATTTTTATCTAATGCACTTTTTTCATTTTTTGCCTAAAATGTCCCCAATTTCACTTTTACATTTTGTATGCAGTCTTTAGCTTCCCTGACTAACTCTATTGACTTGTTCAACGATATATCACTTACCTCTAAGTTGGTTATGGTTTTTGGCAGAAATGAAACGTTTGATTTAATGCACGACAATTTAAGTTGGGCTTGGATTGGAAAACATGTCCTGTGCTTTCCCAATTCCCATAGCATCTCCCTATGATGTTCAAGATATAGCTTGTTATTGGTTACAGTTTTCCAATGCTGAAATAGGAAGTCGCTATCGTTTTCCCTGTTCTCGCCAAACAAGGAAAACGGAATTTCAAATCCTTCATTTTTGATTTGCATAGTTTCTTACAGATAAAAGTGTGCAGTAAACAAAGTCGGTCCTCTTGCTATGGCTTTCAATTGCTCTTTTCATGAAAACTAAAATGAAATAAAGAATGAAAATAATAGTGATTTGCATTTAAGAGAAGTATAAAGCATTTAAAGATTCGAACCAATACGAAAAACAGATCGGAGATTGCTAATGGGCATCATTCATTGACTTCATTCGTCTCTAAAAATCTAATTTTCACAACGGTTATAAAGTATAAATGAATGCATTTAAAACAACTACTGCTACTGCTACTTATTTATTTATTTATTTATTTATTTATTTATTTATTTATTTGCGACTAGGGCTTACGTATCTGGCCACATTACCTTGCCAATGACTATTTATTTGAAATTTTCATTTTTAAACTGTTTAATACATGAACCTAACTTTCTAATTTCATACCGAATTTTAGAGAATTTGATGTATAATCAGTCAAAATAAACTCGTAGAACTTGGCTATTTCCGTTCTGTTTTTCGATGGGCAATAGCTATGAGACAGCAGATTAAAAATAAACTCGGTTACCGATACAATTATCGTTTAAAATTAGCTATGTGGTTGTATTGCAAAGGATTTTCCATAAAATAATAATGCCTTAAACAAGGATTTAAAATAAAAGTGTATGTTCAATATATGCAATTCTTGTCAGGAATACTGCTGCATTATTGTCAATAACTTTACATTCTTATCATTTAAGAATTCCGAGCAGCTTTTCTTATTCAGTTCATACTTTCTTCGCTTCCCTCTTGAAAATACGTAATTTTCCTCACTAAGTAGAAGGATATACATATTTTCTTGCTTGCGTTTTATTTCCCAAAAACATTTCTTTGCCAATGGCAATTGATCGTTTGAGCCATTTGAAAAGAAGTAGCCGCTCCATGTAGTTTATTCAATCGTCGCTAGGTAGCATTAGACGCTATTTGCTATGCTCCATCTGCAAATGCTATTCATGAATTTTGAAGCAATTTACCTTTTCATATAGGCAAAATAAACCTTCTCTGGACACGCAAGTAAAACGTTTAATTAATAGAGTTTATATTGTTACGCATGCAGAACAAAAGCGACAAACTCAACTGTGAATTGCTCAGTACTGCCATCTTGCTAAAGCACATGCAACTAAATACCATCACTCTGCATTAGCGAGAATTAACAGAACTACTTGGTACTTGTGTAAGAATAGCGCTGACTTGCAACAGATTTAAACGTGTAGAGTTCCAAAACATAAGTATGCGATTAAAATAACATTGTAACACAAAACAATCTCAAGCAGATTTTAAATGAATCAGCCTTTATCCAAACACAAAAATACATGTTAGATTTTTATATAACATAAATAATAAGTTGAGAAGGTATTGCATGCCAACAGAAATTCGATAGCTACATTTGAGTGGAATAAAAACAGTTTACGTTCTCCTGAGTTTAAAAGAACATTTTTAGAAAGATGTTCGGGCATGTACTTCTGTGAACAGAAAAATTCCAAAACGAAAAGTTAGTCTTATACCAAGCTTCATATTTAAGTTACATTTCCGAAGGATGTGAAAACAAGATTTTTCAAAAGTGATACATCACTCTAACTGAGATTCGAACCCGGAATCTCTTGAATTTTTTAGGCCTACGTTCTCTTCGTAGTAGAGTTAATTATTTAATGCATACACACACATTTCACTGTAGATATGAGAAGACAGGCTAAAGTGACAAATGTTAAAAGAGAACGCGGCTATGAACTCCCTGCTCTTTAAATGACTACGAGGGGGGCAACAAATGGTAGGCGATTTCCAGTTAAATTCCATACTTATTGAAATTTGTGGGATATAAAGGAAGCGGATAACCCTACTAAGAAAAATGTAAATGCCATAACTGCTTGTTTTAAGAAGTACTACATTTTTTGTGTAATAAGAATTTGCCTATCTTTTACGGTTTACCAGTTATGCAAACATCATCTAGAGTGAAGAGCCTTCAAAGGCTGTTCTCAGGAATTGTAAAATAAACATTTTATTTTCAATAAAAATATATTAAACAGAAGTAATTTTCACAATAGTTAGAGCCAGTTTTGATAAAATCAAAATTTTCGAAATGTGTTCCATGGAAAGGATAGCTGCATGTGGGGTAGTTTCTTGAAACTCTTAATGTCGCAACCCAGGAGGAATACCAAGTTTGGCACTATACGACTTTGCGTTTATGAGGTTTGCCGTTCACACATACACACTAGACATGGGGCGATTCATGAACGAGTACAAGGAAAGAATCGTATGAATCGTGTCAACCTTAGCCGGAATCGCCGTTCAAAAAGAATCGTAAGAATCGTGCTAGTGTTAACATGAATCGTTGTTCAAAAGAATCGCAGATTTGAAGAATCGTGATCAGCCATTGCGGTTTGTTTTCTTTTGCTTCGACCTTTCGGAGTACCAAACCGAGCTTCGACGGAAACTGCCGAGTGAGCAGGATGTGTGTGGGATTTATAACCATTTATTTTATTGTGAAAAGTCTACAGCGCTGAGGCCACGAGGCTCAAGAAGAAAATGTATGCATAAGAAAATGAACACTAGCATTCATTGCCGAAACCACCCCGAGCGTCTTTTATTTTATGAGATGAGTTATTGTACAGGTTAAAGTAAGTTTATAATTTACAACTGCTCTATATATATTTGTAGAATCTTAAATCTAACATATTCACACGTAAATCGTCACTACGTTAACAAGATTTAAGACTTCAGAAACTAATTTTATTTAAAAAAGAGGGAAAAAAATGTTCCAACATAACTTTCACTGTAGTGTTGTTAAAGCAATAACTTTTTTTTTTCTTTGTTTACCAGCATTAAGAGAGACGAATAACGATTTTCCATTTAAAAAAATTATAAATATGGAATAACTGAAACAATAATAGAAAATATGTAAGAAATTGTTAATTCTGCAATATACACAGTGTCAAATCGCAGGTAGATGCAGAACTTAAATATCAACTTTGGCACTTACCTAACGGATTTTAAGTCTTTGAGTTATGTTGTTCATTCACAGCTACATAAACACACACGCACGCACACAAACAACATAGTCCTTTTCCTAAAAATGCCTTTTTGGATACAGGGGACCTCAAAACATAATTTCCGATGAAATATTACATGCAATTTTTAGCTGAAAAATGATAGTTCACCATGACATTTCGGAATAGAGAGCGTTTATAACAGAAAAGAAGTTTTTGTCAGGTTTCTAAGGTACCATTAAATTGATTATTCAAGGAATCTGAAGGAATTTTCTCTAAAAGTTAAGTTTCATGTTCCTGATCATTTACCAAATTGTGAATTCCTCCGACAGCTTCTCAATATGAAATAATCTACCATCATATAGTGCAATTAACATTGTCATTAAAAATTCTTTTGAAATTTGATGTCCTTACGATCCAACATACCATGCAGTACGTTGAATGCAAACTTGTTTATGGCCTAATTGGTAAAATCTATGAAATGAATTTGAAGTCTGGTATGCAATGTAAGAGGTAACTCATGGCTCGCCACATTTATAACCTGACTCTTTTACGACACGTTTTAGTAATTGATGATTTGCGAGGTGATTTTCTTTAAATTCATGACGCCTCTTTGGAAAATAAGAGAATTTGAATAGCAAGTTTGCTCTTTAATTGACTTTCCATTTCTTAATTATGCTGTTTAGAGGCTTACACACACGCGCGCGCGCATATATTTCCATTTTAATTAACGGGGTTTCAAAAGATGTTCCCAGTGAAATCTCATTTCCAATTTTTAGGTGGGATGCAATAGCTTCTCTATCTAATATGTACGAGTATTTGTTTGAGAAAGTAAAGGGGAACACAATCTATATAATTATTTTTTCTGGAAAATGCATTGATTTATCAAGGCGCATGCAAAAAAAGAGTCCTGGAATTTGATGAAAGGAAATCGATACAATATTCTGTGCTCTAACATGATATTATATACAGGTGTTTAATAATAATAATAATAATAATAATAATAATAAAATAATAGTAATAATAATAAAATTGTGTATACTTTGCAATATATCTCATGTAACACAACTAAAGTGGAATTTCATAGAGCCATTTTATTGTAAAGTTCAGAAAACTCCAGATTAATGGGGAAAGAATACGTTCAGTTTTACATTGTTTTTCTTTTATGCCAATAAACGTTCCTAGCCCCTATTGTAACAACAAAGTCGGGATTGCAAGGATGGTCACAAAGCAGGGCGATTCACGTTAGTATCGTGAATCGAGCACCTGGACAGGCTAAAAGACAGGGAGACGATTCATGAACGAATCGTCAAATCGTGCACCAGGGCACGCTAAAAGAAAAGGAGACGATTCATGAACGAACTGTACATAAGGTTACAGCGTTTAGCCAAGGGAGAGACTTGTTGCCAAGTCGAGTGCCGCCGAATACTTCCGAACACAGTCGGTGCGAATACTGCGCCGAGTGAGTACTGAATGCGCACGAAAATTACCTGGATTCTGATGTTATGTCATCTGTCTGGCTCTGGTTAGCCAAAACAGAAAAACATTGCCATTAAATAGAATATTGTTGAGTTCTGACCATACGAAGTTAACGATGATGGTTAATGTTTTAAAAACAATAGTGTATAATGGAAAGCGCAGTTAATCGAATCGTAAACTTTTCCATTGAAACTACAGCACCGCATATAAGAAAAGGAGTAATGTTCAGTAACTATTTTACTGAACATTATTAAATATCTAATACATTGTACTGTATTGTGTGACTGTATGTGGTAGATGTTATACCAAAATTGTTAACGGAGGAAAAAGCAGAAAGTTCAGAATTCCTGGATTAAATAAATTAATATCTACGTTTCAATTACCTAATTTAACAGCATTAATTTATGTACCATAACCTACACTAAATGCAGGTATAGGGCATCTTAGCTCTAATATGAAAATTACTTCGGAAGAAAATAATAATTAATCTGGATATTAGCGTTTCCTAAGAATGGCATATTTCTAAAAAATATACGACTTACTAGCGTGCAACCGCGGCAGTGATGATTAATAATTTCTCTGCATATCAACATTACACAAATACCGCCATGCAGTCGAAGCTTAGATGTCAATTTTAGACTTAAACAAACTCTTATGTTGGTTTTCATTTTTCGATTAATGGAAGAAATTTTACCAATTATATTTGCAAAAGAGTACAGCGTTTCCTATAAATTACACGAACACACAGAATGCATGGCGATGATTAATAAACCGTGAACGATTCGTATGAACGAATCGGGTAAAGCGATTACTCTTGACCCAACTCTAATGTAACTGTATGAGGTCACGGCCAGAGTTGACATCAAACGCGCGTGTAATTTAACATGGTTGCATAAGACATTTCATTCATAGTAATGCGTTTAACAATTTTGATTCAACAGAGAACGTGTGAGATACGAGATCATCAACACCACACTGGATATCGGTTTATTACCACAACATTACCTCCTGCATCCTCCACAGACATTTTGCTGTGAACCAGGTGAAGCCCGGTTCGCTACAAAAATTAAATGAAAATCGTGTTAGTGTATACTATGCTCCACATTAATTTCATCCTTATACTAAAAATCGTAGACTTCAACGTTCTATTATGTTTACTTTTTGTGTACTAACTCATACAAAATAGTAGTTTTCCATTAAGATAAGTATTATATATAATGAACACCTATAGCTGCATCTTAAAGTGTGTTTATTGTGTACATTTTTCCATGTGCTGTCCTATAACATCGTTAGGTTTATAAATATATTAGAAATACACAAGTGCTGACATCTGCCGGTTGTCAAATTGATTGAAATTGTTTCATCTTTGGCCTGCAGATGGCAATCGTTTCCGACGTTGAATGGACGCAAACTCTGAAATGCGGTATACTGCCATCCCAACATTTCGTGAACATATATCCTACAAAACAGCAGTGCTTTGAACTAGCGGGAATTTAGAGTAGTACTTAGTGCCCCTATAAAAATACTACAGACATCCAAATGATTTAACCTGATACCTAACCAAAATTATAAGCAAGTAAATAAAGTAAAACCGTAACCCAATAGAATCTCTAGTCGATTTTGAATGAATCATTGTACTAGCGTATGTTATGTATTGCCCTGCACCCAAAAATCCATTTTTGTTTTCTCTACGACGTAGATAGAAGGTGGAGAAGCTATAGCTTTCCAACCAAAAATTCGATAACGTGATTTAAGTGCAAATACAGATTGATCCCTAAATATCATGTTTAAAATAAAGTGTGCGCGTGTGAGAACGGCATAAACAAAAACATAACATTGGTTGAATATAAAATTTTATATTTTATGTTCAGCTTTTTCCAAGGATGCGACTCGAGATTCTTATGAGAATCCGCCCTACAAAACTACCCTTTGTATGAAAAAATGGACGAAAGTGTTGCTTTTCTTAAAAATGGTTCTAATGATTTTAATTACATATCATCTTTAAATACTAGCTTCATTGCATATAAGATGTATATTATGGATTTTTTGGAAATACCCTCTAAAATCCTCTTCTTTTGAATGATTTGTGCGTAAATGGTAACAGATAGACAAAAATACTCTACAAAAAAAAATGTACATTAAAAATAACCTGAGTTACCGATGCAATTATTGTTTAAAATTAGCTATATGCTTGTATTGCAAAGGACTTACCATCAAATAATAATGCTTTAAACAAGGATTTAAAATAATAACGTATGTTCAATATATATATATACATATATATAATTAATTTTTGTCTGGAATAATGCCGCATTATTGTCAAGAACTTTACATTTTTATCATTTCAAAGTCCCAAGCTGATTTTCTTATTCAGATCATATTTTCTTCGCTGCCCTCTTGAAGATAAGTTATTTTTCTGACTAAGTAGAAGGATATACATACTTCCTCGCCTGCGTTTTACTTCACAAAAACATTTCTTGCCAAATGGTTTATGTAATTACGATCGAACGTTTGAGCCATTTGAAAAGAAGTAGCCGTTCCCTGTAGTTTATGCAATCATCACTAGGTAGCATTAGCCGCTACATGCTATGCTCTATCTGCAAACACTACTAATGAATTTTGAAACATTTTACCTTTTCAAATAGGCAAAATAAACCTTCTCTGAACACGCAAGTACAACTTCTCATTAAGAAAGTTTATATTGTCACGTCTGGCAGAACAAAAGCGACAAGCCCAACTTTGAATTGCTAAGTACTGCCATCTTGCAACCAAATAACATCACTCCGCACTAGCGGGAGTTTATAGAACTACTTGGGATTTGTGTAAGAATAGCGCCGACATGCAGCGGATTTAAACGTGCCTAGGTCCAAACTATAAGTATGCGATTAAAATAACACTGTAATACAAAAGACTCTCTAGTGGTTTCAAATGAATCAGCCTTTACCGAAATCCAAAAAACCCTATTTAGATTTTCATATAACACAGATAATTCGTTGAGAAATTTGATTGCGACATTTCAGTGGAAATAAACGGTTTACGTTCCCCTTAGTTTAAAAGAACATTTTTAGAAAGATGTCCGGGCATGTGCTTCTGTGACCAAAAAAATTCCAAAACGAAAAGTCGGTCAAATACCAAACTTCATATTTATGTTACATCTCCGAAGGATGTGACAACAAGATTTTTTTCAAAAATGCTCCCCCAAAACTCCCCCTTACATGGAACTTTTTTGATAGCTTTGTTTGTGTTTGTAATGACTAATAATTTTAGCGCCACTTTATAACATTTTCATAATAAATACAAAGCATTTACAAGCAATTTTGTAGGAATATCTTTTGAAATCCACTACATTCTCAATGACTTTTGTGCAACTGGCAATAGAACAAAATTTACCAAACAAAAATTGTACATATACGAGATATTCGCTGCTATTGGTTTCATTTTTCCATTTTTACTTTCTCTAGCATAGATCTACGTATTTATTATGTGGAGAAGGTATTGTACTCCACTAAAACCTTAATACTGAGATTTCACAAGAAATACATGCTTTGAGGTTCCTAAATAAAAGTATTTATAGAAAAAAACTCCTGGGGATGTGCGCGTGTGCATATATGTGTGTGTACAAAATAACTCAGAAATGTAAATTTGGTGTCAGTATCCTCCAAAGGATACGAACAGAAGATTTTCATAAAATCCCCCCCAAATAAAACTATACCTGGAACATTATGCGAAATTTTCGATTTTCTAAAAAAAAAAAAAGAAAAAAAAAATGTCGAGCAAAATGCCATATATTAAAGAGCTTTACATGGCAAATAAAATGTATATCCTAAAGTTTTGTACGTAACCCCTGAAGTGCATAATTGGTAAACCGTAGGATTTATACCAAAACTTACTACACAAAAGTGCAGATATCGTTCAAACTCACAGTTTGTCATATAAGTTTTAGTTTTTTTTTTTTTTTGTATTGCCTATCATTTCCAAGATATTCCCGTTATTAGTGTCGATTTTGAAATATTAAAGAATAGAAGGGCCATGGGGCCAAGTTGTCCGCTAATGAACTTTTAACTTATGCTCTGACCAAAGCATAAGTCGGATTCACTTGATAATTCGTGACTTATCATTAACTGTAAGGGGGATTAGCCACCTATATTTGCACATGGGAGAAGACATATTAAATGCATCCCTGAAATTTGCGAAAAGTAGTAGCATTCCAATCTCTAAACTGGTTGCAATAACCACGCCTTCTACGACTGGAAATATTAATGAGTTTCTTGCTGATTGTGCTCAAGATGAATAATTTCCAAAATGTCTTTCTTATCACTGCATTATCCACCAGATAGCTTTATGAATAAAGATTATCAGCCTCGACCGTGTCATGAAATTCGTAACTCGTGTAGTAAATCCATCACGTCATCTTCTACACGTCACCGATTGTTCAGAAATGTTTTAATTCTGAGCACGGTGCCATAATTCTAATTCACGGTGCTGACGTAAGATGGCTTAGCAGAGGGAAAACTCTGGAATAATTCTGCAGTCTTCTAGATGAGATATGAAGTTTTCTGAAATCATCGCCCGGGCAATATTGTCAATAAATTGATGAGATACCATGGCTCCTTGAATTAGGTATCTGGGCAGATATCACCACAAAATTATATGAACTAAACAAGGTAATGCGAACGGAAAATCGTAACAGTTCAGTCATGGTAAATACTGAAATACTTTCTGAACGAAAGGCAATTTATGAATTGCACATTTAAACAGAACTTCCCTATCACACCTTACAACAGTTATGGAAACCGTAAATATCGGCGAATGTAATATTCTATCTTTTGCTCAAAATCTTCAAGCTCTAGTCACAGTATTAGTAACAGCTTGAGCCAGTGCTTATATTTATCAATAACTCAATCGTTTCAGTTGACATTACTGAACTTGCATAATTTAATAGTGTTGCCAGGTGGTTCATTTTAAACATCCTTAACGGGATACTGAAATATCGCTATTTGCACAGAAATAACTACGTTTAATAAAATAAATTTAAAACGATTAAAGTATTGCAAAATAAAATATAAATTGATTAAACTTTATTTTTCTTTTCTATATTGAAGCATGTGCTACAACAGTCTGCGTTTGATGACCTGAGGGTAACTACTGTTGAAAATCCTCTTCCTCCATTGAAACTTCTTGGACGCCCAGTAACTCTCGAGGACCTGAATCGGAGTCCAGTTTATATGTATATGCTGTCATTTAATAGCTTTAGCACTTCTCCTGTCAGTGGATAGGCACTACACACTTTATTTGAGACCCTCGTGTCCAGTTTGATTCCCATTAAGGCTACTACCGTAAAAGATTTCAACCCATTTCTTTTCTTGGATTTAATATCTCCAAACGTAGAGAAAATTCTCTCAGCGTCCGCATTTGAAAGCGATAAGGCCAAAAAAAGTAAAGCTAAAACACCAGTATTGTTAAATAACACTTCGTCCGAATTGTAAGAAAAGAATTATTATCAGACTTTGTTCAAATGAACGAAAGGCAGGTTTCAAAAGCCACGCCTTACTCTGTGATATGGGAGGATCAAATAGGAAAATCCTCTCCTAACTTGGAATTATAAGAGAGATCCTACATCACGCCTCCTGCTATAGAAGCTAAAAATCGCCGCTTACTTGCTTTCAGCGACATTCCTCATGTGTTGAACTGATTTATTGGACGAAGGATTTGTTTTACATAATGGTAGGGCTTTCTGAAGAACATGTTGATGCCCAAAAATATTGACTTAGGCCACAATCTCATATTACTTCAGGCACCGAAAGTCAAAAAGTTCGTCCTGCCATCTATTAGGCTGAAGAATGTGAACAAGTGAAAATCAGAAAAGCGGAAAATACCCAGAAATAAACGCACTGATTTGGCGAGAAAGAAAATGAGAAGTGTGCTACAACTGTATAAATAATTACATATGCACATAATGCAGGGAACACTTCATCGGGTGATATATTTTACTGTGCATCTACAGTTTTTCCGTAATACATAATAATGTGTTGAATTAATTATTAGTTTATCTTTAAGCTCTGTTAAGTGAAGAATTCCAGCAAAATACCTGAACAACTGGGGGCAACATTTAGCGAGGGTGAGACATAGGGGGATATGGTCATCCTTTATATTCAATAATTTAAATCTAAAGGTTAGAGCTGAACTAATCTGTTTTATTTGTGATTTGGTAAGGAAAATCTGAATGTGTATCTTTACTCAGCGCCATAACTTTTAACTTGTTAACAAGGACTACAGCAGTATGACGTCACAGCCAGCGTGTGCGTGAGAGAAACACGCGCGTGTTACCTTCTAAGATCTTTTACAATCCTTCGTTGACAAAAACGCATTTAATAATGCTGTAAAGTACGTCACGACAGAGACTGTGGGGAAGATGACTAAGTTAATAATATGGATTCTTCATGGCCACATTCTACATTTATCTTTTGTATTGTATACGTGAACCAGGTGAAACCTGGTTCGCTACAAAAATTCTAAAGCTTCAATTATCACAAGATACGTTCACTAATAATTAATACAATATATATACCAAACTTCGCAGACTTTAATATTCTCTCTGGTATACTTTTTGTCTATTAATTCATACCAAATAGTAACCTTTGATTAAGATAATTATTAAATATGATAAACACTTTTAACTGCATCTTACAACGTATTATTTGTGTGTAATTTTCCATATGCTGCCCCTATATCTTTGTAATACTTTTAAATACATTACAAATACACATGTCGTGACATCTACATGTCAAACTTATTGAAATTGTTCCAACAGCAGTATGCAGATGGCAATAGTTATGATGTTGCATGGAGACTAACTCTGAAATGCTGTGTAGTGCCATCTCATGAACTTATATCCTACTAAGCAGCAGTACTTTGCACTAGCGGGAGTTTAGAGTAGTACTTGGTCCTCCTATAAGAACACTCCAGACATGCAAATGATTTAACCTGATACCTAACCAAAACTATAAGCAAGCAAGTAAAATAAAACCGTAACCCAAAAGAATCTCTAGTTGACTTTGAATGAATCATTGATACCAGCGTATGTAATGAATTGTCCTGAACCCAAAAACCCGTTTTTGTGTTCTCTATCACGTAAATAGAATGTGGGGAAGCTATAGCATTCCAACCAAAAATTCGATAGCGAGATTTAAGGCAAATACAGATTTAAGGTCCATTGATCCCTAAATATCATATTTAAAATAAGGTGCGTGCGGTGTCAACGGCAAATCCAAAAACATAACGCTGGTTAAATATAAAACTGTATATTTTATGTTCAGTATTATCCAAGGTTGCGTCTTAAGATCTTTATGAGAATCCGCCCCACAAAATTACCCTTTGTATGAAAAATGTTCGAAAGTGTTGTTTTTCTGAAAAATTGCTCTAATAATTTTAATTGCATAACATTTTTAAATGTATGTTTCATTACAAATAAGATGTTTCTTATGGATTTTCTGGGAATACCCTCTCAAATCCTCTTCTTTTGAATGGTTTTTCCATAAAAAGAACAGATCGACAAAACTATTCTATAGAAAAAAAATGTATATTTTAGAGGTATAGCTTGTCATTGGTTACAGTTTTCCAATGCTGAAATAGGAAGTCGTTGTCGTTTCCCTCTGTTCTGGCCAAACATGGAAACAGAATTTCAAATCCAGTACATAAGCTTCGCTTTTTATTTACATAGTTTGTTGCAGATACAAGAAGTGTGTAGTAAACAAGGTCGGTCATGAAAACAACAACGAAATAAAAAATCGAAAATAATAGCGATTTGCAGTTGAGAGAAGTATCAAGTATTTGAAAATTCGAACCAATATCGTAAACCAGATCGGATATTGCTAATGTGCATCATCCAGTGACTTCATTCGTCTGTGAATATCTAACGTTTCTAAACGGTTATACAGAATAAATAAATACATTTATAACCACTACTGCTATTGCCACTTATTTATTTACTTGCGACTAAAGCTTACGTATCTGGCCTATTACCTAACCAATGACTATTAATTTGAAATTTTAAGTTTTTATAAACTGTTGAATATATCAATCTAGCTTTCTTATTTCAAATCGCATTTTACAGAATTTAAGGAATAATCAGTTAAAATAAACTCGTAGAACTTGACTATTTCCGTTCAGTTTTTGGATGGTCAATGAAGAAGAAGAAGACAGCAGATTAAAAATAAATTTAGTTACCGGTACAATTATTGTTTAAAATTATCTATGTGGTTGTATCGCAAAGGATTTGCCATCAAATAATAATGCTTTAAACAAGGATTTAAAATAAAAACAATGTTCAATATATACAATTTTTGTCAGGAATACTGCTACATTATTGTCAAGAACTTTACATTTTTATCATTTCAAAGTCCCAAGCTGATTTTCTTATTCAGATCATATTTTCTTCGCTACCCTCTTAAAGATAAGTTATTTTCCGGACTAAGTAGAAGGATATACATACTTCCTCGCCTGCGTTTTACTTCACAAAAACATTTCTTTGCCAATGGTTTATGTAGTTACGATCGATCGTTTGAGCCATTTGAAAAGAAGTAGCCGTTCCCTGTAGTTTATGCAATCGTCACTAGGTGGCAATAGACGATACATGCTATGCTCTATCTGCAAACACTACTAATGAATTTGGAAACATTTTACCTTTTCAAATAGGCAAAATAAACCTTCTCTGAACACGCAAGTAAAACTTCTCATTAATAAAGTTTATATTGTTACACCTGGTAGAACAAAAGCGACAAACCCAACCCGGTACAGCGCATATGGTTCTGTAACTGCATTGCGTTGAGCAGAAATTGGTTCCTTGCTCATGTTTTACCTCCGACGAAACGTCATTGCCAAAGAATTGAACAGGTAATGGGTTATTTTATTTGGACTGGGAAGCTCTACCGCATTGCGCGTACCCAACTGCGTCTCAGGGCCAGGGCGGCTGGAGATTACTAGATGTGGCTCTACAGTCCCAGGCATTGATCCTTAAACTACTTCTGTTTGCCCTGGATGATAAAGGTGACCCTGTGGATGTCGTATTACAACAACAGTATGCATCATTTTGGACTCAGGGAGAACGTGACAAGATTCCCCAGCTGTTTCATGCAACGTACCATGTTTTCAGTGCGTTACCACCGGAGAAGGTCGCTCGTGGTGATTTTAGTTCTGTGAAAAATGTTTATGCTTCGCTTCGGCGACCTGTTGCTGTTACCCCACATGTCCAAGAGAAATATCCTCATTGGCCTTGGAAACGTATCTGGAGCTGTTTTAGCATTCCGCACATTAATGTGGAATGGATAGCGGTAACATATGAAGTGGTCAATGAAGTTCTTCCTACGGCAGACAAATTATATCGTCACCGGATGACCATTTCCAGCAATTGCCCAATTTGCCAAGCAGCGGATTCCCTTCCACATCGCTTGCTCGAATGTTCCGGTAAAGCAGCCATATGGACTTGGGTTTTGGGAAAATGTCGCATTTGGATACCTGGCGGTTGGAACCCTTCACCAATGGACATGTTACATCTGAATCTGCCGAAGCTGCATCCCACATTGTACAATTCCCTTATTTGGCTGTTAATGGGCACCTTTACATGATTACAGACGATGGATGACCCCGCTGATTGTACCCTGACCAAACTCAGACAATTTTTCTACACTGAGAGATGGAAACTGATCCAGAAACGCCAAACCGCGCCTTTCCAACCATGGCTCCTAAAAATAATACACACTTGAAATATTCCTGCATCAAATCTTTCCTTACCGATTAAAAAAAAAAAAAAAAAAAAAAAAAAAAAAAAAAAAAAAAAAACTTAGATGCATTATTGTTATTTACATAAGAAAGTATGCTTGATTGACTAATTGCAAAATAATAAGTAAAAAAAGACCTTAGCTTAATATAATTGGTCCCTCAGGACAAAAAAAAAAAAAAAAAAAAAAAAAAAAAAAAAAAAAAAAAAAAAACGTTTGCTCACTTCATCCTTGTTATTTTCGTCTCTTTTCCCCCCGAGAATTTGCTTGCATACGCCTCATCTTCATTTACTTCCAAGAAATGAGCAAGCAAGTGTCAACCGTGTCCGGCGAAGAGCACTTCCCTTAGTTTGTAAGTGAAAAAAAAGAAAGAAAAAAAAAAAAAAAGGGAACATAGGCTTATCATTATGCTAGCTGCGGCCGCCAGTATGCATTGTCTCGTTCCACAGAGCACGTGTAGTAAACAGGAGTTAAAAAAAAAAAAAAAAAAAAAAAACGTGAATTGCATAGTACTACCATCTTGCAAACAAATAACATCGCTCTGCACTAGCGGGAGTTTATAGAACTACTTGGTACCTGTGTAAGAATAGCGCCGACATGCAGCAGATTTTAACGTGCCTAGTTCCAAACTATAAGTATGCGATTAAAATAACACTGTAATACAAAAGAATCTCTAGTGGTTTTAAATGAATCAGCCTTTACCCAAACCTAAAAATCCTATTTAGATGTTTATATAACATAGATAATAAGTTGAGAAGGTATTGCATGCCAACAGAAATTCGATTGCGATATTTCAGTGGAAATACATGGTTTACGTTCCCCTGAGGTTAAAAGAATTATTTTAGAAAGATGTCCAGGCATGGGCTTCACTGAACAGAAATATTCCAAAACGATATTTTGGTCCAATACCAAGCTTCATATTTAAGGTACATGTCCGAAGGATGTGACAACAGGATTTTTCAAAAATGCTCCCCCAAAACTCCCCCTTGCATGGAAATATTTTGATAACTTTGTTTGTTTTTGTAATGAATGATAATTTTAACGCCACTTTATGACATTTTCATAATAAATACAAAGAATTTACAATCCCTTTTGCAGGAATATCCTTTGAGATCCTCTTCATTCTGAATGACTTTTGGCAACTGGCAACAGAACAAAATTTACTGAACAAAAATTATACATGTACGAGATATTCGCTGATTGGTTTCAGTTTTCCATTTTTACTTTCTCTAGCATAGATCTACGTATTTAGTATGTGGAGAAGGTATTGTAGTCCACCCTAAACCTTAATACTGAGGTTTCACAAGAAATACATGCTTTGAGGTTCCTAAATAAAAGTATTTATAGAAAAAAAAAACTCCTGGGGATGTGTGCGTGTGTATATATTTGGGTGTACAACATAACTCAGAAATGTAAATTTGGTGCCAGTATGCTCCAAAGGATACGAACAGAAGATTTTCATATAATCCCCCCAAAAAAACTATACGTGGAACATTATTATTCGAAATTTTCGATTTTTTTTAAAAAAAAAAAAAATAGCTGTAACAATGTCTAGTAAAATGCCATATATTAAAGAGGTCCACATTGCAAATAAAATGTATATCCTAAAGTTTTGTACGTAACCCCTGAAGTGCATAATTGGTAAACCGTAGGATATATACCAAAACTTACTACACAAAAGTGCAGATATCGTTCAAACTTACAGTTTGTCATATAAAGTTTTAGTTTTTTTTGTATGGCCTATCATTTCCAAGATATTCCCGTTATTAGAGTCGATTTTGAAATATTTAAGAATAGAAGGGCCGTGGGGCCAAGTTGTCCCCTAATGAACTTTTAACTAAACTCAATTTATGAATTGCACATTTAAACAGAACTTCCCTATCACACCTTACAACAGTTACGGAAACCGTAAATATCGGCGAATGTAATATTCTAACTTTTGCTCAAAATCTTCAAGCTCTAGTCACAGTATTTAGTAACAGCTTGAGCCAGTGCTTATATTTATCAATAACTCAATCGTTTCAGTTGACATTACTGAACTTGCATAATTTAATAGTTTTGCCAGGTGGTTCATCTTAAACATCCTTAACGGGATACTGAAATATCGCTATTTACACAGAAATACCTACCTTTAATAAAATTAATTTAAAACAATTAAAGTATTGCAAAATAAAATATAAATTGAATCAACTTTATTTTTCTTTTCTATATTGAAGCATGTGCTACAACAGTCTGCGTTTGATGACCTGAGGGTAACTGCTGTTGAAAATCCTCTTCCTCCATTGAAACTTCTTGGACGCCCAGTAACTCTCGAGGACCTGAATCGGAGTCCAGTTTATATGTATATGCTGTCATTTAATAGCTTTAGCACTTCTCCTGTCACTGGATAGGCACTACACACTTTATTTGAGACCCTCGTGTCCCGTTTGATTCCCATTAAGGCTGCTACCGTAAAACATTTCAACCCATTTCTTTTCTTGGATTTAATATCTCCAAACGTAGAGAAAATTCTCTCAGCGTCCGCATTTGAAAGTGACAAGGCCAAAAAAAGTAAAGCTAAAACACCAGTATTGTTAAATAACACTTCGTCCGAATTGTAACAAAAAAATTATTATCAGACTTTGTTCAAATGAACGAAAGGCAGGTTTCAAAAGCCACGCCTTACTCTGTGATTTGGGAGGATCAAATAGGAAAATCCTCTCCAAACTTGGAATTATAAGAGAGATCCTACATCTCGCATCCTGCTATAGAAGCGAAAAATCGCCGCTTACTTGCTTTCTGCGACATTCCTCATGTGTTGAACTGATTTATTGGACGAAGGATTTGTTTTACATAATGGTAAGGAAGTCACAAAAGGGCTTTCTGAAGAACATGTTGATGCTCAAAAATATTGACTTAGGCCACAATCTCATATTACTTCAGGCACCGAAAGTCAAAAAGTTCGTCCTGCCATTTATTAGGCTGAAGAATGTGAACAAGAGAAAATCAGAAAAGCGGAAAATACCCAGAAATAAACGCACTGATTTGGCGAGAAAGAAAATGAGAAGTGTGCTACAACTGTATAAATAATTGCATATGCACATAATGCAGGGAACACTACATCGGGTCATATATTTTACTGTGCATCTACAGTTTTTCCGTAATACTTAATAATGTGTTGAATTAATTATTAATTTAGCTTTAAGCTCTGTTAACGAAAATACCTCAACAACTTGGGGCAACATTTAGCGAGCGTGAGACATAGGGAGATATGGTCATTCTTTATATTCAATAATTGAAATCTAAAGGTTAGAGCTGAACTAATCTGTTTTATTTGCGATTTGGTAAGGAAAATCTGAATGTGTATCTTTACTCAGCGCCAAAACTTTTAACTTGTTAACAAGGACTACAGCAGTATGACGTCACAGCCAGCGTGTGCGTGAGACAAACACGCGCGTGTTCCCTTCTAAGATTTTTTACAATCCTTCATCGTCAAAAACGCATTTAATAATGCTGTAAAGTACATCACGACAGAGACTGTGCGGAAGATGACGACGTTAATAATATGGATTCTTCATCGCAACATTCTACATTTATCCTCTGTATTGTATACGTGAACCAGGTGGAGCGTGGTTCGCTACAAAAATTCTAAAGTTTCAATTGTTACAAGGTACGTTCATTAATAATTAATGCAATATATGTACCAAACTTCGCAGACTTTAATATTCTATCTGGTATACTTTTTGTCTATTAATTCATACCAAATAGTAACCTTTGATTAAGATAATTATTAAATATGATAAACACTTTTAACTGCATCTTACAACGTATTATTTGTGTGTAATTTTCCATATGCTGCCCCTATATCTTTGTAATATTTTTAAATACATTACAAATACACATGTCCTGATATTTACATGTCAAACTTATTGAAATTGTTCCAACTGCAGTATGCAGATGGCAATAGTTATGATGTTGCATGGAGACTAACTCTGAACTGCTGAGTAGTGCCATCTCATGAACTTATATCCTTCTAAGCAGCAGTACTTTGCACTAGCGGGAGTTTAGAGTAGTACTTGGTCCTCCAATAAGAATACTCCAGACATGCAATTGACTTAATCTGAAACCTAACCAAAACTATAAGCAAGCAAGTAAAATAAAACCGTAACCCAAAAGAATCTCTAGTTGACTTTGAATGAATCATTGATACCAGCGTATGTAATGAATTGTCCTGAACCCAAAAACCCGTTTTTGTGTTCTCTATCACGTAAATAGAATGTGGGGAAGCTATAGCATTCCAATCAAAAATTCGATAGCGAGATTTAAGGCAAATACAGATTTAAGGTCCATTGATCCCTAAATATCATATTTAAAATAAGGTGCGTGCGGTGTCAACGGCATATCCAAAAACATAACGCTGGTTAAATATAAAACTGTATATTATATGTTCAGTATTATCCAAGGTTGCGTCTTAAGATCTTTATGAGAATCCGCCCCACAAAATTACCCTTTGTATGAAAAATGTTCGAAAGTGTTGTTTTTCTCAAAAATTGCTCTAATAATTTTAATTACATAACATTTTTAAATGTTTGTTTCATTACAAATAAGATGTTTCTTATGGATTTTCTGGGAATACCCTATCAAATCCTCTTCTTTTTAATGGTTTTTCCATAAAAAGAACAGATCGACAAAACTATTCTACAGAAAAAAAATGTATATTTTCGAGGTATAGCTTGTCATTGGTTACAGTTTTCCAATGCTGAAATAGGAAGTCGTTGTCGTTTCCCTCTGTTCTGGCCAAACATGGAAACAGAATTTCAAATCCAGTACATAAGCTTCGCTTTTTATTTACATAGTTTGTTGCAGATACAAGAAGTGTGCAGTAAACAAGGTCGGTCATGAAAACAACAACGAAATAAAAAATCGAAAATAATAGCGATTTGCAGTTGAGAGAAGTATCAAGTATTTGAAAATTCGAACCAATATCGTAAACCAGATCGGATATTGCTAATGTGCATCATCCACTGACTTCATTCGTCTGTGAATATCTAACGTTTCTAAACGGTTATACAGAATAAATAAATACATTTATAACCACTACTGCTACTGCCACTTATTTATTTATTTATTTGCTTGCGACTAAAGCTTACGTATCTGGCCTATTACCTAACCAATGACTATTAATTTGAAATTTTCATTTGTTATAAACTGTGGAATATATCAATCTAGCTTTCTTATTTCAAATCGCATTTTACAGAATTTAAGGAATAATCAGTTAAAATAAACTCGTAGAACTTGACTATTTCCGTTCAGTTTTTGGATGGTCAATGAAGAAGAAGACAGCAGATTAAAAATAAATTTAGTTACCGGTACAATTATTGTTTAAAATTAGCTATATGGTTGTATTGCAAAGGATTTGCCAGCAAATAATAATGCTTTAAACAAGGATTTAAAATAAAAACAATGTTCAATATATACAATTCTTGTCAGGAATACTGCTACATTATTGTCAAGAACTTTACATTTTTATCATTTCAAAGTCCCAAGCTGATTTTCTTATTCAGATCATATTTTCTTCGCTGCCCTCTTGAAGATAAGTTATTTTCCGGACTAAGTAGAAGGATATACATACTTCCTCGCCTGCGTTTTACTTCACAAAAACATTTCTTTGCCAATGGTTTATGTAGTTACGATCGATCGTTTGAGCCATTTGAAAAGAAGTAGCCGTTCCCTGTAGTTTATGCAATCGTCACTAGGTAGCATTAGCCGCTACATGCTATGCTCTATCTGCAAACACTACTAATATATTTTGAAACTTTTTACCTTTTCAAATAGGCAAAATAAACCTTCGCTGAACACGCAAGTAAAACTTCTCATTAATAAAGTTTATATTGTTACGCCTGGTAGACCAAAAGCGACAAACCCAATCGTGAATTACTTAGTACTGCCATCTTGCAACCAAATAACATCGCTCTGCACTAGCGGGAGTTTTTAGAACTACTTGGTACTTGTGTAAGAATAACGCCGACATGCAGCAGATTTAAACGTGCCTAGTTCCAAACTATAAGTATGCGATTAAAATAACACTGTAATACAAAAGAATCTTTAGTGGTTTTAAATGAATCAGCCTTTACCCAAACATAGAAATCCTATTTAGATGTCTATATAACATAGATAATAAGTTGAGAAGGTATTGCATGCCAACAGAAATTCGATTGCGATATTTCAGTGGAAATACATGGTTTACGTTCCCCTGAGGTTAAAAGAATCATTTTAGAAAGATGTCCAGGCATGGGCTTCACTGAACAGAAATATTCCAAAACGAAATTTTGGTCAAATACCAAGCTTCATATTTAACGTACATGTCCGAAGGAAGTGACAACAGGATTTTTAAAAATGCTCCCCCATAACTCCCCCTTGCATGGAAATATTTTGATAACTTTGTTTGTTTTTGTAATGAATGATAATTTTAACGCCACTTTATGACATTTTCATAATGAATACAAAGAATTTACAATCCCTTTTGCAGGAATATCCTTTGAGATCCTCTTCATTCTGAATGACTTTTGGCAACTGGCAACAGAACAAAATTTACTGAACAAAAATTATACATGTACGAGATATTCGCTGATTGGTTTCAGTTTTCCATTTTTACTTTCTCTAGCATAGATCTACGTATTTAGTATGTGGAGAAGGTATTGTACTCCACCCTAAACATTAATACTGAGATTTCACAAGAAATACATGCTTTTTGGTTCCTAAATAAAAGTATTTATAGAAAAAAAAACTCCTGGGGATGTGTGCGTGTGTATATATCTGGGTGTACAACATAACTCAGAAATGTAAATTTGGTGCCAGTATCCTCCAAAGGATACGAATAGAAGATTTTCATATAATCCCCCCAAACAAAATTATACCTGGAACATTATTATTCGAAATTTTCGATTTCCTAAAAAAAAAAAAAAAAAAAAAAAAAATAGTTGTAACAATGTCTAGTAAAATGCCATATATTAAAGAGGTCTACATTGCAAATAAAATGTATATCCTAAAGTTTTGTCCGTAACCCCTGAAGTGCATAATTGGTAAACCGTAGGATATATACCAAAACTTACTACACAAAAGTGCAGATATCGTTCAAACTTACAGTTTGTCATATAAAGTTTTAGTTTTTTGTATGGCCTATCATTTCCAAGATATTCCCGTTATTAGAGTCGATTTTGAAATATTTAAGAATAGAAGAGCCGTGGGGCCAAGTTGTCCCCTAATGAACTTTTAACGAAACGCAATTTATGAATTGCACATTTAAACAGAACTTCCCTATCACACCTTACAACAGTTATGGAAACCGTAAATATCGGCGAATGTAATAATCTATCTTTTGCTCAAAATCTTCAAGCTCTAGTCACAGTATTTAGTAACAGCTTGAGCCAGTGCTTATATTTATCAATAACTCAATCGTTTCAGTTGACATTACTGAACTTGCATAATTTAATAGTGTTGCCAGGTGGTTCATTTTAAACATCCTTAACGGGATACTGAAATAGCTCTATTTACACAGAAATACCTACCTTTAATAAAATAAATTTAAAACGATTAAAGTAATGCAAAATAAAATATAAATTGAATCAACTTTATTTTTCTTTTCTATATTGAAGCATGTGCTACAACAGTCTGCGTTTGATGACCTGAGGGTAACTGCTGTTGAAAATCCTCTTCCTCCATTGAAACTTCTTGGACGCCCAGTAACTCTCGAGGACCTGAATCGGAGTCCAGTTTATATGTATATGCTGTCATTTAATAGCTTTAGCACTTCTCCTGTCACTGGATAGGCACTACACACTTTATTTGAGACCCTCGTGTCCCGTTTGATTCCCATTAAGGCTACTACCGTAAAAGATTTCAACCCATTTCTTTTCTTGGATTTAATATTTCCAAACGTAGAGAAAATTCTCTCAGCGTCCGCATTTGAAAGCGATAAGGCCAAAAAAAGTAAAGCTAAAACACCAGTATTGCTAAATAACACTTCGTCCGAATTGTAACAAAATAATTATTATCAGACTTTGTTCAAATGAACGAAAGGCAGGTTTCAAAAGCCACGCCTTACTCTGTGATATGGGAGGATCAAATAGGAAAATCATCTCCAAACTTGGAATTATAAGAGAGATCCTACATCACGCATCCTGCTATAGAAGCGAAAAATCGCCGCTTACTTGCATTCTGCGACATTCCTCATGTGCTGAACTGATTTATTGGACGAAGGATTTGTTTTACATAATGGTAGGGCTTTCTGAAGAACATGTTGATGCCCAAAAATATTGACTTAGGCCACAATCTCATATTACTTCAGGCACCGAAAGTCAAAAAGTTCGTCCTGCCTTTTATTAGGCTGAAGAATGTGAACAAGAGAAAATCAGAAAAGCGGAAAATACCCAGAAATAAACGCACTGATTTGGCGAGAAAGAAAATGAGAAGTGTGCTACAACTGTATAAATAATTGCATATGCACATAATGCAGGGAACACTACATCGGGTCATATATTTTACTGTGCATCTACAGTTTTTCCGTAATACTTAATAATGTGTTGAATTAATTATTAATTTAGCTTTAAGCTCTGTTAAGTGAAGCATTCCAGGAAAATACCTGAACAACTGGGGGCAACATTTAGCGAGCGTGAGACATAGGGAGATATGGTCATTCTTTATATTCAATAATTTAAATCTAAATGTTAGAGCTGAACTAATCTGTTTTATTTGTGATTTGGTAAGGAAAATCTGAATGTGTATCTTTACTCAGCGCCATAACTTTTAACTTGTTAACAAGGACTACAGCAGTATGACGTCACAGCCAGCGTGTGCGTGAGAGAAACACGCGCGTGTTACCTTCTAAGATTTTTTACAATCCTTCATTGTCAAAAACGCATTTAATAATGCTGTAAAGTACGTCACGACAGAGACTGTGCGGAAGATGACGACGTTAATAATATGGATTCTTCATCGCAACATTCTACATTTATCCTCTGTATTGTATACGTGAACCAGGTGAACCCTGGTTCGCTACAAAAATTCTAAAGTTTCAATTGTTACAAGGCACGTTCATTAATAATTAATGCAATATATGTACCAAACTTCGCAGACTTTAATATTCTATCTGGTATACTTTTTGTCTATTAATTCATACCAAATAGTAACCTTTGATTAAGATAATTATTAAATATGATAAACACTTTTAACTGCATCCTACAACGTATTATTTGTGTGTAATTTTCCATATGCTGCCCCTATATCTTTGTAATATTTTTAAATACATTACAAATACACATGTCCTGACATCTACATGTCAAACTTATTGAAATTGTTCCAACTGCAGTATGCAGATGGCAATAGTTATGATGTTGCATGGAGACTAACTCTGAAATGCTGTGTAGTGCCATCTCATGAACTTATATCCTACTAAGCAGCAGTACTTTGCACTAGCGGGAGTTTAGAGTAGTACTTGGTCCTCCTATAAGAATACTCCAGACATGCAATTGATTTAACCTGAAACCTAACCAAAACTATAAGCAAGCAAGTAAAATAAAACCGTAACCCAAAAGAATCTCTAGTTGACTTTGAATGAATCATTGATACCAGCGTATGTAATGAATTGTCCTGAACCCAAAAACCCGTTTTTGTGTTCTCTATCACGTAAATAGAATGTGGGGAAGCTATAGCATTCCAACCAAAAATTCGATAGCGAGATTTAAGGCAAATACAGATTTAAGGTCCATTGATCCCTAAATATCATATTTAAAATAAGGTGCGTGCGGTGTCAACGGCAAATCCAAAAACATAACGCTGGTTAAATATAAAACTGTATATTTTATGTTCAGTATTATCCAAGGTTGCGTCTTAAGATCTTTATGAGAATCCGCCCCACAAAATTACCCTTTGTATGAAAAATGTTCGAAAGTGTTGTTTTTCTCAAAAATTGCTCTAATAATTTTAATTACATAATATGTTTAAATGTTTGTTTCATTACAAATAAGATGTTTCTTATGGATTTTCTGGGAATACCCTCTCAAATCCTCTTCTTTTGAATGGTTTGTCCATAAAGAGAAGAACAGATCGACAAAACTATTCTACAGAAAAAAAAATGTATATTTTCGAACTATAGCTTGTCATTAATTACAGTTTTCCAATGCTGAAATAGGAAGTCGTTGTCGTTTCCCTCTGTTCTGGCCAAACAAGGAAACAGAATTTCAAATCCAGTACATAAGCTTCGCTTTTTATTTACATAGGTTGTTGCAGATACAAGAAGTGTGTAGTAAACAAGGTCGGTCATGAAAACAACAACGAAATAAAAAATCGAAAATAATAGCGATTTGCAGTTGAGAGAAGTATCAAGTATTTGAAAATTCGAACCAATATCGAAAACCAGATCGGATATTGCTAATGTGCATCATCCACTGACTTCATTCGTCTGTGAATATCTAACGTTTCTAAACGGTTATACAGAATAAATAAATACATTTATAACCACTACTGCTACTGCCACTTATTTATTTATTTATTTGCTTGCGACTAAAGCTTACGTATCTGGCCTATTACCTAACCAATGACTATTAATTTGAAATTTTCATTTGTTATAAACTGTGGAATATATCAAACTAACTTTCTTATTTCAAATCGCATTTTACAGAATTTAAGGAATAATCAGTTAAAATAAACTCGTAGAACTTGACTATTTCCGTTCAGTTTTTGGATGGTCAATGAAGAAGAAGACAGCAGATTAAAAATAAATTTAGTTACCGGTACAATTATTGTTTAAAATTAGCTATATGGTTGTATTGCAAAGGATTTGCCAGCAAATAATAATGCTTTAAAGAAGGATTTAAAATAAAAACAATATTCAATATATACAATTCTTGTCAGGAATACTGCTACATTATTGTCAAGAACTTTACATTTTTATCATTTCAAAGTCCCAAGCTGATTTTCTTATTCAGATCATATTTTCTTCGCTGCCCTCTTGAAGATAAGTTATTTTCCGGACTAAGTAGAAGGATATACATACTTCCTCGCCTGCGTTTTACTTCACAAAAACATTTCTTTGCCAATGGTTTATGTAGTTACGATCGATCGTTTGAGCCATTTGAAAAGAAGTAGCCGTTCCCTGTAGTTTATGCAATCGTCACTAGGTAGCATTAGCCGCTACATGCTATGCTCTATCTGCAAACACTACTAATATATTTTGAAACTTTTTACCTTTTCAAATAGGCAAAATAAACCTTCGCTGAACACGCAAGTAAAACTTCTCATTAATAAAATTTATATTGTTACGACTGGTAGACCAAAAGCGACAAACCCAATCGTGAATTGCTTAGTACTGCCATCTTGCAACCAAATAACATCACTCTGCACTAGGGGGAGTTTATAGAACTACTTGGTGCTTGTGTAAGAATAGCGCCGACATGCAGCAGATTTAAACGTGCCTAGTTCCAAACTATAAGTATGCGATTAAAATAACACTGTAATACAAAAGAATCTCTAGTGGTTTTAAATGAATCAGCCTTTACCCAAACCTAAAAATCCTATTTATATGTTTATATAACATAGATAATAAGTTGAGAAGGTATTGCATGCCAACAGAAATTCGATTGCGATATTTCAGTGGAAATACATGGTTTACGTTCCCCTGAGGTTAAAAGAATTATTTTAGAAAGGTGTCCAGGCATGTGCTTCATGAACAGAAATATTCCAAAACGAAAATTTGGTCAAATACCAAGCTTCATATTTAAGGTACATGTCCGAAGGATGTGACAACAGGATTTTTCAAAAATGCTCCCCCATAACTCCCCCTTGCATGGAAATATTTTGATAAATTTGTTTGTTTTTGTAATGAATAATAATTTTAACGCCATTTTTATGACATTTTCATAATAAATACAAAGAATTTACAATCCTTTTTGTAGGAATGTCCTTTGAGATCCTCTTCATTCTGAATGACCTTTGGGCAACTGGCAACAGAACAAAATCTATTGAACAAAAATTATACATGCACGAGATATTCGCTGATTGGTTTCGGTTTTCCATTTTTACTTTCTCTAGCACAGATGTACGTATTTCGTATGTGGAGAAGTTATTGTACTCCACCCTAAACCTCAATACCGAGATTTCACAGGAGATATATGCCTTGAGGTTCCTTAATAAAAGTATTTATAGAAAAAAACTCCTGGGAGTTTTTTTTTTTTTTTTGATAGTGTTTAACGCCCGCTTTAACTACTAATGGCATGGCAGGCGGTGACACTGATGATACATGAATGATGATGGAGCACCCGTGGAATGCGATGCCGGGGGAAACCGGAGTACCCGGAGAAAACCCGCCCCAGCGCCGTCTTGTCCATCACAAATCTCACATGCAGTCGCTTGGGATCGAACCCCGGCCGTCTAGGTGAGAGTCGAGTGGTCCAACCACTCGGCCACGGCGCGGCCACCTCCTGGGAGTGTATGTGTATGTAAGTGTGTACAACATAACTCAGAAATGCAAATGTGGAGTATAAGATAGGTATCCTCCAAGGATGCGACGCGAAGATTTTCAGCAAAATACCCCCCCCCCAAAGAAACTATTCTTGGAACATCTTTCAAAATTTTCTATTTTCCAAAAAAAATTGTTGTATTAATCTCGGTTAAAACGTCGTATACTTGGGAGGTCTGCATAGTAAATAAAATGTATATCTTTAATTTTTGGACGTAACCTCTGAAGTGCATAATTGGTAAACCGTAGGATATATACTAAAACTTACTACACAGAAATGCAGATCACGTTAAAACACACAGTTTGTCATATAAAGTTTAAGTGTGTATAGTTTGGTTTTTGTATGGCCTATCATTTCCAAGATATTCCCCGTTATTACAGTCGATTTTTGAAATATTTAAGAATAGAAGGGCCGTGGGGCCGAAATGTCCCCTTATGAACTTTTAACTTATGCTCTGACCAAAGCATAAGTCGGATTCACTTGCTAATTCGTGACTTATTAATTATAAGGAACATTAACCACCTATATTTGCATATGGGAGAAGACATAATAAATGCATTCCTGAAATTTGCGAAAAGTAGTGGCATTCCAATCTTTAAACTGGTTGCTATAAGAACGCCTTCAACGACTGGAAATATTAATGAGTTTCTTGCTGTTTGCGCTCAAAATGAATCGTTTCCAAAATGTCTTTCTTATCACTGCATTGTCCACCAGGAAGCTTTATGCGCAAAGGTTATGAACCTCAACCGTGTCATGAAAATCGTAACTCGTGAAGTAAATCAATCAGATCATGCTCTACAGGTCACCGATTGCTCCAAAATCTTTTTATTCTGAACATGGTGTCATAATTCTTCATGCTGACATAAGATAGCTTAGTAGGGGGAAAGCTCTGAAATAATTCTTCAGTCTTCTGGATGAGATATGAGTTTTTCTGAAATCATCGCCCGGGCAATATTGCCAATAATTTGATGAGATACCATGGCTCCTTGAATCAGGTATCTGTGCAGATATCACCTCAAAATTAAATGAACTGCACCTCAAAATGCGAGGGAAAAATCGCAACATTTCAGTCATGATAAGTACTGAAATACTTTCTGAACGAAAGGGAATTTATGGATTGCACATTTAAAAAGTAATTCCCTATCCCACTTTGCAACTTTGAAAGCAGTTATGGAAACCGTAATTATCGGCGAATGTGATGGTCTATCTTTTGCTCAGCATCTTGAGCGCAACCTAATACACCACTTTGGTTTCTGCTTCGCCTAAACGGGAGGCTAGGGGCGAGCCTGCTATATCCCCCTGTGTAGCCCTGTCACCCCAGTGGGGTTACCCCAGGTTGGGCTCCGTGGCCTGTGGGATGAATATCTTGCTCATTTTTATGGCACCAAATAAAAAATTTATTAAATTTGGGATTGATGTAGGAAAAGAATTAGCTGGGTCTTGCGGTCCTCACTACTTGAATGTTAATCGGACAGAGAACTGTGGAAAGGTCACCACGGTCAGTCTGTTCACATCCAAAAAGGGCTTGACAACATTGCTGGTTCTGTTAAGTCGTGCATAAAGACTCGAAACGGCACGCTTCTTGTAGAGGGATATTCAGCATCATAGGCGGCGAAATTACTAAAGACCACTATGTTAGGCAGCTATCCTGTGAAGTTCGAGGTGCTTTTTTTTTTTTTTTTTTTTATTTTTTTTTAATTAATTTCTTCTAAATACGGTACCGGAGTCTGATCAGGACTCCGGCACTGTATACTCTACTTTAATTTACCTTTTTTTTTGTTTTACCTTGTTTTTCTGTATTATTACTGGATTGCTGTTTTTTTACTGTTACAACAAACACATAACACCCATGCCCAAGGCGGGCCTCGAACCCACGATCCCCAGCGCTACGAAGCACCAAAGTGGGACGCCATGGCGAGCGCGGCCATGGGGACCGGCACCTTGGACGGTCTATCGAATGAGGAGATAAAGGAGAATCTTGCCGAACAAGGTGTTACATCTGTGTACCGGGTTCAACGGAGAGTGAATAGTGAATTCGTGCCTACTCTTACCCGGTTCCTCACATATGATCGGGCAGAGCTCCCTCAGGGGATTAGGACAGGTTACGAGGCCATCGAAGTGAGGCCCTACGTTCCGAACGCACTAAGATGCTATAAATGTCAACGCTTTGGGCACACGAGCGAGTTTTGTTGTGGTCGGTCTACTTGTGTAAAATGTGGAGTAGTCCAAAATGGCGGCAATTGCACCTCACATCCATCTTGTGTTAACCGCGGCAGAGAAAATCCATCCAGCGGTCCGATATCTATAGTGCAGTGTAGTCAACCCGGTATCCAGGCGGGAAATCGCAACTCAGACCTGCAATATGAACGGGGCCACAATTACTGACAAGATCCTTGTAGCCAGGCCGCTACCTAAGCCGTCCGTCACTATGTCTAAATCCGCCTCAACATCTTTAAAATCCGCCAACGTAAGGAGCAGCCCGGAACGTTTATTACCTAGACCTTCGACTCAGGAGACTAGACTGGCATACCTGTCACAATTTCTGCATTAGCGCTTAAGTTTAAGACCAGTTATGTCTTCTCGGACTTCTTAAAATCAAGTGCAAAGACCACATCCAATACACCTAAGGGAAGGACCAGTCCACGTCATTCTCCACGTAGATCCTCTTCTGAGGTATCTTCTGGGGGAAGCCCTGATCGATAACGACCGTCTTCGCTGATCAGTACCTCAAATCGGTTCGACGTTCTTGAACCGAAATTTTCTACTGGGAAGGGGACCTCCCCCGTGGAGGAGATATAATAGGAGAATGCTTCCGCCACTTCCAAACGGACGGTGCGTAAGCGACAGGATCGTGCTCCTGAGAGAAGCATTAGTCCGACAGCAAAGAAGAATAAGTTAAACCAACCAGCATAGCCGAATATGCAGAAACACCTTTCTATTTAGTACTTAACCCATAATATCAACAATGGATATCCTACAGTGGAACATTTGCGGAATTAGACCACATCGATCAGAGCTTTAATTATTGATCCATCAGAATCAGCCTTTGGTCGTATGCTTACAGGAGGCGAAGCTGCGTCCAAAGGACACTATTACCATCGGGCAGTGCTCCTCCGTACGGTGTGATTTATTACCAGAGGAGGGTGTTGCCGCTCATGGGGGCACTATGATGCTAATCAAGGATGATATCTCCGCCGAGTCCGTTCCTTTAGTCCGTTCCTTTACAATCTGATATCCAGTCAGTTGCTGTAGTATAGCGCATCCCTCCTGCAGCTAAACAGTTTGTAGCACCGGAGAGCCCACTTTCTTTTTTGACGCATTTAATACTTTTTCCCACATGGATATTGCAGTCTGTTCACCACAATTAGCAGTTTCTTTATGTTGAAATACATCTCTGATTTACATTTTAGTGACAACTTTGCCTGTATTATTCGTCCCTTAACGCTTGAAGTATATTCTACAAGTTTACCTAGATGGCGTTTAGATCAAGCCAACTGGTACCTATACTCACGTCTAGCTGTTTTTACCTATGACGAGCAAGCAGCTGTGGATCAATTGGTCGACCATCTCACAGAGACAATTCTTTCTACTGCAGCTGAGCAGTGTATTCCGCGCCCTACTTGTCAACCCCGTCGTAATCTAGTGTCATTTTGGTCAGAGGAATGCCGGACTGCCATTAGTGCACGCAGACGTGCTTTCCACGTTTTCCAGCGACAACCTACACTGGATAACCTGATACACTACAAGAAGATGTCTGCCAACTCTAGACGGGTTATTAAGGATAGCAAAAAGATATCTTGGAATAATTTCGTAGCTTCCTTTAATCGACATACAGCTTCCTCTGTCATATGGGATAAGTTGAGGCCTGTGGCCGGATAATCGACCCATATACCAATTGCGGGCCTAAAAACAGCAGCGGGTGCTGTTGTTGATAACTTTGACGTGGCTAACATTTTGGGCAGTGCTTTCGGTCGTGTTTTAGCTCCGACAAATTATACTCCCAAGTTTCTTGCAGTCAAGCCTCAAGTGGAATCTCAGGATTTCTCCTTCCGTTCAGGAGAGCTTGAGGACTATAATCGGCTCTTCACCAACAGAGCTAAACGTGCCGGACTTCGAGACAGAGGGTTGGCGGAATCGCAAGAGTTTCCGGGCTTTCGAAAAGGACACCTTCTTTTTCACACGGATCTCCTGGATCGCCTTCTCCTCTGTAAAACGGGGACATTCGCGGGAACTGGATGAATGTTCACCGTCGCAATTCACGCAGGATGGGCCTTTACTACATACACCATCGTGGGATTGGTCACCTCAGCTCGCACAGGTAGATTCGCCGTTACAAAAATCACGCGTGTGGCCAAAACGTTGACATTTATAGCATCTGAGCGGATTGGGTATATAAGGCCTAACCTCGATAGCTTCGTACCCCGTCTTAATCTTCTGTGGCAGATCTATCCGATCAAAAGTAAGGAACAGGGTACGAGTAGGCATGAATCCCCTTTGACTTTACGCTGAACCCGATAGACTGATGTTACACCCTGATCCGCTATATTTTCTTGAATCTCCTCGGTGCTTAAACCGTCAAGAGCGCGGGTGGTGATCACACCGCGTGAGGAGTTTTGTGTGCTTCGACATTCACGGGGCAGCTGGCTAACATTTTGGCCTTAATTATTTGGGCAGCCTGGGAGGCGGAGAATGCTTCAACCAGCAGCGTGCCGTTACGGGCTTTAATGTAAGGCTTAACAGGGCCAGCTATGGCATCAAGACCCTTTTGAATGGCAAAAGGGCTGACCATAGAAAACTTTCTCCCTACCTCTGTTCCATTAACAGCCAAGTAGCGAAGACCACAGGACTCGACTACTTCTTTTCCTAAATTAACATAAGTAGAGGTTTTGGTTTTGGGTGCTATAAAGACAAAAATAAATTCATCCCCCAGTGCTCTTCACCCACCACGGAGCCCAACATGGGGTCGCCCCACTCGGGTGACAGGGGATATAGCGGGCGCGCCGTCCCTCTCACCCTGGAGTTCAGTATAATACCTTGTCTTGGCCGATTGACTAGGGGTGGGTTAGTCCCTAGCCTCCCGTTTAGGCGAAGCAGAAACTAAAGTGGTGCATTAGGTTGCGTACCCTCCCCAGTTACTGAAGAACAGAAGCCCAGGCTGAGATATGCAACCCCCAAGAGAGAGAGGGTGCACCCACCTTGGTTACGTGCTGCCTCCCAAGTCGACCTCGGGATGTTGCCATTGGGGAAGTGTATGATGCCTTCGTGTAGTACCCGTGCTTGTTTTTTTTAGAATGTTTATCCTCTTACAGTAACCGAATTTGTATATACACCGATGGGAGTAAATGTACCGACGGTGTTGGATGTGCCTTTGTAACTGGAACCGAACCACATACTTTCGGTTTGCCTAGTCACACATCAGTTTATACTGCAGAACTGTATGGTATTTATCGAGCCATTCAGTACGTTTGCCGTCAAAAAACTGGGTAACTGCCTTATTCTGAGTGATTCGCTTAGCGCACTTCAGAGCGTTCGTGAGCTGTACAGCTACCATACTTTAGTGCAGCACATTCAGGATGCCATCCATATTTTACATGCTTCTGGCGTGCATGTGGATCTCGCATGGCTTCCTGGATAGATTAGCTTGTCAGGCAATGAATTAGCGGATGAGGCGGCAAAGTCAGCAACCACGGAGCCCAGTGTCAGCATTACTTGTTCAACAGCCGAGGATTTTAGACTTAATTTGCGGACAGAGGTGTTTTCGCTCTAGCATGCAGAGTGGTCTGCTCTCCGTAACAACACGCTAAGGCTCTTCCGGTACTCGGGTTAACTTCCTCACGCTCCTCTCGTCGTGAGGAAGTGGTTTTGGCTCGTGTCCGTATCGGTCACTGTTTTTTTTTACGCACAGTTATATTTTTAAGAACGATCTTGCTGCTATCTGCCCGCTTTGTACGCAGGCATTATCGGTCCGTCATGTGTTTTCCTCTGGCAGACATACGCTCCTCTCTGCACTTGCCTCACATACTCGCAGAGGTTTTGGCTACGTTATATAACTTTTTATCCCGTTTGAATTTTAGACTAAGAATTTAAGATTTTATTTGTATTTCCCATTACAGCTATAGCTGGGCCGGTAACTGTTCTTTGAAATTCTTTTAAACTTTTAATTTCCTTTATATTTTTATTGCCTGTTTTAGTAAGGCAGTTTTAGCTTTTTATTCCTTTTTAGCTGTTTTGTTTTTCATGTTTTGTTCACTCGTTTACCCTTTCTTTTCCCCAGGTTGGTTTTGTTTTATATTGGGTTTTAGTTCTTTTAGCCATTATTTTATTAATTGATTTTGTTTTTGTTTCCGGCACGTTTGTTTTTCGGAGGGCACTGATAATCTCGAAGTTGAGCACCCTTAAACGCCACTCATCATCATCATCATCATCATCATCATCATCATCATTTGAATTTGGAAATGTATCGAACTGTGATATTTAATTTCCTGTAAGGATTTTTCCGCTGTAATGCCTACTTTAAACTAATTTAATGACAACAAATTTGAGGGATCATGCGCACATGAATCATGGCTATCAGAGTTTTCACCCCGAGATTCACCTTCCTACTACTAGATCACCACATCAGTGAATGACTCATCTCATGAAATATATTACCTTCATCCTTTCTCCCGCTATGAGCTTAAAACAGTAGTTCATCTAAAGAATAATGGAATTCTGCGACTGACAAAATTTTTAAATAAAATTAATTCATTCTTTATGAAAACCAAAACAAAAAAAACTCGATTTCATTAATTTAAAAAAACCCTCAATCCTACGTGTTTTGAAATTTCGATGCACTATGAATTTCACCCTATACTTAGCAACAACACTAGCTTATTTTATCAGCGACCTAACATTAACCCACCGCAAAATTAGTATTGCTTGACCATTGTAGTTAGTGATGGGAGTATTCGATTGCAAAATATCGATATATTCGATTCTTGGATGTTCTCGAGATGTTCTAGAATTCTGAATGGTGTATTCGAATCCTTCACTCGGATGTGTTCTCGTTTGAAAATGTCCTGAATGCGGTATTCGAATACTGCACTCAAGTTTCGGATAGCTGCATGTGCACCGAACAGAATCGAGATCTCGTCTCGAGAGTAGCTTTACCTAAAACTAATTGGTGCTCTTGCTTCAAGGTCATTCATAATCATGATACATTGCGTGAGGAGCAGAGGGGAGAGCACGCAGATAAACATCCTTCAAAATAATCACCTGGCCGGGATGCAACATGAGAATATGTTATCAATTGAATCCTTGAGCTTCTTACCGTCCCAAAGCTAACGAACGATACCCATACAATTGTTTCAAATACGTGATCATATTTTAATTGTATATCTTGTTGTAATGGAATGTACAGTGTACGATGGGTTAGTGCAACGAATGAACAGTATTAGAAATTGGAACTAAATTCATATGTAACGCTTGCATAGTAAAGATTTTCAAGAACTGTATACAAAATGGATCTCACATAATTGTACATAATATCCTGTTAATATGAGCTTATCAATGAAAATAATGCATTATTATTTAAATCTTAAGTAATAATATTTAACATGAATTATTATGCAATGGTCAATAATAACAATTTGTTTCTTATACTATCTCTAATACACTTTAGTAGCTGCCAACTGTCCAATTCAACAATTGTAATATGTATGCTTCAATAGATGAATAAAATCAATCAGTTTGAATGCATGTCAATAAAGGCCCCCAACAAGATGCCTTCAGATATATTTCAAGAGTAAGATATATTTTAACCAACGCATCTCTTGCTGACCCATGAAAAATCCATTTTATTTTGCAAAGGAATTGTTGGATTTTAAAGGACCTATGGAATTATAAGGTTTAAACTTTCCATTAAGACTTACTAAGGAGCATGTAAGCACGCGACTGTATCAAATAAGAATTTAACACGTTCGTGCTTAAATACTGCCCTAAAATAATATGATAACCTCTCTTTATTCAAATGAACTGTTTTCCTGTCATCATTAGCTTTAGAATCCTTGCAGCATAGCGTCCATACATCATACACAGCAAAACAACGATTTATTCTGCCCTTGAGTCTTCTCAACTCAGAGGTTCCGGGTTTGATTCCCAGCTGGGGCAGGGAATTTTTCTTTAACCACAATCATTCTATTACCCACAATGTGAATGTGAGAGTGAATGTGTGAGTGTGTTTTATAATAGTTTAAAACTGAAGAAAAAGAAAACAGATCCTACAGTACAGTGAGAAAAACACCAGCAGTTATTTTTCAAGTCCAAGCCACGATATAACCATACAAGTTAAATGGGGCTATAAAATGGGGGAACAAATTCTGATGTGTTCCTTTCACATGACTTTCTCTACCTACTCTGCAAACAAATTTTTCTTACCAAACATTATTGTTTAATTACTCCATGCTAATCGAGATAAATGTTAGCAGAATAGTATTATTCCTTAGTTCCTTATAGGCAGAAGGGAGAGTCAAATGTTCTAAAAGCTTATCCAATCAATTTTTATTAAAGAACACACTTCAATTTTCAATTTCATTTCCAATAATATTTTACGTTTTCCAAAGCAGCTGTTCATTAAATATGTTGTGGTCTTAAAATATTAACTAAAGAGTAAATATTTTCTGTTATCACAAATGAGCATGTTTAAATAGGCCTTTCTATTTATCGTGTTTAACGCTCGCTTTTATTATCTACATATGAGGAGGTGACACGCAAACACGAACATGTCCAAAATTTAAAAAAATTGAGTTACGTTGTGGAATGGTAATTAGAGGATAAGCGGAATGTATATACATCTTGCTATTGAAGGAAACCCGAATATATTCTGTGAAAATGCGTGGTTCAAAGCAAACACGAACATGTCCACGTATAAATTTCCTGCAAAGAAGAACTAGTCCATACAACCAATAGGAGGCTGTGGTTTAAGTCACGTGATTTCCATTCCATTCGAGGCCAGGCATTCCCGCACAGAGCAGCTGGTATGATTATTGTCGCGCTTCTGTGTTCTCATGTAATATTGTATTCTAATATCTAGTAGCAGCAATTATTAGGTCAGCCTTTTAGTTAGCGAGTGAAATAGATGAAGAACGTGTATTTGTGAAGACTGCAAACAAGGGTAGCAGAAGGAGGAAGAGGAATGAATCGCAACGTGAAAAGGATAAAGGGAAACGGTGTGTTGCACCAAGAGGCTTTCATTCTTTACATGCATGTACACACCAAAATAAACAGTTCCCTTGTCGGGAAATACACCCACGAGATGCAGTGCACCTGAGGCAATTAATTTATAAAGTTCAAGATAAAGCAGCTCAAGAAAGGATGCTTGCACAGATGATGTCGCTGAAAAATATTCAAAGAAAGCGACCTCGAAACAATGAAGGCGAAAGTAAACCTCGCAAATTTAATGTTAACTACACTCTTTTTGCACAAAATGGAAACATAGCATATCTAGTGTGCAAGAAATTTTTCATGCATATTACTCTAATGAAATCTACTCGGCTGAATAGTATAGCAAACAAAATAAATAAAAGAAGGAAAAGCAATAAAGGAATATGGAGGTGGAGACCACGTCAGTCATAAATTTGCAGACAAAAAGAAAAGTGTTATACAATTTACAAGCTATCTGCATTGTACTGAAAGTCATTACAACCGACAAAAATCACAACGGCTGTATCTGCGCAGTGAATTAAGTATAAAGAAAATAAGTGCGCTGTACAACAGATCTGTGGCTAATGACAACAAAGTGTCCACATTAGAATATTCGTGAATGAATATAACATTGGATTTAGAAGTCCTGTTTCAGATATTTGCAGTTTCTGCGCAAGAATTGATGAGCAAATGAAGGTGGCTTCAAAAAATGAAAAGATACAGCTTATCACACAGAAAAAGGTCCTCAAAAAAAGGGCAAATGCCTTCTATGAACTTTTACGAGAACACAATGAATAGACATGGCTTTCTGTTTTGATTTGCAACAGGTCCAGCCACTGCCAAAGAAGCATTTTACTCCAGGCAGATAAGTTTTTACAGTTTGTGCATTGTCAGTGTGAAATCAGAGAACCCTGTATTTTACACGTGGACAGAAGATTTGGCAGGCCGTGGTGCAGCGGATATGGCTTCAGCCTTATTGCATTTTTTAAAATCTGTCGATTTTAAAGAAAAACTGTACTGAAACTTTTCTGTGACGGTTGAGCTCAAAACAAGAACAATGTCGTGCTTCACACACTCATGTATTTTCTTGGAATACATGATGGTCCTGTTGAAGAAATACACCTCATTTTTCCAGTTCGAGGACACAGTTTCTTACCTGCTGACCGCGTTTTCGGTAGAGTGGAGAAACTTCTAAGAAAAAAGTCAACAGTTGTAACAAAAGAGGAATATATTGAGGTCTATCAGTCAGTGGGTGAAGTAAGAAATCATGGTGAAGATTGGACAGTGATGGACATGAAATCACTATCTAAAGGCATACGAAAAGATCACATCAGTGAAATGAAACAAATTTTCATTAAAAAGTGTCAAGCTATGGAAAACATTCATATTGATGCGGATGCAACTGCATTCTACAAGTCCCAGCAAGAACTACCAGAGCGGAAATCTCTTCTGAAACGCGGATGGACCATAAAGAAACGCTTCTGTCAACCAAAACCTGACATACCCCTCAGCCATCCAATCCCAGATTCTAAGAAGAAAGATGTTGATGGTTTATTGAAAACTATTTTTGGAGAAGACTGGAGAAATCACCAAGATGTAAGATGGTATGCATGCATCATTGACTCTATTCCCACATCGTACAACACAGAGGCAGATGAAATTTCTTTTGACAGTTTAGAAGATGATTGTGATTTGTTTGTTTAAGTGTGTTGGTTCAAGAACCTTTCTAATAATAAGCCATGTCATTGTTGATATCATTCCAATTTGGTCATGATGCTTTAATTTACGTAATTAAATGATTCTAAATAAAGCAAAATATCACAACTTTGTTAAAATTTCCAAACAAAAGCCAAAGCTACCAAAGTGAGTTTATAGTTTTTATTTAATGATATGATATATTAAAATGTTATAGATAGGTAATCTGATATACTATAAGAAGTATTACTCAATAACGTGCAAGTCATTATGAAACAACAAGATATTTGCCTTTCGAAATTCATTCAAAGGCGAACATGTCAAAATAAATCATGCAAACGAGAACATGTCCATATTTAAATGTACTTTTTAAAGGAAAATTTTCAGTTTAGATTTATTTCACACACGTGAATTGTTTTTGGATACACAATAAAGGCGTTTGACTATCAATATGTTGCTTTAATTCATATGTATAGTTGAGATACGTTTTTTATCGATTGTGAAAAACTGTATTTAATGGACATGTTCGCATTTGCGTGTCACCTCCTCATATGTCACTGATGACACATGGAACAAAGATGGAGTGCCGATGGAACGCGATGGCGGGGGAACCGGAGAACCCGCAGAAAACCCGCCCCGCGTCTCTTTGTCCACCATAAATCCTACATGTTTTTGCCTGGGATCTAACCCGGGCCGCGAATTTCACATATGCCATGCAGAATCACAACCCTGGGAGGAGTCAAGGCGGAGTCAACCGCAACGTCCAATAGCAGACGCGTAATGAAAACAGAAGGAAGACGCCGAATACAAACATATGGTGGAGTAGATATACTTAATTCAACATGTAATAATCACTGACAAACTCTTTAAAAAGAAAGAAAGGTGTACATATATTTTCAATTTAAAATCTAATAATATACTTATAACGTAAATATGATATGTATAATGTGGGTATACACATACAGTATTATGTGTTCCTGTACAGTTTACGTCAGTGAACAAGTGATCAGCAATATACATATTGCGTCGAGTTGCAAGGTTAATACATAAATAGACATGTACTTACTTTTAACCTAGGCCTAAAAGAGAGAAACTGAACATGAATTGCACTATTATTGATGACCGAAGGCTTCGCAACAACCGATAATAATTTGCCGTATTTGCTGGTGAGAATTTTTATTCCAAAGTGCACTGCACGTTCACATTTGCCATTTAGAAATATATATGTATTTATATTATTCATTAAATTCATATTTTTATATATAGGTACTCATATTAATAAGTTTATACACTGTCAGCTTTCTGCAGCAAAGTGAAGCTTCGTTATCCCTTCTAAAGTAAAGGAAGGTGTGTATTTTCAACTTAAAATCTAAATATATATATATATATATATATATATATATATATATATATATATATATATATATATAATGGTAGTTACTCATAACATAATTATAATACGTATAATGTGGGTATACACCTATATCATTAGGTTATCCTGTAAGTTTAAATAACTGAATAAGAGTTCAGCTACCTACTGCGTCGAATTGCAAAGCAAATAGATAATATTCAAGGAGAAATTGAACGTCAGTGCCACTCTATTACTAACGGCCAAAGACCTCGTAACGACTGTCAATTATTTGCCGTGATGGCGGAGTCAGAATTTTTAATACATAATGTATTGTACTCTCACATTTTTACTTTCTCTACACGTACTATGTACATAGTGTATAGAGAAGGTATTGTATTCCACCCAAAAATTCGATACCGAGATTTCACCGGAAAGACATGTTTAGGGTCCCCCCGAGTCCAAAAAAAGCTTTTTTGGAAAAATGTCCCTGTGTGTGCGTGTGTGTGTCTGTGAACAGCATAGCTCAAAAATGAAAAGTTCGTTAAATACCAAACTTGTTACTTAGGTTTGGTATCTTCCAAGGATGCGACACGAAGATTTTCAAGAAAATCCCCCACCCCAGCTACCCTTTACATGGAACTTTTTTTTCGAAAATTTTGATTTTCTCAAAAATGGCTAACTATTTTGATTAAAATATCGTATATGAAAGATACTTATCTGAAAAATAAAATGTACATCTTGAATTTTTTGGGAATGCCTCTGAAGACTACTTTATTCTGGATGAATTTTACGGAATTTTGTATAACTGCTAAACTGTAAGAGATAAACAAAAACTTACGATACAAAAATATACAGCACGTTAAAACCCACAATTTATGTTACATACATTTTTTTTACGTGGAGTTGATCGTTTTTGAGATATTCCTTGCTTTTGGTTCTTTAAAAAACTTACATTTTTCTCATAGGGGAATTTGTCAACTCCTGTCCACACAAACAAAGGAACTTCTGTCACAAAGCAACCAGCTTTTGACTATCACTTAAACCTATGGCTCTCCCTTATTTCGCTACTACTTACAAGGAAGCAAGTAATAAGACTATTTCTGCTAATTTTCTCTCGATTAGCATGAAGTAAATAGAAGCATAAACTTATTAACAATAGTTTGTTGCAGAAATGTAGAGAAAGTCATGTGAATGGAACACATAACATTTTTTATTTAGAAATATCTAATTTGGATTTGTTATTCATTTAATTTATATTATTCATTTAATTTATAGTTTTGCATATATTCGTATATTAATAAGTATATAAATTATCACTTTTCTGCACTCTTGCATTGTGAAGTAAATATCTACTGCTTCTTTATTCCATCCAAATATTGTCAAACTATTTGTAAGCCAAACCAAAGCAATCATTATTCCAGCTTTAAAACAAGAAAATAAATCTCAAATAGCCCATGATTCAATTAGTGTAAGGTATTTGAAAATTCGAACCAATAATGAAAAGCAGATTGGAAATTGCAAATGGGCATCATCCACTGACTTCACTCATATCTGTAGATCTAAGTTTTCACAGCGGTTATAAAGAATAAATAAATGCATTTAAAACTACTAATACTGCAAGTTTATTTATTTATTAAAGACTAGGGCTTACGTATCTGGCCATATTACCTTACATATGACTATTTATTTGAAATTTGCAGATTTTTATGAGCTGTTTAATTTATGAACCTTAATTTCTAATTTCAAATCGAATTTTATAGAAATCGTAATTTGATGTATAATCAGCGATAATAAACTTGTTAAACTTGGCTATTTCTATGTTCAATCGCTATAAGAAAGCAGAATATTAAAAATATATTAATTTAGCGGTACAATTATTGTTTAAAATGTTTTAAAATTTGTGGTTGTATTGCAAACGATTTACCATCACATAAATATGCGCTTTAAGCAACAATTTAAAATAAAAGCGTATGTTCAATATATACAACTCTTTTCAGAAATCCTGCTGCAGTATTGTCTAGGGCTTCACATTTTTATCATTTCAAATTCCGAGCTGATTTTCTTATTTAGTTCATACTATGGAAATACGTTAACTTCCTCACTAAGCAGAGGGAAAACTTCCTCGCTTGTGTTTTATTTCACAAAAACATTTCATTATCAGATAGTATCGTAGCCACTCCATGTAGTTTATGCAATTATCACTAGGTAGCATTAGACGCTACACATTGTGGTCTATCTGCAGAGGCTACTATAGTACACGCAAGTAAACATTTTACCTAAATAAAGTTTAAATTATTACGCAGAACAAAAGCAACAAACTATTGGAGGCAAACCTAACTGTGAATTGCTTAGTAGTGCCATCTTGCAAAAACACATGCAACTACATAACATCACTGTACTCTAGCGGGAGTTTACAAAACTACTTGATGCTTCTGTAAGAATAGCGCCGACATGCACCAGATTTAAACTGACGCCTATTTCCAAACTCTAAGTATGCGATTAAAATAACGCCATAATACAAAAGAATATCTGGTAAGTTTTAAATGTTCGATTTTCTAAAAGAAAAATCGTTCTGACAATGTCAATTAAAACGTCGTGTATTAAAAATGTTTACATGTAATGTATATCCTAAATTTCTTGGGAATAATCCCTATAGTGCTCTTTATTTTAATGAGTTTTGCTTAACTGGTAAACCGTAAGATATATATATACGAAAACTTACCACACAAAAATGGAGATCTCGTTAAAACATACAGTTTATGTCATAAAGTTTTAGTTGGTTTTGTTTTTGTACAGCCTAACATTTCCGAGATATTCCCCGTTATTAGAGTACGATAAGAATAGAAGGGCCGAGGGGCTAAATTGTCCCCTTATGAACTTTTAACTTACGCTCTGACCAAAGCATAAGTTGGATTCACTTGATACTTCGTGACTTATTAATTATAAGGAACATTAACCACCTTTATTTGCAATGTCACATTTATATTAATTAGGTTGCGAAATATGAAGATGTCTACCTAAAAGAACCTCAGGGACACTTTGGCCATTTCCACTATTCTGTCTATTTTTAGATTACTTCTTTGCAATACTGTATTTGAATTCAAACCAACTATCCCATAATTGTGGCGTTATTTCCAGCATTGATTGTTTTGTTTGTTGAAACAAAGGTTTCAGTTATTGTCAGCGTTTGGTAGTTGTCTTCTCCAACATGATCCGGACATTAGACGCAGAAGAATTTGATGTTTTTGTCGTCATAATGAATACAAGAGGAGTGTATGAAGCAAAGAGTTTTCCTCTCAAAATTCGATGATCATCACTATGGGATTCTCCATTTTTCAGACAAACTATGGGATGAAACAGAGTTATAGAAATAATGAATCGTATTAAATCTGACATAGCCCACTAGATCTGAACGCCTCAAAACGTACAAGGGGAGAAGACACATTAAGTGCATTCCTGAAATTTGCAAAATGTGGTAACAATCCACGCCATAAACTTGTTGCTATACCAATGACTGGAAAGATTAATGGGTTGCTTGCTCTTTGTGCTAAAGATGATTCAGTTCCAAAATGTCTTTCTTATCACTCTACTATCCACCAAGAAACTTTGAAGTTCGACCATGTCATGAAAATCGCAACTCGTGTAGTAAATGAAACCAGGTCAGCTACTACAAGTCAATGACTGTTCAGAAATCTTTTGAACATAACAGTTTTTGAGCATAGTGACTTAATTCTTCATTCAGACGTAGGACGGCTTGGTAAGGGGAGGGGGGAATCTGAAAGGATTCTGCGGTTTTCAGGATGAGCTATGAGGTTTTCTGAAATCATCGCCCGGGCAATATTGTCAAGAACTTGATGACATACCATTAGGTATCTTGGCAAATTACATAAACCTTGGATTGCAAGGGGAAATTCGAAAAATTTCAGTCCTGATAAGTACCTTGCCGGTCCCCATGGCTCGCTAAAGCGCCTCACTTTGGTGCTTCGTGGCGTAGGGGATCGTAAGCTCGAGTCCCGCTTTGTGCATTGGTGTTAGTGTGTTTATGTGTGTTCATTTGTCATAAAACAGAAACGTTAAACAAAGGAAATTTAGGGAAAAAGGAGAAGAAGAGGAATAGGTACCAGACTCCGGAACTGCATTTTTAGTAAAAAAAAAAAAGTACCGACGTACTTTTCGAAGAAAACATAACTTATGGATTGCACATTTAAAAAGACATTTCCTATCACACTTTACAACTTTGAAATTAGTTATGGAAACCGTAAATATCGACGAATGTGATGTAGTGTATTTTGCCTAGCATCTTGAAATCCTAGTCACAGAATTAATAACAGCTTTATCCAGTTTTCGGCACTTGAGCAAGTGATTATATGTATCAATAACTTAATCGCTTCAGTTGACATTACTGAATTTTGAGGTGGGATATCGGAAATCTTTGGAAAGTGCAACCTTGAAGAATTAGAAATAAAAGTTTTATATCTTTGAAATCATGTTTATCAAGTACAAGCAATTTTTGGACTCCGGTGAACAGGAATAAATATACCATCATTGGAAGTGTTGTTTTGAAAATTTATTCCTTTTTCTTTTTCCTTTCGGCTCAACCTATCTTTGCGAGGTCATATCAAGGGTAAGTACCGAGCTGGTTTTACAGACTGCCATCTAGTTGGCGCATTAAGAACAGCTTGCTCCAGCTACACACCGACTGGGTTTTTCTGCACCTACAGCGAACTTGCACTGCCAAATTACACATTAATTATGTAATTGTAAACCTAAGCAGTTTTAAATGTAACTATTTCAAATAGTTTTACACCAATACATGTTCATTGTTGTAGTAGTAGTAATTAAAAAAATTGGTTGCGATGGTGTTGGCGCCCGCACCTCATTATGTATGAGTTAAAAGTGCCCGAGCACATTAGAAATTTGGACAGCCTGCACTAAACTAAGCGATAGTAAAATCGTTTGAAAGCCGGTCGCTAAGCGAAACAATTGTAACTAAAAGTAAAGTAAAAAAGGAGAGACGAAAAGAAACACCTCTCCAGTTGGAGAAAGGTTTAAATATCTTAAAATTGAAACCAATAACTAGGAATATCTTAAAAAGATGTAGGGCATAAAGTGTGTGTTTTAATGAGATCTACATTTTTATGTGGTAAGTTATTGCCCATTTGCCAGGTATGAAGAAAATTAAAGTCATACAGAAACGAGGGGTCTTCATAGCCTACTCCCAGAAGATTCAAAATATGCATTATGAAAAGGTCTTAAACATATGGCATTTTAATAAAAAGTCCTTAGAGCTATTTTTGAGAAAATCAAAACTTTCGACAAATGTTCCATGTAAAGGGTAGTTCGGCTGGGGGGATTCTCTTGAAAATCTCCATGTTATATCCTTGGGAGTACTGAACTTAAATAACATGTTTTATATTAACGGACTAGTTTTTCAGCTATGCTGCCCACAGACACACACACACACGTTTCTAAACATTCCTTTTTGGAATCAGGGGTTCTCAAAACAAGTATTTATTTTGAAATCTCGATATCGAATTTTTGGGTGGAATACAATACCTACTCTATGCAGTATATGCATTGTACACTCATGGACAAAAATGTGTATATATATATATATATATATATATATATATATATACACACACACAGAATCCGAGATACAGTAGCGTTGCAGTAGCAACAAGTTATCACAACTTCCAAATGTTAATACTACTAACCCATATGATCAATAAGCATAATCAAATACATAACTTCAGCTTGTTCAAACACAAATTATAAACACTAACTAAAAATATTAACGACACAAAACAAGATACAGTTTGTAATATACGGCATTAGTAAACTTGCCATTTTCCATGTGTGTTCACTGCAGCGCTGTGGCAAAATCTAGGTTCCTCCTCTCGGGAGGATCGCAAGTTCGTTTCTCGCATGTAGCAGAACATTTTTTTCTCCCTTCTAAGTCATGATATTTAACCTACACATAGCGGCTATTTATTTTAGACATACCTATTTTCTACACGACATTCGGTACGGTTAATAATATGACAGTTATTATGATGTTTGTTTAAGGGTTTAGTCTACCGAACAGCAATATGCTACACACGAAAGCATGTGATGCGCAGAATGGTGAGCAAATGCATCAGGCACGAACAGTTCTCTCTCAATGGAAGAAGAAAATCGAATCTGCAAAGTATGAAAAAGTATTGTTAAGAAAACCAATGTTTTGAAAAAAATTTAGAAATTCAATACACATTAGATTTATTTTGTAGGTAGGAACTTTGTTCTTTCTTGTTTTGGTTTGTGTGTTTTGTGTGTATCTGCGTGTTTTCCTTGCTCCAAATACCTTACACAAACCGATACAACAGGAAAATGCTAACTGCAACTGGAATAACGTGATATTCTCAGATGAGGTGACATTTCCTTCCACATGTAAGGCAAAGGTCTATCGTACAAAGGGGTCGATGCAAAATACAATTCCATCACGGTCGCGTATCTGTATGGTGTAGGGACTAGCTACCAAGGGACAGTCTAGGTGTGCTGTGGCAGTTTGAGGATACACTGAACGGTGTGCAATACATGGTAATACTCGAGAATATTTTGATTCCCTCTGTGAGGATGATATCCTGATGGGTCCGCACGGAACTCACAAACATGCCTATATTAATAAGACTGCATCAGTTCAGTAACCCTGAAGACGGGAACAATGTGTGTTCCCGAAACGTTGGTGCCTCACCATATCTACACCTGTCTGGAAGCCAGAGAAAGAATCGAAGATTTATGCCTCCAGGAAAGCTGCAGCTCTTATTCCTTTAAACTTAACAAAAACTAATTAATGACAAAGTTTTATAATTTTTCTGTAACTGAAAGTCATGGAAATTAAAAAAAAAGTTACTCTTTTTCATTTTCGCTTAATGTGGATTCTAAAATTGTTGACTCTTGGAAGCGAATGCGAATTCAATTTGTTATTATTGGACCTAGCAGAGAAACATTCTCTGAAGGTTTTTCCAAGTTCCTTTAAATGTTCATTAATCATATTCTTGACATCTTCTTCCAAAGAGTGATGATTTTCCACTAGGAAGTCGTGAAGGGTATCAAAGCACTCTGTTTCATTCACAGTGAAACACGTTTCCCAAACATTATTTTTTTTAGTGAATGATCGATGCGGTCTTGCACAATATACCCGTTTATATTTGACCCCTGTAGACATAAGTTTAAATTATTAATTTTTCAGAAAACGTCTCCAAATAAGCTAAAGTCTGAAGCCAGATTTCATCTTCCATGTACTTTGCTTTGTGAAAGGCATGGCTGGTGAGAAAAGCGTGAACTACGTCTTTAAGCTCATAAAATCTGGAAGTAGTTCTATCTCAAGATTGCAACCTAACTTCAGTGTGGGACAATAACAACCTTAAATTAACTTAACCCTTAACGTTGGAGACCTAAAGATACTCTAGTTACGGCTTAAAAAGTACACAACGTGTAGGCCTAGTTGCAATAATAAATAAACATTTTCATTGTAATTACTCGCCTCTTCCTTGGAGTTCAGTGAGAAGGTTGCACCTGCTTTCCATGACTCCGAGCACTGAAGTCAGGAACCACACATAATAAATTCTTCCCTTTTCCTTACAAGGGTAGTCTCCTTAGCGCGGCTGCCTGCCAAGCGGCACACCTGGGTTTGATTCCCAGTACTGGCATGGGGATATTTTCCCCCGCTGGGAGACCTGATCCGGGGTGCACACAACCTCGGAAGGTCCCTTGAGGAGCTACTTGATGGAGAAGTAGCGGCTTCAGGTCATGAGGACCGCATTAACCGGCCGGGGTGAGTTCGAGGCGCTGACCAATTCTCACCCTCCATGACGTCTTTCATGGGGGACGCAGTGGTCAGGCAGTAGGCCAAGGTTCCTTGTCCTGCCATGGAGTATTATTATTATTATTATTATTATTATTATTATTATTATTATTATTATTATTATTATTATTATTATTATTATTATGGTGATTATGATGATTATGGTGATTATTATTATCATGATGATTATTATTATTGTTGTTATTATTATTGTTGTTGTTATTATTATTATTGATGTTATTGTTATTATTATTGTTATCGATTGTTGTTATTGTTATTGTTGTGATTGTGATTATTGTTGTTAATGTTACCATTATTACTATTATTTGCGACTAGGCGTTTCGTACCAGGTCATATTACCTTACTATGTTTATTTGTGTTTTAAATTTCATTTCATATAATTCCTTCTAATTTCAAATAGAATTTTACATCAATCTTAATTTGATGTATTATCAGCTCTAATAAGCTCGTAGAGCATGGCTATCTCTGTTCAGCATTGGAATGGTCAATCGCTAAAAAATTCAATTACCGGTACAATATGCTTTAGACAATGATCTAAAGCCCGCCTGGGTAGTGTGGTGGTAGCGTGTCCGCCTCACATTCGTAAGGTCGTGAGTTCGAATCTCGATTAGGATGAGTTACTCGGATAAGGTTTTTGCGGGGTTTTCCCTTATCCTGAGAAGACGAATGTCGAGTAACGTTTTTTATTTTGATAGTGTTTAACGCCCGCTTTAACTAATTATGGCACCGCAGGCGCTGACACTGAAGATACATGAATGAAGATGGAGCACCGGAGGAAACCGTGGAACCCGGAGAAAACCCGCCCCGGCACCGCTTTGTCCACCACAAATCTCACATTTGGTCGCTTGGGATCGAACCCGGGTCGTCTAGGAGAGAGGCGAGTGGTCTAACCACTCGGCCACGGCGCGTCCCGAGTAACTTTAAGCTTCATGAACCCCGAGATCATTTGAGCATCATTTCACCAATTTTATTCATCGTTCGATATGACCAGGACGTTAAACAAAAAAAAAATTATTTAAAGTGAAAGCGTATGTTCAATATATAACACACTTTCAGAGCCTCTGCTGCATTATTGTTAAGATCCTCGCGTTTTTAGCACCTCAAAATTCCGAGCTGACTTTCTTCCTCAGCCAATAGTTTTTTCGCGACCTTGTTGAAAACGACTGACTTCCTCAGTTTACGTTTTACATCACAAAAACAATTCATTAACAGTGGTTTACACAGCTTATTGATTGTTTGTGTCATTTGAACCGACGTAGCCACTCCATGTAGTTTATGCAATTGTCACTAGGTAGCATTCATTATACGTTACACATTATGGTCTATCTACAGACGCTACTAATGACATCCGACCTTTTCATTTAGGCAAAACAAACCTTTTCTATACACGCAAGTAACAATTTTCCCTAAATCAAGTTTATGTTGTTACGCCTGGCAGAACAAAAGCGACAGACTACTGGAGGCAAACACAACTGTGAATTGCTTGGTACTGCCATCTTGCAAAACACCTGCAACTAAATAACTTCACTCTACACTAGCGGGAGTTTACAGAACTACTTGGTACTTGTGTAAGAATAGCGCCGACATGCAACAGATTTAAATGTGTCTAGTTCCAAACTATAACTATGCAATTAAAATAACAGTGAAACACAGAAATCTCTACTCGATTTTAAATGAATCAGCTTTTAATCTGAACCCAAAAATCGATGTTTTTATATTAGATGGCAAGTAGAGAAGGTATTGCAATACATCTTAAAATTCTATAGCGATGCTTCAGTGGAAATACACGGTTTAATTTACCCTGAGGTTAAAAACATATTTTTAGATAGACGTCCGAGCGCGGTTTCTGTGAATAATATAATTCCAAAAAGAAAAGTCTGTCAAATAGCAACTTCGTATTTAAGTTACAGCAATTTCGAAGAATGTACAACCAAGATTTTCCAAGATTCCCCCCTCCCAAAAAAAAAAAAATACCCCTTGCATCGAAACATTTTTGAAAATTTTGATGTCCTCAAAAATGGTTCTAATGATTTTAACGCAATTTTTAAGACATTTTCAGAATAAATACAACGTATTCAATCAAGTGTGTGGGAATAACCAACGAAGTCCTCTTCGTTACGAATGACTTTTGTATATCTGGCAGCAGAACAAAATTTATTAAACAAAAATCGTACAAATTCGAGATACTTGTTATCTTTTTCAAAAATTATTTTCTTAGGGTCAGGGAACCTTAAAATATGTATTTCATGAAAGTTCTCAATCAAACTATTGTCTACTATACTATGTAGTAGTTGTTATTGTATTCCACCCAACAATTTAATATCGAGATTGTACCGAAAATACACATTTTGAGACTTTAACTGTTTCTTGCACATACATCAGCAGTCACATAAACCATTTCGGCAAGTGAAGACGTCCCTTCCACTGGAAAATAGAAAGGATGGCCTCTCAGGCTCTGGCGAGCAATGTATACCCCAACGATAACACATAGATTAGTGTCTGATATTTGCGCCGTGATCATTATCTCCATTATCCCAATCCCAGAACTTAATGACTTTAAAAATGGAAAAAATTACATACAAAATAACCCAAAAATTCTCTTAAAATAGCATATAAATTTTAAAAGTTACCTAATAAAAATTAAAAATTAATATTAGGTCTAATGACGTTTTGTGAATAATTGTATTCTTCAAACCAACATTCTCCTTAGTATGGTAGCCTCTTACTAATGCAGATACTCTGTTAAGTAAGCCATTCCATAAAAATAATATTAAGTGAGCCTACCTTACTCAGCATTGCAATACACCACCATAGTCATCCTCAAGTTTCCAAAAGTCGTGGCTCTACGGTTGGCACCTAGAACTGTTTTATAATGGGAGAAACTTCTTTTTAAATCTACGGATGTAATGGGAGAACAATTGAAGAACATGATGTCACTGGCATTTAAATCCTCTTCCAAAATATCAGTTCTGAAGTTTGCTCCTGACAAAATACTGACTATATCACGCGTTGCCTTATATTCTTTATTTTTATCTAATGCACTTTTTTCATTTTTTGCCTAAAATGTCCCCAATTTCACTTTTACATTTTGTATGCAGTCTTTAGCTTCCCTGACTAACTCTATTCACTTGTTCAACGATATATCACTTACCTCTAAGCTGGTTATGCTTTTTGGCAGAAATGAAACGTTTGATTTAATGCACGACAATTTAAATTGGGCTTCAGGATTGGAAAACATGTCCTGTGCTTTCCCAATTCCCATAGCATCTCCCCTATGATGTTCAAGATATAGCTTGTTATTGGTTACAGTTTTCCAATGCTGAAATAGGAAGTCGCTATCGTTTTTCCCTGTTCTCGCCAAACAAGGAAAACGGAATTTCAAATCCTTCATTTTTGATTTGCATAGTTTCTTACAGATAAAAGTGTGCAGTAAACAAAGTCGGTCCTCTTGCTATGGCTTTAAATTGCTCTTTTCATGAAAACTAAAATTAAATAAAGAAATGAAAATAATAGTGATTTGCATTTGAGAGAAGTATAAAGTATTTAAAGATTCGAACCAATACGAAAAACAGATCGGAGATTGCTAATGGGCATCATTCATTGACTTCATTCGTCTCTAAAAATCTAATTTTCACAACGGTTATAAAGAATAAATAAATGCATTTAAAACAACTACTGCTACTGCTACTTATTTATTTATTTATTTATTTGCGACTAGGGCTTACGTATCTGGCCACATTACCTTGCCATTAATATTTATTTGAAATTTTCATTTTTAAACTGTTTAATACATGAACCTAACTTTCTAGTTTCAAACCGAATTTTAGAGAATTTGATGTATAATCAGTCAAAATAAACTCGTAGAACTTGGCTATTTCCGTTCTGTTTTTCGATGGGCAATAGCTATGAGACAGCAGATTAAAAATAAACTCGGTTACCAATACAATTATTGTTTAAAATTAGCTATGTGGTTGTATTGCAAAGGATTTGCCATCAAATAATAATGCTTTAAACAAGGATTTAAAATAAAAGTGTATGTTCAGTATATGCCATTCTTGTCAGGAATACTGCTGCATTATTGTCAATAACTTTACATTTTTATCATTTCAGAATTCCGAGCTGCTTTTCTTATTCAGTTCATACTTTCTTCGCTTGCCTCTTGAAAATACGTTATTTTCCTCACTAAGTAGAAGGATATACATACTTTCTTGCTTGCGTTTTACTTCCCAAAAACATTTCTTTGCCAATGGCAATTGATCGTTTGAGCCATTTGAAAAGAAGTAGCCGCTCCATGTAGTTTATTCAGTCGTCGCTAGGTAGCATTAGACGCTATTTGCTATGCTCCATCTGCAAACGCTATTCATGAATTTTGAAGCAATTTACCTTTTCTTATAGGCAAAATAAACCTTCTCTGGACACGCAAGTAAAACGTTTAATTAATAGCGTTTATATTGTTACGCATGGCAGAACTAAAGCGACAACCTCAACTGTGAATTGCTCAGTACTGCCATCTTGCAAAAGCACATGCAACTAAATACCATCACTCTGCATTAACGAGAATTAACAGAACTACTTGGTACTTTTGTAAGATTGCAACAGATTTAAACGTGTAGAGTTCCAAGACATGAGTATGCGATTAAAATAACACTGTAACACAAAAGAATGTCAAGCAGATTTTAAATGAATTAGCCTTTATCCAAACACAAAAATACATGTTTGATTTTTATATAATATAGATAATACGTTGAGAAGGTATTGCATGCCAACAGAAATTTGATAGCGACATTTCAGTGGAATAAAAACAGTTTACGTTCTCCTGAGTTTAAAAGAACATTTTTAGAAAGATGTTCGGGCATGTACTTCTGTGAACAGAAAAATTCCAAAACGAAAAGTTAGTCTTATACCAAGCTTCATATTTAAGTTACATCTCCGAAGGATGTGAAAACAAGATTTTTCAAAAGTGATACATCGCCCTAATTGAGATTCGAACCCGGGATCTCTTGAATTTTTGAGGCCTACGTTCTCTACGTAGTAGAGTTAATTATTTAATGCATACACACACATTTCACTGTAGATATGAGAAGACAGGCTAAAGCGACAGATGTTAAAAAAGAACGCGGCTATGAACTCCTTGCTCTTTAAATGACTACGAGGGGGGCAACAAATGGTAGGCGATTTCTAGTAAAATTCCATACTTATTGAAATTTGTGGGATATAAAGGAAGCGGATAACCCTACTAAGAAAAATGTAATTGCCATAACAGCTTGTTTTAAGAAATACTACATTTTTTGTGTAATAAGAATTTGCCTATCTTTTACGGTTTACCAGTTGTGCAAACATCATCTAGAGTGAAGAGCCTTCAAAGGCTGTTCTCAGGAATTGTAAAATAAACATTTTATTTTCAATAAAAATATTTTAAACAGAAGTAATTTTCACAATAGTTAGAGACAGTTTTGATAAAATCAAAATGTTCGAAATATGTTCCATGGAAAGGATAGCTGCGTGTGGGGTAGTTTCTTGAATCTCTTAATGTCGCAACCCAGGAGGAATACCAAGTTTGGCACTAAACGACTTTGCGTTTATGAGGTTTGCCGTTCACACATACACACTAGACATGGGGCGATTCATGAACGAGTACAAGGAAAGAATCGTATGAATCGTGTCAACCTTAGCCGGAATCTCCGTTCAAAAAGAATCGTAAGAATCGTGCTAGTGTTAACATGAATCGTTGTTCAAAAGAATCGCAGATTTGAAGAATCGTGATCAGATATTGCGGTTTGTTTTCTTTTGCTTCGACCTTTCAGAGTACCAAACCGAGCTTCGACGGAAACTGCCGAGTGAGCAGGATGTGTGTGGGATTTATAACCATTTATTTTATTGTGAAAAGTCTACAGCGCTGAGGCCACGAGGCTAAAGAAGAAAATGCATGCATAAGAAAACGAACACTAGCGATCATATCCGAAACCACCCCGATCGTCTTTTATTTTATTAGATGAGTTATTGTACAGGTTAAAGTAAGTTTATAATTTACAACTGCTCTATATATATTTGTAGAATCTTAAATGTAACAAATCATCAGGTAAATCGTCACTACGTTAACAAGATATAAGACTTCACAAACTAATTTTATTTAAAAAAGGGGAAAAAAAAATTTCCAACATAACTTTCACTGTAGTGTTGTTAAAGCAATAACTTTTTTTTTTCCTTGTTTACCAGCATTAAGAAAAACGAATAACGATTTACCATTTAAAAAAATTATAAATATGCAATAACTGAAAAAATAATAGAAAATATGTAAGAAATTGTTAACTCTGCAATATACACAGTGTCACATCGCAGGTAGATGCAGAACTTAAATATCAACTTTGGCACTTACCTAACGGATTTTAAGCCTTTGAGTTATGTTGTTCATTCACAGCTACATAAACACACACGCACGCACACAAACAACATAGTTCTTTTCCTGAAAATGCCTTTTTGGATACAGCGGACCTCAAAACATAATTTCCGATGAAATATTACATGAAATTTTTAGCTGAAAAATGATTGTTCACCATGACACATACAAAATAGAGAGCGCTAATAACAGAAAAGAAGTTTTTGTCAGGTTTCTAAGGTACCATTAAATTGATTATTCAAGGAATATGAAAGAATTTTCTCTAAAAGTTAAGTTTCATGTTCCTGATCATTTACTAAATTGTGAATTCCTCCGACAGCTTCTCAAAATGAAATAGTCTACCATCATATAGTGCAATTAACATTGTCATTAAAAATTATTTTGAAATTTGATGTCTTTACGATCCAACATATCATTCAGTACGTTGAATGCAAATTTGTTTATGGCCTAATCGGTAAAATCTATGAAATGAAATTGAAGTCTGGTATGCAATGTAAGAAGTAACTCATGGCTCGCCACATTTATAACCTGCCTCTTTTACGACACGTTTTAGTAATTGATGATTTGCGAGGTGATTTTCTTTAAATTCATGACGCCTCTTTGGAAAATAAAATAATTTAAATAGCAAGTTTGCTCTTTAATTGACTTTCCATTTGTTAATTATGCTGTTTAGAGGCCTACACACACGCGCGCGTGCATATTTTTCCATTTTAATTAACGGGGTTTCAAAAGATGTTCCCAGTGAAATCTCATTTCCAATTTTTAGGTGGGATGCAACAGCTTCTCTATCTAATATGTACGAGTATTTGTTTGAGAAAGTAAAGGGGAACACAATCTATATAATTATTTTTTCTAGAAAATGCATTGATTTATCTAAGCGCATGCAAAACAAGAGTCCTGGAATTTGATGAAAGGAAATCGATACAATATTCTGTGCTCTAACATGATATTATATACAGGTGTTTAATAATAATAATAATAATAACAATAACAATAATAATAGTAATAATAATAAAATTGTGTATACTTTGCAATATATCTCATGTACCACAACTAAAGTGGAATTTCATAGAGTCATTTTATTGTAAAGTTCAGAAAACTCCAGATTAATGGGGAAAGAATACGTTCAGTTTTACATTGTTTTTCTTTTATGCCAATAAACGCTCCTAGCCCCTATCGTAACAACAAAGTCGGGATTGCAAGGATGGTCGCAATGCAGGGCGATTCACGTTAGTATCGTGAATCGAGCACCTGGGCAGGCTAAAACACAGGGAGACGATTCATGAACGAATCGTCAAATCGTGCACCAGGGCACGCTAAAACAAAAGGAGACGATTCATGAACGAACTGTACATAAGGTTACAGCGCTTAGCCAAAGGAGAGACTTGTTGCCAAGTCGAGTGCCGCCGAATACTTCCGAACACAGTCGGTGCGAATGCTGTGCCGAGTGAGTACTGAATGCGCACGAAAATTACCATGGATTCTGATGTTATGTCATCTGTCTGGCTCTGGTTAGCCAAAACAGAAAAAAATTGCCATTAAAAAGAATATTGTTGAGTTCTGACCATACGAAGTTAACGATGATGGTTAATGTTTTAAAAACAATAGTGTATAATGGAAAGCGCAGTTAATCGAATCGTAAACTTTTCCATTGAAACTACAGCACCGCATATAAGAAAAGGAGTAATGTTCAGTAACTAGTTTACTGAACATTATTAAATATCTAATACATTGTACTGTATTGTGTGACTGTATGTGGTAGATGTTATACCAAAATTGTTAATGGAGGAAAAAGCAGAAAGTTTAGAATTCCTGGATTAAATAAATTAATATCGACGTTTAAATTACATAATTTAACAGCATTAATTTATATACCATAACCTACACTAAATGCAGGTATATGGCATCTTACCTCTAATATGAAAATTACTTCGGAAGAAAATAATAATTAATCTGGATATTAGCGTTTCCTTAGAATGGCATATTTCTAAAAAATATACGACTTACTAGCGTGCAACCGCGGCAGTGATGATTAATAATTACTCTGCATATTAACATTACACAATTACCGCCATGCAGTCGAAGCTTAGGTGTCAATTTTAGACTTAAACAAACTCTTATGTTGGTTTTCATTTTTCGATTAATGGAAGAAATTTTACCAGTTATATTTGCAAAACAGTACAGCGTTTTCTATAACTTACACGAACACACAGAATGCATGGCGATGATTAATAAACCGTTAGCGATTCGTATGAACGAATCGGGTGAAACGATTACTCTTGACCCAACTCTAATATAACTGTATAAGGTCACGGCCAGAGTTGACGTCAAACGCTCGTGTAAATTACCGTGGTTGCAAACATTTCATTGTAAGTAATGCGTTTAACAATTTTGATTCAAGAGAGATCGTGTGAGAGACGAAATCATCAACACCAGACTGGATATCGGTTTATTACTACATAACCTCCTGCATCCTGCATCCTCTACAAACATTTTGCTGTGAACCAGGTGAAGCCCGGTTCGCTACAAAAATTAAATGAAAATCGTGTTAGTGTATACTATGCTCCACATTAATTTCATCTTTATACTAAAATTCCTAGACTTCGCCGTTCTATTATGTTTACTTTTTGTGTACTAACTCATACGAAATAGTAGCTTTCGATTAAGATAATTATTAAATATAATGAACACCACTAGCTGCTTCTTAAAATGTATCTATTGTGTACATTTTTCCATGTGCTGCCCTATAACATCGTTAGGTTTATAAATATATTAGAAATACACAAGTGCTGACATCTACAGGTCGTCAAATTGATTGAAATTGTTCCATCTTTGGCCTGCAGATGGCAATCGTTTCGAAGTTGCATGGACACAAACTCTGAAAAGCGGTATACTGCCATTCCAACATTTCATGAACATATATCCTACAAAACAGCAGTGCTTTGAACTAGCGGGAATTTAGAGTAGTACTTAGTGCTCCTATAAAAATACTACAGACATCCAAATGATTTAACCTGATACCTAACCAAAACTAAAAGCAAGTAAATAAAGTAAAACCGTAACTCAATAGAATCTCTAGCCGATTTTGAATGAATCATTGATACTAGCGTATGTTATGTATTGCCCTGCACCCAAAAATCCATTTTTATTTTCTCTACCACGTAGATAGAAGGTGGAGAAGCTATAGCATTCCAACCAAAAATTCGATAGCGTGATTTAAGTGCAAATACAGATTGATCCCTAAATATCATGTTTAAAATAAAGTGTGCGCGTGTGAGAACGGCATAAACAAAAACATAACGTTGGTTGAATATAAAATTTTATATTTTATGTTCAGCTTTTTCCAAGGATGCGACTCGAGATTCTTATGAGAATCCAACCTACAAAACTACCCTTTGTATGAAAAAATGGACGAAAGTGTTGCTTTTCTTAAAAATGGTACTAATGATTTTAATTACATAACATCTTTAAATATTAGTTTCATTACATATAAGATGTATATTATGGATTTTTTGGAAATACCCTCTAAAATCCTCTTCTTTTGAATGATTTGTGCATAAATGGTAACAGATAGACAAAAGTACTCTACAAAAAAAAATGTACAATAAAAATAACCTGAGTTACCGATGCAATTATTGTTTAAAATTAGCTATGTGATTGTATTGCAAAGGACTTGCCATCAAATAATAATGCTTTAAACAAGGATTTAATATAATAACGTATGTTCAATATATATACATACATATAATTAATTTTTGTCTGGAATAATGCCGCATTATTGTCAAGAACTTTACATTTTTATCATTTCAATGTCCCAAGCTGATTTTCTTATTCAGATCAAATTTTCTTCGCTGCCCTCTTGAAGATAAGTTATTTTTCTGACTAAGTAGAAGGATATACATACTTCGTCGCCTGCGTTTTAATTCACAAAAACATTTCTTTGCCAAATGGTTTATGTAGTTACGATCGAACGTTTGAGCCATTTGAAAAGAAGAAGCCGTTCCCTGTAGTTTATGCAATCATCACTAGGTAGCATTAACGGCTACATGATATGCTCTATCTGCAAACACTACTAATGGATTTTGAAGAATTTTACCTTTTCAAATAGGCAAAATAAACCTTCTCTGAACACGCAAGTACAACTTCTAATTAATAAAGTTTATATTGTTACGTCTGGCAGAACAAAAGCGACAAGCCCAACCGTGAATTGCTTAGTAGTGCCATCTCTCAACCAAATAACATCACTCTGCACTAGCGGAAGTTTATAGAACTACTTGGGACTTGTGTAAGAATAGCGCCGACATGCAGCAGATTTAAACGTGCCTAGGTCCAAACTATAAGTATGCGATTAAAATAACAGTGTAATACAAAAGAATCTCTAGTGGTTTTAAATGAATCAGCCTTTACCGAAATCCAAAAAACCCTATTTAGATTTTTATATAACACAGATAATACGTTGAGAAATTTGATTGCGACATTTCAGTGGAAATAAACGGTTTACGTTCCCCTTAGTTTAAAAGAACATTTTTAGAAGGATGTCCGGGCATGTGCTTCTGTGACCAGAAAAGTTCCAAAACGAAAAGTCGGTCAAATACCAAACTTCATATTTAAGTTACATCTCCGAAGGATGTGACACAAGATTTTTTCAAAAATGCTCCCCCCAAACTCCCCCTTACATGGAAATATTTTGATAACTTTGTTTGTGCTTGTAATGACTAATAATTTTAGCGCCACTTTATGACATTTTCATAATAAATACAAAGTATTTACAAGCAATTTTGCAGGAATATCTTTTGAAATCCACTACATTCTGAATGACTTTTGTGCAACTGGCAACAGCACAAAATTTACCAAACAAAAATTGTACATATACGAGATATTCGCTGCTATTGGTTTCACTTTTCCATTTTTACTTTCTCTAGCATAGATCTACGTATTTAGTATGTGGAGAAGGTATTGTACTCCACCCTAAACCTTAATACTGAGATTTCACAAGAAATACATGCTTTGAGGTTCCTAAATAAAAGTATTTATAGAAAAAAAAACTCCTGGGGATGTGTGCGTGTGTATATATGTGTGTGTACAAAATAACTCATAGATGTAAATTTGGTGTCAGTATCCTCCAAAGGATACGAACAGAAGATTTTCATAAAATCCCCCCCAAAAAAAACTATACCTGGAACATTATTCGAAATTTTCGATTTTCTAAAAAAAAAAAAAAAAAAAAAAAAAAAATAGTTGTAACAATTTCGAGTAAAATGCCATATATTAAAGAGGTCTACATGGCAAATAAAATGCATATCCTAAAGTTTTGTACGTAACCCCTGAAGTGCATAATTGGTAAACCGTAGGATATATACCAAAACTTACTACACAAAAGTGCAGATATCGTTAAAACTTACAGTTTGTCATATAAGTTTTAGTTGTTTTTTTTTTTTTGTATTGCCTATCATTTCCAAGATATTCCCGTTATTAGAGTCGATTTTGAAATATTTACGAATAGAAGGGCCGTGGGGCCAAGTTGTCCCCTAATGAACTTTTAACTTATGCTCTGACCAAAGCATAAGTCGGATTCACTTGCTAATTCGTGACTTATTAATTATAAGGAACATTTACCACCTATATTTGCATATGGGAGAAGACATATTAAATGCATCCCTGAAATTTGCGAAAACTAGTAGCATTCCAATCTCTAAACTGGTTGCAATAACAACGCCTTCAACGACTGGAAATATTAATGAGTTTCTTGCTGTTTGCGCTCAAGATGAATCATTTCCAAAATGTCTTTTTTATCACTGCATTATCCACCAGATAGCTTTATGAATAAAGATTATCAGCCTCGACCGTATCATGAAAATCGTAACTCGTGTAGTAAATCCATCAGGTCATCTTCTACACGTCACCGATTGTTCAGAAATGTTTTAATTCTGAGCAAGGTGCCATAATTCTAATTCACGGTGCTGACGTAAGATGGCTTAGCAGAGAGAAAACTCTAGAATAATTCTGCAGTCTTCTAGATGAGATATGAGGTTTTCTGAAATCATCGCCCGGGCAATATTCTCAATAATTTGATGAGATACCATGGCTCCTTGAATTAGGTATCTGGGCAGATATCACCACAAAATTATATAAATTAACAACGTAATGCGAACGGAAAATCGTAACAGTTCAGTCATGGTAAATACTGAAATACTTTCTGAACGAAAGGCAATTTATGAATTGCATATTTAAACAGAACTTGCCTATCACACCTTACAACAGTTATGGAAACGTAAATATCGGCGAATGTAATATTCTATCTTTTGCTCAAAATCTTCAAGCTCTAGTCACAGTATTTAGTAACAGTTTGAGCCATTGCTTATATTTATCAATAACTCAATCGTTTCAGTTGACATTACTGAACTTGCATAATTGAATAGTGTTGCCAGGTGGTTCATTTTAAACATCCTTAACGGGATACTGAAATATCGCTATTTACACAGAAATACCTACGTTTAATAAAATAAATTTAAAACGATTAAAGTATTGCAAAATAAAATATAAATTGAATAAACTTTATTTTTCTTTTCTATATTGAAGCATGTGCTACAACAGTCTGCGTTTATTATAAGAGAGATCCTACATCACGCATCCTGCTATAGAAGCTAAAAATCGCCGCTTACTTGCTTTCTGCGACATTCCTCATGTGTTGAAATTATTTATTGGACGAAGGATTTGTTTTACATATTAGTAAGGAAGTCACAAAAGAGCTTTCTGAAGAACATGTTGATGCCCAAAAATATTGACTTAGACCACAATCTCATATTACTTCAGGCACTGAAAGTCAAAAGTTCGTCCTGCCATTTATTAGGCTGAAGAATGTGAACAAGAGAAAATCAGAAAAGCGGAAAATACCCAGAAATAAACGCACTGATTTGGCGAGAAAGAAGCTGAGAAGTGTGCTACAACTGTATAAATAATTGCATATGCACATGATGCAGGGAACACTACATCGGGTGATATATTTTACTGTGCATCTACTGTTTTTCCGTAATATTTAATAATGTGTTGAATTAATTATTAATTTAGTTTTAAGCTCTGTTAAGTGAAGAATTCCAGCAAAATACCTGAACAACTGGGGGCAACATTTAGCGAGCGTGAGACATGGTGGGATATGGTCATCCTTTATATTCAATAATTTGAATCTAAAGGTTAGAGCTGAACTATTCAGTTTTATTTGTGATTTGGTAAGGAAAATCTGAATGTGTATCTTTACTCAGCGCCAAAACTTTGAACTTGTTAACAAGGACTACAGCAGTATGACGTCACGGCCAGCGTGAGCGTGAGAGAAACACGCGCGTGTTACCTTCTAAGATTTTTTACAATCCTTCATTGACAAAAACACATTTAATAATGCTGTAAAGTACGTCACGACAGAGACTGTGCGGAACATGACGACGTTAATAAAATGGATTCTTTATCGCAACATTCTATATTTATCCTCTGTATTGTATATGTGAACCAGGTGAAGCCCGGTTCGCTACAAAAATTCTAATGTTTCGATTGTTACAGGATGCGTTCATTAAAAATTAATACAATATATGTACCAAACTTCGCAGACTTTAATATTATATCTGGTATACTTTTTGTCTATTAATTCATACCAAATAGTAACCTTTGATTAAGATAATTATTAAATATGATAAACACTTTTAATTGCATCTTACAACGTATTATTTGTGTGTAATTTTCCATGTGCTGCCCCTATATCTTTGTAATATTTTTAAATACATTACAAATACACATGTCGTGACATCTGCAAGTCAAACTTATTGAAATTGTTCCAACTGCAGTATGCAGATGGCAATAGTTATGATGTTGCATGGAGACTAACTCTGAAATGCTGTGTAGTGCCATCTCAAGAACTTATATCCTACTAAACAGCAGTATTTTGCACTAGCGGGAGTTTAGAGTAGTACTTGGTCCTCCTATAAGAATACTCCAGACATGCAATTGATTTAACCTGATACCTAACCAAAACTATGAGCAAGCAAGTAAAATAAATCCGTAACCCAAAAGAATCTCTAGTTGACTTTGAATGAATCATTGATACCAGTGTATGTAATGAATTGTCCTGAACCCAAAAACTCATTTTTGTTTTCTCTATCACGTAAATAGAATGTGGGGAAGCTATAGCATTCCAACCAAAAATTCGATGGCGAGATTTAAGGTCCATTGATCCCTAAATATCATATTTAAAATAAGGTGCGTGCGGTGTCAACGGCAAATCCAAAAACATAACGCTGGTTAAATATAAAACTGTATATTTTATGTTCAGTATTATCCAAGGTTGCGTCTTGAGATCTTTATGTGAATCCGCCCCACAAAATTACCCTTTGTATGAAAAATGTTCGAAAGTGTTGTTTTTCTCAAAAATGGCTCTAATAATTTTAATTACATATCATTTTTAAATGTTTGTTTCATTACAAATAAGATGTTTCATATGGATTTTCTGGGAATAACCTCTCAAATCCTCTTCTTTTGAATGGTTTGTCCATAAAAAGAAGAACACATCGACAAAACAATTCTACAGAAAAAAAATGTATATTTTCGAGATATAGCTTGTCATTGGTTACAGTTTTGCAATGCTGAAATAGGAAGTCGTTGTCGTTTCCCTCTGTTCTGGCCAAACAAGGGAACAGAATTTCAAATCCAGTGCATAAGCTTCGCTTTTTATTTACATAATTTGTTGCAGATACAAGAAGTGTGCAGTAAACAAGGTCGGTCATGAAAACAACAACGAAATAAAAAATCGAAAATAATAGCGATTTGCTGTTGAGAGAAGTATCAGGTATTTGAAAATTCGAACCAATATCGAAAAGCAGATCGGATATTGCTAATGTGCATCATCCACTGACTGCATTCGTCTGTGAATATCTAACGTTTCTAAACGGTTATACAGAATAAATAAATACATTTATAACCACTACTGCTACTGCCACTTATTTATTTATTTATTTGCTTGCGACTAAAGCTTACGTATCTGGCCTATTACCTAACCAATGACTATTAATTTGAAATTTTCATTTGTTATAAACTGTTGAATATATCAATCTAGCTTTCTTATTTCAAATCGCATTTTACAGAATTTAAGGAATAATCAGTTAAAATAAACTCGTAGAACTTGACTATTTCCGTTCAGTTTTTGGATGGTCAATGAAGAAGAAGACAGCAGATTAAAAATAAATTTAGTTACCGGTACAATTATTGTTTAAAATTAGCTATGTGGTTGTATTGCAAGGGATTTGCCAGCAAATAATAATGCTTTAAACAAGGATTTAAAATAAAAACAATGTTCAATATATACAATTCTTGTCAGGAATACTGCTTCATTATTGTCAAGAACTTTACATTTTTATCATTTCAAAGTCCCAAGCTGATTTTCTTATTCAGATCATATTTTCTTCGCTGCCCTCTTGAAGACAAGTTATTTTCCTGACTAAGTAGAAGGATATACATACTTCCTCGCCTGCGTTTTACTTCACAAAAACATTTCTTTGCCAATGGTTTATGTAGTTTTAGTTTAGATCGTTTGAGCCATTTGAAAAGAAGTAGCCGTTCCCTGTAGTTTATGCAATCGTCACTAGGTAGCAATAGACGATACATGCTATGCTCTATCTGCAAACACTACTAATGAATTTTGAAACATTTTACCTTTCAAATAGGCAAAATAAACCTTCTCTGAACACGCAAGTAAAACTTCTCATTAATAAAGTTTATATCGTTACGCCTGGTAGAACAAAAGCGACAAACCCAACCGTGAATTGCTTAGTACTGCCATCTTGCAACCAAATAACATCACTCTGCACTAGCGGGAGCTTATAGAACTACTTGGTACTTGTGTAAGAATAGCGCCGACATGCAGCAGATATAAACGTGCCTAGTTCCAAACTATAAGTATGCGATTAAAATAACAGTGTAATACAAAAGAATCTCTAGTGGTTTTAAATGAATCAGCCTTTACCCAAACCTAAAAATCCTATTTAGATGTTTATATAACATAGATAATAAGTTGAGAAGGTATTGCATGCCAACAGAAATTCGATTGCGATATTTCAGTGGAAATACATGGTTTACGTTCCCCTGAGGTTAAAAGAATTATTTTAGAAAGATGTCCAGGCATGTGCTTCACTGAACAGATATATTCCAAAACGAAAATTTGGTCAAATACCAAGCTTCATATTTAAGGTACATGTCCGAAGGATGTGACAACAGGATTTTTCAAAAATGCTCCCCCAAAACTCCCCCTTGCATGGAAATATTTTGATAACTTTGTTTGTGCTTGTAATGAATAATAATTTTAACGCCACTTTATGACATTTTCATAATAAATACAAAGAATTTACAATCTTTTTTGCAGGAATATCCTTTGAGATCCTCTTCATTCTGAATGACTTTTGGCAACTGGCAACAGAACAGAATTTACTGAACAAAAATTATACATGTACGAGATATTCGCTAATTGGTTTCAGTTTTCAATTTTTACTTTCTCTAGCATAGATCTACGTATTTAGTATGTGGAGAAGGTATTGTACTCCACCCTAAACCTTAATACTGAGATTTCACAAAAAATACATGCCTTGAGGTTCCTAAATAAAAGTATTTATTGAAAAAAACTCCTGTGGATGTGTGCGTGTGTATATATCTGTGTGTACAACATAACTCAGAAATGTAAATTTGGTGTCAGTATCCTCCGAAGGATACGAACAGAAGATTTTCATAAAATCCCCTCCAAACAAAATTATACCTGGAACATTTTTCGAAATTTTCAATTTTCTAAAAAAAAAAAAAAAAAAAATACTTGTAACCATGTCGAGTAAAATGTCATATATTAAAGAGGTCTACATAGCAAATAAAATGTATATCCTAAAGTTTTGTACGTAACCCCTGAAGTGCATAATTGGTAAACCGTAGGATATATACCAAAACTTACTACACAAAAGTGCAGATATCGTTAAAACTTAGAGTTTGTCATATAAGTTTTAGTTTTTTTGTATAGCCTATCATTTCCAAGATATTCCCGTTATTAGAGTCGATTTTGAAATATTTAAGAATAGAAGGGCCGTGGGGCCAAGTTGTCCCCTAATGAACTTTTAACGAAACGCAATTTATGAATTGCACATTTAAACAGAACTTCCCTATCACACCTTACAACAGTTATGGAAACCGTAAATATCGGCGAATGTAATATTCTATCTTTTGCTCAAAATCTTCAAGCTCTAGTCACAGTATTTAGTAACAGCTTGAGCCAGTGCTTATATTTATCAATAACTCAATCGTTTCAGTTGACATTACTGAACTTGCATAATTGAATAGTGTTGCCAGGTGGTTCATTTTAAACATCCTTAACGGGATACTGAAATATCGCTATTTACACAGAAATACCTACGTTTAATAAAATAAATTTAAAACGATTAAAGTATTGCAAAATAAAATATAAATTGAATAAACTTTATTTTTCTTTTCTATATTGAAGCATGTGCTACAACAGTCTGTGTTTGATGACCTGAGGGTAACTGCTGTTGAAAATCCTCTTCCTCCATTGAAACTTCTTGGACGCCCAGTAACTCTCGAGGACCTGAATCGGAGTCCAATTTATATGTATATGCTGTCATTTAATAGCTTTAGCACTTCTCCTGTCACTGGATAGACACTACAATCTTTATTTGAGACCCTCGTGTCCAGTTTGATTCACATTAAGGCTGCTACCGTAAAAGATTTCAACCCATTACTTTTCTTGGATTTAATATCTCCAAACGTAGAGAAAATTCTCTCAGCGTCCGCATTTGAAAGCGACAAGGCCAAAAAAAGTAAAGCTAAAACACCAGTATTGTTAAATAACACTTCGTCCGAATTGTAACAAAATAATTATTATCAGACTTTGTTCAAATGAACGAAAGGCAGGTTTCAAAAGCCACGCCTTACTCTGTGATATGGGAGGATCAAATAGGAAAATCCTCTCCAAACTTGGAATTATAAGAGAAATCCTACATCACGCATCCTGCTATAGAAGCTAAAAATCGCCGCTTACTTGCTTTCTGCGACATTCCTCATGTGTTGAACTGATTTATTGGACGAAGGATTTGTTTTACATAATGGTAAGGAGGTCACAAAGGGGCTTTCTGAAGAACATGTTGATGCTCAAAAATATTGACTTAGGCCACAATTCAGTTTTCCATTTTTACTTTCTCTAGCACAGATGTACGTATTTCGTATATGGAGAAGGTATTGTACTCCACCCTAAACCTTAATACCGAGATTTCACAGGAAATATATGCCTTGAGGTTCCTTAATAAATGTATTATTAGAAAAAAAATCCTGGGAGTTTTTTTTTTGGTAGTGTTTAACGCCCACTTTAACTACTAATGGCACCGCAGGCGGTGACACTGATGATACATGAATATTGATGGAGCACCGGTGGAATGCGATGGCGGGGTAAACCGGAGTACCCGGAGAAACCCCGCCCCAGCACAAATCTCACATGCGGTCTCTTGGGATCGAACCCCGGCCGTCTACGTGAGAGTCGAGTACGCTAACCACTCGGCCACGGCGCGGCCACCTCCTGGGAGTGTATGTGTATGTAAGTGTGTACAACATAACTCAGAAATGCAAATGTGGAGTATAAGATAGGTATCCTCCAAGGATGCGACGCGAAGATTTTCAGCAAAGTACCCCCCCCCAAAGAAACTATTCCTGGAACATCTTTCAAAATTTTCGATTTTCCAAAAAAAATGGTTGTATTAATCTCGGTTAAAACGTCGTATATTTGGGAGGTCTACATGGTAAATAAAATGTATATCCTTAATTTTTGGACGTAACCTCTGAAGTGCATAATTGGTAAACCGTAGGATATATACTAAAACTTACTACACAAAAATGCAGATCACGTTAAAACACACAGTTTGTCATATAAAGTTTAAGTGTGTATAGTTTGGTTTTTGTATGGCCTATCATTTCCAAGATATTCCCCGTTATTACAGTCGATTTTTGAAATATTTAAGAATAGAAGGGCCGTGGGGCCGAAATGTCCCCTTATGAACTTTTAACTTATGCTCTGACCAAAGCATAAGTCGGATTCACTTGCTAATTCGTGACTTATTAATTATAAGGAACATTAACCACCTATATTTGCATATGAGAGAAGACATATTAAATGCATCCCTGAAATTTGCGAAAAGTAGTAGCATTCCAATCTCTAAACTGGTTGCTATAAGAACGCCTTCAACGACTGGAAATATTAATGAGTTTCTTGCTGTTTGTGCTCAAAATGAATCATTTCCAAAATGTCTTTCTTATCACTGCATTGTCCACCAGGAAGCTTTATGCGCAAAGATTATGAACGTCAACCGTGTCATGAAAATCGTAACTCGTGAAGTAAATCAATCAGATCATGCTCTACAGGTCACCGATTGCTCCAAAATCTTTTTATTCTGAGCATGGTGTCATAATTCTTTATGCTGACATAAGATAGCTTAGTAGGGGGAAAACTCTGAGATAATTCTTCAGTCTTCTGGATGAGATAAGAGTTTTTCTGCAATCATCGCCCGGGCAATATTGTCAATAATTTGATGAGATACAATGGCTCCTTGAATTAGGTATCTGTGCAGATTTCACCTCAAAATTAAATGAACTGCACCTCAAAATGCGAGGGAAAAATCGCAACATTTCAGTCATGATAAGTACTGAAATACTTTCTGAACGAAAGACAATTTATGGATTGCACATTTAAAAAGAAATTCCCTATCACATTTTGCAACTTTGAAAGCAGTTATGGAAACCGTAATTATCGCCGAATGTGATGGTCTATCTTTTGCTCAGCATCTTGAGCGCAACCTAATACACCACTTTGGTTTCTGCTTCGCCTAAACGGGAGGCTAGGGGCGAGCCTACTATATCCCCCTGTGTAGCCCTGTCACCACAGTGGGGTTACCCCTGGTTGGGCTCCGTGATCTGTGGGATGAATATGTTGCTCATTTTTATGGCACCAAATAAAAAATTTATTAAATTTAGGAATGATGTAGGAAACGAATTAGCTGGGTCTTGCGGTCCTCAGTACTTGAATGTTAATCGAACAGAGAACTGTGGAAAGGTCACCACGGTCAGTCCGTTCACATCCAAAAAGGGCTTGACAACATTGCTGGTTCTGTTAAGTCGTGCATAAAGACTCAAAACGACACGCTTCTTGTAGAGGGATATTCAGCATCATAGGCGGCGAAATTACTAAAGGCCACTATGTTAGGCAGCTATCCTGTGAAGTTCGCGGTGCTTTTTTTTTTTCTTCTTCTTTTAAATACGGTACCGGAGTCTGATTAGGACTCCGGCACTGTATACTATACTTTAATTTACCTTTTTTTTTTTTGTTTTACCTTGTTTTTCTGTATTATTACTGGATTGCTGTTTTTTTACTGTTACAACAAACACATAACACCCATGCCCAAGGCGGGACTCGAACCCACGATCCCCAGCGCTACGAAGCACCTAAGCGGGACGCCTTGGCGAGCGCGGCCATGGGAACCGGCACCTTGGACGGTCTATCGAATGAGGAGATAAAGGAGAATCTTGCCGAACAAGGTGTTACATCTGTGTACCGGGTTCAACGGAGAGTGAATAGTGAATTCGTGCCTACTCGTACCCTGTTCCTCACATTTGATCGGGAGAGCTCCCTCAGGGGATTAGGGCAGGTTACGAGGCCATCGAGGTGAGGCCCTACGTTCCGAACCCACTAAGATGCTATAAATGTCAACGCTTTGGGCACACGAGCGAGTTTTGTTGTGGTCGGTCTACTTGTGTAAAATGTGGAGACGTCCAAAATGGCGGCAATTGCACCTCACATCCATCTTGTGTTAACTGCGGCAGAGAAAATCCATCTAGCGGTCCGATATCTATAGTGCAGTGTAGTCAAACCGGTATCCAGGCGGGAAATCGCAACTCAGACCTGCAATATGAACGGGGCCACAATTACTGACAAGATCCTTGTAGCCAGGCCGCTACCTAAGCCGTCCGTCACTATGTCTAAGTCCGCCTCAACATCTTTAAAATCCGCCAACGTAAGGAGCAGCCCGGAACGTTTATCACCTAGACCTTAGACTCAGGAGACTAGACTGGCAAACCTGTCACAATTTCTGCATTAGCGCTTAAGTTTACAACCAGTTATGTCTTCTCGGACTTCTTAAAATCAAGTGCAAAGACCACATCCAATACACCTAAGGGAAGGACCAGTCCACGTCATTCTCCACGTAGATCCTCTTCTGAGGTATCTTCTGGGGGAAGCCCTGATCGATAACGACCGTCTTCGCTGATCAGTACCTCAAATCGGTTCGACGTTCTTGAACCGAAATTTTCTACTGGGAAGGGGACCTCCCCAGTGGAGGAGATAGAATAGGAGAATGCTGCCGCCACTTCCAAACGGACGGTGCGTAAGCGACAGGATCGTGATCCTGAGAGAAGCATTAGTCCGACAGCAAAGAAGAATATGTTAAACCAACCAGCATAGCCGAATATGCAGAAACACCTTTCTATTTAGTACTTAACCCATAATATCAACAATGGCTATCCTACAGTGGAACATTTGCGGAATTAGACCACATCGATCAGAGCTTTAATTATTGATCCATCAGAATCAGCCTTTGGTCGTATGCTTACAGGAGGCGAAGCTGCGTCCAAAGGACACTGCTACCATCGGGCAGTGCTCCTCCGTACGGTGTGATTTATTACCAGAGGAGGGTGTTGCCGCTCATGGGGGCACTATGATGCTAATCAAGGATGATATCTCCGCCGAGTCCGTTCCTTTACAATCTGATATCCAGTCAGTTGCTGTAGTATAGCGCATCCCTCCTGCAGCTAAACAGTTTGTAGCACCGGAGAGCCCACTTTCCTTTCTGACGCATTTAATACTTTTTCCCACCTGGATATAACAGTCTGTTCACCACAATTAGCAGTTTCTTTATGTTCAAATATCATCTCTGATTTACATTTTAGTGACCACTTTGCCTGTATCATTCGTCCCTTAACGCATGAAGTATATTCTACAAGTTTACCTACATGGCGTTTAGATCAAGCCAACTGGAACCTATAATCACGTCTAGCTGTTTTTACCTATGACGAGCAAGCAACTGTGGATCAATTAGTCGACCATCTCACAGACACAATTCTTTCTGCTGCTGCTGCTGCTGAACAGTGTATTCCGCGCCCTACTTGTCAACCCCGTCGTAATCTAGTGTCATTTTGGTCAGAGGAATGCCGGACTGCCATTAGTGCACGCAGACGTGCTTTCCAGGTTTTCCAGCGTCAACCTACACTGGATAACCTGATACACTACAAGAAGATGTCTGCCAACTCTAGACGGGTTATTAAGGATAGCAAAAATATATCTTGGAATAATTTCGTAGCTTCCTTTAATCGACATACAGCTTCCTCTGTCGTATGGGATAAGTTGAGGCCTGTGGCCGGATAATCGACCCATATGCCAATTGCGGGCCTAAAAACAGCAGCGGGTGCTGTTGTTGATAACTTTGACGTGGCTAACATTTTGGGCAGTGCTTTCGGTCGTGTTTTAGCTCCGACAAATTATACTCCCAAGTTTCTTGCAGTCAAGCCTCAAGTGGAATCTCAGGATTTCTCCTTCCGTTCAGGAGAGCTTGAGGACTATAATCGGCTCTTCACCAACAGAGCTAAACGTGCCGGACTTCGGGACAGAGGGTTGGCGGAGTCGCAAGAGTTTCCGAATTTTCGAAAAGGACACCTTCTTTTTCACACGGATTTCCTGGATCGCCTTCTCCTCTGTAAAACGGGGACATTCGCGGGAACTGGATGAATGTTCACCGTCGCAATTCACGCAGGATGGGCCTTTACTACATACACCATCGTGGGATACGTCACCACAGTTCGCACAGGTAGATTCGCCGTTACAAAAATCACGCGTGTTGCCAAAACGTTGACATTTATAGCATCTGAGCGGATTGGGTATATAAGGCCTAACCTCGATAGCTTCGTACCCCGTCTTATTCTTTTGTGGCAGATCTATCCGATCAAAAGTAAGGAACAGGGTAGGCATGAATTCCCCTTGACTTTACGCTGAACCCGATAGACTGATGTTACACCTTCATTCGCCATATTCTCTTGAATATCCTCGGTGCTTAAACCGTCAAGAGCGCGGGTGGTGATCACACCGCGTGAGGAGTTTTGTGTGCTTCGACCTTCACGGGGCAGCTGGCTAAAATTTTGGCCTTAATTATTTGGGCAGCCTGGGAGGCGGAGAATGCTTCAACCAGCAGCGTGCCGTTACGGGCTTTAATGTAAGACTTAACAGGGCCAGCTATGGCATCAAGACCCTTTTGAATGGCAAAAGGGCTGACCATAGAAAACTTTCTCCCTTCCTCTGTTCTATTAACAACCTAGTAGCGAAGACCACAGGACTCGACTACTTCTTTTCCTAAATTAACATAAGTAGAGGTTTTGGTTTTGGGTGCTATAAAGACAGAAATAAATTCATCCCCCAGTGCTCCCCACCCACCACGGAGCACAACATGGGGTCGCCCCACTCGGGTGAAAGGGCTACGCAGGGGATATAACGGGTGTGCCGTCCCTCTCACCCTGGAGTTCAGTATAATACCTAGTCTTGGCCGATTGACTAGTGGTGGGTTAGTCCCTAGCCTCCCGTTTAGGCGAAGCAGAAACTAAAGTGGTGCATTAGGTTGCGTACCCTCCCCAGTTACTGAAGAACAGAAGCCCAGGCTGAGATATGCAACCCCCAAGAGAGAGTGGGTGCACCCACCTTGGTTACGTGCTGCCTCCCAAGTCGACCTCGGGATGTTGCCATTGGGGAAGTGTATCATGCCTTCGTGTAGTATCCGTGCTTGTTTTTTTAGAATGTTCATCCTCTTACAGTAACCGAATTTGTATATACACCGATGGGAGTAAATGTACCGACGGTGTTGGATGTGCCTTTGTAACTGGAACCGAACCACATACTTTTGGTTTGCCTAGCCACACATCAGTTTATACTGCAGAACTGTATGCTATTTATCGAGCCATTCAGTACGTTTGCCGTCAAAAAACTGGGTAACTGCCTTATTCTGAGTGATTCGCTTAGCGCACTTCAGAGCGTTCGTGAGCTGTACAGCTACCATCCTTTAGTGCAGCACATTCAGGATGTCCTCCATATTTTACATGCTTCTGGCGTGGATGTGGATCTCGCGTGGCTTCCTGGATAGATTAGGTTGTCAGGCAATGAATTTGCGGTTGAGGCGGCAAAGTCAGCAACCACGGAGCCCAGTGTCAGCATTACTTGTTCAACAGCCGAGGATTTTAGACTTAATTTGCGGACAGAGGTGTTTTCGCTCTAGCATGCAGAGTGGTCTGCTCTCCGTAACAACAAGCTAAGGCTCTTCCGGTACTCGGGTTAACTTCCTCACGTTCTTCTCGTCGTGAGGAAGTGGTTTTGGCTCGTATCCGTATCGGTCACTGGTTTTTTACGCACAGTTATATTTTTAAGAACGATCTTGCTGCTGTCTGCCCGCTTTGTACGCAGGCATTATCGGTCCGTCATGTGTTTTCCTCTGGCAGACATACGCTCCTCTCTGCACTTGCCTCACATACTCGCAGAGGTTTTGGCTACGTTATATAACTTTTTATCCCGTTTGAATTTTAGACTAAGAATTTAAGATTTTATTTGTATTTCCCATTACAGCTATTGCTGGGCCGGTAACTGTTCTTCGAAATTCTTTTAAACTTTTAATTTCCTTTATATTTTTATTGCCCGTTTTAGTAAGGCAGTTTTAGCTTTTTATTCCTTTTTACCTGTTTTGTTTCACTGGTTTTGTTCACTCGTCTACCCTTTGTTTTCCCCAGGTTGGTTTTGTTTTATATTGGGTTTTAGTTCTTTTAGCCATTATTTTATTAATTGATTTTGTTTTTGTTTCCGGCACATTTGTTTTTCGGAGGGCACTGATAATCTCGAAATTGAGCACCCTTAAACGCCACTGATCATCATCATCATCATCATTTGAATTTGGAAATGTATCGAACTGTGATATTTAATTTCCTGTAAGGATTTTTCCGCTGTAATGCCTACTTTAAACTAATTTAATGACAACAAATTTGAGGGATCATACGCATATGAATCATGGCTATCAGAGTTTTCACCCCGAGATTCACCTTCCTACTACTAGATCACCACATCAGTGAATGACTCATCTCATGAAATATATTACCTTCATCCTTTCTCCCGCTATGAGCTTAAAACAGTAGTTCATCTAAAGAATAATGGAATTCTGCGACTGACAAAATTGTAACATTGAACCATTCATTTTTAAATAAAATTAATTCATTCTTTATGAAAACAAAAACAAAAAAACTCGATCTCATTAATTTAAAAAAAAAAACCCTCAATCCTACGTGTTTTGAAATTTCGATGCAATATGAATTTCACCCTATACTTAGCAATTACACTAGCTTATTTTATCAGCGACCTAACATTAACCCACCGCAAAATTAGTATTGCTTGACCATTGTAGTTAGTGATGGGAGTATTCGATTGCAAAATATCGATATATTCGATTCTTGGATGTTCTCGAGATGTTCTAGAATTCTGAAAGGTGTATTCGAATCCTTCACTCGGATGTGTTCTCGTTTGAAAATGTCCTGATTGCGGTATTCGAATACTGCACTCAAGTTTCGGATAGGTGCATGTGCACCGAACAGAATCGAGATCTCGTCTCGAGAGTAGCTTTACCTAAAACTGATTGGTGCTCTTGCTTCAAGGTCATTCATAAAACATGATACATTGCGAGAGGAGCAGAGGGGAGAGCACGCAGATAAACATCCTTCAAAATAATCACCTGGCCGGGATGCAACATGAGAATATGTTATCAATTAAATCCTTGAGCTTCTTACCGTCCCAAAGCTAACGAACGATACCCATACAATTGTTTCAAATACGTGATCATATTTTAATTGTATATCTTGTTGTAATGGAATGTACAGTGAACGATGGGTTAGTGCAACGAATGAACAGTATTAGAAATTGGAACTAAATTCATATGTAACGCTTGCATAGTAAAGATTTTCAAGAACTGTATACAACATGGATCTCACATAATTGTACATAATATCCTGTTAATATGAGCTTACCAATGAAAATAATGCATTATTATCTAAATCTTAAGTAATAATATTTAACATGAATTATTATGCAATGGTCAATAATAACAATTTGTTTCTTATACTATCTCTAATACACTTTAGTAGCTGCCAACTGTCCAATTCTACAATTATAATATGTATGCTTCAATAGATGAATAAAATCAGTCAATTTGGATGCATGCCAATAAAGGCCCCCAACAAGATGCCTTTAGATATATTTCAAGAGTAAGATATATTTTAACCAACGCTTCTCTTGCTGACCCATGACAAATCCATTTTATTTTGCAAAGGAATTGTTGGATTTTAAAGGACCTATGGAATTATAAGGTTTAAACTTTCCATTAAGACTTACTAAGGAGCATGTAAGCACGCGATGACTGCATCAAATAAGAATTTAACACGTTCGTGCTTAAATACTGCCCTAAAATAATATGTTAACCTCTCTTTATTCAAATGAACTGTTTTCCTGTCATCATTAGCTTTAGAATCCTTGCAGCATAGCGTCCACACATCATACACAGCAAAACAACGATTTATTCTGCCCTTGAGTCTTCTCAACTCAGAGGTTCCGGGTTTGATTCCCAGCTGGGGCAGGGAATTTTTCTTTAACCACAATCATTCTATTACCCACAATGTGAATGTGGGAGTGAATGTGTGAGTGTGTTTTATAATAGTTTAAAACTGAAGAAAAAGAAACCATCCTACAGTACAGTGAGAAAAACACCAGCAGTTATTTTTCAAGTCCAAGCCACGATATAACCATACAAGTTAAATGGGGCTATAAAATGGGGGAACAAATTCTGATGTGTTCCTTTCACATGACTTTCTCTACCTGCTCTGCTAACAAATTTTTCTTACGAAACATTATTGTTTAATTACTCCATGCTAATCGAGATAAATGTTAGCAGAATAGTATTATTACTGAGTTCCTTATAGGCAGAAGGGAGAGTCAAATGTTCTAAAAGCTTATCCAATCAATTTTATTATAGAACACACTTCAATTTTCAATTTCATTTCCAATAATATTTTACGTTTTCCAAAGCAGCTGTACATTAAATATGTTGTGGTCTTAAAATATTAACTAAAGAGTAAGTATTTTCTGTTATCACAAATGAGCATGTTTAAATGGGCCTTTCTATTTATCGTGTTTAACGCTCGCTTTTATTATCTACATATGTCACTGATGACACATGGAATAAAGATGGAGTGCCGATGGAATGCATTGGCGGGGGAAACCGGAGAACCCGGAGAAAATCCGCCCCGCGTCTCTTTGTCCACCATAAATCCTACATGTTTTTGCCTGGGATCTAACCCGGGCCGCGAATTTCACATATGCCATGCAGAATCACAACCGTGGGAGGAGTCAAGGCGAAGTCAACCGCAACGTCCAATAGCAGACGCGTAATGAAAACAGAAGGAAGACGCCGAATACAAACATATGGTGGAGTAGATATATTTAATTCAACATGTAATAATCACTGACAAACTCTTTACAAAGAAAGTAAGGTGTACATATATTTTCAATTTAAAATCTAATAATATACTTATAACGTAATGATGATATGTATAATGTGGGTATACACATACAGTATTAAGTGTTCCTGTAAAGTTTACGTCAGTGTACAAGTGATCAGCTATATACCTATTGCGCCGAGTTGCAAGGTTAATACATAAATAGACATGTAGTTACTTTTAACCTAGGCCTAAAAGAGAGAAACTGAACATGAATTGCACTATTATTGACGACCGAAGGCTTCGCAACAACCGATAATAATTTGCCGTATTTGCTGGTGAGAATTTTTATTCCAAAGTGCACTGCACGTTCACATTTGCCATTTAGAAATATATACATATATGTGTTTATATTATTCATTAAATTCATATTTTTATATATAGGTACTCATATTAATAAGTTTATACACTGTCAGCTTTCAGCAGCAAACTGAAGCTTCGTTATCCCTTCCAAAGTAAAGAAAGGTGTGTATTTTCAACTTAAAATCTAAATATCTAAATATATATATATATATATATATATATATATATATATATACATATATATATAATGGTAGGTACTCATAACATAATTATAATATGTATAATGTGGGTAACACCTATATCATTAGGTTATCCTGTAAGTTTAAATAACTGAATAAGAGTTCAGCTACCTACTGCGTCGAATTGCAAAGCAAATAGATATTATTCGAGGAGAAATTGAACGTCAGTGCCACTCTATTACTAACAGCCAAAGACCCCGTAACGACTGTCAATTATTTGCCGTGATGGCGGAGTCAGAATTTTTAATACATAATGTATTGTACTCTCACATTTTTACTTTCTCTACACGTACTATGTACATAGTGTATAGAGAAGGTATTGTATTCCACCCAAAAATTCGATACCGAGATTTCACCGGAAATACATTTTTAGGGTCCCCCGAGTCCAAAAAAAAAGCATTTTTGGAAAAATATCCCTGTTTGTGCTTGTGTGTGTCTGTGAAAAGCATAGCTCAAAAATGAAACGTTCGTTAAATACCAAACTTGTTACTTAGGTTTGATATCTTCCAAGGATGCGACACGAAGATTTTCAAGAAAATCCCCCACCCCAACTACCCTTTACATGGAACTTTTTTCAAAAATTTTGATTTTCTCAAAAATGGCTAACTATTTTGATTAACATAACGTATATGAAAGATACTTATCTGAAAAATAAAATGTACATCTTGAATTTTTTGGGAATGCCTCTGAAGACTACTTTATTCTGGATGAATTTTACGGAATTTTGTATAACTGCTAAACTGTAAGAGATAAACAATAACTTACCACACAAAAATATAGAGCACGTTAAAACCCACAATTTATGTTACATTCATTTTTTTTAGGTGGAGTTGATCATCGTTTTTGAGATATTCCTTGCTTTTGGTTTCATCTTTAAAAAACTTACATTTTCCTCATAGGGGAATTTGTCAACTCCTGTCCACACAAACAAAGGAACTTCTGTCACAAAGCAACCAGCTTTTGACTATCACTTAAACCTATGGCTCTCCCTTATTTCGCTACTACTTACAAGGAAGCAAGTAATAAGACTATTTCTGCTAATTTTTTCTCGATTAGCATGAAGTAAATAGAAGCATAAACTTATTAACAATAGTTTGTTGCAGAAAGGTAGAAAAAGTCGTTTGAATGGAACACATCAGATTTTTCATTTAGAAATATATAATTTGGATTTGTTATTTATTTAATTTATATTATTCATTTAATTTATAGTTTTGCATATATTCGTATATTAATAAGTTCATAAATTGTCACCTTTCTGCAGTCTTGCATTGCGAAGTAAATATCTACTGCTTCTTTATTCCATCCAAATATTGTCAAACTATTTGTAAGCCAAGCCAAAGCAATCATTATTCCAGCTTTTAGAACAAGAAAATAAATCTCAAATAGACCATGATTCAATTAGTGTAAGGCATTTGAAAATTCGAACCAATAATGAAAAGCAGATTGGAAATTGCTAATCGGCATCATCCACTGACTTCACTCATATCTGTAGATCTAAGTTTTCACAGCGGTTATAAAGAATAAATAAATGCATTTAAAGCTACTAATACTGCAAGTTTATTTATTTATTAAAGACTAGGGCTTACGTGTCTGGCCATATTACCTTACATATGACTATTTATTTGAAATTTGCAGATTTTTATGAGCTGTTTAATTTATGAACCTTAAATTCTAATTTCAAATCGAGTTTTATAGAAATCGTAATTTGATGTATAATCAGCGATAATAAACTTGTTAAACTTGGCTATTTCTATGTTCAATCGCTATAAGAAAGCAGAATATTAAAAATATATTCATTTACCGGTACAATTATTGTTTAAAATGTTTTAAAATTTGTGGTTGTATTGCAAACGATTTACCATCACATAAATATGCGCTTTAAGCAACAATTTAAAATAAAAGCGTATGCTCAATATATACAACTCTTTTCAGAAATACTGCTGCAGTATTGTCTAGGGCTTCACATTTTTATCATTTCAAATTCCGAGCTGATTTTCTTATTTTGTTCATACTATGGAAATACTTTAACTTCCTCACTAAGCAGAGGGATATACATACTTCCTCGCTTGTGTTTTACTTCACAAAAACATTTCATTATCAGACAGTATCGTAGCCACTCCATGTAGTTTATGCAATTATCACTAGGTAGCATTAGACGATACACATTGTGGTCTATCTGCACAGGCTACTATAGTACACGCAAGTAAACAATTTTCCTAAATAAAGTTTAAATTATTACGCAGAACAAAAGCAACAAACTATTGGAGGCAAACCTAACTGTGAATTGCTTAGTAGTGCCATCTTGCAAAAACACATGCAACTACATAACATCACTGTACTCTAGCGGGAGTTTACAAAACTACTTGATGCTTCTGTAAGAATAGCGCCGACATGCACCAGATTTAAACTGACGCCTATTTCCAAACTCTAAGTATGCGATTAAAATAACGCCATAATACAAAAGAATATCTGGTAAGTTTTAAATGTTCGATTTTCTAAAAGAAAAATCGTTCTGACAATGTCAATTAAAACGTCGTGTATTAAAAATGTTTACATGTAATGTATATCCTAAATTTCTTGGGAATAATCCCTATAGTGCTCTTTATTTTAATGAGTTTTGCTTAACTGGTAAACCGTAAGATATATACGAAAACTTACCACACAAAAATGGAGATCTCGTTAAAACATACAGTTTATGTCATAAAGTTTTAGTTGGTTTTGTTTTTGTACAGCCTAACATTTCCGAGATATTCCCCGTTATTAGAGTACGCTAAGAATAGAAGGGCCGAGGGGCTAAATTGTCCCCTTATGAACTTTTAACTTACGCTCTGACCAAAGCATAAGTTGGATTCACTTGATACTTCGTGACTTATTAATTATAAGGAATTTTAACCACCTTTATTTGCAATGTCACATTTATATTAATTAGGTTGCGAAATATGAAGATGTCTACCTAAAAGAACCTCAGGGCCACTTTGGCCATTTCCACTATTCTGTCTATTTTCAGATTACTTCCTTGCAATACTGTATTTGAATTCAAACCAACTATCCCATAATTGTGGCATTATTTCCAGCAGTGATTGTTTTGTTTGTTGAAACAAAGGTTTCAGTTATTGTCAGCGTTTGGTAGTTGTCTTCTCCAACATGATCCGGACATTAGACGCAGAAGAATTTGATGTTTTTGTCGTCATAATGAATACAAGAGGAGTGTATGAAGCAAAGAGTTTTCCTCTCAAAATTCGATGATCATCACTATGGGATTCTCCATTTTTCAGACAAACTATGGGATGAAACAGAGTTATAGAAATAATGAATCGTATTAAATCTGACATAGCCCACTAGATCTGAACGCCTCAAAACGTACAAGGGGAGAAGACACATTAAGTGCATTCCTGAAATTTGCAAAATGTGGTAACAATCCACTCCATAAACTTGTTGCTATACCAATGACTGGAAAGATTAATGGGTTGCTTGCTCTTTGTGCTAAAGATGATTCAGTTCCAAAATGTCTTTCTTATCACTCTACTATCCACCAAGAAACTTTGAAGTTCGACCATGTCATGAAAATCGCAACTCGTGTAGTAAATAAAACCAGGTCAGCTACTACAAGTCAACGACTGTTCAGAAATCTTTTAAATATAACAGTTTTTGAGCATAGTGACTTAATTCTTCATTCAGACGTAGGGTGGCTTAGTAAGGGGAGGGGGAAATCTGAAAGGATTCTGCGGTTTTCAGGATGAGCTATGAGGTCTTCTGAAATCAACGCCCGGGCAATATTGTCAAGAACTTGATGACATACCATTAGGTATCTTGGCAAATGACTTAAACCTTGGATTGCAAGGGGAAATTCGCAAAATTTCGGTCCTGATAAGTACCTTCCGGTCCCCATGACTCGCTAAAGCGCCTCACTTTGGTGCTTCGTGGCGTAGGGGATCGTAAGCTCTAGTCCCGCCTTGTGCATGGGTGTTAGTGTGTTTATGTGTGTTCATTTGTCATAAACAGAAACGCTAAACAAAGGAAATTTAGGGAAAAAGGAGAAGAAGAGGAATAGGAAATAGGAGTACACCGCCGGAGTCCCGACCAGACTCCGGAACTGCATTTTTAGTAAAAAAAAAAAAAAAAAAAAAAAAAAAGCGCCGACTTACTTTTCGAAGAAAACATAACTTATGGATTGCACATTTAAAAAGACATTTCCTATCACACTTTACAAACTTTGAAATTAGTTATGAAAACCGTAAATATCGACGAATGTGATGTAGTGTATTTTGCCTAGCATCTTGAAATTCTAGTCACAGAATTAATAACAGCTTTATCCAGTTTTCGGCACTTGAGCAAGTGATTATATTTATCAATAACTCAATCGCTTCAGTTGACATTACTGAATTTTGAGGAAGGATATCGGAAATCTTTGGAAAGTGCAACTTTGAATAATTAGAAATAAAGGTTTTATATCTTTGAAATCATGTTTATCAAGTACAAGCAATTTTTGGACTCCGGTGAACAGGAATAAATATACCATCATTGGAAGTGTTGTTTTGAAAACTTATTCCTTTTTCTTTTTCTTTTCGGCTCAACCTATCTTTGCGAGGTCATATCAAGAGTAAGTACCGATCTGGTTTTACAGACTGCCATCTAGTTGGCGCATTAAGAACAGCTTGCTCCAGCTACACACCGACTGGGTTTTTCTGCACCTACAGCGAACTTGCACTGCCAAATTACACATTAATCATGTAAGTTGTAAACCTAAGCAGTTTTAAATGTAATTATTTCAAATAGTTTTACACCAATACATGTTTGTTGTTGTAGTAGTAGTAATTAAAAAAATTGGTTGCGATGGTGTTGGCGCCCGCACCTCATTATGTATGAGTTAAAAGTGCCCGAGCACATTAGAAGTTTGGACAGCCTGCACTAAACTAAGCGATAGTAAAATCTTTTGAAAGCCGGTCGCTAAGCGAAACAATTGTAACTCGGTTCTCTTTGCTTGCTAAGAGTAAACAAGTGAGAGACGAAAAGAAACACCTCTCCCGTTTGAGAAAGGTTTAAATATCTTAAAATTGAAACCAATAACTCGGAATATCTTAAAAAAAAGATGTAGGGCATAAATTGTGTGTTTTAATGAGATCTACATTTTTATGTGGTAAGTTATTGCCTATCTCTAATGATTTGCCAGGTATGAAGAAAATTAAAGTCATACAGAAAGAAGGGGTCTTCAGAGCCTACTCCCAGAAGATTCAAAATATGCATTATGAAAATGTCTTAAACATATGGCATTTTAATAAAACGTCCTTAGAGCTGTTTTTGAGAAAATCAAAAGTTTCGACAAATGTTCCATGTAAAGGGTAATTCGGCTGGGGGGATTTTCTTGAAAATCTCCATGTCATATCCTTGGGAGTACTGAACTTAAATAACATGTTTTATATCAACTGACTAGTTTTTCAGCTATGCTGCCCACAGACACACACACACGCGTTTCTAAACATTCCTTTTTGGAATCAGGGGTTCTCAAAACAAGTATTTCTGGTGAAATCTCGATATCGAATTTTTGGGTGGAATACAATACCTACTCTATGCAGTATATAATATTGTACACTCATGGACAAAAATGTATATATATATATATATATATATATATATATATATATATATATACACGCACACACAATCCGAGATACAGTAGCGTTGCAGTAGCAACAAGTTATCACAACTTCCAAATCTTAATACTACTAACCCATATGATCAATAAGCATAATCAAATACATAACTTGAGCTTCTTCAAACACAAATTAGAATACTAACTAAAAATATTAACGACACAAAACAAGATACAGTTTGTATTATACGGCATTAGTAAACTTGCCATTTTCCATGTGTGTTCACTGCAGCGCTGTGGCAAAACCTAGGTTGCTCCTCTCGGGAGGATCGCAAGTTCGCTTCTCGCATGTAGCAGAACATTTTTTTCTCCCTTCTAAGTCATGATATTTAATCAACACATAGCGGCTATTTATTTTAGACATACCTATTTTCTACACGACATTCGGTACGGTTAATAATATGATAGTTATTATGATGTTTGTTTAAGGGTTTATTCTAACGAACAGCAATATGCTGCACACGAAAGCATGTGATGCGCAGAATGGTGAGCAAATGCATCAGGCACGAACAGTTCTCTCTCAATGGAAGAAGAAAATTGAATCTGTAAAGTATGAAAAAGTATTGTTAAGAAAACCAATGTTTTGAAAAAAAATTAGGAATTCAATACACATTAGATTTATTCTGTAGGTAGGAACTTTGTTCTTTCTTGTTTTGGTTTGTGTGTTTTGTGTGTATCTGCGTGTTTTCCTTGCTCCAAATACCTTACACAAACCGATACAACAGGAAAATGCTAACTGCAACTGGAATAACGTGATATTCTCAGATGAGGTGACATTTCCTTCCACATGTAAGGCAAAGGTCTATCGTACAAAGGGGTCGATGCAAAATACAATTCCATCACGGTCGCGTATCTGTATGGTGTTGGGACTAGCTATCAAGGGACAGTCTAGGTGTGCTGTGGCAGTTTGAGGATACACTGAACGGTGTGCAATACATGGTAATACTCGAGAATATTTTGATTCCCTCTGTGAGGATGATATCCTGATGGGTCCGCACGGAACTCACAAACATGCCTATATTAATAAGACTGCATCAGTTCAGTAACCCTGAAGACGGGAACAATGTGTGTTCCCGAAACGTTGGTGCCTCACCTTATCTACACCTGGCTGGAAGCCCGAGAAAGCATCGAAGATTTATGCCTCCAGGAAAGCTGCAGCTCTTATTCCTTTAAACTTAACAAAAACTAATTAATGACAAAGGTTTATCATTTTTCTGTAACTGAAAGTCATGGAAATTTAAAAAAAAAGTTACTCTTTTTCAATTTCGCTTAATGTGGATTCTAAAATTGTTGACTCTTGGAAGCGAATGCGAATCCAATTTGTTATTATTGGACCTAGCAGGGAAACATTCTCTGAAGGTTTTTCCAAGTTCCTTTAAATGTTCATTAATCATATTCCTGACATCTTCTTCCAAAGAGTGATGATTTTCCACACAGCAAGTCGTGAAGGGTATCAAAGCACTCTGTTTCATTCACAGTGAAACACGTTTCCCAAAGATTATTTTTTTAGTGAATGATCGATGCGGTCTCGCACAATATACCCGTTTATATTTGACCCCTGTAGACATAAGTTTAAATTATCAATTTTTCAGAAAACGTCTCCAAATAAGCTAAAGTCTGAAGCCAGATTTCATCTTCCATGTACTTTGCTTTGTGAAAGGCATGGCTGGTGAGAAAAGCGTGAACTACGTCTTTAAGCTCATAAAATCTGGAAGTAGTTCTATCTCAAGATTGCAACCTAACTTCAGTGTGGGACAATAACAACCTTAAATTAACTTAACCCTTAACGTTGGAGACCTAAAGATACTCTAGTTACGGCTTAAAAAGTACACAACCCTTAGGCCTAGTTGCAATAATAAATAAACATTTTCATTGTAATTACTCGCCTCTTCCTTGGAGTTCAGTGAGAAGGTTGCACCTGCTTTCCATGACTCCGAGCACTGAAGTCAGGAGCCACACATAATAAATTCTTCCCTTTTCCTTACAAGGGTAGTCTCCTTAGCGCGGCTGCCTGCCAAGCGGCACACCTGGGTTTGATTCCCAGTACTGGCATGGGGATATTTTCCCCCGCTGGGAGACCTGATCCGGGGTGCACACAACCTCGGAAGGTCCCTTGAGGAGCTACTTGATGGAGAAGTAGCGGCTTCAGGTCATGAGGACCGCATTAACCGGCCGGGGTGAGTTCGAGGCCCTGACCAATTCTCACCCTCCATGACGTCTTTCATGGGGGACGCAGTGGTCAGGCAGTAGGCCAAGGTTCCTTGTCCTGCCATGGAGTATTATTATTATTATTATTATTATTATTACTATTATTATTATTACTATTATTATTATTATTATCTTATTTTTATTATTTTTATTATGATTATAATTTTTTTATTTTATTATGATTATTATGGTGATTATGATGATTATGATTATCATGATGATTATTATTGTTGTTATTATTATTGTAGTTGTTATTATTAAAGTTGTTGTTATTATTATTGATGTTATTATTATTGTTATTGATTGTTGTTATTGTTATTGTTGTGATTATTGTTGTTATTTTTACCATTATTTTTATTATTTGCGACTAGGCGTTTCGTACCAGGTCATATTACCCTACCAATTACTATGTTTATTTGTTTTTTAAATTTCATTTAATATAATTCTTTCTAATTTCAAACAGAATTTTACATCAATCTTAATTTGATGTATTATCAGCTCTAATAAGCTCGTAGAGCATGGCTGTCTCTGTTCAGCATTGGAATGGTCAATCGCTAAAAAATTCAATTACCGGTACAATTATTGTTTAAAATTAGTTGTGTGGTTACATTTTAAATGTTTTGCCACCAAGTGTATATATATATATATGCTTTAGACAATGATTTAAAGCCCGCCTGGGTAGTGTGGTGGTAGCGTGTCCGCCTCACGTTCGTAAGGTCGTGAGTTCGAATCTCGCTTAGGGTGAGTTACTCGGATAAGGTTTTTGCGGGGTTTTTCCTTACCCTGAGAAGACGAATGTCGAGTAACGTTTTTTATTTTGATAGTGTTTAACGCCTGCTTCAACTAATTATGGCACCGCAGGCGCTGACACTGATGATACATGACTGAAGATGCAGCACCGGTGGAATGCGATGGCGGAGGAAACCGTGGAACCCGGAGAAAACCCGCCCCGGCGCCGCCTTGTCCACCACAAATCTCACATTTGGTCCCTTGGGATCGAACCCGGGTCGTCTAGGAGAGAGGCGAGTGGTTTAACCACTCGGCCACGGCGCGTCCCGAGTAACTTTAAGCTTCATGGACCCCGAGATCATTTGAGCATCATTTCACCAATTTTATTCATCCTTCGATATGACCAGGACGTTAAACAAAAAAAAAAAATGATTTAAAGTGAAAGCGTATGTTCAATATATAAAACACTTTCAGAGCCTCTGCTGCATTATTGTTAAGATGCTCGCGTTTTTAGCACCTAAAAATTCCGAGCTGACTTTCTTCCTCAGCCAATAGTTTTTTCGCGGCCTTGTTGAAAACCACTGACTTCCTCAGTTTACGTTTTACATCACAAAAACATTTCATTAACAGTGGTTTACACAGCTTCGATTGATTGTTTGAGCCATTTGAACCGACGTAGCCACTCCATGTAGTTTATGCAATTGTCACTAGGTAGCACGTTACACATTATGGTCCATCTACAGACGCTACTAATGACATCCGACCTTTTCATTTAGGCAAAACAAACCTTTTCTATACACGCAAGTAACAATTTTCCCTAAATCAAGTTTTTGTTGTTACGCCTGGCAGAACAAAAGAGACAGACTACTGGAGGCAAACACAACTGTGAATTGCTTGGTACTGCCATCTTGCAAAACACCTGCAACTAAATAACTTCACTCTACACTAGCGGGAGTTTACAGAACTAGTTGGTACTTGTGTAAGAATAGCGCCGACATGCAACAGATTTAAATGTGTCTAGTTCCAAACTATAAGTATGCAATTAAAATATCAGTGAAACACAGACATCTCTACTCGATTTTAAATGAATCAGCTTTTAATCTGAACCCAAAAATCGATGTTTTTATATTAGATGGCAAGTAGAGAAGGTATTGCAATGCATCTTAAAATTCTATAGCGATGTTTCAGTGGAAATACACGGTTTAATTTACCCTGAGGTTAAAAACATATTTTTAGATAGACGTCCGAGCGCGGTTTCTGTGAACAATATAATTCCAAAAAGAAAAGTCTGTCAAATAGCAACTTCGTATTTAAAATACAGCAATTTCGAAGAATGTACAACCAAGATATTCCAAGATTCCCCCCCCCCCCGAAAAAAAATACCCCTTGCATCGAAACATTTTCGAAAATTAGGATTTCCTCAAAAATGGTTCTAATGATTTTAACGCAATTTTTAAGACATTTTCAGAATAAATACAACGTATTCAATCAAGTTTGTGGGAATAACCTCCGAAGTCCTCTTCGTTACGAATGACTTTTGTATATCTGGCAGCAGAACAAAATTTATTAAACAAAAATCGTACAAATTCGAGATACTTGTTATCTTTTTCTAAAAATGATTTTCTTAGGGTCAGGGAACCTTAAAATATGTATTTCATGAAAATTCTCAATCAAACTATTGTCTACTATACTATGTAGTAGTTGTTATTGTATTCAACCCAACAAATTAATATCGAGATTGTACCGAAAATACACATTTTGAGACTTTAACTGTTTCTTGCACATACATCAGCAGTCACATAAACCATTTCGGCAAATGAAGACGTCCCTTCCACTGGAAAATAGAAAGGATGGCCTCTCAGGCACTGGCGAGCAATGTATATCCCAACGATAACACATAGATTAGTGTCTGACACTTGCGCCGTGATCATTATCTCCATTATCCCAATCCCAGAACTTAATGACTTTAAAAATGGAAAAAATTACGTATTAAATAACCCAAAAATTCTCTTAAAATAACATATAAATTTTAAAAATTACCTAATAAGAATTAGAAATTAGTATTAGGTCTAATGACGTTTTGTGAATAATCGTATTATTCAAACCAACATTCTCCTTAGTATGGTAGCCTCTTATTAATGCAGATACTCTGTTAAGTAAGCCATTCCATAAAAATAATATTAAGTGAGCCTACCTTACTCAGCATTGCAATACACCACCATAGTCATCCTCAAGTTTCCAAAAGTCGTGGCTCTACGGTTGGCACCTAGAACTGTTTTATACTGGGAGAAACTTATTTTTAAATCTACGGATGTAATGGGAGAACAATTGAAGAACACGATGTCACTGGCATTTAAATCCTCTTCCAAAATGTCAGTTCTGAAGTTTGCTCCTGACAAAATACTGACTATATCACGCGTTGCCCTATATTCTTTATTTTTATCTAATGCTATTTTTTTTTTCATTATTTGCCTAAAATGTCCCCAATTTCACTTTTACATTTTGTATGCAGTCTTTAGCTTCCCTGACTAACTCTATTGACTTGTTCAACGATATATCACTTACCTATAAGCTGGTTACGGTTTTTGGCAGAAATGAAACGTTTGATTTAATGCACGACAATTTAAGTTGGGCTTCAGGATTGGAAAACATGTCCTGTGCTTTCCCAATTCCCATAGCATCTCCCCTATGATGTTCAAGATATAGCTTGTTATTGGTTACAGTTTTCCAATGCTGAAATAGGAAGTCGCTATCGTTTTTCCCTGTTCTCGCCAAACAAGGAAAACGGAATTGCAAATCCTTCATTTTTGATTTGCATAGTTTCTTACAGATAAAAGTGTGCGGTAAACAAAGTCGGTCCTCTTGCTATGGCTTTAAATTGCTCTTTTCATGAAAACTAAAATTAAATAAAGAAATGAAAATAATAGTGATTTGCATTTGAGAGAAGTATAAAGTATTTAAAGATTCGAACCATTACGAAAAACAGATCGGAGATTGCTAATGGGCATCATTCATTGACTTCATTCGTCTCTAAAAATCTAATTTTCACAACGGTTATAAAGAATAAATAAATGCATTTAAAACAACTACTTCTACTGCTACTTATTTATTTATTTATTTATTTATTTGCGACTAGGGCTTACGTATCTGGCCACATTACCTTGCCAATGACTATTTATTTGAAATTTTAATTTTTAAACTGTTTAATACATGAACCTAACTTTCTAATTTCAAACCGAATTTTAGAGAATTTGATGTATAATCAGTCAAAATAAACTCGTAGAACTTGGCTATTTCCGTTCTGTTTTTCGATGGGCAATAGCTATGAGCCAGCAGATTAAAAATAAACTCGGTTACCGATACAATTATTGTTTAAAATTAGCTATGTGGTTGTATTGCAAAGGATTTGCGATCAAATAATAATGCTTTAAACAAGGATTTAAAATAAAAGTGTATGTTCAATATATGCAATTCTTGTCAGGAATACTGCTGCATTATTGTCAATAACTTTACATTTTTATCATTTCAGAATTCCGAGCTGCTTTTCTTATTCAGTACATACTTTCTTCGCTTCCCTCTTGAAAATACGTTACTTTCCTCACTAAGTAGAAGGATATACATAATTTCTTGCTTGCGTTTTACTTCGCAAAAACATTTCTTTGCCAATGGCAATTGATCGTTTGGGCCATTTGAAAAGAAGTAGCCGCTCCATGTAGTTTATACAGTCGTCGCTAGGTAGCATTAGACCCAATTTGCTATGCTCCATCTGCAAACGCTATTCATGAATTTTGAAGCAATTTAGCTTTTCATATAGGCAAATTAAAACCTTCTCTGGACACGCAAGTAAAACGTTTAATTAATAGAGTTTATATTGTTACGCATTGCAGAACAAAAGCGACAAACTCAACTGTGAATTGCTCAGTACTGCCATCTTGCAAAAGCACATGCAACTAAATAACATCACTCTGCTATAGCGAGAATTAACAGAACTACTTGGTACTGAACATTATTAAATATCTAATACATTGTATTGTATTGTGTGACTGTATGTGGTAGATGTTATACCAACATTGTTAATGGAGGAAAAAGCAGAAAGTTTAGAATTCCTGGATTAAATAAATGAATATCTACGTTTAAATTACATAATTTAACAGCATTAATTTATATACCATAACCTACATTATGCAGTTATAGGGCATCTTACCTCTAATATGAAAATTACTTCGGAAGAAAATAATAATTAATCTGGATATTAGCGTTTCCTTAGAATGGCATAATTCTAAAAAATATACGACTTACTAGCGTGTAACCGCGGCAGGGATGAATAATAATTTCTCTGCATATTAATATTACACAAATACCGCCATGCAGTCGAAGCTTAGGTGTCAATTTTAGACTTAAACAAACTCTTATGTTGGTTTTCATTTTTCGATTAATGGAAGAAATTTTACCAATTATATTTGCAAAAGAGTACAGCATTTTCTACAAATTACACGAACACACAGAATGCATGGCGATGATTAATAAACCGTGAACGATTCGTATGAACGAATCGGGTAAAACGATTACTCTTGACCCAACTCTAATATAACTGTATAAGGTCACGGCCAGAGTTGACGTCAAACGCTCGTGTAAATTACCGTGGTTGCAAACATTTCATTGTAAGCAATGCGTTTAACAATTTTGATTCAACAGAGATCATGTGAGAGACGAGATCATCAACACCACACTGCATATCGGTTTATTTCGACAACGTTACCTCCTGCATGCTCCACAGACATTTTGCTGTGAACCAGGTGAAGCCCGGTTCGCTACAAAAATTAAATGTAAATCGTGTTAGTGTATACCATGCTCCACATTAATTTCATCTTTATACTAAATATCGTAGCCTTCACCGTTCTATTCTGTTTACTTTTTGTGTACTAACTCATACGAAATAGTAGCTTTCGATTAAGATAATTATTAAATATAATGAACACCAATAGCTGCATCTTAAAATGTATTTATTGTGTACATTTTTCCATGTGCTGCCCTATAACATCGTTAGGTTTATAAATATATTAGAAATACACAAGTGCTGACATCTAAGGGTCGTCAAATTGATTGAAATTGTTCCATCTTTGGCCTGCAGATGGCAATCATTTCCACGTTGCATGGACGCAAACTCTGAAATGCGGGATACTGCCATCCCAACATTTCGTGAACATATATCCTACTAAACAGCAGTGCTTTGAACTAGCGGGAATTTAGAGTAGTACTTAGTGCTCCTTTAAAAATACTACAGACATCCAAATGATTTAACCTGATACATAACCAAAACTATAAGCAAGTAAATAAAGTAAAACCGTAACTCAATAGAATCTCTAGCCGATTTTGAATGAATCATTGATACTAGCGTATGTTATGTATTGCCCTGCACCCAAAAATCCATTTTTATTTTCTCTACCACGTAGATAGAAGGTGGAGAAGCTATAGCATTCCAACCAAAAATTCGATAGCGTGATTTAAGTGCAAATACAGATTGATCCCTAAATATCATGTTTAAAATAAAGTGTGCGCGTGTGACAACGGCTTAAACAAAAACATAACGTTGGTTGAATATAAAATTTTATAATTTATGTTCAGCTTTTTCCAAGGATGAGACTCGAGATTCTTATGAAATTCCGCCCTACAAAACTACCCTTTGTATGAAAAAATAGATGAAAATGTTGCTTTTCTTAAAAATGGTTCCAATGATTTAATTACATAACATATTTAAATATTAGTTTCATTGCATATAAGATGTACATTATGGATTTTCTGGAAATACCCTCTAAACTCCTCTTCTTTTGAATGATTTGTGCATAAATGGTAACAGATAGACAAAAATAATCTATAAAAAAAAATGTACATTAAAAATAATCTGAGTTACCGATACAATTATTGTTTAAAATTAGCTATATGCTTGTATTGCAAAGGACTTGCCATCAAATAATAATGCTTTAAACAAGGATTTAAAATAATAACGTATGTTCAATATATATATATAATTAATTTTTGTCTGGAATAATGCCGCATTATTGTCAAGAACTTTACATTTTTAACATTTCAAAGTCCCAAGTTGATTTTCTTATTCACATCATATTTTCTTCGCTGCCCTCTTGAAGATAAGTTATTTTCCTGACTAAGTAGAAGGATATACATACTTCCTCGCCTGCGTTTTACTTCACAATAACATATCTTTGCTAATGGTTTATGTAGTTACGATCGATCGTTTGAAATATTTGAAAAGAAGTAGCCGTGCCCTGTAGTTTATGCAATTGTCACTAGGTTGCATTATACGCTACATGCTATGCTCTATCTGCAAACACTACAAAGAATTTTGAAGCATTTTACCTTTTCAAATAGGCAAAATAAACCTTCTCTGAACACGCAAGTACAGCTTCTCATTAATAAGGTTTATATTGTTACGTCTGGCAGAACAAAAGCGACAAGCCCAACCGTTAATTGCTTATTACTGCCATCTTGCAAATAAATAACATCACCCTGCACTAGCGGGAGTTTATAGAACTACTTGGGACTTGTGTAAGAATAGCGCCGACATGCAGCAGATTTAAACGTGCCTAGGTCCAAACTATAAGTATGCGATTAAAATAACACTGTAAAACAAAAGAATATCTAGTGGTAAATGAATCAGCCTTTATTGAAATCAAAAAAACCCTATTTAGATTTTTATATAACACAGATAATACGTTGAGAAATTTGATTGCGACATTTCAGTGGAAATAAACGGTTTACGTTCCCCTTAGTTTAAAAGAACAATTTTAGAAAGAAGTCCGGGCATGTGGTTCTGTGACCAGAAAAATTCCAAAACGAAAAGTCGGTCAAATACCAAACTTCATATTTAAGTTACATCTCCGAAGGATGTGACACAAGATTTTTCAAAAATGCGCCCTCCAAACTTCCTCTTACATGGAAATATTTTGATAACTTTGTTTGTGCTTGTAATGACTAATAATTTTAGCGCCACTTTATAACATTTTCATAATAAATACAAGGTAATTACAAGCAATTTTGTATGAATATCTTTTGAAATCCACTACATTCTGAATGACTTTTGTGCAACTGGCAACAGAACAAAATTTACCAAACAAAAATAGTACATATACGAGATACTCGCTGCTATTGGTTTCACTTTTCCATTTTTACTTTCTCCAGCATAGATCTACGTATTTAGTATGTGGAGAAGGTATTGTACTCCACCCTAAACCTTAATACTGAGATTTCACAAGAAATACATGCTTTGAGGTTCCTAAATAAAAGTATTTATAGAAAAAAAAACTCCTGGGGATGTGTGTGTGTATATATGTGTGTGTACAAAATAACTCAGAAATGTAAATTTGGTGTCAGTATCCTCCAGAGGATACGAACAGAAGATTTTCATAAAATCCCCCCAAACAAAACTATACCTGGAACATTATTCGAAATTTTCGATTTTCTAAAAAAAAAAAAAAAAAAAAAAAAAATGTCGAGCAAAATGCCATATATTAAAGAGGTCTACATGGCAAATAAAATGTATATCCTAAAGTTTTGTACGTAACCCCTGAAGTGCATAATTGGTAAACCGTAGGATATATACCAAAACTTACTACACAAAAGTGCAGATATCGTTAAAACTTACAGTTTGTCATATAAGTTTTAGTTTTTTTTTGTATTGCCTATCATTTCCAAGATATTCCTGTTATTAGAGTCGATTTTGAAATATTTAAGAATAGAAGGGCCATGGGCCAAGTTGTCCCCTAATGAACTTTTAACTTATGCTCTGACCAAAGCATAAGTCGGATTCACTTGATAATTCGTGATTTATCATTAACTGTAAGGGGGATTAGCCACCTATATTTGCACATGGGAGAAGACATATTAAATGCATCCCTGAAATTTGTGAAAACTAGTAGCATTCCAATCTCTAAACTGGTTGCAACAACAACGCCTTCAGCGACTGGAAATATTAATGAGTTTCTTGCTGTTTGTGCTCAAGATGTACCATTTCCAAAATTTCCTTTTTATCACTGCATTATCCACCAGATAGCTTTATGAATAAAGATTATCAGCCTCGATCGTGTCATGAAAATCGTAACTCGTGTAGTAAATCCATCAGGTCATCTTCTACACGTCACCGATTGTTCAGAAATGTTTTAATTCTGAGCACGGTGCCATAATTCAAATTCACGGTGCTGACGTAAGATGGCTTAGCAGAGGGAAAACTCTGGAATAATTCTGCAGTTTTCTAGATGAGATATGAGGTTTTCTGAAATCATCGCCCGGACAATATTGTCAATAATTTGATGAGATACCATGGCTCCTTGAATTAGGTATCTGGGCAGATATCACCACAAAATTATATGAACTAAACAAGGTAATGCGAACGGAAAATCGTAACAGTTAAGTCATGTTAAATACTGAAATACTTTCTGAACGAAAGGCAATTTATGAATTGCATATTTAAACAGAACTTCCCTATCACACCTTACAACAGTTATGGAAACGTAAATATCGGCGAATGTAATATTCTATCTTTTGCTCAAAATCTTCAAGCTCTAGTCACAGTATTTAGTAACAGTTTGAGCCAGTGCTTATATTTATCAATAACTCAATCGTTTCAGTTGACATTACTGAACTTGCATAATTTAATAGTGTTGCCAGGTGGTTCATTTTAAACATCCTTAACGGGATACTGAAATATCGCTATTTACACAGAAATATCTACTTTTAATAAAATAAATTTAAAACGATTAAAGTATTGCAAAATAAAATATAAATTGAATAAACTTTATTTTTCTTTTCTATATTGAAGCATGTGCTACAACAGTCTGTGTTTGATGACCTGAGGGTAACTGCTGTTGAAAATCCTCTTCCTCCATTGAAACTTCTTGGACGCCCAGTAACTCTCGAGGACCTGAATCGGAGTCCAGTTTATATGTATATGCTGTCATTTAATAGCTTTAGCACTTCTCCTGTCACTGGATAGGCACTACACACTTTATTTGAGACCCTCGTGTCCAGTTTGATTCCCATTAAGGCTGTTACCGTAAAAGATTTCAACCCATTTCTTTTCTTGGATTTAATATCTCCAAACGTAGAGAAAATTCTCTCAGCGTCTGCATTTGAAAGCGACAAGGCCAAAAAAAGTAAAGCTAAAACACCAGTATTGTTAAATAACACTTCGTCCGAATTGTAACAAAAGAATTATTATCAGACTTTGTTCAAATGAACGAAAGGCAGGTTTCAAAAGCCACGCCTTACTCTGTGATATGGGAGGATCAAATAGGAAAATCCTCTCCAAACTTGGAATTATAAGAGAAATCCTACATCACGCATCGTGCTATAGAAGCTAAAAATCGCCGCTTACTTGCTTTCTGCGACATTCCTCATGTGTTGAACTGATTTATTGGACGAAGGATTTGTTTTACATAATGGTAGGGCTTACTGAAGAACATGTTGATGCCTAAAAATATTGACTTAGGCCACAATCTCATATTACTTCAGGCACCGAAAGTCAAAAAGTTCGTCCTGCCATTTTTTAATCTGAAGAATGTGAACAAGAGAAAATCAGAAAAGCGGAAAATACCCAGAAATAAACGCACTGATTTGGCGAGAAAGAAAATGAGAAGTGTGCTAAAACTGTATAAATAATTACATATGCACATAATGCAGGGAACACTACATCGGGTCATATATTTTACTGTGCATCTACAGTTTTTCCGTAATACTTAATAATGTGTTGGAGTAATTATTAATTTAGCTTTAAGCTCTGTTAAGTGAAGAATTCCAGCAAAATACCTGAACAACTGGGGGCAACATTTAGCGAGCGTGAGACATAGGGCGATATGGTCATCCTTTATATTCAATAATTTAAATCTAAAGGTCAGAGCTGAACTAATCTGTTTTATTTGTGATTTGGTAAAAAAAATCTGAATGTGTATCTTAACTCAGCGCCAAAACTTTTAACTTGTTAATAAGGACTACAGCAGTATGACGTCACAGCCAGCGTGTGCGTGAGAGAAACATGCGCGTGTTACCTTCTAAGATCTTTTACAATCCTTCATTGACAAATACGCATTTAATAATGCTGTAAAGTACGTCACGACAGAGACTGTGCGGAAGATGACGACGTTAATAATATGGATTCTTCATCGCAACATTCTATATTTATCCTCTGTATTGTATACGTGAACCAGGTAAAGCCTGGCTCGCTACAAAAATTCCCAAGTTTCAATTGTCACAAGATACGTTCATTAACAATTAATGCAATATATGTACCAAACTTCGCAGACTTTAATATTCTATCTGGTATACTTTTTGTCTATTATTTCATACCAAATAGTAACCTTTGATTAAGATAAGTATTAAACATGATAAACACTTTTAACTGCATCTTACAACGTATTATTTGTGTGTAATTTTCCATATGCTGCCCCTATATCTTTGTAATATTTTTAAATACATTACAAATACACATGTCCTGACATCTACATGTCAAACTTATTGAAATTGTTCCAACTGCAGTATGCAGATGGCAATAGTTATGATGTTGCATGGAGACTAACTCTGAAATGCTGTGTAGTGCCATCTCATGAACTTATATCCTACTGAACAGCAGTACTTTGCACTAGCGGGAGTTTAGAGTAGTACTTGGTCCTCCTATAAGAATACTCCAGACATGCAAATGATTTAACCTGATACCTAACCAAAACTATAAGCAAGCAAGAAAAATAAAACCGTAACCCAAAAGAATCTCTAGTTGACTTTGAATGAATCATTGATACCAGCGTATGTAATGAATTGTCCTGAACCCAAAAACCCGTTTTTGTGTTCTCTATCACGTAAATAGAATGTGGGGAAGCTATAGCATTCCAACCAAAAATTCGATAGCGAGATTTAAGGCAAATACAGATTTAAGGTCCATTGATCCCTAAATATCATATTTAAAATAAGGTGCGTGCGGTGTCAACGGCAAATCCAAAAACATAACGCTGGTTAAATATAAAACTGTATATTTTATGTTCAGTATTATCCAAGGTTGCGTCTTGAGATCTTTATGAGAATCCGCCCCAAAAATTATCCGCTGTATGAAAAATGTTCGGAAGTGTTGTTTTTCTCAAAAATGGCTCAAATAATTTTAATTACATAACATTTTTAGATGTTTGTTTCATTACAAATAAGATGTTTCTTATGGAATTTCTGGGAATACCCTCTCAAATCCTCTTCTTTTGAATGGTTTGTCCATAAGAAGAAGAACAGATTGACAAAACTATTCTACAGAAAAAAAATGTATATTTTCGAGATATAGCTTGTCATAGGTTACAGTTTTCCAATGCTGAAATAGGAAGTCGTTGTCGTTTCCCTCTGTTCTGGCCAAACAAGGAAACAGAATTTCAAATCCAGTACATAAGCTTCGCTTTTTATTTACATAGTTTGTTGCAGATACAAGAAGTGTGCAGTAAACCAGGTCGGTCATGAAAACAACAACGAAATAAAAAATCGAAAATAATAGCGATTTGCAGTTGAGAGAAGTATCAAGTATTTGAAAATTCGAACCAATATCGAAAACCAGATCGGATATTGCTAATGTGCATCATCCACTGACTGCATTCGTCTGTGAATATCTAACGTTTCTAAACGGTTATACAGAATAAATAAATACATTTATAACCACTACTGCTACTGCCACTTATTTATTTATTTATTTATTTATTTATTTATTTATTTATTTATTTAGTTAGTTAGTTAGTTATTTATTTACTTGCGACTAAAGCTTACGTATCTGGCCTATTACCTAACCAATGACTATTAATTTGAAATTTTCATTTGTTATAAACTGTTGAATATATCAATCTAGCTTTCTTATTTCAAATCGCATTTTACAGAATTTAAGGAATAATCAGTTAAAATAAACTCGTAGAACTTGACTATTTCCGTTCAGTTTTTGGATGGTCAATGAAGAAGAAGACACCAGATTAAAAATAAATTTAGTTACCGGTACAATTATTGTTTAAAATTAGCTATGTGGTTGTATTGCAAAGGATTTGCCATCAAATAATAATGCTTTAAACAAGGATTTAAAATAAAAACAATGTTCAATATATACAATTCTTGTCAGGAATACTGCTACATTATTGTCAAGAACTTTACATTTTTATCATTTAAAAGTCCCAAGCTGATTTTCTTATTCAGATCATATTTTCTTCGCTGCCCTCTTGAAGATAAGTTACTTTCCTGACTAAGTAGATGGATATACATACTTCCTCGCCTGCGGTTTACTTCACAAAAACATTTCTTTGCCAATGGTTTATGTAGTTTTAGTTTAGATCGTTTGAGCCATTTGAAAAGAAGTAGCCGTTCCCTGTAGTTTATGCAATCGTCACTAGATAGCAAAAGACGATACATGCTCTGTTCTATCTGCAAACACTACTAATGAATTTTGAAACATTTTACCTTTTCAAATAGGCAAAATAAACCTTCTCTGAACACGCAAGTAAAACTTCTCATTAATAAAGTTTATATTGTTACTCCTGGTAGAACAAAAGCGACAAACCCACCCGTGAATAGCTTAGTACTGCCATCTTGCAACCAAATAACATTACTCTGCACTAGCGGGAGTTTATAGAACTACTTGGTACTTGTGTAAGAATAGCGCCGACATGCAGCAGATTTAAACGTGCCTAGTTCCAAACTATAAGTATGCGATTAAAATAACACTGTAATACAAAAGAATCTCTAGTGGTTTTAAATGAATCAGCCTTTACCCAAACCTAAAAATCCTATTTAGATGTTTATATAACATAGATAATAAATTGAGAAGGTATTGCATGCCAACAGAAATTCGATTGCGATATTTCAGTGGAAATACACGGTTTACGTTCCCCTGAGGTTAAAAGAATTATTTTAGAAAGATGTCCAGGCATGTGCTTCACTGAACAGAAATATTCCAAAACGAAAATTTGGTCAAATACCAAGCTTCATATTTAAGGTACATGTCCGAAGGATGTGACAACAGGATTTTTCAAAAATGCTCCCCCAAAACTCCCCCTTGCATGGAAATATTTTGATAACTTTGTTTGTTTTTGTAATGAATGATAATTTTAACGCCACTTTATGATATTTTCATAATAAATACAAAGAATTTACAATCCCTTTTGCAGGAATATCCTTTGAGATCCTCTTCATTCTGAATGACTTTTGGCAACTGGCAACAGAACAAAATTTACTGAACAAAAATTATACATGTACGAGATATTCGCTGATTGGTTTCAGTTTTCCATTTTTACTTTCTCTAGCATAGATCTACGTATTTAGTATGTGGAGAAGGTATTGTACTCCACCCTAAACCTTAATACTGAGGTTTCACAAGAAACACATGCTTTGAGCTTCCTAAATAAAAGTATTTATAGAAAAAAAAACTCCTGGGGATGTGTGCGTGTGTATATATCTGTGTGTACAACATAACTCAGAAATGTAAATTTGGTGCCAGTATCCTCCAAAGTATACGAACAGAAGATTTTCATAAAATTGCCCCAAACAAAACTATACCTGGAACATTATTATTCGAAATTTTCGATTTTCTAAAAAAAAAAAAAAAAAAAATAGTTGTAACAATGTCTAGTAAAATGCCATATATTAAAGAAGTCTACATGGCAAATAAAATGTATATCCTAAAGTTTTGTACGTAACCCCTGAAGTGCATAATTGGTAAACCGTAGGATATATACCAAAACTTACTACACAAAAGTGCAGATATCGTTAAAATTTACAGTTTGTCATATAAAGTTTTAGTTTTTTTGTAGAGCCTATCATTTCCAAGATATTCCCGTTATTAGAGTCGATTTTGAAATATTTAAGAATAGAAGGGCCGTGGGGCCAAGTTGTCCCCTAATGAACTTTTAACGAAACGCAATTTATGAATTGCACATTTAAACAGAACTTCCCTATCACACCTTACAACAGTTATGGAAACGTAAATATCGGCGAATGTAATATTCTATCTTTTGCTCAAAATCTTCAAGCTCTAGTCACAGTATTTAGTAACAGCTTGAGCCAGTGCTTATATTTATCAATAACTCAATCGTTTCAGCTGACATTACTGAACTTGCATAATTGAATAGTGTTGCCAGGTGGTTCATTTTAAACATCCTTAACGGGATACTGAAATATCGCTATTTACACAGAAATATCTACTTTTAATAAAATAAATTTAAAACGATTAAAGTATTGCAAAATAAAATATAAATTGAATAAACTTTATTTATCTTTTCTATATTGAAGCATGTGCTACAACAGTCTGTGTTTGATGACCTGAGGGTAACTGCTGTTGAAAATCCTCTTCCTCCATTGAAACTTCTTGGACGCCCAGTAACACTCGAGGACCTGAATCGGAGTCCAGTTTATATGTATATGCTGTCATTTAATAGCTTTAGCACTTCTCCTGTCAGTGGATAGGCACTACAATCTTTATTTGAGACCCTCGTGTCCAGTTTGATTCACATTAAGGCTGTTACCGTAAAAGATTTCAACCCATTTCTTTTCTTGGATTTAATATCTCCAAACGTAGAGAAAATTCTCTCAGCGTCTGCATTTGAAAGCGACAAGGCCAAAAAAAGTAAAGCTAAAACACCAGTATTGTTAAATAACACTTCGTCCGAATTGTAACAAAAGTATTATTATCAGACTTTGTTCAAATGAACGAAAGGCAGGTTTCAAAAGCCACGCCTTACTCTGTGATATGGGAGGATCAAATAGGAAAATCCTCTCCAAACTTGGAACTATAAGAGAAATCCTACATCACGCATCCTGCTATAGAAGCTAAAAATCGCCGCTTACTTGCTTTCTGCGACATTCCTCATGTGTTGAACTGATTTATTGGACGAAGGATTTGTTTTACATAATGGTAGGGCTTTCTGAAGAACATGTTGATGCCCAAAAATATTGACTTAGGCCACAATCTCATATAACTTCAGGCACCGAAAGTCAAAAAGTTCGTCCTGACATTTATTAGGCTGAAGAATGTGAACAAGAGAAAATCAGAAAAGCGGAAAATACCCAGAAATAAACGCACTGATTTGGCGAGAAAGAAAATGAGAACTGTTCTACAACTGTATAAATAATTACATATGCACATAATGCAGAGAACACTACATCGGGTCATATATTTTACTGTGCATCTACAGTTTTTCCGTAATACTTAATAATGTGTTGAATTAATTATTAATTTAGCTTTAAGCTCTGTTAAGTGAAGATTTCCAGCAAAATACCTGAACAACTGGGGGCAACATTTAGCGAGCGGGAGACATAGGGAGATATGGTCATCCTTTATATTCAATAATTTAAATCTAAAGGTTAGAGCTGAACTAATCTGTTTTATTTGTGATTTGGTAAGGAAAATCTGAATGTGTATCTTTACTCAGCGCCATAACTTTTAACTTGTTAACAAGGACTACAGCAGTATGACGTCACAGCCAGCGTGTGCGTGAGAGAAACATGCGCGTGTTACCTTCTAAGATTTTTTACAATCCTTCATTGACAAAAACGCATTTAATAATGCTGTAAAGTACGTCACGACAGAGACTGTGCGGAAGATGACGACGTTAATAATATGGATTCTTCATCGCAACATTCTACATTTATCCTCTGTATTGTATACGTGAACCAGGTGGAGCCTGGTTCGCTACAAAAATTCCTAAGTTTCAATTGTCACAAAGTACGTTTATTAATAATTAATGCAATATATGTACCAAACTTCGCAGACTTTATTATTCTATCTGGTATACTTTTTGTCTATTAATTCATACCAAATAGTAACCTTTGATTAAGATAATTATTAAATATGATAAACACTTTTAACTGCATCCTACAACGTATTATTTGTGTGTAATTTTCCATATTTTGCCCCTATATCTTTGTAATATTTTTAAATACATTACAAATACACATGTCCTGACATCTACATGTCAAACTTATTGAAATTGTTCCAACTGCAGTATGCAGATGGCAATAGTTATGATGTTGCATGGAGACTAACTCTGAAATGCTGTGTAGTGCCATCTCAAGAACTTATATCCTACTAAACAGCAGTATTTTGCACTAGCGGGAGTTTAGAGTAGTACTTGGTCCTCCTATAAGAATACTCCAGACATGCAAATGATTTAACCTGATACCTAACCAAAACTATGAGCAAGCAAGTAAAATAAAACCGTAACCCAAAAGAATCTCTAGTTGACTTTGAATGAATCATTGATACCAGCGTATGTAATGAATTGTCCTGAACCCAAAAACTCGTTTTTGTGTTCTCTATCACGTAAATAGAATGTGGGGAAGCTATAGCATTCCAACCAAAAATTCGATAGCGAGATTTAAGGCAAATACAGATTTAAGGTCCATTGATCCCTAAATATCATATTTAAAATAAGGTGCGTGCGGTGTCAACGGCAAATCCAAAAACATAACGCTGGTTAAATATAAAACTGTATATTTTATGTTCAGTATTATCCAAGGTTGCGTCTTGAGATCTTTATGAGAATCCGCCCCAAAAATTATCCGTTGTATGAAAAATTATCGAAAGTGTTGTTTTTCTCAAAAATGGCTCAAATAATTTTAATAACCTAACATTTTTAAATGTTTGTTTCATTACAAATAAGATGTTTCTTATGGATTTTCTGGGAATACCCTCTCAAATCCTCTTCTTTTGAATGGTTTGTCCATAAAAAGAAGAACAGATCGACAAAACTATTCTACAGAAAAAAAATGTATATTTTCGAGATATAGCCTGTCATTGGTTACAGTTTTCCAATGCTGAAATAGGAAGTCGTCGTTTCCCTCTGTTCTGGCCAAACAAGGAAACAGAATTTCAAATCCAGTACATAAGCTTCGCTTTTTATTTACATAGTTTGTTGCAGTTACAAGAAGTGTGCAGTAAACAAGGTCGGTCATGAAAACAACAACGATATAAAAAATCGAAAATAATAGCTATTTGCAGTTGAGAGAAGTATCAAGTATTTGAAAATTCGAACCAATATCGAAAACCAGATGGAATATTGCTAATGTGCATCATCCACTGACTTCATTCGTCTGTGAATATCTAACGTTTCTAAACGGTTATACAGAATAAATAAATACATTTATAACCACTACTGCTACTGCCACTTATTTATTTATTTATTTACTTGCGACTAAAGCTTACGTATCTGGCCTATTACCTAACCAATGACTATTAATTTGAAATTTTCATTTGTTATAAACTGTTGAATATATCAATCTAGCTTTCTTATTTCAAATCGCATTTTACAGAATTTAAGGAATAATCAGTTAAAATAAACTCGTAGAACTTGACTATTTCCGTTCAGTTTTTGGATGGTCAATGAAGAAAAAGACACCAGATTAAAAATAAATTTAGTTACCGGTACAATTATTGGTTAAAATTAGCTATGTGGTTGTATTGCAAAGGATTTGCCAGCAAATAATAATGCTTTAAACAAGGATTTAAAATAAAAACAATGTTCAATATATACAATTCTTGTCAGGAATACTGCCACATTATTGTCAAGAACTTTACATTTTTATCATTTCAAAGTCCCAAGCTGATTTTCTTATTCAGATCAAATTTTCTTCGCTGCCCTCTTGAAGATAAGTTATTTTCCTGACTAGGTAGAAGGATATACAGGCTTCCTCGCCAGCGTTTTACTTCACAAAAACATTTCTTTGCCAGTGGTTTATGTATTTACGATCGATCGTTTGAGCCAATTGAAAAGAAGTAGCCGTTCCCTGTAGTTTATGCAATCGTCACTAGATAGCAATAGACGATAAATGCTATGCTCTATCTGCAAACACTACTAATGAATTTTGAAACACTTCATTCTGAATGACTTTTGGGTAACTGGCAACAGAACAAAATTTACTGAAAAAAAAAATTATACATGTACGAGATATTCGCTGATTAGTTACAGTTTTCCATTTTTACTTTCTCTAGCACAGATGTACGTATTTCGTATGTGGAGAAGGTATTGTACTCCACCCTAAAACTCAATACCTAGATTTCACAGGAAATATATGCCTTGAGGTTCCTTAATAGAAGTATTTATAGAAAAAAACTCCTGGGAATTTTTTTTTGGTAGTGTTTAACGCCCGCTTTAACTACTAATGGCACCGCAGGCGGTGACACTGATGATACATGAATGATGATGAAGCACCGGTGGAATGCGATGACGGGGGAAACCGGAGTACCCGGAGAAAATCCGCCCCAGCGCCGTTTTGTCCACCACAAATCTCACATGCGGTCATTTGGGATCGCACCCCGGCCGTCTAGGTGAGAGTCGAGTGGTCTAACCACTCGGCCACGGCGCGGCCACCTCCTGGGAGTTTATGTGTATGTAAGTGTGTACAACATAACTCAGAAATGCAAATGAGGAGTATAAGATAGGTATCCTCCAAGGATGCGACGCGAAGATTTTCAGCAAAGTACCCCCCCTCCAAAGAAACTATTCCTGGAACATCTTTCAAAATTTTCTATTTTCCAAAAAAATTGTTGTATTAATCTCGGTTAAAACGTCGTATATTTGGGAGGTCTGCATGGAAAATAAAATGTATATCCTTAATTTTTGGGCGTAACCTCTGAAGCGCATAATTGGTAAACCGTAGGATATATACTAAAACTTACTACACAAAAATGCAGATCACGTTAAAACACACAGTTTGTCATATAAAGTTTAAGTGTGTATAGTTTTGTTTTTGTATGGCCTATCATTTCCAAGATATTCCCCGTTATTACAGTCGATTTTTGAAATATTTAAGAATAGAAGGGCCGTGGGGCCGAAATGTCCCCTTATGAACTTTTAACTTATGCTCTGACCAAAGCATAAGTCGGATTCACTTGCTAATTCGTGACTTATTAATTATAAGGAACATTAACCACCTATATTTGCATATGGGAGAAGACATATTAAATGCATCCCTGAAATTTGCGAAAAGTAGTAGCATTACAATCTCTAAACTGGTTGCTATAAGAACGCCTTCAACGACTGGAAATATTAATGAGTTTCTTGCTGTTTGTGCTCAAAATGAATCATTTCCAAAATGTCTTTCTTATCACTGCATTGTCCACCAGGAAGCTTTATGCGCAAAGATTATGAACCTCAACCGTGTCATGAAAATCGTAACTCGTGAAGTAAATCAATCAGATCATGCTCTACAGGTCACCGATTGCTCCAAAATCTTTTTATTCTGAGCATGGTGCCATAATTCTTCATGCTGACATAAGATAGCTTAGTAGGGGGAAAACTCTGAAATAATTCTTCAGTCTTCTGGATGAGATATGAGTTTTTCTGAAATCATCGCCCGGGCAATATTGTCAATAATTTGATGAGATACAATGGCTCCTTGAATTAGGTATCTGTGCAGATATCACCTCAAAATTAAATGAACTGCACCTCAAAATGCGAGGGAAAAATCGCAACATTTCAGTCATGATAAGTACTGAAATACTTTCTGAACGATGGATTGCACATTTAAAAAGAAATTCCCTATCACACTTTGCAACTTTGAAAGCAGTTATGGAAACCGTAATTATCGGCGAATGTGATGGTCTATCTTTTGCTCAGCATCTTGAGCGCAACCTAATACACCACTTTGGTTTCTGCTTCGCCTAAACGGGAGGCTAGGGGCGAGCCTACTATATCCCCCTGTGTAGCCCTGTCACCCCAGTGGGGTTACCCCTGGTTGGGCTCCGTGGTCTGTGGGATGAATATCTTGCTCATTTTTATGGCACCAAATAAAAAATTTATTAAATTTGGGAATGATGTAGGAAAAGAATTAGCTGGGCCTTGCGGTCCTCAGTACTTGAATGTTAATCGAACAGAGAACTGTGGAAAGGTCACCACGGTCAGTCCGTTCACATCCAAAAAGGGCTTGACAACATTGCTGGTTCTGTTAAGTCGTGCATAAAGACTCGAAACGGCACGCTTCTTGTAGAGGCATATTCAGCATCATAGCCGGCGAAATTACTAAAGGCCACTATGTTAGGCAGCTATCCTGTGAAGTTCGAGGTGCTTTTTTTTTTTTTTTTTTTTTCTATTTTATTTTCTTTTAAATACGGTACCGGAGTCTGATCAGGACTCCGGCACTGTATACTCTACTTTAATTTACCTTTTTTTTTTTTTACCTTGTGTTTCTGTATTATTGCTGTTTTTTTACTGTTACAACACACCCATAACACCCATGCCCAAGGCGGGACTCGAACCCACGATCCCCAGCGCTAAGAAGCACCAAAGCGGGACGCCTTGGCGAGCGCGGCCATATGGACCGGCACCTTGGACGGTCTATCGAATGAGGAGATAAAGGAGAATCTTGCCGAACAAGCTGTTGCATCTGTGTACCGGGTTCAACGGAGAGTGAATAGTGAATTCGTGCCTACTCGTACCCTGTTCCTCACATTTGATCGGGTAGAGCTCCCTCAGGGGATTAGGGCAGGTTACGAGGCCATCGAAGTGAGGCCCTACGTTCCGAACCCAATAAGATGCTATAAATGTCAACGCTGTGGGCACACGAGCGAGTTTTGTTGTGGTCGGTCTACTTGTGTAAAATGTGGAGACGTCCAAAATGGCGGCAATTGCACCTCACATCCATCTTGTGTTAACTGCGGCGGAGAAAATACATCTAGCGGTACGGTATCTATAGTGCAGTGTAGTCAAACCGGAATCCAGGCGGGAAATCGCAACTCAGACCTGCAATATGAACGGGACCACAATTACTGACAAGATAATTGTAGCCAGGCCGCTACCTAAGCCGTCCGTCACTATGTCTAAGTCCGCCTCAACATCTTTAAAATCCGCCAACGTAAGGAGCAGCCCGGAACGTTTAACACCTAGACCTTCGACTCAGGAAACTAGACTGGCAAACCTGTCACAATTTCTGCATTAGCGCTTAAGTTTAAGACCAGTTATGTCTTCTCGGACTTCTTAAAATCAAGTGCAAAGACAAATCCAATACACCTAAGGGAAGGACCAGTCCACGTCATTCTCCACGTAGATCCTCTTCTGAGGTATCTTCTGGGGGGAGCTCTGATCGATAACGACCGTCTTCGCTGATCAGTACCTCAATTCGGTTCGACGTTCTTGAACCGAAATTTTCTACTGGGAAGGGGACCTCCCCCGTGGAGGAGATAGAATAGGAGAATGCTGCCGCCACTTCCAAACGGACGGTGCATAAGCGACAGGATCGTGCTCCTGAGAGAAGCATTAGTCCGACAGCAAAGAAGAATATGTTAAACCAACCAGCATAGCCGAATATGCAGAAACACCTTTCTATTTAGTACTTAACCCATAATATCAACAATGGCTATCCTACAGTGGAACATTTGCGGAATTAGACCACATCGATCAGAGCTTTAATTATTGATCCATCAGAATCAGCCTTTGGTCGTATGCTTACAGGAGGCGAAGCTGCGTCCAAAGGACACTATTTCCATCGGGCAGTGCTCCTCCGTACGGTGTGATTTATTACCAGAGGAGGGTGTTGCCACTCATTAAGGCACTATGTTGCTAATCAAGGATGATATCTCTGCCGAGTCCGTTCCTTTACAATCTGATATCCAGTCAGTTGCTGTAGTATAGCGCATCCCTCCTGCAGCTAAACAGTTTGTAGCACCGGAGAGCCCACTTTCCTTTCTGACGCATTTAATACTTTTTCCCACCTGGATATAGCAGTCTGTTCACCACAATTAGCAGTTTCTTATTTTGAAATATCATCTCTGATTCACATTTTAGTGACCACTTTGCCTGTATCATTCGTCCCTTAACGCATGAAGTATATTCTACAAGTTTACCTAGATGGCGTTTAGATCAAGCCAACTGGAACTTATACTCACGTCTAGCTGTTTTTACCTATGACGAGCAAGCAACTGTGGATCAATTAGTCGACCATCTAACAGAGACAATTCTTTCTACTGCTGCTGAGCAGTGTATTCCGCGCCCTACTTGTCAACCCCGTCGTAATCTAGTGTCATTTTGATCAGAGGAATGCCGGACTGCCATTAGTGCACGCAGACGTGCTTTTCAGGTTTTCCAGCGTCAACCTACACTGGATAACCTGATACACTACAAGAAGATGTCTGCCAACTCTAGACGGGTTATTAAGGATAGCAAAAAGATATCTTGGAATAATTTCGTAGCTTCCTTTAATCGACATACAGCTTCCTGTGTCGTATGGGATAAGTTGAGGCCTGTGGGCGGATAATCGACCCATATGCCAATTGCGGGCCTAAAAACAGCAGCGGGTGCTGTTGTTGATAACTTTGACGTGGCTAACATTTTGGGCAGTGCTTTCGGTCGTGTTTTAGCTCCGACAAATTATACTCCCAAGTTTCTTGCAGTCAAGCCTCAAGTGGAATCTCAGGGTTTCTCCTTCCGTTCAGGAGAGCTTGAGGACTATAATCAGCTCTTCACCAACAGAGCTAAACGTGCCGGACTTCGGGACAGAGGGTTGGCGGAGTCGCAAGTGTTTCCGGGCTTTCGAAAGGGACACCTTCTTTTTCACACGGATCTCCTGGATCGCCTTCTCCTCTGTAAAACGGGGACATTCGCGGGAACTGGATGAATGTTCACCGTCGCAATTCACGCAGGATGGGCCTTTACTACATACACCATCGTGGGATACGTCACCACAGTTCGCACAGGTAGATTCGCCGTTACAAAAATCACGCGTGTGGCCAAAACGTTGACATTTGTAGCATCTGAGCGGATTGGGTGTATAAGGCCTAACCTCGATAGCTTCGTACCCCGTCTTAATCTTTTGTGGCAGATCTATCCGATCAAAAGTAAGGAACAGGGTACGAGTAGGCATGAATTCCCCCTGACTTTACGCTGAACCCGATAGACTGATGTTACACATTGATCCGCCATATTCTCTTGAATCTCCTCGGTGCTTAAACCGTCAAGAGCGCGGGTGGTGATCACACCGCGTGAGGAGTTTTGTGTGCTTCGACCTTCACGGGGCAGCTGGCTGACATTTTGGCTTTAATTATTTGGGCAGCCTGGGAGGCGGAGAATGCTTCAACCAGCAGCGTGCCGTTACGGGCTTTAATATAAGCCTTAACAGGGCCGCTATGGCATCAAGAACCTTTTGAATGGCAAAAGGGCTGACCATAGAAAACTTTCTCCCTTCCTCTGTTCTATTAACAGCCAAGTAGCGAAGACCACAGGACTCGACTACTTCTTTTACTAAATTAACATAAACAGAGGTTTTGGTTTTGGGTGCTATAAAGACAGAAATAAATTCATCCCCCAGTGCTCCCCACCCACCACGGAGCGCAACATGGGGTCGCCCCACTCGGGTGACAGGGGATATAGCGGGCGCGCCGTCCCTCTCACCCTGGAGTTCAGTATAATACCTAGTCTTGGCCGATTGACTAGGGGTGGGTTAGTCCCTAGCCTCCCGTTTAGGCGAAGCAGAAACTAAAGTGGTGCATTAGGTTGCGTACCCTCCCCAGTTACTGAAGAACAGAAGCCCAGGCTGAGATATGCAACCCCCAAGAGAGAGCGGGTGCACCCACCTTGGTTACGTGCTGCCTCCCAAGTCGACCTCGGGATGTTGCCATTGGGGAAGTGTATGATGCCTTCGTGTAGTATCTCTGCTTGCTTTTTTAGAATGTTTATCCTCTTACAGTAACCGAATTTGTATATACACCGATGGGAGTAAATGTACCGACGGTGTTGAATGTGCCTTTGTAACTAGAACCGAACCACATACTTTCGGTTTGCCTAGTCACACATCAGTTTATACTGCAGAACTGTAAGCTATTTATCGAGCCATTCAGTACGTTTGCCGTCAAAAACTGGGTAACTGCCTTATTCTGAGTAATTCGCTTAGCGCACTTCAGAGCGTTCGTGAGCTGTACAGCTACCATCCTTTAGTGCAGCAAATTCAGGATGCCCTCCATATTTTACATGCTTCTGGCGTGCATGTGGATCTCGCATGGCTTCCTGGATAGATTAGTCTGTCAGGCAATGAATTAGCGTATGAGGCGGCAAAGTCAGCAACCACGGAGCTCAGTGTCAGCATTACTTGTTCAACAGCCGAGGATTTTAGACTTAATTTGCGGCGAGAGGTGTTTTCGCTCTAGCATGCAGAGTGGTCTGCTCTCCGTAACAACAAGCAAAGGCTCTTCCGGTACCCGGGTTAACTTCCTCACGCTCTTTTCGTCGTGAGGAAGTGGTTTTGGCTCGTATCCGTATCGGTCACTGTTTTTTTACGCACAGTTATATTTTTAAGAACGATCTTGCTGCTATCTGCCCGCTTTGTACGCAGGCATTATTGGTCCGTCATGTGTTTTCCTCTGGCAGACATACGCTCCTCTCTGCACTTGCCTCACATACTCGCAGAGGTTTTGGCTACGTTATATAACTTTTTATCCCTTTTGAATTTTAAACTAAGAATTTAAGATTTTATTTGTATTTCCCATTACAGCTATTGCTGGGCCGGTAACTGTTCTTTGAAATTCTTTTAAACTTTTAATTTCCTTTATATTTTTATTGCCCGTTTTAGTAAGGCAGTTTTAGCTTTTTATTCCTTTTTAGCTGTTTTGTTTTACTGGTTTTGTTCACTCGTTTACCGTTTGGTTGGTTTTGTTTTATATTGGGTTTTAGTTCTTTTAGCCATTATTTTATTAATTGATTTTGTTTTTGTTTCCGGCACGTTTGTTTTTCGGAGGGCACTGATAATCTCGAAGTTGAGCACCCTTAAACGCCACTCATCATAATTTGAATTTGGACATGTATGGAATTGTGATATTTAATTTCCTGTAAGGATTTTTCCGCTGTAATGCCTAATTTAAGCTAATTTAATGACAACAAATTTGAGGGATCATACGCAAATGAGTCATGGCTATCAGAGTTTTCACCCCGAGATTCACCTTCCTACTACTAGATCACCACATAAGTAAATGTCTCATTTCATGAAATATATTACCTTCATCCTTTCTCCCGCTATGAGCTTAAAACAGTAGTTCATCTAAAGAATAATGGAATTCTGCGACTGACAAAATTGTAACATTGTACCATTCATTTTTAAATAAAATTAATTCTTTCTTTATGAAAACAAATTAAAAAAAAAACTCGATTTCATTAATTTAAAAAAAAAACCTCAATCCTACATGTTTTGAAATTTCGATGCAATATAAATTTCACCCTATACTTAGCAACAACACTAGCTTATTTTATCAGCGACCTAACATTAACCCACCGCAAAATTAGTATTGCTTGGTCATTGTAGTTAGTGATGGGAGTATTCGATTGCAAAATATCCATATATTCGATTCTTGGATGTTCTCGAGATGTTCTAGAATTCTGAATGGTGTATTCGAATCCTTCACTCGGATGTGTTCTCGTTTGAAAATGTCCTGAATGCGGTATTCGAATACTGCACTCAAGTTTCGGATAGGTGCATGTGCACCGAACAGAATCGAGATCTCGTCTCGAGAGTAGCTTTACCTAAAACTGATTGGTGCTCTTGCTTTAAGGTCATTCATAAACATGATACATTGCGAGAGGAGCAGAGGGGAGAGCACTCATATAAACACCCTTCAAAATAATCACCTGGCCAGGATGCAACATGAGAATATGTTATCAATTAAATCCTTGAGCTTCTTACCGTCCCAAAGCTAACGAACGATACCCATACAATTGTTTCAAATACGTGATCATATTTTAATTGTATATCTCGTTGTAATGGAATGTACAGTGAACGATGGGTTAGTGCAACGAATGAACAGTATTAGAAATTGGAACTAAATTCATATGTAACGCTTGCATAGTAAAGATTTTCAAGAACTGTATACAACATGGATCTCACATAATTGTACATAATATCCTGTTAATATGAGCTTATCAATGAAAATAATGCATTATTATCTAAATCTTAAGTAATAATATTTAACATGAATTATTATGCAATGGTCAATAATAACAATTTGTTTCTTATACTATCTCTAATACACTTTAGTAGCTGTCAACTGTCCAATTCAACAATTATAATAGGTATGCTTCAATAGATGAATAAAATCAGTCAGTTTGAATGCATGCCAATAAAGGCCCCCAACAAGATGCCTTCACATATATTTCAAGAGTAAGATATATTTTAACCAACGCTTCTCTTGCAGACCCATGAAAAATCCATTTTATTTTGCAAAGGATATGTTGGATTTTAAAGGACCTATGGAATTATAAGGTTTAAACTTTCCATTAAGACTTAATAAGGAGCATGTAAGCACGCGATGACTGTATCAAATAAGAATTTAACACGTTCGTGCTTAAATACTGCCCTAAAATAATATGTTAACCTCTCTTTATTCAAATGAACTGCTTTCCTGTCATCATTAGCTTTAGAATCCTTGCAGCATAGCGTCCACCCATCATACACAGCAAAACAACGATTTATTCTGCCCTTGAATCTTCTCAACCCAGAGGTTCCGGGTTTGATTCCCAGCTGGGGCAGGGAATTTTTCTTTAACCAGAATCATTCTATTACCCACAATGTGAATGTGAGAGTGAATGTGTGAGTGTGTTTTATAATAGTTTAAAACTGAAGAAAAAGAAAACAGATCTTACAGTACAGTGAGAAAAACACCAGCAGTTGTTTTTCAAGTCCAAGCCACGATATAACCATACAAGTTAAATGGAGCTATAAAATGGGGGAACAAATTCTGATGTGTTCCTTTCACATGACTTTCTCTAGCTGCTCTGCAAACAAATTTTTCTTACCAAACATTATTGTTTAATTACTCCATGCTAATCGAGATAAATGTTAGCAGAATAGTATTATTACTTAGTTCCTTATAGGCAGAAGGGAGAGTCAAATGTTCTAAAAGCTTATCCAATCAGTTTTTATTATAGAACACATTTCAATTTTCAATTTCATTTCCAATAATATTTTACGTTTTCCAAAGCAGCTGTTCATTAAATATGTTGTGGTCTTAAAATATTAACTAAAGAGTAAGTATTTTCTGTTATCACAAATGAGCATGTTTAAATGGGCCTTTCTATTTATCGTGTTTAACGCTCGCTTTTATTATCTATATATGTCACTGATGACACATGGAATAAAGATGGAGTGCCGATGGAATGCGATGGCGGGGGAAACCGGAGAACCCGGAGAAAACCCGCCCCGCGTCTCTTTGTCCACCATAAATCCTACATGTTTTTGCCTGGTATCTAACCCGGGCCGCGAATTTCACATATGCCATGCAGAATCACAACCGTGGGAGGAGTCAAGGCGGAGTCAACCGCAACGTCCAATAGCAGACGCGTAATGAAAACAGAAGGAAGACGCGGTAAATCAAACATATGGTGGAGTAGATATATTTAATTCAACATGTAATAATCACTGACAAACTCTTTAAAAAGAAAGAAAGGTGTACATATATTTTCAATTTAAAATCTAATAATGTACTTATAACGTAATTATGATATGTATAATGTGGGTATACACATACAGTGTTCCTGTAAGTTTTACGTCATTAAGTGTTCCTGTAAGGTTTACGTCAGTGTACAAGTGATCAGCTAATATACCTATTGCGTCGAGTTGCAAGGTTAATACATAAATAGACATGTAGTTACTTTTAACCTAGGCCTAAAAGAGAGAAACTGAACATGAATTGCACTATTATTGACGACCGAAGGCTTAGCAACAACCGATAATAATTTGCCGTATTTGCTGGTGAGAATTTTTATTCCAAAGTGCACTGCACGTTCACATTTGCCATTTAGAAATATGTATGTATTTATATTATTCATTAAATTCATATTTTTATATATAGGTACTCATATTAATAAGTTTATACACTGTCAGCTTTCTGCAGCAAAGTGAAGCTTCGTTATCCCTTCCAAAGTAAAGGAAGGTGTGTATTTTCAACTTAAAATCTAATATATATATAATGGTAGGTACTCATAACATAATTATAATATGTATAATGTGGGTATACACCTATATCATTAAGTTATCCTGTAAGTTTAAATAACTGAATAAGAGTTCAGCTACCAACTGCGTAGGATTGCAAAGCAAATAGATATTATTCAAGGAGAAATTGAACGTCAGTGCCACTCTATTACTAACGGCCAAAAACCTCGTAACGATTGTCAATTATTTGCCGTGATGGCGGAGTCAGAATTTTTAATACATAATGTATTGTACTCTCACATTTTTACTTTCTCTACACGTACTATGTACATGGTGTATAGAGAAGGTATTGTATTCCACCCAAAAATTCGATACCGAGATTTCACTGGAAATACATGTTTAGGGTCCCCCCGAGTCCAAAAAAAGCATTTTTGGAAAAATGTCCCTGTGTGTGCGTGTGTGTGACTGTGAACAGCATAGCTCAAAAATGAAAAGTTCGTTAAATACCAAACTTGTTACTTAGGTTTGGTATCTTCCAAGGATGCGACACAAAGATTTTCAAGAAAATCCCCCACCCCAACTACCCTTTACATGGAACTTTTTTCGAAAATTTTGATTTTCTCAAAAATGGCTAACTATTTTGATTAAAATATCGTATATGAAAGATACTTATCTGACAAATAAAATGTACATCTTGAATTTTTTGGGAATGCCTCTGAAAACTACTTTATTCTGGATGAATTTTACGGAATTTTGTATAACTGCTAAACTGTAAGAGATAAACAAAAACTTACCACACAAAAATATAGAGCACGTTAAAACCCACAATTTATGTTACATACATTGTTTTTTACGTGGAGTTGATCGTTTATGAGATATTCCTTGCTTTTGGTTTCATCTTTAAAAAACTTACATTTTTCTCATAGGGGAATTTGTCAACTCCTGTCCACACAAACAAAGGAACTTCTGTCACAAAGCAACCAGCTTTTGACTATCACTTAAACCTATGGCTCTCCCTTATTTCGCTACTACTTACAAGGATGCAAGTAATAAGACTATTTCTGCTAATTTTTTCTCGATTAGCATGAAGTAAATAGAAGCATAAACTTATTAACAATAGTTTGTTGCAGAAATGTAGAAGAAGTCATGTGAATGGAACACATCAGAATTTTCATTTAGAAATATATAATTTGGATTTGTTATTCATTTAATTTATATTATTCATTTAATTTATAGTTTTGCATATATTCGTATATTAATAAGTTTATATATTATCACCTTTCTGCAGTCTTGCATTGCGAAGTAAATATCTACTGCTTCTTTATTCCATCCAAATATTGTCAAACTATTTGTGAGCCAAGCCAAAGCAATCATTATTCCAGCTTTTAGAACAAGAAAATAAATCTCAAATAGCCCATGATTCAATTAGTGTAAGGTATTTGAAAATTCGAACCAATAATGAAAAGCAGATTGGAAATTGCTAATGGGCATCATCCACTGACTTCACTCACATCTGTAGATCTAAGTTTTCACAGCGGTTATAAAGAATAAATAAATGCATTTAAAGCTACTAATACTGCAAGTTTATTTATTTATTAAAGACTAGGGCTTACGTATCTGGCCATATTACCTTACATATGACTATTTATTTGAAATTTGCAGATTTTTATGAGCTGTTTAATTTATGAACCTTAATTTCTAATTTCAAATCGAATTTTATAGAAATCGCAATTTGATGTATAATCAGCGATAATAAACTTGTTAAACTTGGCTATTTCTATGTTCAATCGCTATAAGAAAGCAGAATATTAAAAGTATATTAATTTACCGGTACAATTATTGTTTAAAATGTTTTAAAGTTTGTGGTTGTATTGCAAACGATTTACCATCACATAAATATGCGCTTTAAGCAACAATTTAAAATAAACGCGTATGTTCAATATATACAACTCTTTTAAGAAATCCTGCTGCAGTATTGTCTAGGGCTTCACATTTTTATCATTTCAATTCCGAGCTGATTTTCTTATTTAGTTCATACTATTTTCTCTGTACAAATGGAAATATGTTAACTTCCTCACTAAGCAGAGGGATATACATACTTCCTCGCTTGTGTTTTACTTCACAAAAACATTTCATTATCAGACATTATCGTAGCCACTCCATGTAGTTTATGCAATTACCACTAGGTAGCATTAGACGCTACACATTGTGGTCTATCTGCAGAGGCTACTATAGTACACGCAAGTAAACATTTTACCTAAATAAAGTTTTAATTATTACGCAGAACAAAAGCAACAAACTATTGGAGGCAAACTCAACTGTGAATTGTTTAGTAGTGCCATCTTGCAAAAACACATGCAACTACATAACATCACTGTACTCTAGCGGGAGTTTACAAAACTACTTGATGCTTCTGTAAGAATAGCGCCGACATGCACCAGATTTAAACTGACGTCTATTTCCAAACTCTAAGTATGCGATTAAAATAACGCCATAATACAAAACAATATCTGCTAAGTTTTAAATGTTCGATTTTCTAAAAGAAAAATGGTTCTGACAATGTCAATTAAAACGTCGTGTATTAAAAATGTTTACATGTAATGTATATCCTAAATTTCTTGGGAATAATCCCTATAGTGCTCTTTATTTTAATGAGTTTTGCTTAACTGGTAAACCGTAAGATATATATATACGAAAACTTACCACACAAAAATGCAGATCTCATTAAAACATACAGTTTATGTCATAAAGTTTTAGTTGGTTTTTATTGTTGTACAGCCTAACATTTCCGAGATATTCCCCGTTATTAGAGTACGATAAGAATAGAAGGGCCGAGGGGCTAAATTGTCCCCGTTTGAACTTTTAACTTACGCCCTGACCAAAGCATAAATTGGATTCACTTGATACTTCGTGACCTATTAATTATAAGGAACATTAACCACCTTTATTTGCAATGTCACATTTATATTAATTAGGTTGCGAAATATGAAGATGTCTACCTAAAAGAACCTCAGGGCCACTTTGGCCATTTCCACTATTCTGTCTATTTTCAGATTACTTCCTTGCAATACTGTATTTGAATTCAAACCAACTATCCCATAATTGTGGCATTATTTCCAGCAGTGATTGTTTTGTTTGTTGCAACAAAAGTTTCAGTTATTGTCAGCGTTTGGTAGTTGTCTTCTCCAACATGATCCGGACATTAGACGCAGAAGAATTTGATGCTTTTGTCGTCATAATGAATACAAGAGGAGTGTATGAAGCAAAGAGTTTTCCTCTCAAAATTCGATGATCATCACTATGGGATTCTCCATTTTTCAGACAAACTATGGGATGAAACAGAGTTATAGAAATAATGAATCGTATTAAATCTGACATAGCCCACTAGATCTGAACGCCTCAAAACGTACAAGGGGAGAAGACACATTAAGTGCATTCCTGAAATTTGCAAAATGTGGTAACAATCCACTCCATAAACTTGTTGCTATACCAATGACTGGAAAGATTAATGGGTTGCTTGCTCTTTGTGCTAAAGATGATTCAGTTCCAAAATGTCTTTCTTATCACTCTACTATCCACCAAGAAACTTTGAAGTTGGACCATATCATGAAAATCGCAACTCGTGTAGTAAATGAAACCAGGTCAGCTACTACAAGTCAACGACTGTTCAGAAATCTTTTGAATATAACAGTTTTTGAGCATAGTGACTTAATTCTTCATTCAGACGTAGGGTGGCTTAGTAAGGGGAGGGGGAAATCTGAAAGGATTCTGCGGTTTTCAGGATGAGCTATGAGGTCTTCTGAAATCATCGCCCGGGCAATATTGTTAAGAACTTGATGACATACCATTAGGTATCTTGGCAAATGACTTAAACCTTGGATTGCAAGGGGAAATTCGCAAAATTTCAGTCCTGTTAAGTACCTTGCCGGTCCCCATGGCTCGCTAAAGCGCCTCACTTTGGTGCTTCGTGGCGTAGGGGATCGTAAGCTCGAGTCCCGCCTTGTCCATGGGTGTTAGTGTGTTTATGTGTGTTCATTTGTCATAAAACAGAAACGTTAAACAAAGGAAATTTAGGGAAAATGGAGAAGAAGAGGAATAGGAAATAGGAATACACCGCCGGAGTCCCGACCAGACACCGGAACTGTAAAAAAAAAAAAAAAGTACCGACGTACTTTTTGAAGAAAACATAGCTTATGGATTGCACATTTAAAAAGACATTTCCTATCACACTTAACAACTTTGAAATTAGTTATGGAAACCGTAAATATCGACGAATGTGATGTAGTGTATTTTGCCTAGCATCTTGAAATTCTAGTCACAGAATTAATAACAGCTTTATCCAGTTTTCGGCACTTGAGCAAGTGATTATATTTATCAATAACTCAATCGCTTCAGTTGACATTACTGAATTTTGAGGTAGGATATCGGAAATCTTTGGAAAGTGCAACCTTGTAGAATTAGAAATAAAAGTTTTATATCTTTGAAATCATGTTTATCAAGTACAAGCAATTTTTGGACTCCGGTGAACAGGAATAAATATACCATCATTGGAAGTGTTGTTTTGAAAACTTATTCCTTTTTCTTTTTCTTTTCGGCTCAACCTATCTTTGCGAGGTCATATCATCAAGAGTAAGTACGGATCTGGTTTTACAGACTGCCATCTAGTTGGCGCATTAAGAACAGCTTGCTCCAGCTACACACCGACTGGGTTTTTTTGCACCTACAGCAAACTTGCACTGCCAAATTACACATTAATTATGTAAGTTGTAAACCTAAGCAGTTTTAAATGTAACTATTCAAATAGTTTTACACCAATACATGTTTGTTGTTGTAGTAGTAGTAATTAAAAAAATTGGTTGCGATGGTGTTGGCGCCCGCACCTCATTATGTATGAGTTAAAAGTGCCCGAGCACATTAGAAATTTGGACAGCCTGCGCTAAACTAAGCGATAGTAAAATCTTTTGAAAGCCGGTCGCTAAGCGAAACAATTGTAACTCGGTTCTCTTTGCTTGCTAAGAGTAAAAAAGGAGAGACGAAAAGAAACACCTCTCCCGTTTGAGAAAGGTTTAAATATCTTAAAATTGAAACCAATAACTCGGAATATCTTAAAAAAAAGATGTAGGGCATAAATTGTGTGTTTTAATGAGATCTACATTTTTATGTGGTAAGTTATTGCCTATCTCTAATGATTTGCCAGGTATGAAGAAAATTAAAGTCATACAGAAAGAAGGGGTCTTCAGAGCCTACTCCCAGAAGATTCAAAATATGCATAATGAAAATGTCTTAAACATATGGCATTTTAATAAAAAGCCCTTAGAGCTGTTTTTGAGAAAATCAAAAGTTTCGACAAATGTTCCATGTAAAGGGTAGTTCGGCTGGGGGGATTCTCTTGAAAATCTCCATGTCATATCCTTGGGAGTACTGAACTTAAATAACATGTTTTATATTAACTGACTAGTTTTTCAGCTCTGCTGCCCACAGACACACACACGTTTCTAAACATTCCTTTTTGGAATCAGGGGTTCTCAAAACAAGTATTTCTGGTGAAATCTCGATATCGAATTTTTGGGTGGAATACAATATCTACTCTATGCAGTATATGCATTGTACACTCATGGACAAAAATGTGTATATATATACACACACACACACACACACACACACACACACACACACACACAATCCGAGATACAGTAGCGTTGCAGTAGCAACAAGTTATCACAACTTCCAAATGTTAATACTACTAACCCATATGATCAATAAGCATAATCAAATACATAACTTCAGCTTCTTCAAACACAAATTATAAATACTAACTAAAAATATTAACGACACAAAACAAGATACAGTTTGTATTATACGGCATTAGTAAACTTGCCACTTTCCATGTGTGTTCACTGCAGCGCTGTGGCAAAACCTAGGTTGCTCCTCTCGGGAAGATCGCAAGTTCGTTTCTCGCATGTAGCAGAACATTTTTTTCTCCCTTCTAAGTCATGATATTTAATCTACACATAGCGGCTATTTATTTTAGACATACCTATTTTCTACACGACATTCGGTACGGTTAATAATATGACAGTTATTATGATGTTTGTTTAAGGGTTTAGTCTACCGAACAGCAATATGCTGCACACGAAAGCATGTGATGCGCAGAATGGTGAGCAAATGCATCAGGCACGAACAGTTCTCTCTCAATGGAAGAAGAAAATTGAATCTGTAAGATATGAAAAAGTATTGTTAAGAAAACCAATGTTTTGAAAAAAATTTAGGAATTCAATACACATTAGATTTATTTTGAAGGTAGGAACTTTGTTCTTTCTTGTTTTGGTTTGTGTGTTTTGTGTGTATCTGCGTGTTTTCCTTGCTCCAAATACCTTACACAAACCGATACAACAGGAAAATGCTAACTGCAACTGGAATAACGTGATATTCTCAGATAAGGTCACATTTCCTTCCACATGTAAGGCAAAGGTCTATCGTACAAAGGGGTCGATGCAAAATACAATTCCATCACGGTCGCGTATCTGTATGGTGTTGGGACTAGCTATCAAGGGACAGTCTAGGTGTGCTGTGGCAGTTTGAGGATACACTGAACGGTGTGCAATACATGGTAATACTCGAGAATATTTTGATTCCCTCTGTGAGGATGATATCCTGATGGGTCCGCACGGAACTCACAAACATGCCTATATTAATAAGACTGCATCAGTTCAGTAACCCTGAAGACGGGAACAATGTGTGTTCCCGAAACGTTGGTGCCTCACCTTATCTACACCTGGCTGGAAGCCCGAGAAAGCATCGAAGACTTATGCCTCCAGGAAAGCTGCAGCTCTTATTCCTTTAAACTTAACAAAAACTAATTAATGACAAAGGTTTATAGTTTTTCTGTAACTGAAAGTCATGGAAATTTAAAAAAAAGTTACTCTTTTTCATTTTCGCTTAATGTGGATTCTAAAATTGTTGACAATTGGAAGCGAATGCGAATCCAATTTGTTATTATTGAACCTAGCAGGGAAACATTCTCTGAAGGTTTTTCCAAGTTCCTTTAAATGTTCATTAATCATATTCTTGACATCTTCTTCCAAAGAGTGATGATTTTCCACTAGCAAGTCGTGAAGGGTATCAAAGCACTCTGTTTCATTCACAGTGAAACACGTTTCCCAAACATTATTTTTTTTAGTGAATGATCGATGCGGTCTTGCACAATATACCCGTTTATATTTGACCCCTGTAGACATAAGTTTAAATTATTAATTTTTCAGAAAACGTCTCCAAATAAGCTAAAGTCTGAAGCCAGATTTCATCTTCCATGTACTTTGCTTTGTGAAAGGCATGGCTGGTGAGAAAAGCGTGAACTACGTCTTTAAGCTCATAAAATCTGGAAGTAGTTCTATCTCAAGATTGCAACCTAACTTCAGTGTGGGACAATAACAACCTTAAATTAACTTAACCCTTAACGTTGGAGACCTAAAGATACTCTAGTTACGGCTTAAAAAGTACACAACGCGTAGGCCTAGTTGCAATAATAAATAAACATTTTCATTGTAATTACTCGCCTCTTCCTTGGAGTTCAGTGAGAAGGTTGCACCTGCTTTCCATGACTCCGAGCACTGAAGTCAGGAACCACACATAATAAATTCTTCCCTTTTCCTTACAAGGGTAGTCTCCTTAGCGCGGCTGCCTGCCAAGCGGCACACCTGGGTTTGATTCCCAGTACTGGCATGGGGATATTTTCCCCCGCTGGGAGACCTGATCCGGGGTGCACACAACCTCGTAAGGTCCCTTGAGGAGCTACTTGATGGAGAAGTAGCGGCTTCAGGTCAGGAGGACCGCATTACCCGGCCGGGGTGGGTTCGAGGCGCTGACCACTTCTCACCCTCCATGACATCTATCATGGGGGACGCAGTGGTCAGGCGGTAGGCCAAGGTTCCTTGTCCTGCCATGGAGTATTATTATTATTATTAGTATTATTATTATTATTATTAATATTTTTATTATTTTATTATGATTATTTCTATTTTTATTATGATTATTATGGCGATTATGATGATTATGATTATTATGATTATTACTATGATTATCATGTTGATTATTATTATTGTTGTTGTTATTATTATTATAATTATTATTGTTGTTATTATTATTGTTGTTGTTATTATTAATGTTGTTGTTATTATCATTATTTTTATTATTTGCGACTAGGCGTTTCGTACCAGGACATATTACCTTACCAATTACTATGTTTATTTGTGTTTTAAATTTCATTTAATATAATTCTTTCTAATTTCAAACCGAATTTTACATCAATCTTAATTTGATGTATTATCAGCTCTAATAAGCTCGTAGAGCATGGCTATCTCTGTTCAGCATTGGAATGGTCAATCGCTATAAAATTCAATTACCGGTACAATTATTGTTTAAAATTAGTTGTGTGGTTACATTTTAAAGGTTTTGCCACCAAATATATATATATATATGCTTTAGACAATGATTTAAAGCCCGCCTGGGTAGTGTGGTGGTACCGTGTCCGCCTCACATTCGTAAGGTCGTGAGTTCGAATCTCGCTTAGGGTGAGTTATTCAGATAAGGTTTTTGCAGGGTTTTCCCTTATCCTGAGAAGACGAATGTCGAGTAACGTTTTTTATTTTGATAGCGTTTAACGCCCGCTTAAACTAATTATTGCACCGCAGACGCTGACACTGATGATACATGAATGAAGATGGAGCACTGGTGGAATGCGATGGTGGAGGAAACCGTGGAACCCGGAGAAAACCCGCCCCGGCGCCGCTTTGTCCACCAAAAATCTCACATTTGGTCGCTTGGGATCGAACCCGGGTCGTCTAGGAGAGAGGCGAGTGGTCTAACCACTCCGCCACGGCGCGTCCCGAGTAACTTTAAGCTTCATGGACCCCGAGATCATTTGAGCATCATTTCACCAATTTTATTCATCGTTCGATATGACCAGGACGTTAAACAAAAAAAAAAAAATGATTTAAAGTGAAAGCGTATGTTCAATATATAAAACACTTTCAGAGCCTCTGCTGCATTATTGTTAAGATCCTTGCGTTTTTAGCACCTCAAAATTCCGAGCTGACTTTCTTCCTTAGCCAATAGTTTTTTCGCGACCTTGTTGAAAACGACTGACTTCCTCAGTTTACGTTTTACATTACAAAAACATTTCATTAACTGCGGTTTACACCGCCTGCGGTGCCATTAGTAGTTAAAGCGGGCGTTAAACACTACCAAAAAAAAAAAAAAAACTGCGGTTTACACAGCTTCGATTGATTGTTTGAGCCATTTGAACCGACGTAGCCACTCCATGTAGTTTATGCAATTGTCACTAGGTAGCATTCATTATACGTTACACATTATGGTCTATCTACAGGCGCTACTAATGACATCCGACATTTTCATTTAGGCAAAACAAACCTTTTCTATACACGCAAGTACCAATTTTTCCTAAATCAAGTTTATGTTGTTACGCCTGGCAGAACAAAAGCGACAGACTACTGGAGGCAAACACAACTGTGAATTGCTTGGTACTGCCATCTTGCAAAACACCTACAACTAAATAACTTCACTCTACACTATAGGGAGTTTACAGAACTACTTGGTACTTGTGTAAGAATAGCGCCGACATGCAACAGATTTAAATGTGTCTAGTTCCAAACTATAAGTATGCAATTAAAATATCAGTGAAACACAGAAATCTCTACTCGATTTTAAATGAATCAGCTTTTAATCTGAACCCAAGAATCGATGTTTAATATTAGATGACAAGTAGAGAAGGTATTGCAATGCATCTTAAAATTCTATAGCGATGTTTCAGTGGAAATACACGGTTTAATTTACCCTGAGGTTAAAAACATATTTTTAGATAGACGTCCGAGCGCGGTTTCTGTGAACAATATAATTCCAAAAAGAAAAGTCTGTCAAATAGCAACTTCGTATTTAAGCTACAGCAAATTCGAAGAATGTACAACCAAGATTTTCCAAGATTCCCCCCCCCCCCGAAAAAAAATACCCCTTGCATCGAAACATTTTCGAAAATTTTGATTTCCTCAAAAATAGTTCTAATGATTTTAACGCAATTTTTAAGACATTTTCAGAATAAATACAACGTATTCAATCAAATTTGTGGGAATAACCTCCGAAGTCCTCTTCGTTACGAATGACTTTTGTATATCTGGCAGCAGAACAAAATTTATTAAACAAAAATCGTACAAATTCGAGATACTATTTATCTTTTTTAAAAATTATTTTCCTAGGGTCAGGGAACCTTAAAATATGTATTTCATTAAAGTTCTCAATCAAACTATTGTCTACTATACTATGTAGTAGTTGTTATTGTATTCCACCCAACAATTTAATATCGAGATTGTACCGAAAATACACATTTTGAGACTTTAACTGTTTCTTGCACATACATCAGCAGTCACATAAATCATTTCGGCAAGTTAAGACGTCCCTTACACTGGAAAATAGAAAGGATGGCCCCTCAGGCTCTGGCGAGCAATGTATACGCCAACGATAACACATAGATTAGTGTCTGACACTTGCGCCGTGATCATTATCTCCATTATCCCAATCCCAGAACTTAATGACTTTAAAAATGGAAAAAATTACATATTAAATAACCCAAAAATTCTCTTAAAATAACATATAAATTTTAAAAATTACCTAATAAAAATTAAAAATTAATATTAGGTCTAATGACGTTTTGTGAATAATTGTATTCTGCAAACCAACATTCTCCTTAGTATGGTAGCCTCTTACTAATGCAGATACTCTGTTAAGTAAGCCATTCCATAAAAATAATATTAAGTGAGCCTACCTTACTCAGCATTGCAATACACCACCATAGTCATCCTCAAGTTTTCAACTTTTCAACTTCTTCAACTGGGAGAAACTTCTTTTTAAATCTACGGATGTAATGGGAGAACAATTGAAGAACACGATGTCACTGGCATTTAAATCCTCTTCCAAAATGTCAGTTCTGAAGTTTGCTCCTGACAAAATACTGACTATATCACGCGTTGCCTTATATTCTTTATTTTTATCTAATGCACTTTTTTCATTTTTTGCCTAAAATGTCCCCAATTTCACTTTTACATTTTGTATGCAGTCTTTAGCTTCCCTGACTAACTCTATTCACTTGTTCAACGATATATCACTTACCTCTAAGCTGGTTATGCTTTTTGGCAGAAATGAAACGTTTGATTTAATGCACGACAATTTAAGTTGGGCTTGGATTGGAAAACATGTCCTGTGCTTTCCCAATTCCCATAGCATCTCCCCTATGATGTTCAAGATATAGCTTGTTATTGGTTACAGTTTTCCAATGCTGAAATAGGAAGTCGCTATCGTTTTTCTCTGTTCTCGCCAAACAAGGAAAACTGAATTTCAAATCCTTCATTTTTGATTTGCATAGTTTCTTACAGATAAAAGTGTGCAGTAAACAAAGTCGGTCCTCTTGCTATGGCTTTAAATTGCTCCTTTCATGAAAACTAAAATTAAATAAAGAACTGAAAATAATAGTGATTTGCATTTGAGAGAAGTATAAAGTATTTAAAGATTCGAACCAATACGAAAAACAGATCGGAGATTGCTAATGGGCATCATTCATTGACTTCATTCGTCTCTAAAAATCTAATTTTCACAACGGTTATAAAGAATAAATAAATGCATTTAAAACAACTACTGCTACTTATTTATTTATTTATTTATTTATTTATTTATTTATTTGCGACTAGGGCTTACGTATCTGGTCACATTACCTTGCCGATGACTATTTATTTGAAATTTTCATTTTTAAACTGTTTAATACATGAACCTAAATTTCTAATTTCAAACCGATTTTTAGAGAATTTGATGTATAATCAGTCAAAATAAACTCGTAGAACTTGGCTATTTCCGTTCTGTTTTTCGATGGGCAATAGCTATGAGCCAGCAGATTAAAAATAAACTCGGTTACCGATACAATTATTGTTTAAAATTAGCTATGTGGTTGTATTGCAAAGGATTTGCCATCAAATAATAATGCTTTAAACAAGGATTTAAAATAAAAGTGTATGTTCAATATATGCAATTCTTGTCAGGAATATTGCTGCAATATTGTCAATAACTTTACATTTTTATCATTTCAGAATTCCGAGCTGCTTTTCTTATTCAGTTCATACTTTCTTCGCTTCCCTCTTGAAAATACGTCATTTTCCTCACTAAGTAGAAGGATATACATACTTTCTTGCTTGCGTTTTACTTCCCAAAAACATTTCTTTGCCAATGGCAATTGATCGTTTGAGCCATTTGAAAAGAAGTAGCCGCTTCATGTAGTTTATTCAGTCGTCGCTAGGTAACATTAGACGCTATTTGCTAAGCTCCACCTGCAAACGCTATTCATGAATTTTGAAGCAATTTACCTTTTCATATAGGCAAATTAAAACCTTCTCTGGTCACGCAAGTAAAACGTTTAATTAATAGAGTTTATATTGTTACGCATGGCAGAACAAAAGCGACAAACTCAACTGTGAATTGATCAGTACTGCCATCTTGCAAAAGCACATACAACTAAATACCATCACTCTGCATTAGCGAGAATTAACAGAACTACCTGGTGCTTGTGTAAGAATAGCGCTGACTTGCAACAGATTTAAACGTGTCTAGTTCCAAAACATAAGTATGCGATTAAAATAACACTGTAACACAAAAGAATCTCAAGCAAATTTTAAATGAATCAGCCTTTATCCAAACACAAAAATACATATTAGATTTTTATATAACATAGATAATAAGTTGAGAAGGTATTGCATGCCAACAGAAACTCTATAGCGACATTTCAGTGGAATAAAAACAGTTTACGTTCTCCTGAGTTTAAAAGAACATTTTTAGAAATTTGTTCGGGCATGTACTTCTGTGAACAGAAAAATTCCAAAACGAAAAGTTAGTTTTATACCAAGCTTCATATTTAAGTTACATCTCCGAAGGATGTGAAAACAAGATTTTTCAAAAGTGATAAATCACCCTAACTGAGATTCGAACCCGGGATCTCTTGAATTTTTGAGGCCTACGTTCTCTTCGTAGTAGAGTTAATTACTTAATGCATACGCACACATTTCACTGTAGATATGAGAAGACAGGCTAAAGCGACAGATGTTAAAAGAGAACGCGGCTATGAACTCCCTGCTCTTTAAATGACTACGAGGGGGGAAACAAATGGTAGGCGATTTCCAGTAAAATTCCATACTTTTTGAAATTTGTGGGATATAAAGGAAGCGGATAACCCTACTAAGAAAAATGTAAATGTCATAACTGCTTGTTTTAAGAAGTACTACATTTTTTGTGTAATAAGAATTTGCCTATCTTTTACGGTTTACCAGTTGCGCTGTTCTCAGGAATTGTAAAATAAACATCTTATTTTCAATAAAAATATTTTAAACAGAAGTAATTTTCACAATAGTTAGAGACAGTTTTGATAAAATAAAAATTTTCGAAATATGTTCCATGGAAAGGATAGCTGAAACTCTTAATGACGCAACCCAGGAGGAATACCAAGTTTGGCACTAAACGACTTTGCGTTTATGAGGTTTGCCGTTCACACATACACACTAGACATGGGGCGATTCATGAACGAGTACAAGGAAAGAATCGTATGAATCGTGTCAACCTTAGCCGGAATCGCCGTTCAAAAAGAATCGTAAGAATCGTGCTAGTGTTAACATGAATCGTTGTTCAAAAAGAATCGCAGATTTGAAGAATCGTGATCAGCCATTGCGGTTTTTCTTTTGCTTCGACCTTTCGGAGTACCAAACCGAGCTTCGACGGAAACTGCCGAGTGAGCAGGATGTGTGTGGGATTTATAACCATTTATTTTATTGTAAAAAGTCTACAGCGCTGAGGCCACGAGGCTAAAGAAGAAAATGTATGCATAAGAAAACGAACACTAGCGATCATTGCGGAAACCACCCCGAGCGTCTTTTATTTTATGAGATGAGTTACTGTACAGGTTAAAGTAAGTTTATAATTTACAACTGCTCTATATATATTTGCAGAATCTTAAATGTAACATATCCACAGGAAAATCGTCACTACGTTAACAAGATATAAGACTTCAGAAACTAATTTTATTTAAAAAAGGGGCAAAAATGTTCCAACATAACTTTCACTGTAGTGTTGTTAAAGCAATAACTCTTTTTTTTTCCCTTGTTTACCAGCATTAAGAAAAACGAATAACGATTTTCCATTTAAAAAAAGTATAAATATGGAATAACTGAAAAAATAATAGACAATATGTAAGAAATTGTTAACTCTGCAATATACACAGTGTCACATCGCAGGTAGATGCAGAACTTAAATATCAACTTTGGCACTTACCTAACGGATTTTAAGTCTTTGAGTTATGTTGTTCATTCACAGCTACATAAACACACACGCACGCACACAAACAACATAATCCTTTTCCTGAAAATGCCTTTTTGGACACAGGGGACCTCAAAACATAATTTCCGATGAAATATTATATGAAAATTTTAGCTGAAAAATGATTGTTCACCATGACACATACAGAATAGAGAGCGTTAATAACAGAGAAGAAGTTTTTGTCAGGTTTCTAAGGTACCATTAAAGTGATTATTCAAGGAATATGAAGCAATTTTCTCTAAAAGTTAAGTTTCATGTTCCTGATCATTTACCAAATTGTGAATTCCTCCGACAGCTTCTCAAAATGAAATAATCTACCATCATATAGTGCATTTAACATTGTCATTAAACATTCTTTTGAAATTTGATGTCCTTACGATCCAACATACCATGCAGTACGTTGAATGCAAATTTGTTTATGGCCTAATCGGTAAAATCTATGAAATGAAATTGAAGTCTGGTATGCAATGTAAGAGGTAACTCATGGCTCGCCACATCTATAACCTGCCTCTTTTACGACACGTTTTAGTAATTGATGATTTGCGAGGTGATTTTCTTTAAATTCATGACGCCTCTTTGGAAAATAAGAGAATTTAAATAGCAAGTTTGCTCTTTAATTGACTTTCCATTTGTTAATTATCCTGTTTAGAGGCCTACACACACGCGCGCGCGCGCATATTTTTCCATTTTAATTAACGGGGTTTCAAAAGATGTTCCCAGTGAAATCTCATTTCCAATTTTTAGGTGGGATGCAACAGCTTCTCTATCTAATATATACGAGTATTTGTTTGAGAAAGTAAAGGGGAACACAATCTATATAATTATTTTTTTTAGAAAATGCATTGATTTATCTAAGCGCATGCAAAACAAGAGTCCTGGAATTTGATGAAAGGAAATCGATACAATATTCTTTGCTCTAACATGATATTATATACAGGTGTTTAATAATAATAATAGTAATAATAATAAAATTGTGTATACTTTGCAATATATCTCATGTAACACAACTAAAGTGGAATTTCATAGAGCCATTTTATTGTAAAGTTCAGAAAACTACAGATTAATGGAGAAAGAATACGTTCAGTTTTTCATTGTTTTTCTTTTATGCCAATAACAACAAAGTCGGGATTGCAAGGATGGTCGTAAAGCAGGGCGATTCACGTTAGTATCGTGAATCGAGCACCTGGGCAGGCTAAAAGACAGGGAGACGATTCATGAACGAATCGTCAAATCGTGCACCAGGGCACGCTAAAAGAAAAGGAGACGATTCATGAACGAACTGTACATAAGGTTACAGCGCTTAGCCAAAGGAGAGACTTGTTGCCAAGTCGAGTGCCGCCAAATACTTCCGAACACAGTCGGTGCGAATGCTGTGCCGAGTGAGTACTGAATGCGCACGAAAATTGCCATGGATTCTGATGTTATGTCATCTGTCTGGCTCTGGTTAGCCAAAACAGAAAAACATTGCCATTAAATAGAATATTGTTGAGTTCTGACCATACGAAGTTAACGATGATGATTAATGTTTTAAAAACAATAGTGTATAATGTAAAGCGCAGTTAATCGAATAGTAAACTTTTCCATTGAAACTACAGCACCGCATATAAGAAAAGGAGTAATGTTCAGTAACTATTTTACTGAACATTATTAAATATCTAATACATTGTACTGTATTGTGTGACTGTATGTGGTAGATGTTATACCAAAATTGTTAATGGAGGAAAAAGCAGAAAGTTTAGAATTCCTGGATTAAATAAATTAATATCTACGTTTAAATTACATAATTTAACAGCATTAATTTATATACCATAACCTACACTAAATGCAGGTATAGGGCATCTTACCTCTAATATGAAAATTACTTCGGAAGAAAATAATAATTAATCTGGATATTAGCGTTTCCTTGGAATGGCATATTTCTAAAAAATATACGACTTACTAGCGTGCAACCGCGGCAGTGATGATTAATAATTTCTCTGCATATTAACATTACATAAATACCGCCATGCAGTCGAAGCTTAGGTGTCAATTTTAGACTTAAACAAACTCTTATGTTGGTTTTCATTTTTCGATTAATGGAAGAAATTTTACCAATTATATTTGCAAAACAGTACAGCGTTTACTATAAATTACACGAACACACAGAATGCATGGCGATGATTAATAAACCGTGAACGATTCGTATGCACGAATCGGGTGAAACGATTACTCTTGACCCAACTCTATATAACTACGAGGTCACGACCAGAGTTGACGTCAAACGCTCGTGTAAATTACCGTGGTTGCAAACACTTCTTTGATAGTAATGCGGTTAACAATTTTGATTCAACAGAGATCGTATGAGAAACGAGATCATCAACACCACACTGAATATCGGTTTATTTCGACAACGTTACCTCCTGCATCCTCCACAGACATTTTGCTGTGAACCAGGTGAAGCCCGGTTCGCTACAAAAATTAAATGTAAATCGTGTTAGTGTATACCATGCTCCACATTAATTTCATCTTTATACTAAATATCGTAGCCTTCACAGTTCTATTCTGTTTACTTTTTGTGTACTTACTCATACGAAATAGTAGCTTTCGATTAAGATAATTATTAAATATAATGAACACCAATAGCTGCATCTTAAAATGTATTTATTGTGTACATTTTTCCATGTGCTGCCCTATAACATCGTTAGGTTTATAAATATATTAGAAATACACAAGTGCTGACATCTAAGGGTCGTCAAATTGATTGAAAGTGTTCCATCTTTGGCCTGCAGATGGCAATCGTTTCGACGTTGCATAGACCCAAACTCTGAAATGCGGTATACTGCCGTCCCAACATTTCGTGAACATATATCCTACTAAACAGCAGTGCTTTGAACTAGCGGGAATTTAGAGTAGTACTTAGTGCTCCTATAAAAATACTACAGACATCCAAATGATTTAACCTGATACCTAACCAAAACAGTAAGCAAGTAAAAAAAGTAAAACCGTAACTCAATAGAATCTCTAGCCGATTTTGAATGAATCATTGATACTAGCGCATGTTATGTATTGCCCTGCACCCAAAAATCCATTTTTATTTTCTCTACCACGTAGATAGAAGGTGGAGAAGCTATAGCATTCCAACCAAAAATTCGATAGCGTGATTTAAGTGCAAATACAGATTGATCCCTAAATATCATGTTTAAAATAAAGTGTGCGCGTGTGACAACGGCTTAAACAAAAACATAACGTTGGTTGAATATAAAATTTTATATTTTATGTTCAGCTTTTTCCAAGGATGAGACTCGAGATTCTTATGAGATTCCGCCCTACAAAACTACCCTTTGTATGAAAAAATAGATGAAAGTGTTGCTTTTCTTAAAAATGGTTCCAATGATTTAATTACATAACATATTTAAATATTAGTTTCATTGCATATAAGATGTATATTATGGATTTTCTGGAAATACCCTCTAAAATCCTCTTCTTTTGAATGATTTGTGCATAAATGTTAACAGATAGACAAAAATATTCTACAAAAAAAAATGTACATTAAAAATAATCTGAGTTACCGATACAATTATTGTTAAAATTATCTATATGCTTGTATTGCAAAGGACTTGCCATCAAATAACAATGCTTTAAACAAGGATTTAAAATAAAAACAATGTTCAATATATACAATTCTTGTCAGGAATACTGCTACATTATTGTCAAGAACTTTACATTTTCATCATTTCAAAGTCCCAAGCTGATTTTCTTATTCAGATCATATTTTCTTCGCTGCCCTCTTGAAGATAAGTTATTTTCCTGACTAAGTAGAAGGATATACATACTTCCTCGCCGGCGTTTTACTTCACAAAAACATTTCTTTGCCAATGGTTTATTTGGTTACGATCGATCGTTTGTGCCATTTGAAGAGAAGTAGCCGTTCCCTGTAGTTTATGCAATTGTCACTAGGTTGCATTAGACGCTACATGCTATGCTCTATCTGCAAACACTACTAATGAATTTTGAAGCATTTTACCTTTTCAAATAGGCAAAATAAACCTTCTCTGAACACGCAAGTACAGCTTCTCATTAATAAGGTTTAGATTGTTACGTCTGGCAGAACAAAAGCGACAAGCCCAACCGTTAATTGCTTAGTACTGCCATCTTGCAACCAAATAACATCACCCTGCACTAGCGGGAGTTTATAGAACTACTTGGGACTTGTGTAAGAATAGCGCCGACATGCAGCAGATTTAAACGTGCCTAGGTCCAAACTATAAGTATGCGATTAAAATAACATTGTAATACAAAAGATTATCTAGTGGTTTTAAATGGATCAGCCTTTACCAAAATAAAAAAAAAACCTATTTAGATTTTCATATAACACAGATAATACGTTGTAAAATTTGATTGCGACATTTCAGTGGAAATAAACTGTTTACGTTCCCCTTAGTTTAAAAGAACAATTTTAGAAAGAAGTCCGGGCATGTGCTTCTGTGACCAGAAAAATTCCAAAACGAAAAGTCGGTCAAATACCTAACTTCATATTTAAGTTACATCTCCGAAGGATGTGACACAAGATTTTTTCAAAAATGCTCACTCCATACTTCCCCTTACATGGAAATATTTTGATAACTTTGTGCTTGTAATGACTAATAATTTTAGCGCCACTTTATAACATTTTCATAATAAATACAAAGTGTTTACAAGCAATTTTGTAAGAATATCTTTTGAAATCCACTACATTCTGAATGACTTTTGTGCAACTGGCAATAGAACAAAATTTACCAAACAAAAATTGTACATATACGAGATATTCGCTGCTATTGGTTTCACTTTTCCATTTTTACTTTCTCTAGCATAGATCTACGTATTTAGTATGTAGAAGGTATTGTACTCCACCCTAAACCTTAATACTGAGATTTCACAAGAAATACATGCTTTGAGGTTCCTAAATAAAAGTATTTATAGAAAAAAACTCCTGGGGATGTGTGCGTGTGTATATATGTGTGTGTACAAAATAACTCAGAAATGTAAATTTGGTGTCAGTATCCTCCAAAGGATACGAACAGAAGATTTTCATAAAATCCCCCCCAAACAAAACTATACCTGGAACATTATTCGTAATTTTCGATTTTCTGAAAAAAAAAAAAAATGTCGAACAAAATGCCATATATTAAAGAGGTCTACATGGCAAATAAAATGTATATCCTAAAGTTTTGTACGTAACCCCTGAAGTGCATAATTGGTAAACCGTAGGATATATACCAAAACTTAATACACAAAAGTGCAGATATCGTTAAAACTTACAGTTTGTCATATAAGTTTTAGTTGTTTTTTTTTTTGTATTGCCTATCATTTCCAAGATATTTCCGTTATTAGAGTCGATTTTGAAATATTTAAGAATAGAAGGGCCATGGGGCCAAGTTGTCCCCTAATGAACTTTTAACTTATGCTCTGACCAAAGCATAAGTCGGATTCACTTGCTAATACGTGACTTATTGATTATAAGGAACATTAACCACCTATATTTGCATATGGGAGAAGACATATTAAATGCATCCCTGAAATTTGCGAAAACTAGTAGCATTCCAATCTCTAAACTGGTTGCTATAAGAACGCCTTCAACGACTGGAAATATTAATGAGTTTCTTGCTGTTTGTGCTCAAGATGAATCATTTCCAAAATGTCCTTTTTATCACTGCATTATCCACCAGATAGCTTTATGAATAAAGATTATCAGCCTCGACCGTGTCATGAAAATCGTAACTCGTGTAGTAAATCCATCAGGTTATCTTCTACACGTCCCCGATTGTTCAGAAATGTTTTAATTCTGAGCACGGTGCCATAATTCTAATTCACGGTGCTGACGTAAGATGGCTTAGCAGAGGGAAAGCTCTGGAATAATTCTGCAGTTTTCTAGATGAGATATGAGGTTTTCTGAAATCATCGCCCGGACAATATTGTCAATAATTTGATGAGATACCATGGCTCCTTGAATTAGGTATCTGGGCAGATATCACCACAAAATTATATGAACTAAACAACGTAATGCGAACGGAAAATCGTAACAGTTCAGTCATGGTAAATACTGAAATACTTTCTGAACGAAAGGCAATTTATGAATTGCACATTTAAACTGAACGTTTCTAAACGGTTATACAGAATAAATAAATACATTTATAACCACTACTGCTACTGCCACTTATTTATTTATTTATTTATTTGCTTGCGACTAAAGCTTACGTATCTGGCCTATTACCTAACCAATGACTATTAATTTGAAATTTTCATTTGTTATAAACTGTGGAATATATCAATCTAGCTTTCTTATTTCAAATCGCATTTTACAGAGTTTAAGGAATAATCAGTTAAAATAAACTCGTAGAACTTCACTATTTCCGTTCAGTTTTTGGATGGTCAATGAAGAAGAAGACAGCAGATTAAAAATAAATTTAGTTACCGGTACAATTATTGTTTAAAATTAGCTATATGGTTGTATTGCAAAGGATTTGCCAGCAAATAATAATGCTTTAAACAAGGATTTAAAATAAAAACAATGTTCAATATATACAATTCTTGTCAGGAATACTGCTACATTATTGTCAAGAACTTTACATTTTCATCATTTCAAAGTCCCAAGCTGATTTTCTTATTCAGATCATATTTTCTTCGCTGCCCTCTTGAAGATAAGTTATTTTCCGGACTAAGTAGAAGGATATACATACTTCCTCGCCTGCGTTTTACTTCACAAAAACATTTCTTTGCCAATGGTTTATGTAGTTTTAGTTTAGATCGATTGAGCCATTTGAAAAGAAGTAGCCGTTCCCTGTAGTTTATGCAATCGTCACTAGGTAGCAATAGACGATACATGCTATGCTCTATCTGCAAACACTACTAATGGATTTTGAAACTTTTTACCTTTTCAAATAGGCAAAATAAACCTTCGCTGAACACGCAAGTAAAACTTCTCATTAATAAAGTTTATATTGTTACGCCTGGTAGAACAAAAACGACAAACCCAATCGTGAATTGCTTAGTACTGCCATCTTGCAACCAAATAACATCACTCTGCACTAGCGGGAGTTTATAGAACTACTTGGTGCTTGTGTAAGAATAGCGCCGACATGCAGCAGATTTAAACGTGCCTAGTTCCAAACTATAAGTATGCGATTAAAATAACACTGTAATACAAAAGAATCTTTAGTGGTTTTAAATGAATCAGCCTTTACCCAAACCTAGAAATCCTATTTAGATGTCTATATAACATAGATAATAAGTTGAGAAGGTATTGCATGCCAACAGAAATTCGATTGCGATATTTCAGTGGAAATACATGGTTTACGTTCCCCTGAGGTTAAAAGAATCATTTTAGAAAGATGTCCAGGCATGGGCTTCACTGAACAGAAATATTCCAAAACGAAATTTTGGTCAAATACCAAGCTTCATATTTAAGGTACATGTCCGAAGGATGTGACAACAGGATTTTTCAAAAATGCTCCCCCATAACTCCCCCTTGCATGGAAATATTTTGATAACTTTGTTTGTTTTTGTAATGAATGATAATTTTAACGCCACTTTATGACATTTTCATAATAAATACAAAGAATTTACAATCCCTTTTGCAGGAATATCCTTTGAGATCCTCTTCATTCTGAATGACTTTTGGCAACTGGCAACAGAACAAAATTTACTGAACAAAAATTATACATGTACGAGATATTCGCTGATTGGTTTCAGTTTTCCATTTTTACTTTCTCTAGCATAGATCTACGTATTTAGTATGTGGAGAAGGTATTGTACTCCACCCTAAACATTAATACTGAGATTTCACAAGAAATACATGCTTTGAGGTTCCTAAATAAAAGTATTTATAGAAAAAAAAACTCCTGGGGTTGTGTGCGTGTGTATATATCTGTGTGTACAACATAACTCAGAAATGTAAATTTGGTGCCAGTATCCTCCAAAGGATACGAATAGAAGATTTTCATATAATCCCCCCAAACAAAACTATACCTGGAACATTATTATTCGAAATTTTCGATTTCCTAAAAAAGAAAAAAAAAATTGTTGTAACAATGTCTAGTAAAATGCCATATATTAAACAGGTCTACATTGCAAATAAAATGTATATCCTAAAGTTTTGTACGTAACCCCTGAAGTGCATAATTGGTAAACCGTAGGATATATACCAAAACTTACTACACAAAAGTGCAGATATCGTTAAAACTTACAGTTTGTCATATAAAGTTTTAGTTTTTTGTATGGCCTATCATTTCCAAGATATTCCCTTTATTAGAGTCGATTTTGAAATATTTAAGAATAGAAGGGCCGTGGGGCCAAGTTGTCCCCTAATGAACTTTTAACGAAACGCAATTTATGAATTGCACATTTAAACAGAACTTCCCTATCACACCTTACAACAGTTATGGAAACCGTAAATATCGGCGAATGTAATACTCTATCTTTTGCTCAAAATCTTCAAGCTCTAGTCACAGTATCTAGTAACAGCTTGAGCCAGTGCTTATATTTATCAATAACTCAATCTTTTCAGTTGACATTACTGTACTTGCATAATTGAATAGTGTTGCCAGGTGGTTCATCTTAAACATCCTTAACGGGATACTGAAATATCGCTATTTGCACAGAAATACCTACCTTTAATAAAATAAATTTAAAACGATTAAAGTATTGCAAAATAAAATATAAATTGAATCAACTTTACTTTTTCTTTTCTATATTGAAGCATGTGCTACAACAGTCTGCGTTTGATGACCTGAGGGTAACTGCTGTTGAAAATCCTCTTCCTCCATTGAAACTTCTTGGACGCCCAGTAACTCTCGAGGACCTGAATCGGAGTCCAGTTTATATGTATATGCTGTCATTTAATAGCTTTAGCACTTCTCCTGTCACTGGATAGGCACTACACACTTTATTTGAGACCCTCGTGTCCCGTTTGATTCCCATTAAGGCTATTACCGTAAAAGATTTCAACCCATTTCTTTTCTTAGATTTAATATCTCCAAACGTAGAAAAAATTCTCTCAGCGTCCGCATTTGAAAGCGATAAGGCCAAAAAAAGTAAAGCTAATACACCAGTATTATTAAATAACACTTCGTCCGAATTGTAACAAAATAATTATTATCAGACTTTGTTCAAATGAACGAAAGGCAGGTTTCAAAAGCCACGCCTTACTCTGTGATATGGGAGGATCAAATAGGAAAATCATCTCCAAACTTGGAATTATAAGAGAGATCCTACATCACGCTTCCTGCTATAGAAGCGAAAAATCGCCGCTTACTTGCTTTCCGTGACATTCCTCATGTGCTGAACTGATTTATTGGACGAAGGATTTGTTTTACATAATGGTAAGGAAGTCACAAAAGGGCTTTCTGAAGAACATGTTGATGCTCAAAAATATTGACTTAGGCCACAATCTCATATTACTTCAGGCACCGAAAGTCAAAAAGTTCGTCCTGCCTTTTATTAGGCTGAAGAATGTGAACAAGAGAAAATCAGAAAAGCGGAAAATACCCAGAAATAAACGCACTGTTTTGGCGAGAAAGAAAATGAGAAGTGTGCTACAACTGTATAAATAATTGCATATGCACATAATGCAGGGAACACTACATCGGGTCATATATTTTACTGTGCATCTACAGTTTTTCCGTAATACTTAATAATGTGTTGAATTAATTATTAATTTAGCTTTAAGCTCTGTTAAGTGAAGCATTCCAGGAAAATACCTGAACAACTGGGGGCAACATTTAGCGAGCGTGAGACATAGGGAGATATGGTCATTTTTTATATTCAATAATTTAAATCTAAAGGTTAGAGCTGAACTAATCTGTTTTATTTGTGATTTGGTAAGGAAAATCTGAATGTGTATCTTTACTCAGCGCCAAAACTTTTAACTTGTTAACAAGGACTACAGCAGTATGACGTCACAGCCAGCGTGTGCGTGAGAGAAACACGCGCGTGTTACCTTCTAAGATTTTTTACAATCCTTCATTGTCAAAAACGCATTTAATAATGCTGTAAAGTACGTCACGACAGAGACTGTGCGGAAGATGACGACGTTAATAATATGGATTCTTCATCGCAACATTCTACATTTATCCTCTGTATTGTATACGTGAACCAGGTGAACCCTGGTTCGCTACAAAAATTCTAAAGTTTCAATTGTTACAAGGCACGTTCATTAATAATTAATGCAATATATGTACCAAACTTCGCAGACTTTAATATTCTATCTGGTATACTTTTTGTCTATTAATTCATACCAAATAGTAACCTTTGATTAAGATAATTATTAAATATGATAAACACTTTTAACTGCATCTTACAACGTACTATTTGTGTGTAATTTTCCATATGCTGCCCCTATATCTTTTTAATATTTTTAAATACATTACAAATACACATGTCCTGACATCTACATGTCAAACTTATTGAAATTGTTCCAACTGCAGTATGCAGATGGCAATAGTTATGATGTTGCATGGAGACTAACTCTGAAATGCTGTGTAGTGCCATCTCATGAACTTATATCCTACTAAGCAGCAGTACTTTGCACTAGCGGGAGTTTAGAGTAGTACTTGGTCCTCCTATAAGAATACTCCAGACATGCAATTGACTTAACCTGAAACCTAACCAAAACTATAAGCAAGCAAGTAAAATAAAACCGTAACCCAAAAGAATCTCTAGTTGACTTTGAATGAATCATTGATACCAGCGTATGTAATGAATTGTCCTGAACCCAAAAACCCGTTTTTGTGTTCTCTATCACGTATATAGAATGTGGGGAAGCTATAGCATTCCAACCAAAAATTCGATAGCGAGATTTAAGGCAAATACAGATTTAAGGTCCATTGATCCTTAAATATCATATTTAAAATAAGGTGCGTGCGGTGTCAACGGCAAATCCAAAAACATAACGCTGGTTAAATATAAAACTGTATATTTTATGTTCAGTATTATCCAAGGTTGCGTCTTAAGATCTTTATGAGAATCCGTCCCACAAAATTACCCTTTGTATGAAAAATGTTTGAAAGTGTTGTTTTTCTCAAAAATTGCTCTAATAATTTTAATTACATAATATGTTTAAATGTTTGTTTCATTACAAATAAGATGTTTCTTATGGATTTTCTGGGAATACCCTCTCAAATCCTCTTCTTTTGAATGGTTTGTCCATAAAGAGAAGAACAGATCGACATAACTATTCTGCAGAAAAAAAAAAATGTATATTTTCGAACTATAGCTTGTCATTAATTACAGTTTTCCAATGCTGAAATAGGAAGTCGTTGTCGTTTCCCTCTGTTCTGGCCAAACAAGGAAACAGAATTTCAAATCCAGTACATAAGATTCGCTTTTTATTTACATAGGTTGTTGCAGATACAAGAAGTGTGTAGTAAACAAGGTCGGTCATGAAAACAACAACGAAATAAAAAATCGAAAATAATAGCGATTTGCAGTTGAGAGAAGTATCAAGTATTTGAAAATTCGAACCAATATCGAAAACCAGATCGGATATTGCTAATGTGCATCATCCACTGACTTCATTCGTCTGTGAATATCTAACGTTTCTAAACGGTTATACAGAATAAATAAATACATTTATAACCACTACTGCTACTGCCACTTATTTATTTATTTATTTATTTATTTATTTATTTATTTATTTATTTATTTGCTTGCGACTAAAGCTTACGTATCTGGCCTATTACCTAACCAATGACTATTAATTTGAAATTTTCATTTGTTATAAACTGTTGAATATATCAATCTAGCTTTCTTATTTCAAATCGCATTTTACAGAATTTAAGGAATAATCAGTTAAAATAAACTCGTAGAACTTGACTATTTCCGTTCAGTTTTTGGATGGTCAATGAAGAAGGAGACAGCAGGTTAAAAATAAATTTAGTTACCGGTACAATTATTGTTTAAAATTAGCTATGTGGTTGTATTGCAAAGGATTTGCCATCAAATGATAATGCTTTAAACAAGGATTTAAAATAAAAACAATGTTCAATATATACAATTCTTGACAGGAATACTGCTACATTTTTGTCAAGAACTTTACATTTTGATCATTTCAAAGTCCCAAGCTGATTTTGTTATTCAGATCATATATTCTTCGCTGCCCTCTTGAAGATATGTTATTTTCCGGACTAAGTAGAAGGATATACATACTTCCTCGCCTGCGTTTTACTTCACAAAAACATTTCTTTGCCAATGGTTTATGTAGTTTTAGTTTAGATCGTTTGAGCCATTTGAAAAGAAGTAGCCGTTCCCTGTAGTTTATGCAATCGTCACTAGGTAGAAATAGACGATACATGCTATGCTCTATCTGCAAACACTACTAATGGATTTTGAAACTTTTTACCTTTTCAAATAGGCAAAATAAACCTTCGCTGAACACGCAAGTAAAACTTCTCATTAATAAAGTTTATATTGTTACGCCTGGTAGAACAAAAGCGACAAACCCAATCGTGAATTGCTTAGTACTGCCATCTTGCAACCAAATAACATCACTCTGCACTAGCGGGAGTTTATAGAACTACTTGGTGCTTGTGTAAAATAGCGCCGACATGCAGCAGATTTAAACGTGCCTAGTTCCAAACTATAAGTATGCGATTAAAATAACACTGTACTACAAAAGAATCTCTAGTGGTTTTAAATGAATCAGCCTTTACCCAAACCTAAAAATCCTATTTAGATGTTTATATAACATAGATAATAAGTTGAGAAGGTATTGCATGCCAACAGAAATTCGATTGCGATATTTCAGTGGAAATACATGGTTTACGTTCCCCTGAGGTTAAAAGAATTATTTTAGAAAGGTGTCCAGGCATGTGCTTCATGAACAGAAATATTCAAAAACGAAAATTTGGTCAAATACCAAGCTTCATATTTAAGGTACATGTCCGAAGGATGTGACAACAGGATTTTTCAAAAATGCTCCCCCAAAACTCCCCCTTGCATGGAAATATTTTGATAAATTTGTTTGTTTTTGTAATGAATAATAATTTTAACGCCACTTTATGACATTTTCATAATAAATACAAAGAATTTACAATCCTTTTTGTAGGAATGTCCTTTGAGATCCTCTTCATTCTGAATGACCTTTGGGCAACTGGCAACAGAACAAAATTTGTTGAACAAAAATTATACATGTACGAGATATTCGCTGATTGGTTTCGGTTTTCCATTTTTACTTTCTCTAGCATAGATGTACGTATTTCGTATGTGGAGAAGTTATTGTACTCCACCCTAAACCTCAATACCGAGATTTCACAGGAGATATATGCCTTGAGGTTCCTTAATAAAAGCATTTATAGAAAAAAACTCCTGGGAGTTTTTTTTTTTTTTTTTTTTGGTAGTGTTTAACGCCCGCTTTAACTACTAATGGCATGGCAGGCGGTGACACTGATGATGGAGCACCCGTGGAATGCGATGGCAGGGGAAACCGGAGTACCCGGAGAAAACCCGCCCCAGCGCCGTCTTGTCCACCACAAATCTCACATGCAGTCGCTTGGGATCGAACCCCGGCCGTCTAGCTGAGAGTCGAGTGGTCCAACCACTCGGCCACGGCGGGGCCACCTCCTGGGAGTTTATGTGTATGTAAGTGTGTACAACATAACTCAGAAATGCAAATGAGGAGTATAAGATAGGTATCCTCCAAGGATGCGACGCGAAGATTTTCAGCAAAATACCCCCCCCCCCCAAAGAAAACTATTCCTGGAACATCTTTCAAAATTTTCTATTTTCCAAAAAAAAAAATTGTATTAATCTCGGTTAAAACGTCGTATACTTGGGAGGTCTGCATGGTAAATAAAATGTATATCTTTAATTTTTGGATGTAACCTCTGAAGTGCATAATTGGTAAACCGTAGGATATATACTAAAACTTACTACACAAAAATGCAGATCACGTTAAAACACACAGTTTGTCATATAAGGTTTAAGTGTGTATAATTTGGTTTTTGTATGGCCTATCATTTCCAAGATATTCCCCGTTATTACAGTCGATTTTTGAAATATTTAAGAATAGAAGGGCCGTGGTGCCGAAATGTCCCCTTATGAACTTTTAACTTATGCTCTGACCAAAGCATAAGTCGGATTCACTTGCTAATACGTGACTTATTGATTATAAGGAACATTAACCACCTATATTTGCATATGGGAGAAGACATATTAAATGCATTCCTGAAATTTGCGAAAAGTAGTAGCATTCCAATCTCTAAACTGGTTGCAATAACAACGCCTTCAACGACTGGAAATATTAATGAGTTTCTTGCTGTTTGCGCTCAAAATGAATCATTTCCAAAATGTCTTTCTTATCACTGCATTGTCCACCAGGAAGCTTTATGCGCAAAGGTTATGAACCTCAACCGTGTCATGAAAATCGTAACTCGTGAAGTAAATCAATCAGATCATGCTCTACAGGTCACCGATTGCTCCAAAATCTTTTTATTCTGAGCATGGTGTCATAATTCTTCATGCTGACATAAGATAGCTTAGTAGGGGGAAAACTCTGAGATAATTCTTCAGTCTTCTGGATGAGATATGAGTTTTTCTGAAATCATCGCCCGGACAATATTGCCAATAATTTGATGAGATACCATGGCTCCTTGAATTAGGTATCTGTGCAGATATCACCTCAAAATTAAATGAACTGCACCTCAAAATGCGAGGGAAAAATCGCAACATTTCAGTCATGATAAGTACTGAAACACTTTCTGAACGAAAGGGAATTTATGGATTGCACATTTAAAAAGAAATTCCCTATCCCACTTTGCAACTTTGAAAGCAGTTATGGAAACCGTAATTATCGGCGAATGTGATGGTCTATCTTTTGCTCAGCATCTTGAGCGCAACCTAATACACCACTTTGGTTTCTGCTTCGCCTAAACGGGAGGCTAGGGGCGAGCCTGCTATATGCCCATGTGTAGCCCTGTCACCACAGTATGGTTACCCCTGGTTGGGCTCCGTGGCCTGTGGGATGAATATCTTGCTCATTTTTATGGCACCAAATAAAAAATTTATTAAATTTGGGAATGATGTAGGAAAAGAATTAGCTGGGTCTTGCGGTCCTCACTACTTGAATGTTAATCGGACAGAGAACTGTGGAAAGGTCACCACGGTCAGTCCGTTCACATCCAAAAAGGGCTTGACAACATTGCTGGTTCTGTTAAGTCGTGCATAAAGACTCAAAACGGCACGCTTCTTGTAGAGGGATATTCAGCATCATAGGCGGCGAAATTACTAAAGGCCACTATGTTAGGCAGCTATCCTGTGAAGTTCGAGGTGTTTTTTTTTTTTTTTTTTTTTTTTTTTTTTTTTTTTTTTTTTTTAATTATTTTCTTTTAAATACGGTACCGGAGTCTGATCAGGACTCCGGCACTGTATACTCTACTTTAATTTACCTTTTTTTTTTGTTTTACCTTGTTTTTCTGTATTATTAATGGATTGCTGTTTTTTTACTGTTACAACAAACACATAACACCCATGCCCAAGGCGGGCCTCGAACCCACGATCCCCAGCGCTACGAAGCACCAAAGCGGGACGCCATGGCGAGCGCGGCCATGGGGACCGGCACCTTGGACGGTCTATCGAATGAGGAGATAAAGGAGAATCTTGCCGAACAAGGTGTAAACATCTGTGTACCGGGTTCAACGGAGAGTGAATAGTGAATTCGTGCCTACTCTTACCCGGTTCCTCACATTTGATCGGGCAGAGCTCCCTCAGGGGATTAGGGCAGGTTACGAGGCCATCGAAGTGAGGCCCTACGTTCCGAACGCACTAAGATGCTATAAATGTCAACGCTTTGGGCACACGAGCGAGTTTTGTTGTGGTCGGTCTACTTGTGTAAAATATGGAGAAGTCCAAAATGGCGGCAATTTCACCTCACATCCATCTTGTGTTAACTGCGGCAGAGAAAATCCATCTAGCGGTCCGATATCTATAGTGCAGTGTAGTCAACCCGGTATCCAGGAGGGAAATCGCAACTCAGACCTGCAATATGAACGGGGCCACAATTACTGACAAGATCCTTGTAGCCAGGCCGCTACCTAAGCCGTCCGTCACTATGTCTAAATCCGCCTCAACATCTTTAAAATCCGCCAACGTAAGGAGCAGCCCGGAACGTTTATTACCTAGACCTTCGACTCAGGAGACTAGACTGGCAAACCTGTCACAATTTCTGCATTAGCGCTTAAGTTTAAGACCAGTTATGTCTTCTCGGACTTCTTAAAATCAAGTGCAAAGACCACATCCAATACACCTAAGGGAAGGACCAGTCCACGTCATTCTCCACGTAGATCCTCTTCTGAGGTATCTTCTGGGGGAAGCCCTGATCGATAACGACCGTCTTCGCTGATCAGTACCTCAAATCGGTTCGACGTTCTTGAACCGAAATTTTCTACTGGGAAGGGGACCTCCCCCGTGGAGGAGATAGAATAGGAGAATGCTGCCGCCACTTCCAAACGGACGGTGCGTAAGCGACAGGATCGTGCTCCTGAGAGAAGCATTAGTCCGACAGCAAAGAAGAATATGTTAAACCAACCAGCATAGCCGAATATGCAGAAACACCTTTCTATTTAGTACTTAACCCATAATATCAACAATGGCTATCCTACAGTGGAACATTTGCGGAATTAGACCACATCGATCAGAGCTTTAATTATTGATCCATCAGAATCAGCCTTTGGTCGTATGCTTACAGGAGGCGAAGCTGCGTCCAAAGGACACTGTTACCATCGGGCAGTGCTCCTCCGTACGGTGTGATTTATTACCAGAGGAGGGTGTTGCCGCTCATGGGGGCACTATGATGCTAATCAAGGATGATATCTCCGCCGAGTCCGTTCCTTTACAATCTGATATCCAGTCAGTTGCTGTAGTATAGCGCATCCCTTCTGCAGCTAAACAGTTTGTAGCACCGGAGAGCCCACTTTACTTTTTGACGCATTTAATACTTTTTCCCACCTGGATATTGCAGTCTGTTCACCACAATTAGCAGTTTCTTTATGCTGAAATATCATCTCTGATTTACATTTTAGTGACCACTTTGCCTGTATCATTCGTCCCTTAACGCTTGAAGTATATTCTACAAGTTTACCTAGATGGCGTTTAGATCAAGCCAACTGGAACCTATACTCACGTCTAGCTGTTTTTACCCATGGCGAGCAAGCAGCTGTGGATCAATTAGTCGACCATCTCACAGAGACAATTCTTTCTACTACTGCTGAGCAGTGTATTCCGCGCCCTACTTGTCAACCCCGTCGTAATCTAGTGTCATTTTGGTCAGAGGAATGCCGGACTGCCATTAGTGCACACAGACGTGCTTTCCAGGTTTTCTAGCGTCAACCTACAATGGATAACCTGATACACTACAAGAAGATGTCTGCCAACTCTAGACGGGTTATTAAGGATAGCAAAAAGATATCTTGGAATAATTTCGTAGCTTCCTTTAATCGACATACAGCTTCCTCTGTCGTATGGGATAAGTTGAGGCCTGTGGCCGGATAATCAACCCATATGCCAATTGCGGGCCTAAAAACGGCAGCGGGTGCTGTTGTTGATAACTTTGACGTGGCTAACATTTTGGGCAGTGCTTTCGGTCGTGTTTTAGCTCCGACAAATTATACTCCCAAGTTTCTTGCAGTTAAGCCTCAAGTGGAATCTCAGGGTTTCTCCTTCCGTTCAAGAGAGCTTGAGGACTATAATCGGCTCTTCACCAACAGAGCTTAACGTGCCGGACTTCGGGACAGAGGGTTGGCGGAATCGCAAGAGTTTCCGGGCTTTAGAAAAGGACACCTTCTTTTTCACACGGATCTCCTGGATCGCCTTCTCCTCTGTAAAACGGGGACATTCGCGGGAACTGGATGAATGTTCACCGTCGCAATTCACGCAGGATGGGCCTTTACTACATACACCATCGTGGGATAGGTCACCTCCGTTCGCACAGGTAGATTCGCCGTTACAAAAATCACGCGTGTGGCCAAAACGTTGACATTTATAGCATCTGAGCGGATTGGGTATATAAGGCCTAACCTCGATAGCTTCGTACACCGTCTTAATCTTTTGTGGCAGATCTATCCGATCAAAATAAGGAACAGGGTACTAGTAGGCATGAATCCCCTTTGACTTTACGCTGAACCCGATAGACTGATGTTACACCTTGATCCGCCATATTCTCTTGAATCTCCTCGGTGCTTAAACCGTCAAGAGCGCGGGTGGTGATCACAACGCGTGAGGAGTTTTGTGTGCTTCGACATTCACGGGGCAGCTGGCTAACATTTTGGCCTTAATTATATGGGCAGCCTGGGAGGCGAAGAATGCTTCAACCAGCAGCGTGCCGTTACGGGCTTTAATGTAAGGCTTAACAGGGCCAGCTATGGCATCAAGACCCTTTTGAATGGCAAAAGGGCTGACCATAGAAAACTTTCTCCCTTCCTCTGTTCCATTAACAGCCAAGTAGCGAAGACCACAGGACTCGACTACTTCTTTTCCTAAATTAACATAAGTAGAGGTTTTGGTTTTGGGTGCTATAAAGACAGAAATAAATTCATCCCCCAGTGCTCTTCACCCACCACGGGGCCCAACATGGGGTCGCCCCACTCGGGTGACAGGGGATATAGCGGGCGCGCCGTCCCTCTCTCCCTGGAGTTTAGTATAATACCTAGTCTTGGCCGATTGACTAGGGGTGGGTTAGTCCCTAGCCTCCCGTTTAGGCGAAGCAGAAACTAAAGTGGTGCATTAGGTTGCGTACCCTCCCCAGTTACTGAAGAACAGAAGCCCAGGCTGAGATATGCAACCCCCAAGAGAGAGCGGGTGCACCCACCTTGGTTACGTGCTGCCTCCCAAGTCGACGATGTTGGCATTCGGGAAGTGTATGACGCCTTCGTGTAGTATCCGTGCTTATTTTTTTAGAATGTTTATCCTCTTACAGTAACCGAATTTGTATATACACCGATGGGAGTAAATGTACCGACGGTGTTGGATGTGCCTTTGTAACTGGAACCGAACCACATACTTTCGGTTTGCCTAGTCACACATCAGTTTATACTGCAGACCTGTATGCTATTTATCGAGACATTCAGTACGTTTGGGTAACTGCCTTATTCTGAGTAATTCGCTTAGCGCACTTCAGAGCGTTCGTGAGCTGTACAGCTACCATCCTTTAGTGCAGCACATTCAGGATGCCCTCCATATTTTACATGCTGCTGGCGTGGATGTGGATCTCGCATGGCTTCCTGGATAGATTAGCTTGGCAGGCAATGAATTAGCGGATGAGGCGGCAAAGTCAGCAACCACGGAGCCCAGTGTCAGCATTACTTGTTCAACAGCCGAGGATTTTAGACTTAATTTTTGGACAGAGGTGTTTTCGCTCTAGCATGCAGAGTGGTCTGCTCTCCGTAACAACAAGCTAAGGCTCTTCCGGTACCCGGGTTAACTTCCTCACGCTCTTCTCGTCGTGAGGAAGTGGTTTTGGCTCGTATCCGTATCGGTCACTGTTTTTTTTACGCACAGTTATATTTTTAAGAACGATCTTGCTGCTATCTGCCCGCTTTGTACGCAGGCATTATCGGTCCGTCATGTGTTTTCCTCTGGCAGACATACGCTCCTCTCTGCACTTGCCTCACATACTCGCAGAGGTTTTGGCTACGTTATATAACTTTTTATCCCGTTTGAATTTTAAACTAAGAATTTAAGATTTTATTTGTATTTCCCATTACAGCTATTGCTGGGCCGGTAACTGTTCTTAGAAATTCTTTTAAACTTTTAATTTCCTTTATATTTTTATTGCCTGTTTTAGTAAGGCAGTTTTAGCTTTTTATTCCTTTTTGTCTGTTTTGTTTTACTGGTTTAGTTCACTCGTTTACCCTCTGTTTTCCCCAGGTTGGTTTTCTTTTATATTGGGTTTTAGTTCTTTTAGCCATTATTTTATTAATTGATTTTGTTTTTGTTTCCGGCACGTTTGTTTTTCGGAGGGCACTGATAATCTCGAAGTTGAGCACCCTTAAACGCCACTCATCATCATCATCATCATCATCATCATCATCATTTGAATTTGGAAATGTATCGAACTGTGATATCTAATTTCCTGTAAGTATTTTTCCGCTGTAATGCCTACTTTAAACTAATTTAATGACAACAAATTTGAGGGATCATACGCACATGAGTCATGGCTATCAGAGTTTTCACCCCGAGATTCACCTTCCTACTACTAGATCACCACATCAGTGAATGACTCATCTCATGAAATATATTACCTTCATCCTTTCTCCCGCTATGAGCTTAAAACAGTAGTTCATCTAAAGAATAATGGAATTCTGCGACTGACAAAATTGTAACATTGTACCATTCATTTTTAAATAAAATTAATTCATTCTTTATGAAAACAAAAACAAACAAAAAAAAACTCGATTTCATTAATTTAAAAAAAACCCTCAATCCTACGTGTTTTGAAGTTTCGATGCAATATGAATTTCACCCTATACTTAGCAACAACACTAGCTTATTTTATCAGCGACCTAACATTAACCCACCGCAAAATTAGTATTGCTTGACCATTGTAGTTAGTGATGGGAGTATTCGATTGCAAAATATCGATATATTCGATTCTTGGATGTTCTCGAGATGTTCTAGAATTCTGAAAGGTGTATTCGAATCCTTCACTCGGATGTGTTCTCGTTTGAAAATGTCCTGATTGCGGTATTCGAATACTGCACTCAAGTTTCGGTTAGCTGCATGTGCACCGAACAGAATCGAGATCTCGTCTCGAGAGTAGCTTTACCTAAAACTGATTGGTGCTCTTGCTTCAAGGTCATTCATAATCATGATACATTGCGAGAGGAGCAGAGGGGAGAGCACGCAGATAAACATCCTTCAAAATAATCACCTGGCCAGCATGCAACATGAGAATATGTTATCAATTAAATCCTTGAGCTTCTTACCGTCCCAAAGCTAACGAACGATACCCATACAATTGTTTCAAATACGTGATCATATTTTAACTGTATATCTTGTTGTAATGGAATGTACAGTGTACGATGGGTTAGCGCAGCGAATGAACAGTATTAGAAATTGGAACTAAATTCATATGTAACGCTTGCATAGTAAAGATTTTCAAGAACTGTATACAACATGGATCTCACATAATTGTACATAATATCCTGTTAATATGAGCTTATCAATGAAAATAATGCATTATTATCTAAATCTTAAGTAATAATATTTAACATGAATTATTATGCAATGGTCAATAATAACAATTTGTTTCTTATACTATCTCTAATACACTTTAGTAGCTGCCAACTGTCCAATTCAACAATTATAATATATATGCTTCAATAGATGAATAAAATCAGTCAGTTTGAATGCATGCCAATAAAGGCCCCCAACAAGATGCCTTCAGATATATTTCAAGAGTAAGATATATTTTAACCAACGCTTCTCTTGCTGACCCATGAAAAATCCATTTTATTTTGCAAAGGAATTGTTGGATTTTAAAGGACCTACGGAATTATAAGGTTTAAACTTTCCATTAAGACTTACTAAGGAGCATGTAAGCACGCGATGACTGTATCAAATAAGAATTTAACACGTTCGTGCTTAAATACTGCCCTAAAATAATATGATAACCTCTCTTTATTCAAATGAACTGTTTTCCTGTCATCATTAGCTTTAGAATCCTTGCAGCATAGCGTCCACACATCATACACAGCAAAACAACGATTTATTCTGTCCTTGAGTCTTCTCAACTCAGAGGTTCCGGGTTTGATTCCCAGCTGGGGCAGGGAATTTTTCTTTAACCAGAATCATTCTATTACCCACAATGTGAATGTGAGAGTGAATGTGTGAGTGTGTTTTATAATAGTTTAAAACTGAAGAAAAAGAAAACAGATCCTACAGTACAGTGAGAAAAACACCAGGAGCTGTTTTTCAAGTCCAAGCCACGATATAACCATACAAGTTAAATGGGGCTATAAAATGGGGGAACAAATTCTGATGTGTTCCTTTCACATGACTTTCTCTACCTGCTCTGCAAACAAATTTTTCTTACCAAACATTATTGTTTAATTACTCCATGCTAATCGAGATAAATGTTAGCAGAATAGTATTATTACTTAGTTCCTTATAGACAGAAGGGAGAGTCAAATGTTCTAAAAGCTAATCCAATCAATTTTTATTATAGAACACACTTTAATTTTCAATTTCATTTCCAATAATATTTTACGTTTTCCAAAGCAGCTGTTCATTAAATATGTTGTGGTCTTAAAATATTAACTAAAGGGTAAGTATTTTCTGTTATCACAAATGAGCATGTTTAAATGGGCCTTTCTATTCATCGTGTTTAACGCTCGCTTTTATTATCTACATATGTCACTGATGACACATGGAATAAAGATGGAGTGCAGATGGAATGCGATAGCGGGGGAAACCGGAGAACCCGGAGAAAACCCGCCCCGCGTCTCTTTGTCCACCATAAATCCTACATGTTTTTGCCTGGGATCTAACCCGGGCCGCGAATTTCACATATGCCATGCAGAATCACAACCGTGGGAGGAGTCAAGGCGGAGTCAACCGCAACGTCCAATAGCAGACGCGTAATGAAAACAGAAGGAAGACGCGGTAATACAAACATATGGTGGAGTAGATATATTTAATTCAACATGTAATAATCACTGACAAACTCTTTAAAAAGAAAGAAAGGTGTACATATATTTTCAATTTAAAATCTAATAATGTACTTATAACGTAATTATGATATGTATAATGTGGGTATACACATACAGTGTTCCTGTAAGTTTTACGTCATTAAGTGTTCCTGTAAGGTTTACGTCAGTGTACAAGTGATCAGCTAATATACCTATTGCGTCGAGTTGCAAGGTTAATACATAAATAGACATGTAGTTACTTTTAACCTAGGCCTAAAAGAGAGAAACTGAACATGAATTGCACTATTATTGACGACCGAAGGCTTAGCAACAACCGATAATAATTTGCCGTATTTGCTGGTGAGAATTTTTATTCCAAAGTGCACTGCACGTTCACATTTGCCATTTAGAAATATATATGTATTTATATTATTCATTAAATTCATATTTTTATATATAGGTACTCATATTAATAAGTTTATACACTGTCAGCTTTCTGCAGCAAAGTGAAGCTTCGTTATCCCTTCCAAAGTAAAGGAAGATGTGTTTTTTCAACTTAAAATCTAATATATATATAATGGTAGGTACTCATAACATAATTATAATATGTATAATGTGGGTATACACCTATATCATTAAGTTATCCTGTAAGTTTAAATAACTGAATAAGAGTTCAGCTACCAACTGCGTTGAATTGCAAAGCAAATTGATATTAAAGGAGAAATTGAACGTCAGTGCTACTCTATTACTAACGGCCAAAAACCTCGTAACGACTGTCAATTATTTGCCGTAATGGCGGAGTCGGAATCTTTAATACATAATGTATTGTACTCTCACATTTTTACTTTCTCTACACGTACTATGTACATAGTGTATAGAGAAGGTATTGTATTCCACCCAGAAATTCGATACCGAGATTTCACCGGAAATACATGTTTAGGGTCCCCCCGAGTCCAAAAAAAGCATTTTTGGAAAAATGTTCCTGTGTGTGCGTATGTGTCTGTGAACAGCATAGCTCAAAAATGAAAAGTTCGTTAAATACCAAACTTGTTACTTAGGTTTGGTATCTTCCAAGGATGCGACACGAAGATTTTCAAGAAAATCCCCCACCCCAACTACCCTTTACATGGAACTTTTTTCGAAAATTTTGATTTTCTCTGAAATGGCTAACTATTTTGATTAAAATATCGTATATGAAAGATACTTATCTGACAAATAAAATGTACATCTTGAATTTTTTGGGAATGCCTCTGAAGACTACTTTATTCTGGATGAATTTTACGGAATTTAGTATCACTGCTAAACTGTAAGAGATAAACAAAAACTTACCACACAAAAATATAGAGCATGTTAAAACCCATAATTTATGTTACATACATTCTTTTTTACGTGGAGTTGATCGTTTTTGAGATATTCCTTGCTTTTGGTTCTTTAAAAAACTTACATTTTTCTCATAGGGGAATTTGTCAACTCCTGTCCACACAAACAAAGGAACTTCTGTCACAAAGCAACCAGCTTTTGACTATCACTTAAACCTATGGCTCTCCCTTATTTCGCTACTACTTACAAGGAAGCAAGTAATAAGACTATTTCTGCTAATTTTTTCTCGATTAGCATGAAGTAAATAGAAGCATAAACTTATTAACAATAGTTTGTTGCAGAAATGTAGAAAAAGTCATGTGAACGGAACACATCAGATTTTTCATTTAGAAATATATAATTTGGATTTGTTATTCATTTAATTTATATTATTAATTTAATTTATAGTTTTGCATATATTCGTATATTAATAAGTTTATAAATTATCACCTTTCTGCAGTCTTGCATTGCGAAGTAAATATCTACTGCTTCTTTATTCCATCCAAATATTGTCAAACTATTTGTAAGCCAAGCCAAAGCAATCATTATTCCAGCTTTCAGAACAACAAAATAAATATCAAATAGCCCATGATTCAATTAGTGTAAGGTATTTGAAAATTCGAACCAATAATGAAAAGCAGATTGGAAATTGCTAATGGGCATCATCCACTGACTTCACTCATATCTGTAGTTTTCACAGCGGTTATAAAGAATAAATAAATGCATTTAAAACTACTAATACTGCAAGTTTATTTATTTATTAAAGACTAGGGCTTACGTATCTGGCCATATTACCTTACATATGACTATTTATTTGAAATTTGCAGATTTTTATGAGCTGTTTAATTTATGAACCTTAATTTCTAATTTCAAATCGAATTTTATAGAAATCTTAATTTGATGTATAATCAGCGATAATAAACTTGTTAAACTTGGCTATTTCTATGTTCAATCGCTATAAGAAAGCAGAATATTAAAAATATATTAATTTACCGGTACAATTATTGTTTAAAATGTTTTAAAGTTTGTGGTTGTATTGCAAACGATTTACCATCACATAAATATGCGCTTTAAGCAACAATTTAAAATAAAAGCGTATGTTCAATATATACAACTCTTTTCAGAAATCCTGCTGCAGTATTGTCTAGGGCTTCACATTTTTATCATTTCAAATTCCGAGCTGATTTTCTTATTTAGTTCATACTATGGAAATACGTTAACTTCCTCACTAAGCAGAGGGATATACATACTTCCTCGCTTGTGTTTTATTTCACAAAAACATTTCATTATCAGATAGTATCGTAGCCACTCCATGTAGTTTATGCAATTATCACTAGGTAGCATTAGACGCTACACATTGTGGTCTATCTGCAGAGCTACTATAGTACACGCAAGTAAACATTTTACCTAAATTAAGTTTAAATTATTGCGCAGAACAAAAGCAACAAACTATTGGAGGCAAACCTAACTGTGAATTGTTTAGTAGTTCCATCTTGCAAAAACACATGCAACTACATAACATCACTGTACTCTAGCGGGAGTTTACAAAACTACTTGATGCTTCTGTAAGAATAGCACCGACATGCACCAGATTTAAACTGACGCCTATTTCCAAACTATAAGAATGCGATTAAAATAACGCCATAATACAAAAGAATATCTGGTAAGTTTTAAATGTTCGATTTTCTAAAAGAAAAATTGTTCTGACAATGTCAATTGAAACGTCGTGTATTAAAAATGTTTACATGTAATGTATATCCTAAATTTCTTGGGAATAATCCCTATAGTGCTCTTTATTTTAATGAGTTTTGCTTAACTGGTAAACCGTAAGATATATACGAAAACTTACCACACAAAAATGCAGATATCGTTAAAACATACAGTTTATGTCATAAAGTTTTAGTTGGTTTTGTTTTTGTACAGCCTAACATTTCCGAGATATTCCCCGTTATTAGAGTACGATAAGAATAGAAGGGCCGAGGGGCTAAATTGTCCCCGTATGAACTTTTAACTTACGCCCTGACCAAAGCATAAATTGGATTCACTTGATACTTCGTGACCTATTAATTATAAGGAACATTAACCACCTTTATTTGCAATGTCACATTTATATTAATTAGGTTGCGAAATATGAAGATGTCTACCTAAAAGAACCTCAGGGCCACTTTGGCCATTTCCACTATTCTGTCTATTTTCAGATTACTTCCTTGCAATACTGTATTTGAATTCAAACCAACTATCCCATAATTGTGGCATTATTTCCAGCAGTGATTGTTTTGTTTGTTGCAACAAAAGTTTCAGTTATTGTCAGCGTTTGGTAGTTGTCTTCTCCAACATGATCCGGACATTAGACGCAGAAGAATTTGATGCTTTTGTCGTCATAATGAATACAAGAGGAGTGTATGAAGCAAAGAGTTTTCCTCTCAAAATTCGATGATCATCACTATGGGATTCTCCATTTTTCAGACAAACTATGGGATGAAACAGAGTTATAGAAATAATGAATCGTATTAAATCTGACATAGCCCACTAGATCTGAACGCCTCAAAACGTACAAGGGGAGAAGACACATTAAGTGCATTCCTGAAATTTGCAAAATGTGGTAACAATCCACTCCATAAACTTGTTGCTATACCAATGACTGGAAAGATTAATGGGTTGCTTGCTCTTTGTGCTAAAGATGATTCAGTTCCAAAATGTCTTTCTTATCTCTCTACTATCCACCAAGAAACTTTGAAGTTCGACCATATCATGAAAATCGCAACTCGTGTAGTAAATGAAACCAGGTCAGCTACTACAAGTCAACGACTGTTCAGAAATCTTTTGAATATACCAGTTTTTGAGCATAGTGACTTAATTCTTCCTTCAGACGTAGGACGGCTTGGTAAGGGAAGTGGGGAATCTGAAAGGATTCTGCGGTTTTCAGGATGAGCTATGAGGTTTTCTGAAATCATCGCCCGGGCAATATTGTCAAGACCTTGATGACATACCATTAGGTATCTTGGCAAATGACTTAAACCTTGGATTGCAAGGGGAAATTCGCAAAATTTCAGTCCTGATAAGTACCTTGCCGGTCCCCATGGCTCGCTAAAGCGCCTCACTTTGGTGCTTCGTGGCGTAGGGGATCGTAAGCTCGAGGCCCGCCTTGTGCATGGGTGTTAGTGTGTTTATGTGTGTTCATTTGTCATAAAACAGAAACGTTAAACAAAGGAAATTTAGGGAAAATGGAGAAGAAGAGGAATAGGATATAGGAATACACCGCCGGAGTCCCGACCAGACACCGGAACTGTAAAAAAAAAAAAAAAAGTACCGACGTACTTTTTGAAGAAAACATAGCTTATGGATTGCACATTTAAAAAGACATTTCCTATCACACTTAACAACTTTGAAATTAGTTATGGAAACCGTAAATATCGACGAATGTGATGTAGTGTATTTTGCCTAGCATCTTGAAATTCTAGTCACAGAATTAATAACAGCTTTATCCAGTTTTCGGCACTTGAGCAAGTGATTATATTTATCAATAACTCAATCGCTTCAGTTGACATTACTGAATTTTGAGGCAGGATATCGGAAATCTTTGGAAAGTGCAACCTTGAAGAATTAGAAATAAAAGTTTTATATCTTTGAAATCATGTTTATCAAGTACAAGCAATTTTTGGACTCCGGTGAACAGGAATAAATATACCATCATTGGAAGTGTTGTTTTGAAAACTTATTCCTTTTTCTTTTTCTTTTCGGCTCAACCTATCTTTGCGAGGTCATATCATCAAGAGTAAGTACGGATCCGGTTTTACAGACTGCCATCTAGTTGGCGCATTAAGAACAGCTTGCTCCAGCTACACACCTACTGGGTTTTTTTGCACCTACAGCAAACTTGCACTGCCAAATTACACATTAATTATGTAAGTTGTAAACCTAAGCAGTTTTAAATGTAACTATTCAAATAGTTTTACACCAATACATGTTTGTTGTTGTAGTAGTAGTAATTAAAAAAATTGGTTGCGATGGTGTTGGCGCCCGCACCTCATTATGTATGAGTTAAAAGTGCCCGAGCACATTAGAAATTTGGACAGCCTGTGCTAAACTAAGCGATAGTAAAATCTTTTGAAAGCCGGTCGCTAAGCGAAACAATTGTAACTCGGTTCTCTTTGCTTGCTAAGAGTAAAAAAGGAGAGACGAAAAGAAACACCTCTCCCGTTTGAGAAAGGTTTAAATATCTTAAAATTGAAACCAATAACTCGGAATATCTTAAAAAAAAGATGTAGGGCATAAATTGTGTGTTTTAATGAGATCTACATTTTTATATGGTAAGTTATTGCCTATCTCTAATGATTTGCCAGGTATGAAGAAAATTAAAGTCATACAGAAAGATGGGGTCTTCAGAGCCTACTCCCAGAAGACTCAAAATATGCATTATGAAAATGTCTTAAACATGTGGCATTTTAATAAAAAGCCCTTAGAGCTGTTTTTGAGAAAATCAAAAGTTTCGACAAATGTTCCATGTAAAGGGTAGTTCGGCTGGGGGGATTCTCTTGAAAATCTCCATGTCATATCCTTGGGAGTACTGAACTTAAATAACATGTTTTATATTAACTGACTAGTTTTTCAGCTCTGCTGCCCACAGACACACACACGTTTCTAAACATTCCTTTTTGGAATCAGGGGTTCTCAAAACAAGTATTTCTGGTGAAATCTCGATATCGAATTTTTGGGTGGAATACAATATCTACTCTATGCAGTATATGCATTGTACACTCATGGACAAAAATGTGTATATACATACACACACACACACACACAATCCGAGATACAGTAGCGTTGCAGTAGCAACAAGTTATCACAACTTCCAAATGTTAATACTACTAACCCATATGATCAATAAGCATAATCAAATACATAACTTCAGCTTCTTCAAACACAAATTATAAATACTAACTAAAAATATTAACGACACAAAACAAGATACAGTTTGTATTATACGGCATTAGTAAACTTGCCACTTTCCATGTGTGTTCACTGCAGCGCTGTGGCAAAACCTAGGTTGCTCCTCTCGGGAAGATCGCAAGTTCGTTTCTCGCATGTAGCAGAACATTTTTTTCTCCCTTCTAAGTCATGATATTTAATCTACACATAGCGGCTATTTATTTTAGACATACCTATTTTCTACACGACATTCGGTACGGTTAATAATATGACAGTTATTATGATGTTTGTTTAAGGGTTTAGTCTACCGAACAGCAATATGCTGCACACGAAAGCATGTGATGCGCAGAATGGTGAGCAAATGCATCAGGCACGAACAGTTCTCTCTCAATGGAAGAAGAAAATTGAATCTGTAAGATATGAAAAAGTATTGTTAAGAAAACCAATGTTTTGAAAAAAATTTAGGAATTCAATACACATTAGATTTATTTTGAAGGTAGGAACTTTGTTCTTTCTTGTTTTGGTTTGTGTGTTTTGTGTGTATCTGCGTGTTTTCCTTGCTCCAAATACCTTACACAAACCGATACAACAGGAAAATGCTAACTGCAACTGGAATAACGTGATATTCTCAGATGAGGTGACATTTCCTTCCACATGTAAGGCAAAGGTCTATCGTACAAAGGGGTCGATGCAAAATACAATTCCATCACGGTCGCGTATCTGTATGGTGTTGGGACTAGCTATCAAGGGACAGTCTAGGTGTGCTGTGGCAGTTTGAGGATACACTGAACGGTGTGCAATACATGGTAATACTCGAGAATATTTTGATTCCCTCTGGGGGGATGATATCCTGATGGGTCCGCACGGAACTCACAAACATGCCTATATTAATAAGACTGCATCAGTTCAGTAACCCTGAAGACGGGAACAATGTGTGTTCCCGAAACGTTGGTGCCTCACCTTATCTACACCTGGCTGGAAGCCCGAGAAAGCATCGAAGACTTATGCCTCCAGGAAAGCTGCAGCTCTTATTCCTTTAAACTTAACAAAAACTAATTAATGACAAAGGTTTATAGTTTTTCTGTAACTGAAAGTCATGGAAATTTAAAAAAAAGTTACTCTTTTTCATTTTCGCTTAATGTGGATTCTAAAATTGTTGACAATTGGAAGCGAATGCGAATCCAATTTGTTATTATTGGACCTAGCAGGGAAACATTCTCTGAAGGTTTTTCCAAGTTCCTTTAAATGTTCATTAATCATATTCTTGACATCTTCTTCCAAAGAGTGATGATTTTCCACTAGCAAGTCGTGAAGGGTATCAAAGCACTCTGTTTCATTCACAGTGAAACACGTTTCCCAAACATTATTTTTTTTAGTGAATGATCGATGCGGTCTTGCACAATATACCCGTTTATATTTGACCCCTGTAGACATAAGTTTAAATTATTAATTTTTCAGAAAACGTCTCCAAATAAGCTAAAGTCTGAAGCCAGATTTCATCTTCCATGTACTTTGCTTTGTGAAAGGCATGGCTGGTGAGAAAAGCGTGAACTACGTCTTTAAGCTCATAAAATCTGGAAGTAGTTCTATCTCAAGATTGCAACCTAACTTCAGTGTGGGACAATAACAACCTTAAATTAACTTAACCCTTAACGTTGGAGACCTAAAGATACTCTAGTTACGGCTTAAAAAGTACACAACGCGTAGGCCTAGTTGCAATAATAAATAAACATTTTCATTGTAATTACTCGCCTCTTCCTTGGAGTTCAGTGAGAAGGTTGCACCTGCTTTCCATGACTCCGAGCACTGAAGTCAGGAACCACACATAATAAATTCTTCCCTTTTCCTTACAAGGGTAGTCTCCTTAGCGCGGCTGCCTGCCAAGCGGCACACCTGGGTTTGATTCCCAGTACTCGCATGGGGATATTTGCCCCCGCTGGGAGACCTGATCCGGGGTGCACACAACCTCGGAAGGTCCCTTGAGGAGTTACTTGATGGAGAAGTAGCGGCTTCAGGTCATGAGGACCGCATTACCCGGCCGGGGTGGGTTCGAGGCGCTGACCACTTCTCACCCTCCATGACATCTATCATGGGGGACGCAGTGGTCAGGCGGTAGGCCAAGGTTCCTTGTCCTGCCATGGAGTATTATTATTATTATTATTATTATTATTATTAATATTTTTATTATTTTATTATGATTATTTCTATTTTTATTATGATTATTATGGCGATTATGATGATTATGATTATTATGATTATTATTATGATTATCATGTTGATTATTATTATTGTTGTTGTTATTATTATTATAATTATTATTGTTGTTGTTATTATTAATGTTGTTGTTATTATCATTATTTTTATTATTTGCGACTAGGCGTTTCGTACCAGGACATATTACCTTACCAATTACTATGTTTATTTGTGTTTTAAATTTCATTTAATATAATTCTTTCTAATTTCAAACCGAATTTTACATCAATCTTAATTTGATGTATTATCAGCTCTAATAAGCTCGTAGAGCATGGCTATCTCTGTTCAGCATTGGAATGGTCAATCGCTATAAAATTCAATTACCGGTACAATTATTGTTTAAAATTAGTTGTGTGGTTACATTTTAAAGGTTTTGCCACCAAATATATATATATATATATATATATATATATATATATATATATATATATATATGCTTTAGACAATGATTTAAAGCCCGCCTGGGTAGTGTGGTGGTAGCGTGTCCGCCTCACATTCGTAAGGTCGTGAGTTCGAATCTCGCTTAGGGTGAGTTATTCAGATAAGGTTTTTGCAGGGTTTTCCCTTATCCTGAGAAGACGAATGTCGAGTAACGTTTTTTATTTTGATAGCGTTTAACGCCCGCTTAAACTAATTATTGCACCGCAGACGCTGACACTGATGATACATGAATGAAGATGGAGCACTGGTGGAATGCGATGGCGGAGGAAACCGTGGAACCCGGAGAAAACCCGCCCCGGCGCCGCTTTGTCCACCAAAAATCTCACATTTGGTCGCTTGGGATCGAACCCGGGTCGTCTAGGAGAGAGCCGAGTGGTCTAACCACTCCGCCACGGCGCGTCCCGAGTAACTTTAAGCTTCATGGACCCCGAGATCATTTGAGCATCATTTCACCAATTTTATTCATCGTTCGATATGACCAGGACGTTAAACAAAAAAAAAATGATTTAAAGTGAAAGCGTATGTTCAATATATAAAACACTTTCAGAGCCTCTGCTGCATTATTGTTAAGATCCTCGCGTTTTTAGCACCTCAAAATTCCGAGCTGACTTTCTTCCTTAGCCAATAGTTTTTTCGCGACCTTGTTGAAAACGACTGACTTCCTCAGTTTACGTTTTACATTACAAAAACATTTCATTAACTGCGGTTTACACCGCCTGCGGTGCCATTAGTAGTTAAAGCGGGCGTTAAACACTACCAAAAAAAAAACAAAAAAAAAAACTGCGGTTTACACAGCTTCGATTGATTGTTTGAGCCATTTGAACCGACGTAGCCACTCCATGTAGTTTATGCAATTGTCACTAAGTAGCATTCATTATACGTTACACATTATGGTCTATCTACAGACGCTACTAATGACATCCGACCTTTTCATTTAGGCAAAACAAACCTTTTCTATACACGAAGGTATCAATTTTTCCTAAATCAAGTTTATGTTGTTACGCCTGGCAGAACAAAAGCGACAGACTACTGGAGGCAAACACAACTGTGAATTGCTTGGTACTGCCATCTTGCAAAACACCTACAACTAAATAACTTCACTCTACACTATAGGGAGTTTACAGAACTACTTGGTACTTGTGTAAGAATAGCGCCGACATGCTACAGATTTAAATGTGTCTAGTTCCAAACTATAAGTATGCAATTAAAATATCAGTGAAACACAGAAATCTCTACTCGATTTTAAATGAATCAGCTTTTAATCTGAACCCAAGAATCGATGTTTAATATTAGATGACAAGTAGAGAAGGTATTGCAATGCATCTTAAAATTCTATAGCGATGTTTCAGTGGAAATACACGGTTTAATTTACCCTGAGGTTAAAAACATATTTTTAGATAGACGTCCGAGCGCGGTTTCTGTGAACAATATAATTCCAAAAAGAAAAGTCTGTCAAATAGCAACTTCGTATTTAAAATACAGCAATTTCGAAGAATGTACAACCAAGATTTTCCAAGATTCCCCCCCCCCCGAAAAAAAATACCCCTTGCAACGAAACATTTTCGAAAATTTTGATTTCCTCAAAAATGGTTCTAATGATTTTAACGCAATTTTTAAGACATTTTCAGAATAAATACAACGTATTCAATCAAATTTGTGGGAATAACCTCCGAAGTCCTCTTCGTTACGAATGACTTTTGTATATCTGGCAGCAGAACAAAATTTATTAAACAAAAATCGTACAAATTCGAGATACTATTTATCTTTTTTAAAAATTATTTTCCTAGGGTCAGGGAACCTTAAAATATGTATTTCATTAAAGTTCTCAATCAAACTATTGTCTACTATACTATGTAGTAGTTGTTATTGTATTCCACCCAACAATTTAATATCGAGATTGTACCGAAAATACACATTTTGAGACTTTAACTGTTTCTTGCACATACATCAGCAGTCACATAAACCATTTCGGCAAGTTAAGACGTCCCTTACACTGGAAAATAGAAAGGATGGCCCCTCAGGCTCTGGCGAGCAATGTATACGCCAACGATAACACATAGATTAGTGTCTGACACTTGCGCCGTGATCATTATCTCCATTATCCCAATCCCAGAACTTAATGACTTTAAAAATGGAAAAAAATTACATATTAAATAACCCAAAAATTCTCTTAAAATAACATATAAATTTTAAAAATTACCTAATAAAAATTAAAAATTAATATTAGGTCTAATGACGTTTTGTGAATAATTGTATTCTTCAAACCAACATTCTCCTTAGTATGGTAGCCTCTTATTAATGCAGATACTCTGTTAAGTAAGCCATTCCATAAAAATAATATTAAGTGAGCCTACCTTACTCAGCATTGCAATACACCACCATAGTCATCCTCAAGTTTTCAAAAGTCGTGGCTCTACGGTTGGCACCTAGAACTGTTTTATACTGGGAGAAACTTCTTTTTAAATCTACGGATGTAATGGGAGAACAATTGAAGAACACGATGTCACTGGCATTTAAATCCTCTTCCAAAATGTCAGTTCTGAAGTTTGCTCCTGACAAAATACTGACTATATCACGCGTTGCCTTATATTCTTTATTTTTATCTAATGCACTTTTTTCATTTTTTGCCTAAAATGTCCCCAATTTCACTTTTACATTTTGTATGCAGTCTTTAGCTTCCCTGCCTAACTCTATTCACTTGTTCAACGATATATCACTTACCTCTAAGCTGGTTATGCTTTTTGGCAGAAATGAAACGTTTGATTTAATGCACGACAATTTAAGTTGGGCTTGGATTGGAAAACATGTCCTGTGCTTTCCCAATTCCCATAGCATCTCCCCTATGATGTTCAAGATATAGCTTGTTATTGGTTACAGTTTTCCAATGCTGAAATAGGAAGTCGCTATCGTTTTTCTCTGTTCTCGCCAAACAAGGAAAACTGAATTTCAAATCCTTCATTTTTGATTTGCATAGTTTCTTACAGATAAAAGTGTGCAGTAAACAAAGTCGGTCCTCTTGCTATGGCTTTAAATTGCTCTTTTCATGAAAACTAAAATTAAATAAAGAAATGAAAATAATAATGATTTGCATTTGAGAGAAGTATAAAGTATTTAAAGATTCGAACCATTACGAAAAACAGACCGGAGATTGCTAATGGGCATCATTCATTGACTTCATTCGTCTCTAAAAATCTAATTTTCACAACGGTTATAAAGAATAAATAAATGCATTTAAAACAACTACTGTTACTGCTACTTATTTATTTATTTATTTATTTATTTGCGACTAGGGCTTACGTATCTGGCCACATTACCTTGCCGATGACTATTTATTTGAAATTTTCATTTTTAAACTGTTTAATACATGAACCTAAATTTCTAATTTCAAACCGATTTTTAGAGAATTTGATGTATAATCAGTCAAAATAAACTCGTAGAACTTGGCTATTTCCGTTCTGTTTTTCGATGGGCAATAGCTATGAGCCAGCAGATTAAAAATAATCTCGGTTACCGATACAATTATTGTTTAAAATTAGCTATGTGGTTGTATTGCAAAGGATTTGCCATCAAATAATAATGCTTTAAACAAGGATTTAAAATAAAAGTGTATGTTCAATATATGCAATTCTTGTCAGGAATATTGCTGCAATATTGTCAATAACTTTACATTTTTATCATTTCAGAATTCCGAGCTGCTTTTCTTATTCAGTTCATACTTTCTTCGCTTCCCTCTTGAAAATACGTCATTTTCCTCACTAAGTAGAAGGATATACATACTTTCTTGCTTGCGTTTTACTTCCCAAAAACATTTCTTTGCCAATGGCAATTGATCGTTTGAGCCATTTGAAAAGAAGTAGCCGCTTCATGTAGTTTATTCAGTCGTCGCTAGGTAGCATTAGACGCTATTTGCTAAGCTCCACCTGCAAACGCTATTCATGAATTTTGAAGCAATTTACCTTTTCATATAGGCAAATTAAAACCTTCTCTGGTCACGCAAGTAAAACGTTTAATTAATAGAGTTTATATTGTTACGCATGGCAGAACAAAAGCGACAAACCCAACTGTGAATTGATCAGTACTGCCATCTTGCAAAAGCACATGCAACTAAATACCATCACTCTGCATTAGCGAGAATTAACAGAACTACCTGGTGCTTGTGTAAGAATAGCGCTGACTTGCAACAGATTTAAACGTGTCTAGTTCCAAAACATAAGTATGCGATTAAAATAACACTGTAACACAAAAGAATCTCAAGAAAATTTTAAATGAATCAGCCTTTATCCAAACACAAAAATACATATTAGATTTTTATATAACATAGATAATAAGTTGAGAAGGTATTGCATGCCAACAGAAATTCGATAGCGACATTTCAGTGGAATAAAAACAGTTTACGTTCTCCTGAGTTTAAAAGAACATTTTTAGAAATTTGTTCGGGCATGTACTTCTGTGAACAGAAAAATTCCAAAACGAAAAGTTAGTTTTATACCAAGCTTCATATTTAAGTTACATCTCCGAAGGATGTGAAAACAAGATTTTTCAAAAATGATAAATCACCCTAACTGAGATTCGAACCCGGGATCTCTTGAATTTTTGAGGCCTACGTTCTCTTCGTAGTAGAGTTAATTACTTAATGCATACGCACACATTTCACTGTAGATATGAGAAGACAGGCTAAAGCGACAGATGTTAAAAGAGAACGCGGCTATGAACTCCCTGCTCTTTAAATGACTACGAGGGGGGAAACAAATGGTAGGCGATTTCCAGTAAAATTCCATACTTTTTGAAATTTGTGGGATATAAAGGAAGCGGATAACCCTACTAAGAAAAATGTAAATGTCATAACTGCTTGTTTTAAGAAGTACTACATTTTTTGTGTAATAAGAATTTGCCTATCTTTTACGGTTTACCAGTTGCGCTGTTCTCAGGAATTGTAAAATAAACATTTTATTTTCAATAAAAATATTTTAAACAGAAGTAATTTTCACAATAGTTAGAGACAGTTTTGATAAAATAAAAATTTTCGAAATATGTTCCATGGAAAGGATAGCTGAAACTCTTAATGACGCAACCCAGGAGGAATACCAAGTTTGGCACTAAACGACTTTGCGTTTATGAGGTTTGCCGTTCACACATACACACTAGACATGGGGCGATTTATGAACGAGTACAAGGAAAGAATCGTATGAATCGTGTCAACCTTAGCCGGAATCGCCGTTCAAAAAGAATCGTAAGAATCGTGCTAGTGTTAACATGAATCGTTGTTCAAAAAGAATCGCAGATTTGAAGAATCGTGATCAGCCATTGCGGTTTTTCTTTTGCTTCGACCTTTCGGAGTACCAAACCGAGCTTCGACGGAAACTGCCGAGTGAGCAGGATGTGTGTGGGATTTATAACCATTTATTTTATTGTGAAAAGTCTACAGCGCTGAGGCCACGAGGCTAAAGAAGAAAATGTATGCATAAGAAAACGAACACTAGCGATCATTGCGGAAACCACCCCGAGCGTCTTTTATTTTATGAGATGAGTTACTGTACAGGTTAAAGTAAGTTTATAATTTACAACTGCTCTATATATATTTGCAGAATCTTAAATGTAACATATCCACAGGTAAATCGTCACTACGTTAACAAGATATAAGACTTCAGAAACTAATTTTATTTAAAAAAGGGGCAAAAATGTTCCAACATAACTTTCACTGTAGTGTTGTTAAAGCAATAACTTTTTTTCCCCTTGTTTACCAGCATTAAGAAAAACGAATAACGATTTTCCATTTAAAAAAAGTATAAATATGGAATAACTGAAAAAATAATAGACAATATGTAAGAAATTGTTAACTCTGCAATATACACACTGTCACATCGCAGGTAGATGCAGAACTTAAATATCAACTTTGGCACTTACCTAACGGATTTTAAGTCTTTGAGTTATGTTGTTCATTCACAGCTACATAAACACACACGCACGCACACAAACAACATAATCCTTTTCCTGAAAATGCCTTTTTGGATACAGGGGACCTCAAAACATAATTTCCGATGAAATATTATATGAAAATTTTAGCTGAAAAATGATTGTTCACCATGACACATACAGAATAGAGAGCGTTAATAACAGAGAAGAAGTTTTTGTCAGGTTTCTAAGGTACCATTAAATTGATTATTCAAGGAATATGAAGCAATTTTCTCTAAAAGTTAAGTTTCATGTTCCTGATCATTTACCAAATTGTGAATTCCTCCGACAGCTTCTCAATATGAAATAGTATACCATCATATAGTGCAATTAACATTGTCATTAAAAATTCTTTTGAAATTTGATGTCCTTACGATCCAACATACCATGCAGTACGTTGAATGCAAATTTGTTTATGGCCTAATCGGTAAAATCTATGAAATGAAATTGAAGTCTGGTATGCAATGTAAGAGGTAACTCATGGCTCGCCACATTTATAACCTGCCTCTTTTACGACACGTTTTAGTAATTGATGATTTGCGAGGTGATTTTCTTTAAATTCATGACGCCTCTTTGGAAAATAAGAGAATTTAAATAGCAAGTTTGCTCTTTAATTGACTTTCCATTTGTTAATTATCCTGTTTAGAGGCCTACACACACGCGCGCGCGCGCATATTTTTCCATTTTAATTAACGGGGTTTCAAAAGATGTTCCCAGTGAAATCTCATTTCCAATTTTTAGGTGGGATGCAACAGCTTCTCTATCTAATATATACGAGTATTTGTTTGAGAAAGTAAAGGGGAACACAATCTATATAATTATTTTTTTTAGAAAATGCATTGATTTATCTAAGCGCATGCAAAACAAGAGTCCTGGAATTTGATGAAAGGAAATCGATACAATATTCTTTGCTCTAACATGATATTATATACAGGTGTTTAATAATAATAATAGTAATAATAATAAAATTGTGTATACTTTGCAATATATCTCATGTAACACAACTAAAGTGGAATTTCATAGAGCCATTTTATTGTAAAGTTCAGAAAACTACAGATTAATGGAGAAAGAATACGTTCAGTTTTTCATTGTTTTTCTTTTATGCCAATAACAACAAAGTCGGGATTGCAAGGATGGTCGTAAAGCAGGGCGATTCACGTTAGTATCGTGAATCGAGCACCTGGGCAGGCTAAAAGACAGGGAGACGATTCATGAACGAATCGTCAAATCGTGCACCAGGGCACGCTAAAAGAAAAGGAGACGATTCATGAACGAACTGTACATAAGGTTACAGCGCTTAGCCAAAGGAGAGACTTGTTGCCAAGTCGAGTGCCGCCAAATACTTCCGAACACAGTCGGTGCGAATGCTGTGCCGAGTGAGTACTGAATGCGCACGAAAATTGCCATGGATTCTGATGTTATGTCATCTGTCTGGCTCTGGTTAGCCAAAACAGAAAAACATTGCCATTAAATAGAATATTGTTGAGTTCTGACCATACGAAGTTAACGATGATGATTAATGTTTTAAAAACAATAGTGTATAATGTAAAGCGCAGTTAATCGAATAGTAAACTTTTCCATTGAAACTACAGCACCGCATATAAGAAAAGGAGTAATGTTCAGTAACTATTTTACTGAACATTATTAAATATCTAATACATTGTACTGTATTGTGTGACTGTATGTGGTAGATGTTATACCAAAATTGTTAATGGAGGAAAAAGCAGAAAGTTTAGAATTCCTGGATTAAATAAATTAATATCTACGTTTAAATTACATAATTTAACAGCATTAATTTATATACCATAACCTACACTAAATGCAGGTATAGGGCATCTTACCTCTAATATGAAAATTACTTCGGAAGAAAATAATAATTAATCTGGATATTAGCGTTTCCTTGGAATGGCATATTTCTAAAAAATATACGACTTACTAGCGTGCAACCGCGGCAGTGATGATTAATAATTTCTCTGCATATTAACATTACATAAATACCGCCATGCAGTCGAAGCTTAGGTGTCAATTTTAGACTTAAACAAACTCTTATGTTGGTTTTCATTTTTCGATTAATGGAAGAAATTTTACCAATTATATTTGCAAAACAGTACAGCGTTTACTATAAATTACACGAACACACAGAATGCATGGCGATGATTAATAAACCGTGAACGATTCGTATGCACGAATCGGGTGAAACGATTACTCTTGACCCAACTCTATATAACTGTACGAGGTCACGACCAGAGTTGACGTCAAACGCTCGTGTAAATTACCGTGGTTGCAAACACTTCTTTGATAGTAATGCGGTTAACAATTTTGATTCAACAGAGATCGTATGAGAAACGAGATCATCAACACCACACTGAATATCGGTTTATTTCGACAACGTTACCTCCTGCATCCTCCACAGACATTTTGCTGTGAACCAGGTGAAGCCCGGTTCGCTACAAAAATTAAATGTAAATCGTGTTAGTGTATACCATGCTCCACATTAATTTCATTTTTATACTAAATATCGTAGCCTTCACAGTTCTATTCTGTTTACTTTTTGTGTACTTACTCATACGAAATAGTAGCTTTCGATTAAGATAATTATTAAATATAATGAACACCAATAGCTGCATCTTAAAATGTATTTATTGTGTACATTTTTCCATGTGCTGCCCTATAACATCGTTAGGTTTATAAATATATTAGAAATACACAAGTGCTGACATCTAAGGGTCGTCAAATTGATTGAAAGTGTTCCATCTTTGGCCTGCAGATGGCAATCGTTTCGACGTTGCATAGACCCAAACTCTGAAATGCGGTATACTGCCGTCCCAACATTTCGTGAACATATATCCTACTAAACAGCAGTGCTTTGAACTAGCGGGAATTTAGAGTAGTACTTAGTGCTCCTATAAAAATACTACAGACATCCAAATGATTTAACCTGATACCTAACCAAAACAGTAAGCAAGTAAAAAAAGTAAAACCGTAACTCAATAGAATCTCTAGCCGATTTTGAATGAATCATTGATACTAGCGCATGTTATGTATTGCCCTGCAACCAAAAATCCATTTTTGTTTTCTCTACCACGTAGATAGAAGGTGGAGAAGCTATAGCATTCCAACCAAAAATTCGATAGCGTGATTTAAGTGCAAATACAGATTGATCCCTAAATATCATGTTTAAAATAAAGTGTGCGCGTGTGACAACGGCTTAAACAAAAACACAACGTTGGTTGAATATAAAATTTTATATTTTATGTTCAGCTTTTTCCAAGGATGAGACTCGAGATTCTTATGAGATTCCGCCCTACAAAACTACCCTTTGTATGAAAAAATAGATGAAAGTGTTGCTTTTCTTAAAAATGGTTCCAATGATTTAATTACATAACATATTTAAATATTAGTTTCATTGCATATAAGATGTATATTATGGATTTTCTGGAAATACCCTCTAAAATCCTCTTCTTTTGAATGATTTGTGCATAAATGTTAACAGATAGACAAAAATATTCTACAAAAAAAAATGTACAATAAAAATAATCTGAGTTACCGATACAATTATTGTTAAAATTATCTATATGCTTGTATTGCAAAGGACTTGCCATCAAATAACAATGCTTTAAACAAGGATTTAAAATAATAACGTATGTTCAATATATATATATATATATATACATATATATAATTAATTTTTGTCTGGAATAATGCCGCAGTATTGTCAAGAACTTTACATTTTTATCATTTCAAACTCCCAAGCTGATTTTCTTATTCAGATCATATTTTCTTCGCTGCCCTCTTGAAGATAAGTTATTTTCCTGACTAAGTAGAAGGATATACATACTTCCTCGCCGGCGTTTTACTTCACAAAAACATTTCTTTGCCAATGGTTTATGTAGTTACGATCGATCGTTAGTGCCATTTGAAGAGAAGTAGCCGTTCCCTGTAGTTTATGCAATTGTCACTAGGTTGCATTAGACGCTACATGCTATGCTCTATCTGCAAACACTACTAATGAATTTTGAAGCATTTTACCTTTTCAAATAGGCAAAATAAACCTTCTCTGAACACGCAAGTACAGCTTCTCATTAATAAGGTTTAGATTGTTACGTCTGGCAGAACAAAAGCGACAAGCCCAACCGTTAATTGCTTAGTACTGCCATCTTGCAACCAAATAACATCACCCTGCACTAGCGGGAGTTTATAGAACTACTTGGGACTTGTGTAAGAATAGCGCCGACATGCAGCAGATTTAAACGTGCCTAGGTCCAAACTATAAGTATGCGATTAAAATAACACTGTAATACAAAAGATTATCTAGTGGTTTTAAATGGATCAGCCTTTACCAAAATCAAAAAAAAAACCTATTTAGATTTTCATATAACACAGATAATACGTTGTAAAATTTGATTGCGACATTTCAGTGGAAATAAACTGTTTACGTTCCCCTTAGTTTAAAAGAACAATTTTAGAAAGAAGTCCGGGCATGTGCTTCTGTGACCAGAAAAATTCCAAAACGAAAAGCCGGTCAAATACCTAACTTCATATTTAAGTTACATCTCCTTAGGATGTGACACAAGATTTTTTCAAAAATGCTCACTCCAAACTTCCCCTTACATGCAAATATTTTGATAACTTTGTGCTTGTAATGACTAATAATTTTAGCGCCACTTTATAACATTTTCATAATAAATACAAAGTGTTTACAAGCAATTTTGTAAGAATATCTTTTGAAATCCACTACATTCTGAATGACTTTTGTGCAACTGGCAATAGAACAAAATTTACCAAACAAAAATTGTACATATACGAGATATTCGCTGCTATTGGTTTCACTTTTCCATTTTTACTTTCTCTAGCATAGATCTACGTATTTAGTATGTGGAGAAGGTATTGTACTCCACCCTAAACCTTAATACTGAGATTTCACAAGAAATACATGCTTTGAGGTTCCTAAATAAAAGTATTTATAGAAAAAAACTCCTGGGGATGTGTGCGTGTGTATATATGTGTGTGTACAAAATAACTCAGAAATGTAAATTTGGTGTCAGTATCCTCCAAAGGATACGAACAGAAGATTTTCATAAAATCCCCCCCAAACAAAACTATACCTGGAACATTATTCGTAATTTTCGATTTTCTGAAAAAAAAAAAAAAAAAAAAATGTCGAGCAAAATGCCATATATTAAAGAGGTCTACATGGCAAATAAAATGTATATCCTAAAGTTCTGTACGTAACCCCTGAAGTGCATAATTGGTAAACCGTAGGATATATACCAAAACTTAATACACAAAAGTGCAGATATCGTTAAAACTTACAGTTTGTCATATAAGTTTTAGTTGTTTTTTTTTGTATTGCCTATCATTTCCAAGATATTTCCGTTATTAGAGTCGATTTTGAAATATTTAAGAATAGAAGGGCCATGGGGCCAAGTTGTCCCCTAATGAACTTTTAACTTATGCTCTGACCAAAGCATAAGTCGGATTCACTTGCTAATACGTGACTTATTGATTATAAGGAACATTAACCACCTATATTTGCATATGGGAGAAGACATATTAAATGCATCCCTGAAATTTGCGAAAACTAGTAGCATTCCAATCTCTAAACTGGTTGCTATAAGAACGCCTTCAACGACTGGAAATATTAATGAGTTTCTTGCTGTTTGTGCTCAAGATGAATCATTTCCAAAATGTCCTTTTTATCACTGCATTATCCACCAGATAGCTTTATGAATAAAGATTATCAGCCTCGACCGTGTCATGAAAATCGTAACTCGTGTAGTAAATCCATCAGGTCATCTTCTACACGTCCCCGATTATTCAGAAATGTTTTAATTCTGAGCACGGTGCCATAATTCTAATTCACGGTGCTGACGTAAGATGGCTTAGCAGAGGGAAAGCTCTGGAATAATTCTGCAGTTTTCTAGATGAGATATGAGGTTTTCTGAAATCATCGCCCGGACAATATTGTCAATAATTTGATGAGATACCATGGCTCCTTGAATTAGGTATCTGGGCAGATATCACCACAAAATTATATGAACTAAACAACGTAATGCGAACGGAAAATCGTAACAGTTCAGTCATGGTAAATACTGAAATACTTTCTGAACGAAAGGCAATTTATGAATTGCACATTTAAACTGAACGTTTCTAAACGGTTATACAGAATAAATAAATACATTTATAACCACTACTGCTACTGCCACTTATTTATTTATTTATTTATTTATTTGCTTGCGACTAAAGCTTACGTATCTGGCCTATTACCTAACCAATGACTATTAATTTGAAATTTTCATTTGTTATAAACTGTGGAATATATCAATCTAGCTTTCTTATTTCAAATCGCATTTTACAGAATTTAAGGAATAATCAGTTAAAATAAACTCGTAGAACTTGACTATTTCCGTTCAGTTTTTGGATGGTCAATGAAGAAGAAGACAGCAGATTAAAAATAAATTTAGTTACTGGTACAATTATTGTTTAAAATTAGCTATATGGTTGTATTGCAAAGGATTTGCCAGCAAATAATAATGCTTTAAACAAGGATTTAAAATAAAAACAATATTCAATATATACAATTCTTGTCAGGAATACTGCCACATTATTGTCAAGAACTTTACATTTTCATCATTTCAAAGTCCCAAGCTGATTTTCTTATTCAGATCATATTTTCTTCGCTGCCCTCTTGAAGATAAGTTATTTTCCGGACTAAGTAGAAGGATATACATACTTCCTCGCCTGCGTTTTACTTCACAAAAACATTTCTTTGCCAATGGTTTATGTAGTTTTAGTTTAGATCGTTTGAGCCATTTGAAAAGAAGTAGCCGTTCCCTGTAGTTTATGCAATCGTCACTAGGTAGAAATAGACGATACATGCTATGCTCTATCTGCAAACACTACTAATGGATTTTGAAACTTTTTACCTTTTCAAATAGGCAAAATAAACCTTCGCTGAACACGCAAGTAAAACTTCTCATTGATAAAGTTTATATTGTTACGCCTGGTAGAACAAAAGCGACAAACCCAATCGTGAATTGCTTAGTACTGCCATCTTGCAACCAAATAACATCACTCTGCACTAGCGGGAGTTTATAGAACTACTTGGTGCTTGTGTTAGAATAGCGCCGACATGCAGCAGATTTAAAGTGCCTAGTTCCAAACTATAAGTATGCGATTAAAATAACACTGTAATACAAAAGAATCTCTAGTGGTTTTAAATGAATCAGCCTTTACCCAAACCTAAAAATCCTATTTAGATGTTTATATAACATAGATAATAAGTTGAGAAGGTATTGCATGCCAACAGAAATTCGATTGCGATATTTCAGTGGAAATACATGGTTTATGTTCCCCTGAGGTTAAAAGAATTATTTTAGAAAGGTGTCCAGGCATGTGCTTCATGAACAGAAATATTCCAAAACGAAAATTTGGTCAAATACCAAGCTTCATATTTAAGGTACATGTCCGAAGGATGTGACAACAGGATTTTTCAAAAATGCTCCCCCAAAACTCCCCCTTGCATGGAAATATTTTGATAAATTTGTTTGTTTTTGTAATGAATAATAATTTTAACGCCACTTTATGACATTTTCATAATAAATACAAAGAATTTACAATCCTTTTTGTAGGAATGTCCTTTGAGATCCTCTTCATTCTTAATGACCTTTGGGCAACTGGCAACAGAACAAAATTTATTGAACAAAAATTATACATGTACGAGATATTCGCTGATTGGTTTCGGTTTTCCATTTTTACTTTCTCTAGCACAGATGTACGTATTTCGTATGTGGAGAAGTTATTGTACTCCACCCTAAACCTCAATACCGAGATTTCACAGGAGATATATGCCTTGAGGTTCCTTAATAAAAGTATTTATAGAAAAAAACTCCTGGGAGTTTTTTTTTTTTTTGGTAGTGTTTAACGCCCGCTTTAACTACTAATGGCATGGCAGGCGGTGACACTGATGATGGAGCACCCGTGGAATGCGATGGCAGGGGAAACCGGAGTACCCGGAGAAAACCCGCCCCAGCGCCGTCTTGTCCACCACAAATCTCACATGCAGTCGCTTGGGATCGAACCCCGGCCGTCTAGGTGAGAGTCGAGTGGTCCAACCACTCGGCCACGGCGCGGCCACCTCCTGGGAGTGTATGTGTATGTAAGTGTGTACAACATAACTCAGAAATGCAAATGTGGAGTATAAGATAGTTATCCTCCAAGGATGCGACGCGAAGATTTTCAGCAAAATACCCCCCCCCCAAAGAAACTATTCCTGGAACATCTTTCAAAATTTTCTATTTTCCAAAAAAAAATTTTGTATTAATCTCGGTTAAAACGTCGTATACTTGGGAGGTCTGCATGGTAAATAAAATGTATATCTTTAATTTTTGGATGTAACCTCTGAAGTGCATAATTGGTAAACCGTAGGATATATACTAAAACTTACTACACAGAAATGCAGATCACGTTAAAACACACAGTTTGTCATATAAGGTTTAAGTGTGTATAGTTGGGTTTTTGTATGGCCTATCATTTCCAAGATATTCCCCGTTATTACAGTCGATTTTTGAAATATTTAAGAATAGAAGGGCCGTGGTGCCGAAATGTCCCCTTATGAACTTTTAACTTATGCTCTGACCAAAGCATAAGTCGGATTCACTTGCTAATACGTGACTTATTAATTATAAGGAACATTAACCACCTATATTTGCATATGGGAGAAGACATATTAAATGCATTCCTGAAATTTGCGAAAAGTAGTAGCATTCCAATCTCTAAACTGGTTGCAATAACAACGCCTTCAACGACTGGAAATATTAATGAGTTTCTTGCTGTTTGCGCTCAAAATGAATCGTTTCCAAAATGTCTTTCTTATCACTGCATTGTCCACCAGGAAGCTTTATGCGCAAAAATTATGAACCTCAACCGTGTCATGAAAATCGTAACTCGTGAAGTAAATCAATCAGATCATGCTCTACAGGTCACCGATTGCTCCAAAATCTTTTTATTCTGAGCATGGTGTCATAATTCTTCATGCTGACATAAGATAGCTTAGTAGGGGGAAAACTCTGAGATAATTCTTCAGTCTTCTGGATGAGATATGAGTTTTTCTGAAATCATCGCCCGGACAATATTGCCAATAATTTGATGAGATACCATGGCTCCTTGAATTAGGTATCTGTGCAGATATCACCTCAAAATTAAATGAACTGCACCTCAAAATGCGAGGGAAAAATCGCAACATTTCAGTCATGATAAGTACTGAAACACTTTCTGAACGAAAGGGAATTTATGGATTGCACATTTAAAAAGAAATTCCCTATCCCACTTTGCAACTTTGAAAGCAGTTATGGAAACCGTAATTATCGGCGAATGTGATGGTCTATCTTTTGCTCAGCATCTTGAGCGCAACCTAATACACCACTTTGGTTTCTGCTTCGCCTAAACGGGAGGCTAGGGGCGAGCCTGCTATATGCCCATGTGTAGCCCTGTCACCACAGTATGGTTACCCCTGGTTGGGCTCCGTGGCCTGTGGGATGAATATCTTGCTCATTTTTATGGCACCAAATAAAAAATTTATTAAATTTGGGAATGATGTAGGAAAAGAATTAGCTGGGTCTTGCGGTCCTCACTACTTGAATGTTAATCGGACAGAGAACTGTGGAAAGGTCACCACGGTCAGTCCGTTCACATCCAAAAAGGGCTTGACAACATTGCTGGTTCTGTTAAGTCGTGCATAAAGACTCAAAACGGCACGCTTCTTGTAGAGGGATATTCAGCATCATAGGCGGCGAAATTACTAAAGGCCACTATGTTAGGCAGCTATCCTGTGAAGTTCGAGGTGCTTTTTTTTTTTTTTTTTTTTTTTTTTAATTATTTTCTTTTAAATACGGTACCGGAGTCTGATCAGGACTCCGGCACTGTATACTCTACTTTAATTTACCTTTTTTTTTTGTTTTACCTTGTTTTTCTGTATTATTACTGGATTGCTGTTTTTTTACTGTTACAACAAACACATAGCACCCATGCCCAAGGCGGGCCTCGAACCCACGATCCCCAGCGCTACGAAGCACCAAAGCGGGACGCCATGGCGAGCGCGGCCATGGGGACCGGCACCTTGGACGGTCTATCGAATGAGGAGATAAAGGAGAATCTTGCCGAACAAGGTGTAAACATCTGTGTACCGGGTTCAACGGAGAGTGAACAGTGAATTCGTGCCTACTCTTACCCGGTTCCTCACATTTGATCGGGCAGAGCTCCCTCAGGGGATTAGGGCAGGTTACGAGGCCATCGAAGTGAGGCCCTACGTTCCGAACGCACTAAGATGCTATAAATGTCAACGCTTTGGGCACACGAGCGAGTTTTGTTGTGGTCGGTCTACTTGTGTAAAATATGGAGAAGTCCAAAATGGCGGCAATTTCACCTCACATCCATCTTGTGTTAACTGCGGCAGAGAAAATCCATCTAGCGGTCCGATATCTATAGTGCAGTGTAGTCAAACCGGTATCCAGGCGGGAAATCGCAACTCAGACCTGCAATATGAACGGGGCCACAATTACTGACAAGATCCTTGTAGCCAGGCCGCTACCTAAGCCGTCCGTCACTATGTCTAAATCCGCCTCAACATCTTTAAAATCCGCCAACGTAAGGAGCAGCCCGGAACGTTTATTACCTAGACCTTCGACTCAGGAGACTAGACTGGCAAACCTGTCACAATTTCTGCATTAGCGCTTAAGTTTAAGACCAGTTATGTCTTCTCGGACTTCTTAAAATCAAGTGCAAAGACCACATCCAATACACCTAAGGGAAGGACCAGTCCACGTCATTCTCCACATAGATCCTCTTCTGAGGTATCTTCTGGGGGAAGCCCTGATCGATAACGACCGTCTTCGCTGATCAGTACCTCAAATCGGTTCGACGTTCTTGAACCGAAATTTTCTACTGGGAAGGGGACCTCCCCCGTGGAAGAGATATAATAGGAGAATGCTTCCGCCACTTCCAAACGGACGGTGCGTAAGCGACAGGATCGTGCTCCTGAGAGAAGCATTAGTCCGACAGCAAAGAAGAATAAGTTAAACCAACCAGCATAGCCGAATATGCAGAAACACCTTTCTATTTAGTACTTAACCCATAATATCAACAATGGATATCCTACAGTGGAACATTTGCGGAATTAGACCACATCGATCAGAGCTTTAATTATTGATCCATCAGAATCAGCCTTTGGTCGTATGCTTACAGGAGGCGAAGCTGCGTCCAAAGGACACTGCTACCATCGGGCAGTGCTCCTCCGTACGGTGTGATTTATTACCAGAGGAGGGTGTTGCCGCTCATGGGGGCACTATGATGCTAATCAAGGATGATATCTCCGCCGAGTCCGTTCCTTTACAATCTGATATCCAGTCAGTTGCTGTAGTATAGCGCATCCCTCCTGCAGCTAAACAGTTTGTAGCACCGGAGAGCCCACTTTACTTTTTGACGCATTTAATACTTTTTCCCACCTGGATATTGCAGTCTGTTCACCACAATTAGCAGTTTCTTTATGCTGAAATATCATCTCTGATTTACATTTTAGTGACCACTTTGCCTGTATCATTCGTCCCTTAACGCTTGAAGTATATTCTACAAGTTTACCTAGATGGCGTTTAGATCAAGCCAACTGGAACCTATACTCACGTCTAGCTGTTTTTACCTATGACGAGCAAGCAGCTGTGGATCAATTAGTCGACCATCTCACAGAGACAATTCTTTCTACTGTTGCTGAGCAGTGTATTCCGCGCCCTACTTGTCAACCCCGTCGTAATCTAGTGTCATTTTGGTCAGAGGAATGCCGGACTGCCATTAGTGCACGCAGACGTGCTTTCCAGGTTTTCCAGCGTCAACCTACACTGGATAACCTGATACACTACAAGAAGATGTCTGCCAACTCTAGACGGGTTATTAAGGATAGCAAAAAGATATCTTGGAATAATTTCGTAGCTTCCTTTAATCGACATACAGCTTCCTCTGTCATATGGGATAAGTTGAGGCCTGTGGCCGGATAATCGACCCATATGCCAATTGCGGGCCTAAAAACAGCAGCGGGTGCTGTTGTTGATAACTTTGACGTGGCTAACATTTTGGGCAGTGCTTTCGGTCGTGTTTTAGCTCCGACAAATTATACTCCCAAGTTTCTTGCAGTCAAGCCTCAAGTGGAATCTCAGGGTTTCTCCTTCCGTTCAGGAGAGCTTGAGGACTATAATCGGCTCTTCACCAACAGAGCTAAACGTGCCGGACTTCGAGACAGAGGGTTGGCGGAATCGCAAGAGTTTCCGGGCTTTAGAAAAGGACACCTTCTTTTTCACACGGATCTCCTGGATCGCCTTCTCCTCTGTAAAACGGGGACATTCGCGGGAACTGGATGAATGTTCACCGTCGCAATTCACGCAGGATGGGCCTTTACTACATACACCATCGTGGGATTGGTCACCTCAGTTCGCACAGGTAGATTCGCCGTTACAAAAATCACGCGTGGGGCAAAACGTTGACATTTATAGCATCTGAGCGGATTGGGTATATAAGGCCTAACCTCGCTAGCTTCGTACTCCGTCTTAATCTTCTGTGGCAGATCTATCCGATCAAAAGTAAGGAACAGGGTACGAGTAGGCATGAATCCCCTTTGACTTTACGCTGAACCCGATAGACTGATGTTACACCTTGATCCGCCATATTTTCTTGAATCTCCTCGGTGCTTAAACCGTCAAGAGCGCGGGTGGTATCACACCGCGTGAGGAGTTTTGTGTGCTTCGACATTCACGGGGCAGCTGGCTAACATTTTGGCCTTAATTATTTGGGCAGCCTGGGAGGCGGAGAATGCTTCAACCAGCAGCGTGCCGTTACGGGCTTTAATGTAAGGCTTAACAGGGCCAGCTATGGCATCAAGACCCTTTTGAATGGCAAAAGGGCTGACCATAGAAAACTTTCTCCCTACCTCTGTTCCATTAACAGCCAAGTAGCGAAGACCACAGGACTCGACTACTTCTTTTCCTAAATTAACATAAGTAGAGGTTTTGGTTTTGGGTGCTATAAAGACAAAAATAAATTCATCCCCCAGTGCTCTTCACCCACCACGGAGCCCAACATGGGGTCGCCCCACTCGGGTGACAGGGGATATAGCGGGCGCGCTGTCCCTCTCACCCTGGAGTTCAGTATAATACCTAGTCTTGGCCGATTGACTAGGGGTGGGTTAGTCCCTAGCCTCCCGTTTAGGCGAAGCAGAAACTAAAGTGGTGCATTAGGTTGCGTACCCTCCCCAGTTACTGAAGAACAGAAGCCCAGGCTGAGATATGCAACCCCCAAGAGAGAGAGGGTGCACCCACCTTGGTTACGTGCTGCCTCCCAAGTCGACGATGTTGGCATTCGGCAAGTGTATGATGCCGTCGTGTTGTATCCGTGCTTTTTTTTTTTTTTTTTTTTTTAAATGTTTATCCTCTTACAGTAACCGAATTTGTATATACACCGATGGGAGTAAATGTACCGACGGTGTTGGATGTGCCTTTGTAACTGGAACCGAACCACATACTTTCGGTTTGCCTAGTCACACATCAGTTTATACTGCAGAACTGTATGCTATTTATCGAGCCATTCAGTACGTTTGCCGTCAAAAAACTGGGTAACTGCCTTATTCTGAGTGATTCGCTTAGCGCACTTCAGAGCGTTCGTGAGCTGTACAGCTACCATACTTTAGTACAGCACATTCAGGATGCCATCCATATTTTACATGCTGCTGGCGTGGATGTGGATCTCGCATGGCTTCCTGGATAGATTAGCTTGTCAGGCAATGAATTAGCGGATGAGGCGGCAAAGGCAGCAACCACGGAGCCCAGTGTCAGCATTACTTGTTCAACAGCCGAGGATTTTAGACTTAATTTGCGGACAGAGGTGTTTTCGCTCTAGCATGCAGAGTGGTCTGCTCTCCGTAACAACAAGCAAAGGCTCTTCCGGTACCCGGGTTAACTTCCTCACGCTCTTCTCGTCGTGAGGAAGTGGTTTTGGCTCGTATTCGTATCGGTCACTGTTTTTTTACGCACAGTTATATTTTTAAGAACGATCTTGCTGCTATCTGCCCGCTTTGTACGCAGGCATTATCGGTCCGTCATGTGTTTTCCTCTGGCAGACATACGCTCCTCTCTGCACTTGCCTCACATACTCGCAGAGGTTTTGGGTACGTTATATAACTTTTTATCCCGTTTGAATTTTAGACTAGGAATTTAAGATTTTATTTGTATTTCCCATTACAGCTATTGCTGGGCCGGTAACTGTTCTTTGAAATTCTTTTAAACTTTTAATTTCCTTTATATTTTTATTGCCTGTTTTAGTAAGGCAGTTTTAGCTTTTTATTCCTTTTTAGCTGTTTTGTTTTACTGGTTTTGTTCACTCGTTTACCGTTTGGTTGGTTTTGTTTTATATTGGGTTTTAGTTCTTTTAGCCATTATTTTATTAATTGATTTTGTTTTTGTTTCCGGCACGTTTGTTTTTCGGAGGGCACTGATAATCTCGAAGTTGAGCACCCTTAAACGCCACTCATCATCATCATCATCATCATCATCATCATCATCATTTGAATTTGGAAATGTATCGAACTGTGATATTTAATTTCCTGTAAGGATTTTTCCGCTGTAATGCCTACTTTAAACTAATTTAATGACAACAAATTTGAGGGATCATGCGCACATGAATCATGGCTATCAGAGTTTTCACCCCGAGATTCACCTTCCTACTACTAGATCACCACATCAGTGAATGACTCATCTCATGAAATATATTACCTTCATCCTTTCTCCCGCTATGAGCTTAAAACAGTAGTTCATCTAAAGAATAATGGAATTCTGCGACTGACAAAATTGTAATATTGTACCATTCATTTTTAAATAAAATTAATTCATTCTTTATGAAAACCAAAACAAAAAAAACTCGATTTCATTAATTTAAAAAAAAAACCCTCAATCCTACGTGTTTTGAAATTTCGATGCACTATGAATTTCACCCTATACTTAGCAACAACACTAGCTTATTTTATCAGCGACCTAACATTAACCCACCGCAAAATTAGTATTGCTTGACCATTGTAGTTAGTGATGGGAGTATTCGATTGCAAAATATCGATATATTCGATTCTTGGATGTTCTCGAGATGTTCTAGAATTCTGAATGGTGTATTCGAATCCTTCACTCGGATGTGTTCTCGTTTGAAAATGTCCTGAATGCGGTATTCGAATACTGCACTCAAGTTTCGGATAGCTGCATGTGCACCGAACAGAATCGAGATCTCGTCTCGAGAGTAGCTTTACCTAAAACTGATTGGTGCTCTTGCTTCAAGGTCATTCATAATCATGATACATTGCGAGAGGAGCAGAGGGGAGAGCACGCAGATAAACATCCTTCAAAATAATCACCTGGCCAGCATGCAACATGAGAATATGTTATCAATTAAATCCTTGAGCTTCTTACCGTCCCAAAGCTAACGAACGATACCCATACAATTGTTTCAAATACGTGATCATATTTTAACTGTATATCTTGTTGTAATGGAATGTACAGTGTACGATGGGTTAGCGCAGCGAATGAACAGTATTAGAAATTGGAACTAAATTCATATGTAACGCTTGCATAGTAAAGATTTTCAAGAACTGTATACAACATGGATCTCACATAATTGTACATAATATCCTGTTAATATGAGCTTATCAATGAAAATAATGCATTATTATTTAAATCTTAAGTAATAATATTTAACATGAATTATTATGCAATGGTCAATAATAACAATTTGTTTCTTATACTATCTCTAATACACTTTAGTAGCTGCCAACTGTCCAATTCAACAATTATAATATGTATGCTTCAATAGATGAATAAAATCAATCAGTTTGAATGCATGCCAATAAAGGCCCCCAACAAGATGCCTTCAGATATATTTCAAGAGTAAGATATATTTTAACCGACGCATCTCTTGCTGACCCATGAAAAATCCATTTTATTTTGCAAAGGAATTGTTGGATTTTAAAGGACCTATGGAATTATAAGGTTTAAACTTTCCATTAAGACGTACTAAGGAGCATGTAAGCACGCGATGACTGTATCAAATAAGAATTTAACACGTTCGTGCTTAAATACTGCCCTAAAATAATATGATAACCTCTCTTTATTCAAATGAACTGCTTTCCTGTCATCATTAGCTTTAGAATCCTTGCAGCATAGCGTCCATACATCATACACAGCAAAACAACGATTTATTCTGCCCTTGAGTCTTCTCAACTCAGAGGTTCCGGGTTTGATTCCCAGCTGGGGCAGGGAATTTTTCTTTAACCAGAATCATTCTATTACCCACAATTTGAATGTGAGAGTGAATGTGTGAGTGTGTTTTATAATAGTTTAAAACTGAAGAAAAAGAAAACAGATCCTACAGTGCAGTGAGAAAAACACCAGCAGTTATTTTTCAAGTCCAAGCCACGATATAACCATACAAGTTAAATGGGGCTATAAAATGGGGGAACAAATTCTGATGTGTTCCTTTCACATGACTTTCTCTACCTGCTCTGCAAACAAGTTTTTCTTACCAAACATTATTGTTTAATTACTCCATGCTAATCGAGATAAATGTTAGCAGAATAGTATTATTCCTTAGTTCCTTATAGGTAGAAGGGAGAGTCAAATGTTCTAAAAGCTTATCCAATCAATTTTTATTAAAGAACACACTTCAATGTTCAATTTCATTTCCAATAATATTTTACGTTTTCCAAAGCAGCTGTTCATTAAATATGTTGTGGTCTTAAAATATTAACTAAAGAGTAAATATTTTCTGTTATCACAAATGAGCATGTTTAAATAGGCCTTTCTATTTATCGTGTTTAACGCTCGCTTTTATTATCTACATATGAGGAGGTGACACGCAAACACGAACATGTCCAAAATTTAAAAAAATTGAGTTACGTTGTGGAATGGTAATTAGAGGATAAGCGGAATGTATATACATCTTGCTATTGAAGGAAACCCGAATATATACTGTGAAAATGCGTGGTTCAAAGCAAATACGAACATGTCCACGTATAAATTTCCTGCAAAGAAGAACTAGTCCATACAACCAATAGGAGGCTGTGGTTTAAGTCACGTGATTTCCATTCCATTCGAGGCCAGGCATTCCCGCGCAGAGCAGCTGGTATGATTATTGTCGCGCTTCTGTGTTCTCATGTAATATTGTATTCTAATATCTAGTAGCAGCAATTATTAGGTCAGCCTTTTAGTTAACGAGTGAAATAGATGAAGAACGTGTATTTGTGAAGACTGCAAGCAAGGGTAGCAGAAAGAGGAAGAGGAATGAATCGCAACGTGAAAAGGATAAAGGGAAACGGTGTGTTGCACCAAGAGGCTTTCATTCTTTACATGCATGTACACACCAAAATAAACAGTTCCCTTGTCGGGAAATACACCCACGAGATGCAGTGCACCTGAGGCAATTAATTTATAAAGTTCAAGATAAAGCAGCTCAAGAAAGGATGCTTGCACAGATGATGTCGCTGAAAAATATTCAAAGAAAGCGACCTCGAAACAATGAAGGCGAAAGTAAACCTCGCAAATTTAATGTTAACTACACTCTTTTTGCACAAAATGGAAACATAGCATATCTAGTGTGCAAGAAATTTTTCATGCATATTACTCTAATGAAATCTACTCGGCTGAATAGTATAGCAAACAAAATAAATAAAAGAAGGAAAAGCAATAAAGGAATATGGAGGTGGAGATCGCGTCAGTCATAAATTTGCAGACAAAAAGAAAGTATTATACAATTTACAAGCTATCTGCATTGTACTGAAAGTCATTACAACCGACAAAAATCACAACGGCTGTATCTGCGCAGTGAATTAAGTATAAAGAAAATAAGTGCGCTGTACAACAGATCTGTGGCTAATGACAACAAAGTGTCTACATTAGAATATTCGTGAATGAATATAACATTGGATTTAGAAGTCCTGTTTCAGATATTTGCAGTTTCTGCGCAAGAATTGATGAGCAAATGAAGGTGGCTTCAAAAAATGAAAAGATACAGCTTATCACACAGAAAAAGGTCCACAAAAAAGGGCAAATGCCTTCTATGAACTTTTACGAGAACACAATGAATAGACATGGCTTTCTGTTTTGATTTGCAACAGGTCCAGCCACTGCCAAAGAAGCATTTTACTCCAGGCAGATAAGTTTTCACAGTTTGTGCATTGTCAGTGTGAAATCAGAGAACCCTGTATTTTACACGTGGACAGAAGATTTGGCAGGCCGTGGTGCAGCGGATATGGCTTCAGCCTTATTGCATTTTTTAAAATCTGTCGATTTTAAAGAAAAACTGTACTGAAACTTTTCTGTGACGGTTGAGCTCAAAACAAGAACAATGTCGTGCTTCACACACTCATGTATTTTCTTGGAATACATGATGGTCCTGTTGAAGAAATACACCTCATTTTTCCAGTTCGAGGACACAGTTTCTTACCTGCTGACCGCGTTTTCGGTAGAGTGGAGAAACTTCTAAGAAAAAAGTCAACAGTTGTAACAAAAGAGGAATATATTGAGGTCTATCAGTCAGTGGGTGAAGCAAGAAATCATGGTGAAGATTGGACAGTGATGGACATGAAATCACTATCTAAAGGCATACGAAAAGATCACATCAGTGAAATGAAACAAATTTTCATTAAAAAGTGTCAAGCTATGGAAAACATTCATATTGATGCGGATGCAACTGCATTCTACAAGTCCCAGCAAGAACTACCAGAGCGGAAATCTCTTCTGAAACGCGGATGGACCATAAAGAAACGCTTCTGTCAACCAAAACCTGAAATACCCCTCAGCCATCCAATCCCAGATTCTAAGAAGAAAGATGTTGATGGTTTATTGAAAACTATTTTTGGAGAAGACTGGAGAAATCACCAAGATGTAAGATGGTATGCATGCATCATTGACTCTATTCCCACATCGTACAACACAGAGGCAGATGAAATTTCTTTTGACAGTTTAGAAGATGATTGTGATTTGTTTGTTTAAGTGTGTTGGTTCAAGAACCTTTCTAATAATAAGCCATGTCATTGTTGATATCATTCCAATTTGGTCATGATGCTTTAATTTACGTAATTAAATGATTCTAAATAAAGCAAAATATCACAACTTTGTTAAAATTCCCAAACAAAAGCCAAAGCTACCAAAGTGAGTTTATAGTTTTTATTTAATGATATGATATATTAAAATGTTATAGATAGGTAATCTGATATACTATAAGAAGTATTACTCAATAACGTGCAAGTCATTATGAAACAACAAGATATTTGCCTTTCGAAATTCATTCAAAGGCGAACATGTCAAAATAAATCATGCAAACGAGAACATGTCCATATTTAAATGTACTTTTTAAAGGAAAATTTTCAGTTTGGATTTATTTCACACACGTGAATTGTTTTTGGATACACAATAAAGGCGTTTGACTATCAATATGTTGCTTTAATTCATATGTATAGTTGAGATACGTTTTTTATCGATTGTGAAAAACTGTATTTAATGGACATGTTCGCATTTGCGTGTCACCTCCTCATATGTCACTGATGACACATGGAACAAAGATGGAGTGCCGATGGAACGCGATGGCGGGGGAACCGGAGAACCCGGAGAAAACCCGCCCCGCGTCTCTTTGTCCACCATAAATCCTACATGTTTTTGCCTGGGATCTAACCCGGGCCGCGAATTTCACATATGCCATGCAGAATCACAACCCTGGGAGGAGTCAAGGCGGAGTCAACCGCAACGTCCAATAGCAGACGCGTAATGAAAACAGAAGGAAGACGCCGAATACAAACATATGGTGGAGTAGATATACTTAATTCAACATGTAATAATCACTGACAAACTCTTTAAAAAGAAAGAAAGGTGTACATATATTTTCAATTTAAAATCTAATAATATACTTATAACGTAAATATGATGTGTATAATGTGGGTATACACATACAGTATTATGTGTTCCTGTAAAGTTTACGTCAGTGTACAAGTGATCAGCAATATACGTATTGCGTCGAGTTGCAAGGTTAATACATAAATAGACATGTACTTACTTTTAACCTAGACCTAAAAGAGAGAAACTGAACATGAATTGCACTATTATTGATGACCGAAGGCTTCGCAACAACCGAAAATAATTTGCCGTATTTGCTGGTGAGAATTTTTATTCCAAAGTGCACTGCACGTTCACATTTGCCATTTAGAAATATATATGTATTTATATTATTCATTAAATTCATATTTTTATATATAGGTACTCATATTAATAAGTTTATACACTGTCAGCTTTCTGCAGCAAAGTGAAGCTTCGTTATCCCTTCTAAAGTAAAGGAAGGTGTGTATTTTCAACTTAAAATCTAAATATATATATATATATATATATATATATATATATATATATTTATATATAATGATAGTTACTCATAGCATAATTATAATACATATAATGTGGGTATACACCTATATCATCAGGTTATCCTGTAAGTTTAAATAACTGAATAAGAGTTCAGCTACCTACTGCGTCGAATTGCAAAGCAAATAGATAATATTCAAGGAGAAATTGAACGTCAGTGCCACTCTATTATTAACGGCCAAAGACCTCGTAACGACTGTCAATTATTTGCCGTGATGGCGGAGTCGGAATCTTTAATACATAATGTATTGTACTCTCACATTTTTACTTTCTCTACACGTACTATGTACATAGTGTATAGAGAAGGTATTGTATTCCACCCAAAAATTCGATACCGAGATTTCACCGGAAAGACATGTTTAGGGTCCCCCCGAGTCCAAAAAAAGCATTTTTGGAAAAATGTCCCTGTGTGTGCGTGTGTGTGTCTGTGAACAGCATAGCTCAAAAATGAAAAGTTCGTTAAATACCAAACTTGTTACTTAGGTTTGGTATCTTCCAAGGATGCGACACGAAGATTTTCAAGAAAATCCCCCACCCCAACTACCCTTTACATGGAACTTTTTTTCGAAAATTTTGATTTTCTCAAAAATGGCTAACTATTTTGATTAAAATATCGTATATGAAAGATACTTAACTGACAAATAAAATGTACATCTTGAATTTTTTGGGAATGCCTCTGAAGACTACTTTATTCTGGATGAATTTTACGGAATTTTGTATAACTGCTAAACTGTAAGAGATAAACAAAAACTTACCATACAAAAATATACAGCACGTTAAAACCCACAATTTATGTTACATACATTTTTTTTACGTGGAGTTGATCGTTTTTGAGATATTCCTTGCTTTTGGTTCTTTAAAAAACTTACATTTTTCTCATAGGGGAATTTGTCAACTCCTGTCCACACAAACAAAGGAACTTCTGTCACAAAGCAACCAGCTTTTGACTATCACTTAAACCTATGGCTCTCCCTTATTTCGCTACTACTTACAAGGAAGCAAGTAATAAGACTATTTCTGCTAATTTTCTCTCGATTAGCATGAAGTAAATAGAAGCATAAACTTATTAACAATAGTTTGTTGCAGAAATGTAGAGAAAGTCATGTGAATGGAACACATCAGATTTGCCATTTAGAAATATATAATTTGGATTTGTTATTCATTTAATTTATATTATTCATTTAATTTATAGTTTTGCATATATTCGTATATTAATAAGTTTATAAATTATCACTTTTCTGCACTCTTGCATTGTGAAGTAAATATCTACTGCTTCTTTATTCCATCCAAATATTGTCAAACTATTTGTAAGCCAAACCAAAGCAATCATTATTCCAGCTTTAAAACAAGAAAATAAATCTCAAATAGCCCATGATTCAATTAGTGTAAGGTATTTGAAAATTCGAACCAATAATGAAAAGCAGATTGGAAATTGCAAATGGGCATCATCCACTGACTTCACTCATATCTGTAGATCTAAGTTTTCACAGCGGTTATAAAGAATAAATAAATGCATTTAAAACTACTAATACTGCAAGTTTATTTATTTATTAAAGACTAGGGCTTACGTATCTGGCCATATTACCTTACATATGACTATTTATTTGAAATTTGCAGATTTTTATGAGCTGTTTAATTTATGAACCTTAATTTCTAATTTCAAATCGAATTTTATAGAAATCGTAATTTGATGTATAATCAGCGATAATAAACTTGTTAAACTTGGCTATTTCTATGTTCAATCGCTATAAGAGAGCAGAATATTAAAAATATATGAATTTACCGGTACAATTATTGTTTAAAATGTTTTAAAGTTTGTGGTTGTATTGCAAACGATTTACCATCACATAAATATGCGCTTTAAGCAACAATTTAAAATAAAAGCGTATGTTCAATATATACAACTCTTTTCAGAAATCCTGCTGCAGTATTGTCTAGGGCTTCACATTTTTATCATTTCAAATTCCGAGCTGATTTTCTTATTTAGTTCATACTATGGAAATACGTTAACTTCCTCACTAAGCAGAGGGATATACATACTTCCTCGCTTGTGTTTTATTTCACAAAAACATTTCATTATCAGATAGTATCGTAGCCACTCCATGTAGTTTATGCAATTATCACTAGGTAGCATTAGACGCTACACATTGTGGTCTATCTGCAGAGCTACTATAGTACACGCAAGTAAACATTTTACCTAAATTAAGTTTAAATTATTGCGCAGAACAAAAGCAACAAACTATTGGAGGCAAACCTAACTGTGAATTGCTTAGTAGTTCCATCTTGCAAAAACACATGCAACTACATAACATCACTGTACTCTAGCGGGAGTTTATAAAACTACTTGATGCTTCTGTAAGAATAGCGCCGACATGCACCAGATTTAAACTGACGCCTATTTCCAAACTATAAGAATGCGATTAAAATAACGCCATAATACAAAAGAATATCTGGTAAGTTTTAAATGTTCGATTTTCTAAAAGAAAAATTGTTCTGACAATGTCAATTGAAACGTCGTGTATTAAAAATGTTTACATGTAATGTATATCCTAAATTTCTTGGGAATAATCCCTATAGTGCTCTTTATTTTAATGAGTTTTGCTTAA